>CANUEZ040000102.1:2400000-3600000 GCA_948099385.1 Fasciola hepatica
GGCAATGCCACAATAGACGAACGGTGGGAAATGGCGAGGATGGCAGGAGCATGTTTTATCTGTCTCAACACCACGCACCGGGCAGCAGCCTGTAGAACAAGGAATCGATGTGGTTACGAGGGCTGCACGGGCAGACACCATCGGCTGCTGCATCAGGCGAGAATAACCATATCCGAGGCGAGTGCCAAGCCCAGCGTGATTTGTTCAACTTCACAATCTGCCAGTAAACCGGTACGTTTAGGCGTAGTGGCCGTGGGAGTAGTGACTCCGACTGGGATAGTCAAGGCGTTGGCTTTCGTTGATAGTGGATCCGACACCACTTTAGTGAAAGAGCGGTTTGCCGACAAACACCAACTGGCTAAAGGTGCGACGTCGTTAGCAGTGAGCACGGTGGGCGGAACACAGGTAATGACTGCCGGTAGATTAAGGCTGCAACTCATCTCTCTAGACACTAACGAGGAAATTGAACCAACGGAGGCATTCACGTTAGCGGATCTTCCCATGCGAGCACCAAGGTCGGTGAACGCAATCTTGACTCGATGGCCCCACCTGCAGGATGTAACCGTCGTAGACTGGGAAGATGATGAGGTGGATCTCCTCATCGGATGCGACGTTCCAGAGGCGCATTGGGTGCTTGACCAAAGAGTGGGCGACCGCCAGGCACCTTATGCCGTACGCACGGCTCTGGGATGGATGTTATACGGTCCAGTAGGGGTACGCGGTTCCGTGAATTACTTATCCGCCGAAACGGACCGCATAGAGTATCATCTGCAACGGCTGTATGAAAAGGAGTTTCATGACATTGGAGACGAAAGACCGACGTTGTCTCAAGAGGATCACTTCGCTCTACAAACGGTGCGGCAATGCACTAGAGGCCTCAAAAAACAGTTCGAGGTTCCCCTCCCATGGCGCACACCGGTCGACTCGTGGACTGACAACAGAAATTATGTTCTCCAACGATTACTACGACTAAAAGAACGCTTCATTCGAGACCAGAATCTGTGGGAATGATACGCGGATTTGATGAAGCGAAACGAGGACCTCGGTTCCGTTGAAAGGGTGCCTGTTAACACCGACAGCAAAAGGGGTATCTGGTATCTGCCTCACCATCCGGTTATCAACCCCAAGAAACCCAATAAACTGCGGGTGGTTTTCGACTGTGCGGCCAAGTTCCAGGGCAAGTCGTTAAACGATCGCCTACTACAGGGGCCTGACTGGACCACACCACTGATCGATGTTCTGTGCCGTTTCAGAGTGGGTAAAGTGGCTTTGTCTGCCGACATTAGGGAAATGTTCCATCAGGTGAAGATTCCGGTAGGAGAACGAGATGCTTTGCGTTTCCTGTGGTGGGAAGGGAGCGACCGGGACAACGCAGTGGTGAATTATAGAATGACCGTCCACCCCTTCGGAGCCATATCGTCACCATTTTGTGCCAACTACGCCCTCCGAGAATCAGCGAACAAACATGGCGATCTGGTACATCGGACGGTGGTAGAAAGCGTCAGCAGGAACTTCTACGTCGACGACTACCTTGGGTCATTCGATGATGTGGAATCAGCTCTAGAGCAGTTCAGGGGTCTGACGAGATTGCTGGAAGAGGGTGGCTTCCATCTAACTAAATGGATGTCGAACGCTTCGGAAGTGCTGAAGGTCATCCCGTATCACGAAAAGGTCGAAAGGGTAAGAGATTTGGACGGCTCTCCACTTCCTATCGAGCGCACTTTAGGGATACAATGGGACGCGGAAACGGACGATTTTGTTTTCGAACTGAACGTTCCCGAGCTGCCAATAACCCGTCGTGGCATACTATCTGCCGTCTCAAGTTTGTTCGACCCGCTCGGTTTCGTCTCACCATGGCTGCTACCCGGAAAGATCTTGCTGCAGCGGCTGTGCCGTAAGAAAGTTGATTGGGACCAGTCACTGGACCGAGGGGACCGGCTAGACTGGGAAGAAGTTTTGAACACCTTGAAGAAATTAGGGGACATAAGAATACCACGATGTTTGACTCCTGGCCATACGACACGGACTGGAGAACTACATGCCTTTTCCGATGCATCCGAAGTCGGTTATGGAGCTGTGGTGTACGGACGATGGTGGGCAGGAGATGGACAATATACCACGAGGATCCTGTTCGCCAAAGCCCGCGTCGCTCCACTGAAGTCGGTCTCAATCCCACGCCTTGAACTCAGCGCAGCCGTGTTGGCAGTCAGGGTGGTGCAAGCTGTGAAGAGATGTTTCGATCTCTACATTTGGTCGGTGAGCTTCTGGACGGATTCAACGATAGTACTTTACTACATTAACAACGTACGGAGCCGGTTTAGTACTTTCGTTGATAACCGGCCCACGATTATCCACGATGAATCGGCCACGCACCAGTGCAGTCATATCAGGTCTGGCGATAATCCGGCCGACCTGTGCTCTCGAGGTGCGAACAACTTCAGGCAACTGGACACGTGGACGAGAGGGCCGAACTTCCTGCAATTGCCCAAACAGGACTGGCCCGTGTTCGAATTAAAACCCCTTACGGAATTGGAACTGGAGATCAAAGGCGTAGTGATAGCAACCAACGTCGTCGAAGCGTCGCCCATTTTATCGCGACTGGTCAGGTTTTCTTCCTGGATGAAGACGCTTCGTTCGCTAGTTTGGTTAACCAGGTTCAAGATAAGTTTACTAGTCATGAAAGGGCTACGGCCCTCAGGTCGGATACCGGTCGGCCCGATAGGTCCCGATGAGCTACAAGCGGCAGAGTACGATATTTTCAGAATGATACAACGCGAGGCTTTCGCCCGAGAACTCAAGAGGGCGGAAGAAGTGGGGCTGACCAATGAAGACATGCCATCTCCAAGAGGCGAGCTGAAGCGTTTAAACCCCAAAATCATCAACGGACTGCTGCGGGTGGATGGTAGGCTGACCAACGCCCACCTGAACTTCGACACAAAGTATCCTATACTGCTGCCTGCGAGACAACCCGTAGTAGAGCTAATGATTCAACACGTCCACACCGTGGAGGGACATGCCGGAGAAAGTCACGTGACGAGCGTCATCCGAAAGCGTCTTTGGTTGTTGAGAGGACGAGAGACTGTAAAACGCGTGATCCGACGGTGTGTGCAATGCAGGAGACGCAATGCCACAGCAGGCAAACAACTCATGGCCCCGCTACCAGAATGCAGGGTAACTACGGGCTGGTGGCCGTTCAGTGACACCGGGTTGGACTATTTCGGGCCCTTGTGGATCAAGTGCGGGAAAAGATTAGAAAAGCGATACGGATGTATCATGACGTGCATGAAATCACGTGCGGTGCACCTAGAAGTCGCACATTCGATGACGACCGATTCGTTTCTACGGGCCTTGCAAAGATTTATCAACCGAAGAGGCGTACCGGCCGACATATACTCAGATAATGGATCGAACTTTGTGGGCGCTCAACGGGAATTGCAGCGTTGGCACAAGAACATAAACAGGGACGAACTGCAGAATCGAACCGTGGCCTACGGCATACGCTGGCATTTCAACCCCCCACAGGCCAGTCACCGAGGCGGCATATAAGAACGCATGATCCGGTCCGCCAGACGGATATTGCTGTCAATCATGGAGCAGCAGCCGCCCGACGACGAGACCCTGAACACCGTCATGACTGAGGTGGAGCGAATCCTGAACAACCGCCCCCTGGTTCCAGTATTGAACGGCGACCCCACCCACCTGGCGCTCACCTCAAACGACTTATTGACGCTAAGGTCGAACGAGGGTTTCCAAGGGCCGGTAAACCTTCGTGGGAGCTACCTCCATGGGTGGAAGCAAGCGAACTATCTGGCCAAGGTCTTCTGGAGGCGATGGCTACGGGAGTACCTACCGGCTTTGCAGACTCGACAGAAGTGGATGGCCAAAACAAGACCATTCAAAGTTGGGGACGTGGTTATGATCGCCGACGAACGCGCACATTTCAGCGCTTGGTCTTTGGGAGTAGTTACGGAAACCATCAAAAGCACCGACGAAATGATAAGAACGGTGAAGGTGAAGACAGCTAACGGAGTGCTCATTCGTGACATACGCAGTATTAACCTACTCGAGAGCGAAGACGGAGGAGATGATAACCCTGTGGCCTAGTAAACCTTTTTCACACCAGTAATCGAGGTGGATAAAGAAACACCATATATACCACACGATCTCCGCCAAACACGTTAAGGTGCTCGCGGCCCCTTCGTTGACATTACAGAAGGTTCTTTCCGATATGTGGTGATGAGTGCGATTCCATTATACATCCCGATACATAAGCGCATGCACGACGCACTCTACATCCCGTAAACCCATCATACATGAGACAGTGTTCTTTGTTCGCCTTTTGTTGACGCTACCGAATGCCCCTTGCACATGTGGAAGTAGTGGAGCTCAGGTCACACATGCATGCTACATTTACTCGTTTTCTTGCCACGCGGTCTTTTGTTGACATTGCAGAAAGTCCTCCTTTGATGTGTAGTCATAACTATGATTTCATTGTAACCCCGGCACACACACACACGCACGCACACACACACACACTCAAGCGCGTACATCCAGGACCGGACGGCCCCTTACGAGGACAACGTCTATGTGACCATTCACGCTCGCCATCGGTCATTTGGTCTTGTGGAAGATGTAGACTAGCCTCACGTCTATGTAGCCAATGGGTTAGGTGCGACCAGTAGTGGAACGTCGACGACGAGCATTAGACGCGCGCACTGACAGCAGGGCCTAGGCAGGTAGGAAGAATCAGTACCTTTATACCGAACCTTTGACTCTGCTAAGGATCCAGGAGGATTTTGGTGGGCGGTGTAACAGCCGGTCGTGGAAAATCCCCCTTTTTCCCTCGCGATTCAGTGTTTTTTCCCAACATCACTCATTTCCATACACTATTGACTTGTCTTTACGAACTGGTTGTTTTTCTGGACCAATTGTTGTTTGTTCGCGCCCAGAGCGCTATTTTGGCACATCCTTGTTCAGGACCTGCGTGACGCACGTGCTGTCTGCTCACACGCTGCTATTCGGTTTCTCGTTGTTGAGACTTTGTGATCGTATTATTGAGGTTTGTATATTGTTTATGTCATTGTTTATTTTAATAATCTAGTATCGTAGAATTATCCCGGATAATCGCCTTCTGATTTCGGGATCCGTTGCGAATTTGGCTACGCATTGCTCAAACGTTCGTAACATTGATATCACTTTTGGTAAACCCCTCCTAGATCTCTTACTCGAGAACTCATGGGTGCGAAGCGTAAAAGATCCGACTAGATATCGCACAGGACGTGCCCCGTCCCTATTAGACCTTGTCATCACCAATGAATGATTCCAAATAGAAGTGGTGCACTACCTGCCGCCTCTCGGCAAAAGTAAACACACTCTCATTGTGTTTGATTGTATTGTGAAATGGCCTCCTCTTCCCTCAAAAATCAAAATTTAGTGATCCTTCAAAAGGACCAATTTTGGTCAAGTCTGTGCATTTATTCGCCCCAGTTAAATTCAGCTAACCCACGTAACTCTGCTGAAGAAATGGCAGAGAATCTCAGAGGGTTGACCTCCTTAGCTGGTAGGCTATTTGTCCCCAGAATTCGCCTCCCACAGACGAGTAAGCGGCCCCTCCATCTCCCCATTAGGTGTATTCTGGGCGAACGCACGCGCCTCTTTTCTAGATATAAAACCACAGGCCTTGCCGCGATTATACGAAACATATGCAAAGACAGGATAAGGTCCTATCAGATTGCAGCCCAAAGATCTGTACTTGATCAAGCACGGACCAATAAGGCATTTTTATTTCAGTACAAGCACAGTCTAAGGGGCACATTTCCGACGCCACTTGCTCTCAAAGATAGGGCCGGATCTCCAATCACTTCCCCCAGCCAAGTAGCTGAGGCCTTCAGCTCCTACTTTCGTACAGTTTTTAGCTCCTTGCCCATAACATCCCACCCTGCCATGCACCCGCTGTCTCTGGTCACTACACTTAACCAGGTCACTATTCCCATTAGTGCAGTGTCACAAGGTTTCCGACGGCTCAGCCAATACTGCCCCACGGGTCTGGCTTAATCCACCCTCGCATTCTCAAAAAGACCGCGTGCATATTGGATGCTCCTCATGCCTCTTTTTCCAGCGATGTGTTGACGATAAAGGCTTTGTCAGTAACTGGAAAAAAGCAGTCATCACACTCATCAATATGAAGAGTAGTAAACATCATGCTTCTAACTAGAGACCCATAAGCCTAGTTAGCATCACCAGCAAAATTTTCGAGCGAATTCTTAAGGATGCCGTTCTTTTCCATCTGCATAGAAATAGAACCCTCTCCCGGTCCCGACATGGGTTTCCTCCTGGCAGATCATGCATCACCAGTACGCTTACTGTCACGGATAGTCTGATGAAAGCCTACCATGATGGCCAGTTCTCACAAGCCGTATTCATCGATTTGGCTAAGGCCTTCGACAAGGTCCTCCGCGCCCCTCTTCTTTATAAGCTGCAAACATACGGGATTACGGGCCATATTACGCAGCTTCCCTGCCGACGGCGCCTCTGTGGTTAAGGTGGGAAATGTGTTGTCTCAACTCCCCCAAAGCAACAACTGCGGTCCCACAAGGGTCGGTCTTAGGTCCTCTTCTTTTCTTGGTCTACATTAACGATCTTTCGACAGCCCTTCCTGGACAACGTTGCCATGTACACAGGCGATGTAACCCTCTGGAGTTCAAGCTTTGAAAACCTGCAAGTTGCAGCCCACGAAACAAAATGCTGGTCCGAGTACTGGAACCTCCCAGTTAATGATGACAAACACGTGCGCATGTATTACAGCAGAGAGACTAGTCATAAGTTCTCCATTAACGGAGCAACCACACCACCTAGGGTTGACCGACACAAGGTGCTCGGTTTCTGGTTGGATTGTGACCTGTCCTTCTCCCATCATCACAAACTTGCGAGCGAGTCTGCCTTTTGAGTCCTGAATATGATTCGAAGGTCCTTCCCGTGCATATCTAGGGATGATTTCCCCATAATTTTCGGCACGTATATCCGACCTCTGCTGGGGTACGGTAGTCAGATAGTGCACTCTGCTCTTGTCCGAGACGGTGAGATCCTAGAAAGAGTTCAGAGGGCCTCCACCAAAGCAGTATGGGGTCTGTCCCATCTACCTTATTCCGTCCGCTTCTCACTCTTCATTCTCTATCCCCTTGACTTAAGACGCGTAAGAGATAATCTGTTTTTGATGGTTCACCTTTTTGAATCAAGTCAAAGCGATTGCTTCTCCTCTGTCTGTCGAGCCTCTTCTCTCTCTGGTCACAGCAGAAAGGTTTTCAGACCCAGGCCACGTACTTCACTACGAATTAACTTTTTTAGCTATAGGGTTATTACTCCGTGGAACGCACTTCCGGAATATATATTGTTCTCTCGCAGAACAAAAACTATCTTCATGAAAAAGTTAGGCCTCTACCTCGGTCTCTCCCAGTGATTCCTTGTCCAAAATATTGAAGTGGATGTTTCTTGTTACATATCCACCCCGCTATATGTTCATGAATGTCGCACCCCCATTCCGCCTAAGGCACTGTCCACAGTGGGGCATTGCATGATGTTATGTATTTTGTTTTTGTTGCCGCTCGTGCCCCCACCCCTAGCCTTTTTTACTCCCGTTCTAGCCCGGTGAATCCGAGAGAAGATCAAAGGTTCCCTCGAGTACCGGGACAATTGGGCTCAAAGCCTCGAACCCCCTTGTAGTACTTCAAGACTACAATATAGGGGATAGTCTTGCTTGAAAGGATTGAGGCCGCCATTTTCGACTTCCATACCGGTTAGTAGCCGTATTTATTGGACAAAATATTCAAACTCGAGTACCTAACTCAAGACCGACCTGACCAACCACACTCACTCCAGATCAGTCAAAGCAGTGCAAAGCCGCCGCGCACAAGGCTCGTGGTGAGCTCTTTAGGCTGAGAACAGCTTTGTCTTGCCGGAAGCCGGAGGTATTCGTACCTATTTACATGGCTATAGTACGACCGCACTGTAACAGCCGGTCGTGGAAAATCCCCCTTTTTCCTTCGCGATTCAGTGTTTTTCCCAACATCACTCATTTCCATACACTATTGACTTGTCTGTACGAACTGGTTGTTTTTCTGGACCAATTGTTGTTTGTTCACGCCCAGAGCGCTATTTTGGCACATCCTTGTTCAGGACCTGCGTGACGCACGTGCTGTCTGCTCACACGCTGCTATTCGGTTTCTCGTTGTTGAGTCCTTGTGATCGTATTATTGAGGTTTGTATATTGTTTACGTCATTGTTTATTGTAATAATCTAGTGTCGTAGAATATCACGGATAATCGTCTTTTGATTTTGGGATCCGTTGCGAATTTGGCTACGCATTGCTCAAACGTTCGTAACACGCACTTAGAAGGTAGCGTGCAGGCTTGGTCACCCGTCTACAAGAAGGACGCCGCCTGCCTAGAGAAAGTCCAACGTCTCGCCACGCGAATGGTTGAAGGGAAGAGGGGTAAGACTTACGAGCAGAGACTCTGTGACCTGAATCTCTTCTCGTTGGAAGGGAGCAGAAGTCGAGCAGATCTCATAGATTAGTTCAAGGTAATGAAGGGCTTTTCTGGCCTTAGACCAGATAGTCTATTCCAACTGGCCGTAGACTCTAGAACAAGGGGACATGAAAAGAAGTTGATAAAAGCCCGATCTAGATGGATGGCTAGATGGCACTTCTTCAGCAACAGGGTTGTGAACAGTTGGAACGGTCTGCCTGGTGGAATGGTAGATCTGCAGACCGTCCAATCCTTCAAAGGTGTCCTAGATCGCAAGTGATACGAGATATTTCCTTGTAGTGAGCCTTGAGTATATCAACTAGATGGATGACGGGTAGCACTGCGGTACCTCTGGAGTATGTTTTAATAGACTTTTTCGCTCATTGCGTACAGTCTCAGTGGAAGCTCACGATGCATATTGTCTCTCACAGTTGATGTCGGATGAGGTTTTCCGTCATCCTCTCAGTTTTAGCAGGGATTCGACGAAATACACTCGGCAGTGGGAGGTGCATAACTGGTGTGCATACCATCGAAAGAAGTCTGGAAGCTTGATTGGCCGTGGCCATTACCTGTCCTGTGCAAACTGAACTGAACTGAACTTGACTTAATCATAACGCGGCACCATCAATTAATTAAGTGGGAAGAGCCACTTGGAAAAGGTGATCATGTAGTCCTAAGGGTCACACTAAGACTAAGCAAGGCGCCGAAGGAAATCGTGTTACGTCCGCGCTATGGGAGAATCAACATAGGTGAACTAAAGAAGGCGGCGGAGGAAATTCAATGGACACCGAGACGCATAAATGCCCCCGTAGAGGAACGTTGGGAGACCATCAAGATGGGGCTACTCGAACTTACAGATGAGTTCGCACCCCTGAGGGTGGCAAGCAGTAGAAATCTACCCCCATGGTGGAAGTCAAAAGTCCGCAAGGCCATAGTTATTCGTAGGCAACGATGGGCGGTGTACAGGCTGTACAGAAATCAGGGGGCATGGAATAGCTATAAGATGGCTAGGAACAGGGCTCAAGAGATCCAAAGAGTGGAGAAATATGCCTTCGAGCGTCGGTTAGCTGCGTCGGTCCGCACAAACCCAAAGCGATTCTACGCCTACGTGCAATCTCACAAACATATGAGAGAGAGCGTAGCAACTTTGTAAGGAGCACAGGGAAGACTAGCTCTAAACGACGAAGACAAGGCTGATATGCTCCTGGAATTCTTCAAGAGCATATATCGACCAGAAAATAGTTTGGAGGAAAGAATGGAGGGCTCACAGGCGCCTCCAATACCCGAACTTACTGTAGGAGAAGAAGTATACTCGGAGTTGCAAATCTAGGATAGAAATAAAGCAGCAGGTCCAGACGGGATTCATGCAGCAATCGTTCAGCCTCTGGCCGAGGTCCTGAAGGCTCCGGTGACGAAGCTGTATGAAACGTCACTTAGAGAGGGAATTGTGCCGGGAGACTGGAGGAGAGCAACAGTGGTAGGCATTTACAAGAGTGGACCCCGGCGAAAGGCGGAAAATTACCGTCCGGTTAGCTTGACTTCAGTACTGTGTAAGTGCCTGGAGCGAATAGTCAGGAAACAGATCTCTAGGCATTTGGTTCAACACAACCTCATATCAAATGCTCAGCATGGGTTTGTGGCAGGGCGATCCCGTCTGACGAATCTCCTGCTGTTCCTCGATGAGGTAACCAAGCGTCTGGACGAAGGGCAATCGATTGCGGTCTGTTACTTGGACTTCAGCAAGGCGTTTGATTCCGTGAACCACAGATTTCTGGACGTCAAACTGCAGTCCATGGGAATTGTTGGAAAGGCAAGGCAATGGATGAGTAGTTTCTTAGCAGGGCGAACCTTTAGTATTAAGGTGGGGAGTCATGTTTCAAAACCGGAAGGTGTAACAAGTGGGGTGCCACAGGGCTCGGTGCTCGGCCCTCTGCCCTTCCTCATCTTCATCAACGACCTAGCACGTGGGTTTACAAACCCCACCTTTATGTTTGCCGATGACGTCAAGGTAGAACTTGACGTGTTAGCAGTACAAAACTGGGCACGCAAATGGGACCTTCCACTAAACCTCACCAAGTGTCAACGCTTGACCACAAGTACAGGGGCTAATGGGAATGGTGTGGGTTCGTTGCAAGTGGTCTCGCAGGTCAAAGACTTGGGCTTTATAATGAACAACAGCTTTAAGCCGTCAAAGCAGTGCACCTCAGCAGCCAATACGGCCAGGAGAGAACTCTTTCGAGTCAGATCCATTATGTCGGGTAGAGATCCGGAGATTTTCGTTCCGATATATCAGGCCATAGTTAGGCCGCATATGGAGTACTGCGTGCAGGCCTGGGCACCGTACTACCAGAAAGATATCGACTGTCTGGAGAAAGTGCAAGGGCTAGCCACTAGAAATGGTGGCTGGGCAAAGGGGGTTTAACTACACAGAGCGTATCCGTGCCCTAGACCTATTCTCGATGGAAAGACAGCGCATTCGCGGGGATTTGATAGAAAGCTTCAAGGTAATGAAAGGACTGTCAGGAATAAGTCGAGAAGACCTTTTTCTTCGATCCCCGAGAGAGGCACAAGGGGGCATAGCCTTAGATTACAAAGGAAACATTCGAGGCTCCAAATTAGGGTGAAGTACTTCTCAAATAGAGTGGTACCCTACTGGAATAAGCTCCCGGAAGAGGTCATAAATACCAAAACCGTGAAGGCTTTTAAGAAAGCAGTAGACCTATGTTGGGTGGCAGTATACCCCGAGTTATGCTAAGCAGCTTTTAGGGTCAGATGCAATTTACTTATTGTTTCCACCTTACTCTGCCAGGGCTGATACTGCACAAAATTTCTGCCTTTCAGAAAAAGAAAATCACGCAGTGTTGGGAGCTACGGAAAGGCGTCGACAACACAACTATCTGGACACACGACTGGCTCTAGTCACACCAAGTCCTGTGCAAACTGAACTGAACTGAACTGAACATTAACGTTTTGCGACACACTTGCTCATTCGCTGAACCACACATCGGACGTTGGCCGCAGTTGACCCCCGGCTGGCGTTTGTAGGTTTTGTCCCATGATCTTTGGCTCACACTTTCCATAAAAATTTCGTTGACTTGACCGCTTGAACTTTAAGCGATCCTGAATTTGCTTGCATTTGACTTACTCAGATCACGGAGCGGGTGATATTGCGGTTTTACAGATCCTGTGTCCTATCTACAGTTGTGTTATAAATGACCGTATTGAAACCCACGATTGGACACTTGGCGTTTTTTGGATTGTTGTACGCGTATCTCAACGACTTCTAAAAGTCTCTTACAGTTCTCAGTGAGCTTGGGATCAAATGGCCGGCAAAAAGAATGCCCGTGGCTAACTGATCGCATCTAATTGAACTAGAGGATCGGAGACAAGTCCAACCCCTTTTGTCCTATACATTGAATGTGGCTTCCTGTCCTGGCTTGCAGGTTAGTTGTAAGTCAAAAGCTTTGTCTAGTTCAAATTCTGCAAAGAACGTGCTCCTGCTAGCCCAACTAGTTGGGCTGAAGCAAAACCAGTTGCTCGAGGAAATTTAATTAGAGAATAAACATTTTCTTGTGAGGATGAGAAATAAGGTCCAAACGGCACTACTGAATTTCAAACTTTTTGAACAAGATGAAGTTTGCGATCCTGCTAGAGCTGATGTAGTTGATCAGTCAGAAAAGGTTGAAAGGTACCTCAACTGTGACCGCATTTCCCATTACCAGACGAAACTCGAGGTGCCTTATGCAAAATGTAGCCACGCAGGATAGAACTAGCTGAGTTTGATGATGACACAACAAGGTACTGTAGGTTTGAGACAATTTGAGTATCAAATCGAAGGCAGAATCAGTGATGAAGACCAAAGGTTGCTATACCTCCCGTACTATTGCAGAGGAAAGGCTAAAGAGGCAATCGAAGAATGCCTCACGTTGCCCCCGGACCAAAGCTGTCGAAAGGCCCATGAAACCCCCAAGGGTCTGTTCGGCCAGACGCACGTAGTTGCACAATCCCTGTTGAGCAGTCTGCTGTCGGCCGTGACACCCAAAGCGGATTATACCGAATCGCTGACAAAATTGGCGATAAAAATGTAGAGCTGCGAAATCGTGCTATCTCAGCTTGAATACGATGCGCATCTTAACTCAGTAGTCACGTTAAAGGGGATCGTTCGTATGCTATCACGGCCGCTGCAACATCGGTGGACACGACATCCGAGACGTCAGATGCGCTGAATTTCAAACAACTCATTAAATTCGTAGCAGCCGAAGCTCGAATAGCCCAAAGTCGATTTGGGTGGATAGCTCTGTCAGCTACGGCGAAATCACTAGCTTGCCCCTCGTAACTTAGCATGTAGGAGTGATCGTGAAGCAAACTTTGTTTCCTCGAAGTTTAAGGAAAGAAATGAACAAATATGTATTGTATGAAACGAGGGACACAAAGCAGATAACTGCTCAAAATTCCTGGCAATGAAAGTTAGCGACAGCTGGAACTGGCTTCGAGAAAATTGTGGTTGTTTCTTATACCAGCAGGCAGGTCACCGTGCAGCGGGTCGTGCTCTTACCACGGTACACGGAGGGCCTGAGTGTGGTGCCAGGCACCACAAACTACTGCATCGCGACAAGTTGAGTTTAGCTTGTCCAGAAACGTACCAGTGTGCAGCAAATCGCACCACCGGTTACGACGTAACACTCGGCATTATCCCAGTGAAAATCAGTGGACCTAAAGGGACTGTGTTAACGTACGTACTCATCAGTAGTGGCTCCGATGTAAGTCTAATAAATAAAGGTCTGGTGGAACAGGTTGACCCGTCTCAGGCACCGTCCTGCGTGACTCAGAACAGTGAGAGGAGCTCCAAGATGAATCGGGGCGTTATGAATCTTTGTTTGGTATCCTCGGATGATTCATCGAAGGCAGTGGTCAGTGGGGCTTGACATACTGCTTAACGCTGTACGATGATGATGATGATGATGATGATATGCACTTCTTAAGCATAAGTGTTTATTTCCCTTGGTTGCCTTTAACGTCCGCACACTATGTCAGGTAGGGCGACAGGCTGCCCTCGTTAAAACTCTTGACACTTTCAAGATAGATGTATGCTGTCTCCGAAACACGTATACAAGACCCCACTTCTGTGACAGCTCTTCGCACCCCAGATAAAACGTCAGTCTCTCCCTACACCCTTCGTGTGTCGGGTAATTTGGTGTTTAGAGCTGGTGGTCAGGCTGCTATTGGGATTGTTTTGAGCATGAAAGCTGAGCGTGTACTGCTAGACTAGATTTCAGTGAGCAGTCGTTTGTGTGGAGTTCGGTCGGACGGTTCTGTTCGTGTCAACAACAACAAACTGAAGCGCCGATGTTTGTTCGTCGTGTCTGTATGCGCCGACTGACTTCAGCTCCTCTGAGGCCAAGGACGAATTCTATCAGGATTTGTCTCAGCTACTTCGAAGGGTACGTTCCATGGACGTGGTGGTCATTGCTGGGAATTTCAGCACCCAAATTGGCCGTTTGGGAGATTCGGAGAGGCACATTGGAGGCCCATTTGCTATCCCAGCCGATCGTACCGATAACGGCGATCGTCTCATTCGGCTGTGTTCTGACCACAGATTGTTTTTGGCGAGTACGAACTTCTACCATAAGAAGCGGCATAGACTGACATGGCGTCCTCCTTCGTCTTCACAACGTTGGATTTAGATTGACCGTATTGTGGTTGGTCACTGCTGGCGTGGATCAGTTGAAGATTGGTTCATTTTGGTCTATGCCTGTGGACTCAGATCACGCCTTGGTACGTGCTTGCTTCCGCTTACGTCTCGTCCGGGGTCGCACCAAAGTAAATGCCACTTGTGGCGCACTGTTACTTTTAGACGATAACCAGCGACACAGTTTCCAGATGGAGCTATCTACACAGTTATCGATGCAGCCAGATGTTCAGGACCCGAATGAGCGCTGGCAACAGATCAAGGAAGCCATGTATGCCACTTCGAATGCCACCCGGAACTCTAGTTCAAGTGGGTCTCGCAAACGATGGATATCTTCGACATCAGTTGCTTTGTTGGACGCCCGCAGATCCGTCCCTCCGGATGCCACATTCAATGAAGTGCGTAAATCCCTGAGACACCAACTGACTAGGAGTCTGAGAGATAACCGTGAGCAGTGGTGGATTGCGAAATGTAAGGAAATGGAAAAGCCTGCATCCATTGGCAATGCTCTCAACCTTTTCCGTTTGATTAGAGGTACCGGTCCACGGAAGCCTGGTGTAAGTGAGTTAATTAAGAAATCCGAAGGTTCACAGATTCACTCTCAGAAACGTCGTCTGGATCGCTGGGCGGAGCACTTTAGGGAACACTTCAATTGGCCCACTTCAACGATGAACCTTCCAAATATACCTGCCAGCGAAACAATGCAGGTGGATATCAGTCCTCCATCAGAGATGGAGATTATGCAGGAGATAGGTTACTTGAAAAGGTACAAAGCCGCTGGACCAGATGGGTTGTCTCCATCTTTTTCAAGGATTGGGGTGAAACTTTGGTTTTGGAGTTAACAAAAGTCCTCCGTATTATTTGGGATAATGAGCAGATTCCCAGGGAATGTTGTAAATCGGTGATTGTGCTGATTTACAAGAAAGATGTCAGGTTCTCTTGTGAATACCACAGAGGAATCAGCTTGGTAAGTATCGCGTCTAAACTTCTCACTGGTCTTATTTTCCACCGATTATCCGGTGTCCGCGAAATGTGTGCGCATGAGAATCAAGCCGGTTTCAGACCCGGTCGGGGTTGTATCGACCACATCTTCACTCTTCAGCAAATCTCGGAGTCCAGACACATCTTTCGTAGGCCCACAATTGTGTTTTTCTTTATCTGAAAGCGGCGTTCGACTCAGTCGACCGCACAGTTCTCTGGCGCTTCCTGTCATTGAAAGTTGTGCCAGAGAAGTTAATTTCTCTTTTCCAATGCTTGTATGCGAACAGCCGAAGCCGAGTTCGTGCTCACGGCGATCTTTCCCCCGAGTTCACCACGGAAAGTGGTGTTCGTTAGGGTTGCCCTCTTTCACCCTTCCTCTTCAATTTCATTGATTCTTGAGATAGCCCTATTTTCGTGCGAGAAAAGCGGTATCGATCTTTGCTCAGGCAATGAAGTGTATGACTTGGAATATGCGGACGATATTGTTCATCTGAGTGAAGATCCAGGTAAGTTGCAAGCTTTCTTAGATAAATTTAACAACGGTGTAGGGATGTTTGGGATGCATTTTGCACCTTCAAAGTGTAAAGTGCTGCTGCGGAACTGGGTTGGCTCAACACCATACCTTGTGTTGGCAGTGGAAGCACTAGCTAGAGTGGATAAGTTTTGTTACCTGAGTAGTTATATCTCACCAGGTGGACCGATATCGGATGAAGTGTCATCGCGTTTGGCTTTTGCCAACCTCGGTCATCTGTGGCGTCGGCGTGACATCCGATTGTCTGTTAAGGGCAGAATGTACACTGTGGTGGTTAGGTCCGTTCTTTTATACAGTTCAGAAACATGGTCGTCGAGGATAGAAGATAGCCGAAGACTGTCGGTGTTTGAGCACCGATGTCTCCATAGCATTGCCCTAATATGGTGGGAACACCGTATCAGCTATGCTGAGGTTCGGTGTAAGGTGTTGGGAGCCAGAGTTCAGTCTCTGGATAAAGTACTGAATCTTAACAGGTTGAGGTGGTTGGGACATTTGTCACGCATGCCCACCGATAGACTTACTCAGGATACACTTCTCTGAGGCAGGTAGGGATTAGAAGGTAGGTCAAGGTGGTCATTTTGTGACATGGCAAAAAGGTATGAAAACCTTAACCAGTGGACTTGGCCGAGTGGGACGTGTTAGACTTCCATTTTGGGGTCCACGTGGTCCATCTACTAAATAGTTGGGGACATTAAGTGATATGGCTAGGTGTCGTGGTCAGTGGCGTAGTTGGATTCGGACTCTTCCCTTGTCTTCTTGATTTCCCCTTGGTACTTCGACTTTTTGGTTCTATTCTTTTTGCCCTTTACTGGACGATGCTGAAAGGTAGCAACCGAAACCAGAGCACAGAAGTGTGAGGTTAATGGTTGAATAAACTGAAACTGAAACCTAGGGCTATGCAACAATAGGGAGTCCACTGTGATCAAAACAATGAAGGAATAAAACACCATCTCAGAACAGCTTCAAAAGCTGTATGATGCAGACTTCTCTGACAATGAATCTACTAAGCAAGCACCGTCATTGGGGGACCAGAGGGCGCTGTCGACTGCGGAGCGGTCCCTGAGACTAGTCGGTAGACATCAGTTGGCCCTGCTACGGAAGATGATCGCTGAGGTTATTTCCAACAACTTCGAACTAGCCGCCCGGAGACGTCACGCTCTTGGCCAAAGATTTCAGCGCTGTGGAGCTTCCTATGAAAGGTATAAAGAGGTCGTGCAAACAAACGGAGACAAGGTCTATATGACCCCCGTCCCCGCCGAACAGTTAGCTCCAGAGTTTTTACCAAGATGGTACTTATCCCACTACGCTGCCGTCAACCCCAGGAAACCAGGAAAACTGAAGATGGTTCTAGACTGCACCGCCAGGTTCAGATAATTATCCTCATACGACTGGTTACTACAGGGCCCCGACTGGGCCAATGATCTGGTAAGAGCGTTAACGCAGTTCCTAGGGGGGGGGAGGATGGCCGTCGTAGCAGATGTCGAGGAAATCTTTACGCAAGTTTGAGTGACCCCACGAGATTGTCATCATCATCGACATCGTTCAGCGTTAAACAGTATGTCAAGCCCCACTGACCACTGCCTTTCTCACTATGTTGCACGCTGAATTAGAAAGTATGAATATACAAGATGGACAGGGACTGGACCTACATAGGTGGGAAAAGGAAAGAATGCCCTAGTAGCCAACACACGGAATACACAGTCTAACTGTACAAACGTACACCGATCAAACATTCTGATTCGATAGAAAGTGACAACACGATCTCCACTGTTCGCGGTTCACAGCCATATCCTTCAGTGTCTCCAGCCAACTGGTAGACGGATCTTTTGGACCCCAACCACGAAGACGTGAAGCACCTACTTTTCCTAAGTCTGCTGTACATTTCCTCATTCCTCGCTGCCACGTCATTTGTTGACCTCCACGTGGTCTCTTCCACTCCCTAGGAGGAACGGAGAATAGGTAGACGTGTGTTTGACATACGTAAAACGTGCCCCAACCAACGAAGTCTACTAAGTTGGATACGCTGTGACAAAACGTTCTCCGAATTAGTACCTAATACTCGATTTCTGACCTCAGCATTGCCTACTCGGCTACTCCATCTGATCTTAGCGATAATACGTAAACATCGATGGTCGAGAACCTCAAGGCGACGAATATCTTCAGCACGTAGACTCCAACTTTCACAATCAAAACAAAACCGAACGCACTGCGGCACAGTATACACGACCTTTCAACTTCAGTGAAATATTAGGTCGGCGCCACAAATGCTTCAGTCCAGCGTACGCCGCTCGAGCCTTGGATATACGCGTGCTCACCTCTACTATTGTGCTCCCATCCGTCGTCACGCTGCTGCCGAGGTTGGTGAAGTGGTCGACAACTGACAGCACCTCCCCATCGAGCATCAAGCTCGGAATCGTTGACATCCAGTTTTGCAACATCACTTTACACTTTGAAGGTGCAAAACGCATGCCGAATGGAGCTGCAGCTCTCTCAAGTCTATTTAGTGCACGTTGAGTATGTTCCATGGATTCGAACAAGCAGACAACGTCGTCTGCGTAATCTAAGTCTCACAGCTTTCCACTGTTTCCTAGTTCGACGCCTACATCCTATAGATTTTGCAGCGCACTCTCCATTATTTCGTCCATGACGAAGTTGAACAGGAATGGAGACATAGGACATCCCTGTCGAACACCACTGGTCGTTTCGAGCCGACCGGATAGTTCACCGTAAACTCTAACGCGGCCATAAGTATGATAATACAATGATCTCAGTGGGTTCACGAACTTCTGAGGCATACCTTTCCGGTGAAGAGTACTGAAAAGCGATGTTCGATCAACTGAATCGAAGGCGCCTTTCAAGTCTAAGAAAATCATTATTGTCGGTCGGCGGTGTGTGTGACGCGTTTCAAGTAGTCGGCGAAGAGTAAAAGTTTGGTCGATGTATTCTCGACCTGGGCGCAATCCAGCCTGCTGTTCGCGGGCATTCCTCTCGCGAGCGGGTGTAAAACGAGATTGTGGAGCTCCAAGAGTCCGTAGTGGGACAGTAATGACCCAAAACAACAGCTGTGAGTACCAAAAGATAGCTCATCTCTTCGGGGCAACATCTTTTTGTGCGAGTTTTGCATCGAAACTAATGGTCAAGTGGAGTCTAGACTGTGAACCTTTCGTTATCGATTCGGTATCAGAGAATTTTTGTGTGGACGACTGTTTGATGTTATTTTCACCCGTTGAGTTTGCGAAAACCCTCGTCCGTCAAATTAGAGAGATGCTAAAGAGAGAAGGATTCTATTTAAAAAAATAAGTATCCAACGTAGGGGAAGTTTGGAGGAACATTAGCAGGTGATTGAAGGATCTCTAATTACCCTTCAAAACGAATTTGGTTTTTTGAGGCGCAAGAGGGGTGAGGGCTGCAATGGATAAGTCAGTTAAGCGTAGAAACCGTAGTTGGGCTCTCTTCAGGGCTTCCGGGAGTCGCCAGACTTGGATTCGATATACCAAGCATAGAAATGAGACGGGACGGTTAGGCATCCATAAGTTCGCCGGACCGGATGATATCCACCCTGTTATCACTAAGCCGCTGGCAGATATCTTATCCTTGCCAGTGTACAAGTTATATAAGGCTTCCCTGGACCGCGGAGGGTTGCCACAGAACTGGAAAAACGCAGCAGTGGCAGCTATACATAGGGGAGACCCCGCTCTGAAATGGGAAGCTACATACCTGTTAGCCTAATCTGCATCCTATGCAAAGTGTTAGAGAAGATCATTCGGGCGCGTCTGCGAGCATCAACCAGAGAATTCTATGCTTTGTCCAGCTCAGCATGGATTTCTAAAAGACGGGTCTTGCTTGGCCAATCTCTTGAGCTTCCTAAACGAAGTCACTCGAAGAGTGGTTGAAGGTAAACAAGCAGAAGTGTTACCCTGACTTTAGCAAGGCATCTGACTCGGTAAGCCATCGGATTCTACAAATCAGGTTGAGGTCATTTGGTATAAATGTGCAGATTCAGCGGTGGTTAAGGGACTTCCTTCCGGTAGAACGTTTTACGTTGGAGTAGATGACAGAAACCCTAAACTAGAGAACGTCACCAGTGGAGTACCGCAAGAGCTGCGTACAAGACCCACTGCTGTTTCTTCTGTTCGGTAATGATTTAGCCTCAGTCCTACAGTCACCAAGCTTCTCCGCAGATGATGTGTAGTTAGCGAGAACTCAGGGGAGAGAGGATCTGAGCAGAGACAGCTGTCGTTCTGAACTGGGCAAACAAGTGGGACCTACTTCTCGATGGTGGGAAATGACACTTGTTATGGACAGCGTCAAGCCTGACAGTTGTACACGACCAAGGCCCATTTACCACTGAGGCAGTTAACAGGGTTAAGAACCTTGGGGTTTTGGTGACTTCTGATCCTAAGTGGTCGGATCAGTGTGCAGCAGCTGCAAAATGGCACGCGGTGAGCTCTTCAGGTTGAGATCAGCGTTTTCGTGCAGACAACCAAAGGTTTTTATACCAGTGTACATGTCTGTAGTTAGGTCTCTTTTAGAAAACTGTGTTCAGGCATGGTCACCTTTCTACAAAAAGGATGCCACCTGTTTGGAGAACGTAAAACGTCTTGCAACGCGCGTGGCTGAGAGTCGGATAGGAAAGACGTATGAGCAGAGACCCCAGGACCTCAGATTTTCCTTTATGGAAAGGAGACTACGAGAGGGATCTCATAGAGACATTTAAGAAAGTAAAAGGCTTTTCTGGGCTTAGACCGGAGAGTCTATTCCATATGGCGACAGACTACCGAACAAAAGGTCACGGGAAGAAACTGGGGAAAGTTCGATCTAGGTTGATAGCTAGATCTCACTTCTTCAGCACTAGGGTGGTTTACCACTTGAGTAGACTGCCAGAAGAGATAATAGAACTGGGGACCTTCCAAGCATTCAAGAGGGCCCTATATTGTAATTGGAACGGATTTGATGTGTTTAATTATTGAACGTTCCCATTTGTTACAGTGATGACTTAGTAAACGATCATGATGCATAATGTCTCTCACAGTTGATGTGAGATGAGGTTTTACGTTTCATTTCTATTTCCAGCGGGGATTCGACGAAATAAACTGCGCAGTCGTGAGTGCCTACCTAGTGTGCATACCGCCGAAGGAATTCTGGACTGTTGGCTGACGGTGGCTACTATCTGTCCTGTGCAAACTAAACTGAACTGATTTGAGCATGTCGACTGCGGAAGTCCGTGGCGGATTTGGCGGGCGGTATGTTCGACAAAACAGCCAAACTCGAGGCTCTAAATCAAGATAGATCTGATCACCCAACGCACAACTGGTCCTCAGCCTGTTTTGGAATCAAACTGAATGTGCAGCAGAGATTGGTTTGTGTTGCGTTGCAGGTGGAGTCCTAGTACGGTGAGGTGTCCTATACCTGACATCTTAAGTTAGCACATTTCACTTTCACTGAAGCTATCATCGCTGCTACTTCTAATCAATTTCCAAATCGCTGAGCTTCTTATCCTCGTTTTCCTCCTCTGCAACGTGTCATTGTTTTATTCTTTGTTGTTATTATATTTTCTTTTTCTTTTCCCTGTTTTCTCTTCTCGTCTTTCAAACCCGCTACTACACCCCCAGTCGTGTTTGTAAATGCAGTATCATCCACGCAAGCACCACCACGGCAGTATAGAGAGAGAACCATGTCTCAGTTCAGTGGGGTCTGAGCTCGGTTGTAATTCTACCGGGATTCTCTTGTTTTTGAGAAGAGGAAATGAATGGTCAGACAACTAGAAACCTGCGGCATTGTCGTGACCATTGAAAAGACTTCTACGTTTCGTTTATCTGTTGCAGTACGTGAAGATCTATGGAGCCTTAGGTGCAAGAAACTGGATGCAAATTTCGCTCAAGCTTCCATGTCCTGTGATCTGGTCCGAGCTGACCCCCTACCCTCACTCCAAATTTGTTTTCCATTAACGTTTGCCCCACACCTGCGCATTCGCTGAACCGCACGTTGGTATATAACTGGAAATCAATGTCCTGCCTATAAATCGTACGAAGAAACGATAATACAAATTGGAGCAAAAAATTCTCGGTCCCGTAACGAAGAAGAGGTCGACTGTCTGGAAAATTGAAAAATTGGCCGTTTGCACTCCGAACAGGAGAACATAAACACATCGAAGGCATAATAAGTGAAAAGTGACAAGCTAGACAAAGGTGAGCCAACGTGCTAGCTTGCTTTGCTTCAGCGTGACTGCTGAGCCTACGGTTAGAAGCTCTTGTTTTCTTCTCGGCCACTGCTGCTTCCTATCCATTTTGTAGTAGAGTTACTTCTCGAGGTTCCCAGCTGCTACTCTCCTAAGTTCCATTAGACCTTGCTATTGGGACTACACTCAGTAGCTGCTATCCTTGGTAGACCGGAACGTGGTGATAAAGGGTTTGGCCGAGCCGTTCTGCAGAGAGACACGGCAACGAAATCAGAACTTAAGACAACGATTAACGGATATTCTGAGGCAAGTTGGAGTGCCAAGCCATGCACTTGTTAAGAGGGTACTACGGTTGGGGAGACCCAATGCTGACGGGCTAGCGCCTGGAAGGGCGACCCTGGTTGAGCTTAGGAACCCTAAGTATCGGGATGCAGTTCTGGCAGCTGCGGGCAAGATCAACAGGAACTCCAAAGGCAGCATAACTATTGAACCAGATAAATCATCATCACGGAGGACCCATACTACTTGGCGAGACATTAGAATGCCCACACCGTCCCCGTTAGCGGTATCAGCAAGCCCACCAGATACAGTTTCGCCCATGTTGTGCCTGACTTCGTTGGTTGTCCACAAGGTCCTGCACAGTCAAAGTAATCCGGTGTCGACGAGAGGCCTACGACCCCCTGTACTGTGATTCTAAAAACGCATGGAACGTAGTAGCAAGCAGCAGCACAACTGGGAAACCAGGATGTGACAAAAAACTCAGGAAGCACTCGGGCGTAAAACTCGAGTGCAAAAATGAGGCATCACAACCCAGTAAGTCGCTAGACAACGGGGGCATATCGGTGATACAGTGTAACGCATGCAGCATAGAGAATAAATTGGAGGGGGGGGAGTCTAAAGGCGGAATCTAGGGAATTGGACTGCATAGTCATCACAGAGACGTGACTAAAAGAAGGGGAGAGAATAAGTCCGGCTTGCCCAGCAGGTTTTTGTGTGCACAGAGCAGATAGAAGGGATGGAAGAATATGAGGAAGGGTGCTAGTGCTGGTAGCGGAGTACGTAACTCAAAAGGAAGGCATTCAGCATTCCACTCCCAATATACAGGTGGTTTCAGCGTGAATGAAAGTTCAGTCACGATGGGTGGCACTGGTGTGCGTCTTCAGGAGTCCCTCATCGATGCCTGATGAGTACGAAGGTCTGCTGGAGTGTCTAGTGACGGCAACCAGGAATGCAGAGAGATGCCTGATACTCGGGGACTTCAATGCCCTTGAGATTGACTGGCACTCGATCTGGGCACCTGTGGGGTCTTTTGGGCAACACCTGTTAGACCAAGTTGAGGAGGTGGCTCTGGTGCAACACATTCACCAGGCCACTCGACGGAGAGAATGTCAAACTCCGGGGCTACTGGACCTCGTTATCACTAAGTTCGCCACAGAAGTAAGCGAGATGAGAATAGATGCTCCGCTTGGTAAAAGCGACCATGGAATTTTCAGGTTCTAATTCCTGGACAAGAGAGCAAAACTACCAGACAGATGGCAAAGAAACTTCAGGGGACTGAACGAGGACAGGTTGCTGTCAATGGCAGCATCTTTAGTCTAGAACCATGAGGGTACGGTGAATGAAATGGGACTGAGCATTAAAAGTAACCTACTTTTGCTGACCGAAGAAATAACCCTCATGCGCAGAGTTCGTAGACAAGGACTGCCACCTTGGTGGAAAGGCAGTACGACGCGGATCGGTAGTGGGGCCCGTACTGTTCCTGGTGTATGTGAACGACTTACCGCGGGTAATGAGATCGCCCTGCTTCATGTTCGCAGATGATGTGAAGGTTCTTGGATGTCCAGAATCTGACCAGGTTCAAATGGACCTAGATGCCCTCTACCAGTGGTCAGTAGCATGGAACTTGCCTCTAAACCTGGCAAAATACTCACGCCTGGTTGCCGAGGGAACCAGCAGAATGCGATATTTGAACCCGGACAACCCGGAACGATTGGCCCAGAAATGCGAGGTCGGGGACTTGAGCATGATCGTTTCAAGTGACTTCAAGCCCTCGGTACAGTGTCTACAGGCTGCTAACAAGGCAAATAAAACCATGCCCCAGCTGCACAGGACGCTCACATCAAGAGACCCTAGGGTGTTGCTGCCACTTTATACGACCCTTGTCCGACCCCACTTGGAGTATGTAGTCCAAGCCTGGGCTCCGCAGTTAGTGAGGGACACCTCTCTGGAGAAGGTTCACGAAAACGGTGTTTGGGCTACGAAGGCTGCAGTACGAGGAGAGACTAGCAGAGCTTGGGTTATTCTTGCTGAAGCGCGGGAGAGCGCGGGGGGAACTGGTCGAAACAATGAAACAACTAAATGGGTTGTCAGCCACGAACAAGCCGCTGTTTACCCGATACGGAAACTGCTCTTCGTGGACACCAGATGAAACTAAAACCATCAGAGCCCAGTCGTTTGCTTGCAGGGTAAGTAACAAATGGAATAAACTTCCCGAGGCAGTGATGGAAGCGAACACCGTGGCAGTGTTCATGAGGAAGCTGAACGTTATGTTGATACATGTCTTTCCGGACTACCCGTGAGTCAGCAGCTTGAGCCCAGTTATATTCTAGTTTGCTTCAGCATTCCTCTTTTTGTTCTATTTCTCCTCCTCCTTCTTCAGTTTCTTTCAGTCTGTCTAAGTACCTCCCCTAAAGACTTCTTGATCTCCCTAGACCTTTATTTTCCCCACCATTTCACGAGAGCTGATAGCTGGAGGTCTTGACTTTTACAGGAAGGGCAAACCTGCTGGTTTCGGAGGCCTACCCTATTGAAATGTCGTTCTTTGCTACCCTCTCTAACGGCGATCTCGAAATTTGTCGTGTTCCCAGCTCCTAAAACACAGGATCCCAGAAAGTCGAAGCACGGTGAGACCCGGGGGCTCGCAGGTGCAAGAAACTGGACTATTATTGGCATTCGCCGCCAGTCCTATGCTCTCATCTGATCTGACCTTAAGTGGCCGCTGACTGACGTGTGCTTTGATTTTGTACCATGACCTTTGACTCACACTTTCCATAGACATTTCGTTGACTTGACCGCTTGATTCTCAAGCGATTCCGAATTTGCTTGCATTTGGCCGACTCTAATTCATGGAGTGGTTACCGTCGAGGTTTGTTTAAAAGCGGTCGGACAAGTTCCTAGGGCTAATGTTTCCTCCGTAAACCTTTTTAACATTTCAACCCATGTCTGCTCCCCATCGAGTTTCCCTCAACCGGCCTGCCTTTCTATTTTCCCCCCTATATATATATATATATATATATATATATATATATATATATATATATATATATATATATATATATATATATATATATATATATATATGGAGGTAAAAAATAGACAACATAAAAACTTGCTATTAAATCTCCGTCTGCTTTGATGTGTAGATGTACAGACAAGAAGATATCTCAAGAACCGGGAACATTTGGGCTCCAGCCTTGAACCCGGGTACTACTTCAAGACTTCAAGACTTGTACAGTTTCTGTGTCATATTTATGATTGTTCTATAAAGAATCGTATTGAAACTCACAATTAGATGCTTGGTATCTTTTGGATTGTGTTACGCGTATCTCAACAACTACTAGAAATCCGTTACGTCGTGTTTGTGCTGTAAGACTCGAGGGGTCATTTGGCGTCCGAAAGGATAGCCGTGTCAAGCGCAGTTTGCTTGTAATCCTGGCATACGCTTCAACAGACTGCAGCTCTGAGATGCAGAAGAATGAGTTCCATGATGAACTCACCACTCTCGTTCGCAGGATTAAAGGCTCTGTTATTGAAGTGCCAGCTGGTGATTTTAATGCAGAAGTTGGCAAATTTAGTGCATCAGAAGCTTGTTTAGGTGGGCGTTGTTCCTTCCTCGCGCAGCACACAGATAACGGGGATAGGAATCACCAGTTTTGTGCAAACAATCGGTTATTCTTGTCTGGTACAAATTTCTGACAGCTCGCGTCGCACGGCGACATGGTGCTCTAACTCTACAGGTACTCTGAGTCAGATTGATCATATCGTAGTAAACTACCGGTGGCACAGTTCTCTTCAGAACTGTAGATCCTACTGGTCCACGTACGTACAGTCGGACCATGCATTATTTTTAATGTGATTATCTCTCCAGCTCCATGGTAATCGACGCAAACCGCAAACCTGGTTAGCCGTGCAACGTTTGTATGATCCAGAAGTTCGCGCCAGTTATGAACAGAAACTAGCACATGAGCTAGAGTCTACGACAAACAGTAATGTAGATGGGCATTAGACTCATGTCTAGCAGGCAATGCACGTGACAGCAGGTTTCGCTTGAGGTCCTAGATCTGATGTCCATCCAAGACGCTAGATTTCTCAAGAGTCGATCAGTCTAATAGAACAAAAGCGTCAGCTGTCGAACTGTAAAGAGATGAATAAGATGCGGAGAAATCTACGAAAAGCCTTAAAAATGATCGCGAAAATTGGTGGGTCAAGGTAATCGAGGAAATGGAAGTAACAGTTGTTTCAGGTGTCAATCAAAGACTGTTCAGACTTATTCGCGAAACCAGTGGACGGCGAATCCCGGTCTGTGAGATGACGTGATAGAAATGGTGAGCCTATTCATGGCAAAGAGCAAACGCTTGACCATTGTGCCGAATACTTCAAACAGCACTTTAGCTGACCGCGCGCAATGTGGTTACTCCGACGGTAACAACTGGGATCCCTTGGGGAATATCGCTTGAGCCCCTCATCGGAAGTGGAAATACAGTCGAACATTCGATCACTAAAGCGAGGTAAAGCGGCCAATTCTGACGGACTCCCCCCAGTTCTTTTCAAACTGGGTGGAAATGCTTTGATAAAATCACTTACCACTCTGATCCGTGACGTTTGGAAGGAGGAACGTATTCCGTTTTTATGGAGTGAGTCATTGATTTTATCCATCTTTAATAAAGGAATACGCAATGATTGTAGTAACCATCGTGGGATTAGCCTAATTCCGATAGTAACCAAGGTGTTAGCCCCGATTTTGTTGCGTCATCTTACACCGGCTCGCAAGAGGATCTCCCGTGCACAACAGGCCGGATTCCGCCCAGGTCGAGAATACATCGACCAGACTTTTACTCTTCGCCGACTACTTGGAACGCGTCACACACACCGCCGACCGACAATAATGATTTTCTTAGACTTGAAAGGCGCCTTCGATTCAGTTGATCGGACATCGCTTTTCAGTACTCTTCACCGGAAAGGTATGCCTCAGAAGTTCGTGAACCCACTGAGATCATTGTATTATCATACTTATGGCCGCGTTAGAGTTTACGGTGAACTATCCGGTCGGCTCGAAACGACCAGTGGTGTTCGACAGGGATGTCCTATGTCTCCATTCCTGTTCAACTTCGTCATGGACGAAATAATGGAGAGTGCGCTGCAAAATCCATAGGATGTAGGCGTCGAACTAGGAAACAGTGGAAAGCTGTGAGACTTAGATTACGCAGACGACGTTGTCTGCTTGTTCGAATCCATGGAACATGCTCAACGTGCACTAAATAGACTTGAGAGAGCTGCAGCTCCATTCGGCATGCGTTTTGCACCTTCAAAGTGTAAAGTGATGTTGCAAAACTGGATGTCAACGATTCCGAGCTTGATGCTCGATGGGGAGGTGCTGTCAGTTGTCGACCACTTCACCAACCTCGGCAGCAGCGTGACGACGGATGGGAGCACAATAGTAGAGGTGAGCACGCGTATATCCAAGGCTCGAGCGGCGTACGCTGGACTGAAGCATTTGTGGCGCCGACCTAATATTTCACTGAAGTTGAAAGGTCGTGTATACTGTGCCGCAGTGCGTTCGGTTTTGTTGTGATTGCGAAACTTGGAGTCTACGTGCTGAAGATATTCGTCGCCTTGAGGTTCTCGACCATCGATGTTTACGTATTATCGCTAAGATCAGATGGAGTAGCCGAGTAGGCAATGCTGAGGTCAGAAATCGAGTATTAGGTACTAATTCGGAGAACGTTTTGTCACAGCGTATCCAACTTAGTAGACTTCGTTGGTTGGGGCACGTTTTACGTATGTCAAACACACGTCTACCTATTCTCCGTTCCTCCTAGGGAGTGGAAGAGACCACGTGGAGGTCGACAAATGACGTGGCAGCGAGGAATGAGGAAATGTACAGCAGACTTAGGAAAAGTAGGTGCTTCACGTTTTCGTGGTTGGGGTCCAAAGATCCGCCTACCAGTTGGCTGGAGACACTGAAGGATATGGTAGCGAATCGGGAACAGTGGCGATCGTGTTGTCACTTTCTGTCGAATCAGAATGGCTGATCAATGTGCGTTTGTACAGTTAGATTGTGTATTCCGTGTGTTGGTTACTAGGGCGTTGTTCCCCCTCCGCCTGGTGATCCACTTCCTGTCCATCTTGTGTATTCATACTTTCTTCTTCTACGTACAACATGGTGAGAAAGGCAGTGGTCAGTGGGGCTTGCTCTACTGTTTAACACTGTACGATGAAGATGATGACTGGACTGCAGAATAGCGGCGTTCGCTTGATTATAGTGATCTTGAGAACAACGCAACAGTTCGTCCGTGTCGATTGAGTGTTGCGGCGTTAGCAACGTCAGGAACATCAGTCTAATGGAAATGGACAGTATGATTCCAGTGCGGCAGTGGTAGCCTGGGCTAATGCCAACCTCAGATTCTCAGATGCCTTGATTAAAACGAAAAAAGACTTTTCATACAAGCCATTATCCAGCTCGAGCGTGCCGGACCGGATTGAATAATCAATGATGAATAGTTTATCGGACTACTCAGGACGTAATTCCTTTTGCTAGTTGGGCAGTCAACTACAGTCCGACTCATATTAGATCAATGGGTCAATGGTCAATCTGGCAAACGTTTTTATCAGCCTAATCGGCCCAACAAGACTTGAATCTAACTGGACGCCCGTGTTCGGGAATGTTTGGTTTTCGCCTTAAAAACCGCATAGTAATTCTTGTAAGGAACAGTCGTTGACGAGCTGGGTTGTCGTCTTCTGATTTGCCATAGTGGGCTGGAGCGATCGCAGCTGCAAGCTGAGATTGGGTGCGCAGGCTTCCCATTCATATCGTAGAAAGGAACCCGTGGGTCATAACAGTAGGAGAACATTCCATCCACTCGTTGCTCTTTGAGTCCGTTGGGTGGCGCCATTTCCATGAGGTCTGAAGCGGTTTGGGCCAGGCTTAATTATTCCCAAGGCGGCTTCGTGACCGAGTAACTCCACTTTATTTGTGAGAAACGTGCATTGGTTTTTGTTCAGTGTCAACCCCTTATTTGTCTGCAATAGCGAAAAGTTGTTTTAAATTTCTGTCGCGCTCTTCGGTGTCTGTACCGCAAACCGTTACGTTATCACTGAACCAAAGTTCCTTCAAAAGATTCGTCCCGGGTAATCGTATCGGTGGTGCGCTGGAACAGGCTACTCCATTAGTAATGCTAAACGAAATGCGTCGAAATCAGTACAAGTTACCGCATGCCTCATAAGCAGTATAGACCTCGCTTTCGTAAATTGGAACTGATAATATCCACTCTCCAAATCCAGCGTGCTGTATAATTGATTCTTAGATATTTTCTCTATTATATCGTCTATTCGAGGCATAGAGTGGGCGTCAAAAGTGGTAAAACGATTTATGGTCAATAACCGTGCGCTTTTTATATCTTTCATTGGTTGTGAACAGTACTCGCGTACACCATGGGTATCGCATATATATATATATATATATATATATATATATATATATATATATATATATATATATCACACCTGTCTGGTTTCAGACTGTGTCAAACAAAACATGGTACAATCGGGGAGGAAGGGGTGGATAATCCGAGTCGATGGTTTGTTTTTGGGCGTTATACTGCCAGGTTGCCCAAGCCAAAGCAGGTGGTTTTCTAAGGGATCCGCAACCGGAGCCTTTAACTATCCAAAGCTCAACCCGCAAGGCAGCGAAACGAAATGTGAGGTTCGTAATCTACTGGGGGCCGGTGACTGATGGCTCGGTTCATTCGCCCTTCGGATGAGGCCAAACATCCAGGGTGCCCAGTGCACCTCTCCGCCACAGATGCCGGTGAGCATACCGTTGTATGCCTCATACGCTATGCATGGTTAGTTTGGAATCAGGGTTTAGCCACCTACCCTAGACTGACTATTAGTCAGCCAACCCGGTGAACAGCGCCGGGCATTCGCTTTAGTCATCTCACTATAGTGGAAACACCTTCGCCACGAGAAGTCAGTGTTAGACGCACGGGCACTTGGGAGCATTTCGAGGGGCGTTCAGTACGAGTAGCCATCTCGGAGCTTGAGACACCCACCCCCGACCATAATGAGGCATGGAGATCGTGGAAGTTCAATCGTATTTTCTCGTAGCAACCTTTGAACTCGCACTCATGAAGGAGCTTCTGGTCTGTCTCGTGGGGCCTCGCCATATCATATCTTCGGTGATGCTTGGGTTATCAGTCCGCTTTTCGGATTCATTTCTAAATGTCATACACTCAGTGGAGCAAGCGGAACGTAAACCGCATCATCTTTGTGCTAACGGCAGTCCAGTTTGAGTGAATGGTAGCTTCCCAGTGAGGTGCGATGACTTCTTCCGCCGTTGTTGGTCGAATAACTTAGAGCGTTTGCTTACCACCTCGGAGGTCAGAGGTTCGAATCCCCTCTATCACCGCTTGCTTCGGTGGTAGGTAGTGATCCGCTGTCGTACGGCTGGTTATCACGGATGACCTTTTAACCTTATGTGGTTCTCCATTCTAAGCCGTAGGGTTTGGTTTTCGGGTATCCCTAACAGTGCAGTGGGCATTTGTGACCATGGGGCATAATCTTTTCATTGCACTCATGCGTAAGTATGCTTTAAAAAAAGCCGTTAAGAAGAGTCCCAGGTAATTTACTCGTGTGTTCATCTGAAAGGCTGAATATTCACCCCTATTAGTACACAAGGCATCTACTTGACTTTAGACTGTGAAGCATTTTCTACCTTATTCATACTGAGTTGAAGACCATGTATGGTTGTACAAGGAATAAAAGCACACCTTAAAACTAAGTAACCGGGTAAGATTCTGCTGTAAAATAGGCATTCAGGAAATAAAACCGCCCGCAGCACTGAAGATGAAGTCTATCACATCCGTGGTATGATGTTCGAACTCCGCCACTACCGGGGGAGCTCGGCCCACTGTCTCTCGACTCGTTATCGCGCCTGATCTATTGGCACCTCCAGTTCTCAGTCAGGTTGCCGGTTGTCTGCAGAAATGCAGTTGGCCTTGGAGGCTATGAATTATACTCCTTCCACTGCACTCATGCGAGCATGGAATAAAAAAAACCTTACATTTACTTCATACGCGAATCCCTGTGCATTTTGCTATTTGAAGCGTTTATAGTTTATCACCGGTTGCAACGGATTTCGGGACGTAGCTTCCAGACATATGAAAAAGAAATCGTCTTTCTTGGCCGGTTTTGCTGTAACCATAATCCTTGTGTAAGACATAGTGACTAATATTGCCAGCCTCATAAATGTGCAACGAATAGTTTTGCTTATTCTTCTCCGATCCAGTGTTTTGTGGAAGTAAATCAATTAAAAGTATTAAACTTTCCCCCAACTTTATTTTTCAGCCTACTGGTTATGCCGATCATTAATTGGGATCATGGGGATAATACGGATACCAGTTTGAGTGAAAAACAGTTGGAATCCGTCTTTCTACTCAGCTCGCTTGATCCTCGTCCGATTTCGACTCCCCACACGGTAAGCTGTTCATGTGTAACAAAATCACAATAAAAAACTGCTGTTGCGTTTTCTTGCATAGACCGATCCAGACAGTGGCGTCTCCGTAACATCCCCCGCCGATACGAAACAATCATCAAACTCGGACACGATTGCACACGTTCAATTGGCCTCACATTTTTACACATGGCTACGCTCTGTGGAACGAAATTTTGACATTACAGACACTGAAACCGATACGTAAGACTTCAGTTCCATTATTACATGATTTTCTTTCCTTCTCTCCCTCTCATCCATACCACAGTCATTTTATGGAATATGTTACAAAGAATAAAGATTATTGTTCGAAAATATTGCACGACCTACAAACCATTCTGGCTGATTTAAACGCTTTACGCGAGCATTATGCAATTGTGTCAAGCAAAACCAATTCGTTGCATGATGTTTGCGAACATTTGCTGCAAGAACAGGTCTGTGCAAACTTGTTCACAATTGTTAAACGTAAACCAAACCGAACTATTTGCAGAATGAACTCGGTCAGGCTGCGCAACGAATCGATCGTATTCTCATGCACTACGTAAACGTGGATGTTGTGGAGGCCGTAAGCACGCTAATCGCGCGAGTAATATCAGTACATCTTGTCCCACAGGAACTGCGATCCGTCAAATCTGTTTTATTCAGAGAAAAACTAAAACCGATTCTCGATCGTTTGGATTCCAGTATGAATTTCCTACGGCTTCACGTATGTATACCACTGGTTATTCTGTTTGAAAGAAATTACCTCATGCTTGTTCATGAGTACAGTGGAAGAGGTATACTCTATAGCCTCGAAGTCCCGCTGCACTGTTAGGAATAACCGGTAGTCTGATCCTGAGACGTGGAGTACAGATTCGCCTACGGTCTCAGTAGGTCAGGCGTAGTCACGAGCCGGGTAAGAATGCACTACCGTCCACCATCAGAGTGGCCGGCAGCGTCTGGATCCTAATCGCTGACCACCGAAGTGTTGAACTCTTTAAACTACTTGATCATCACCGGCCAAAGAAAATCGCCACACATTTTCCTTATTTTTTTTCTTTTTGAACAGCATCATTTTAAAGAATCCGAAGTCTATTTGTCCAGGGCAACCGAGGCACTTCGAAAAGCACTTCAGCTGATCAATGGCAATGTGATTCGGATTATGGAGCGTACCATAAACGAACTGATGGAACTTCATGTAAGCTTGCAAGAATTCTGGTTTTGACATTGCAGTCATCGTTTGAGTTAAAGTTTCTTCTTAACGAAGCTAACCACTGTGTTTTTTAAAATGTTCAGCTGCCCAGTTTGAGGTGCTGTTGTCAAGGTATCATAATACGTAGGTTGTAAGGTGGTTTCATCATGTCTCGTCTTTTCAATTTTTTTATAGTTTTAGAAGCATTCACACGAGTGGAACCAATCAATGCGTCTAAGGGAGGATCCCGAAACACGTTCTAAAGTAGATCAGTCAGAGGGTTACAATCAGTGCTTATTAGAAACCATCTAAAGCTCGAAATTGCTCCTCCTCAGTAGCAAGATACCTCTTTATTACACCAAATGAATTACAGTAAAGTGGTTAAGTCCCAAATACAATGTGAGAAAATGTTTACGTCAAGACAGGGGCATTGATCTTACATGTGAGTGAAAAGACCGAAAATCGAGGAATACCATACAATTTAGTCCGGTGGAAAAGTAAACTGAGAAGTTTAGTTCCAACTCTGCAGATCTTATACGGCTGATTGGCGACGAAACATTACGGAAAGAGGAACTGCCAAGACACGCCCAGAAGAACTAAATAAATGGTATTGGAAAGGAAACAGAAGTTACTGACCGGCGATGAACTAGCGACTGCACAGTGGATACTGAGTGTAAGTCCGTCAGGTTACTGATTGGTCTCAGTCGAGAAGAGATAGGGGAGAAGACGAAGCTTCATTCCATACGTGACTCTACAGTACTAATCACGACGAGACTACACCTTGGCGTAGTGTGGCGTCTCGAGTGTCTCTGCAGGATAGCTTTCTTAAGCCGAAGATGCAATCATGCCTGACAGGTCAATGGGTAGAGGCCAGACGATGTCCAGTCTCTGAACCAGGTCTTGGGAAACACCTGGTTCTAATCACTATGCCTTTGGAGAGGACACTCCAGCGAATAAATACGGAGAGAAAAAGTTTACCGGTCTAGAAATCTTTACTAGATGGGCGTAAGAGTGGAATACCCGGGGTTCCTGTCGACAGTGAGAGAAGTCATCGCACTTCATTGGACAGCTATCGCCAAAGCTTAACAACCTGACCCAAAAGGATGCTGCCCCGTCCACGTTCTGCTTGCTCCCTTGGGCGCATGGGGCCAAGGACTGAATCTGAAGAGCAGATCGATAACAAAGCAGCAGCGAAGACAAGACAATACGTGCAGGTCTCACGTGCCAGACCAGAAAAAGTTCTTTCACGGATTCTTCGGTCACGTTCCCGTGGTGGGTTAATGCCACACTGCCTTGTGGGTCAAACATTTGAGTCAAAGGATCCGGTTAGGGTTCTCAAAGAAAAAACTCTTCTGTGGTGTGGGCAGCCGCGAAGTATGATTTGCCCAGAAACCTCCAGCATCTTTCCTATAAAGGGTTTTACTAACTTCTCTCTTTCCTTTGATTTCAGCTCGATGCAACACGCCGCGGGTTATTGCAGCTCTGAAGAAAACGGTAGTTCAGGAGCGGGACGTGAATTGAACATTGCTTAAACCTACATGTTCGCTTCACTTGGCTGCATTCAGCGTCCGCAAACTATGTCAGATAGGTTGTCTCCATCTTTTTCAAGGATTGGGGTGAAACTTTGGTTTTGGAGTTAACAAAAGTCCTCCGTATTATTTGGGATAATGAGCAGATTCCCAGGGAATGGTGTAAATCGGTGATTGTGCTGATTTACAAGAAAGATGTCAGGTCCTCTTGTGAATACCACAGAGGAATCAGCTTGGTAAGTATCGCGTCTAAACTTCTCACTGGTCTTATTTTCCACCGATTATCCGGTGTCCGCGAAATGTGTGCGCATGAGAATCAAGCCGGTTTCAGACCCGGTCGGGGTTGTATCGACCACATCTTCACTCTTCAGCAAATCTCGGAGTCCAGACACATCTTTCGTAGGCCCACAATTGTGTTTTTCTTTATCTGAAAGCGGCGTTCGACTCAGTCGACCGCACAGTTCTCTGGCGCTTCCTGTCATTGAAAGTTGTGCCAGAGAAGTTAATTTCTCTTTTCCAATGCTTGTATGCGAACAGCCGAAGCCGAGTTCGTGCTCACGGCGATCTTTCCCCCGAGTTCACCACGGAAAGTGGTGTTCGTTAGGGTTGCCCTCTTTCACCCTTTCTCTTCAATTTCATTGATTCTTGAGATAGCCCTTTTTTCGTGCGAGAAAAGCGGTATCGATCTTTGCTCAGGCAATGAAGTGTATGACTTGGAATATGCGGACGATATTGTTCATCTGAGTGAAGATCCAGGTAAGTTGCAAGCTTTCTTAGATAAATTTAACAACGGTGTAGGAATGTTTGGGATGCGTTTTGCACCTTCAAAGTGTAAAGTGCTGCTGCAGAACTGGGTTGGCTCAACACCATACCTTGTGTTAGCAGTGGAAGCACTAGCTAGGGTGGATAAGTTTTGTGACCTGAGTAGTTATATCTCACCAGGTGGACAGATGTCGGATAAAATATCATCACGTGTACGAGAGGCGCGTTTGGCTTTTGCCAATCTCGGTCACCTGTGGCGTCGGCGTGACATCCGATTGTCTGTCTAGGGCCGGGTGCACAGTGAGGTGGTTAGGTCCATTCTTCTATACGGCTCAGATAGGCTGTGTATTACGCCTGCCCACCGACAAACTTCCTCGGCGTACGCTGTTTTTTGGGGCAGGCAGTGGTTGAGAGGTAGGTCGAGGTGGTCAGTCCATGACATGACAAAGAGGTATGAAAACTTTGACCAGCGAACTTGGCCAAGTAGGACGTGTTAAACTTCCGGGTTGGGGTCCACGTGGCCCATTTATTAAATGGTTGGAAAAATTAAGCGATATGGCTAGGTGTCGCGGTCGGTGGCGTAGTTGCATTTGGACTCTTTATCTTCGTGATTTCCGTTTACTGCTTTGATTTTTTCGACCTTTTTCAATTTATGCTTCTATTCTTTTTGCTGCCTACTTGACCATGCTGGAAGGCAGCATCCGAAACCCGAGTGTAGATGTGCGGGGTTAGTCGTTGAAGGAACTGAACTGAAATGATACTGGTGGCGTGTGTCACCTGTTGACTTCTCTGTCATGCCCTATTCGCGGAGCCTAAAGTTGACTGAAAACGAGGAAGTTGAGGCCAAGGCTTGACATGGCACCGGTCTGTCAAGGTGTTGGCCTGATGACTTGCCCCAGTTGGTTCCTCACGCTTGCCTGGCTGAGGATCTTGAGATCCACTACACAAGGTTAAAGTCTTCCACAGTGGTGGTTGTGTTGTGACAAATTGTGTTCAAATTCCCGAGGAACTTCCTCTTTGATTCTTCGCGCCTGATTTTCTGTTTCATGTTTTCGCATGGCAATGCACCTCTATACTTTGTACCGGGTTATTGATGAATATATATATATATATATATATATATATATATATATATATATATATATATATATATATATATATATATATATATATGTATAGTGGTAACTCCTGAAAGTTATTTCGACTCACTCGCAACGCGTCGATTGGACGATGCAAGCCTGAATCCATGCAACGTGACGTAGCAGGCCAAATTATACCTGAACAGAGGAAAACGGAACGTTGAGTAGAGAATATTGACCGGCTTCTCAATCGACCTCTGGATCACACCACGGACCTACTGCCCTCCTTGAGTGCAGAGACGTACAACGTCTACTGCGAGCCACCAAGTATAACGGAACTCATCACCCAACTGAAAAACAGGAAATCTACTAGAATGAATAGTATCCAGCCGGAGGTCTACAGGACCTGTTTGTTACCACTGATCGACATACTATTTCTCTCTATATGAAAAGGTGAGACGTTTCTTAGGCATTGGGGTGCATCTATTCTGTTACCCATCCCCAAGGAGGTAGGCAAGACTGTCTGATTGACATCAGTGCAAGAAATTTTCGCGTATTGCTACTCAATAGCTTATCAGTTGAGAGAATTTCCTGCACTCGACTGGACTAAAGGAATTTCCACCATGGCAGAGGCTGTATGGACCAAATCTCCACACTGCGTCGAGTACTGCAACATCGTTACAATTTCCAACAGCCAACGATAGCCTGTTTCATCGATTTTCATGCAGTCTTTGACTCAGCTAACCGTGAATGCCTATGGGTTATACTAGAATCCGACGGCATTCCTGTCAATCTCTCAAGGATCCTGCGAGTATACTATACATCCACTAACGGATGGGTTCGAATGTGTGGTGAGGAATCTTATAAGTTTGCAATTAAATCCAGAGTGAAACGGTATTACCCTCTCTCATCGGTGCTGTTCAACTTTAGCACCTACTAAATAACACAGTTCTTTGGCTGATTACCCCGGTGTCTACCTGAGCCCAACAGTACACATCTCGTACCTTTAGTTTGTAGATAATGTCGTGCTCCAGGATTCCCCACACACACTCCAGCCAGTTCCCAACCGATTTGATTTCTTCGCGAAGACTATTGATCTCGAAGTCAGCTCAGCAAAAATGAAGGCTTTTTCGACTTACCTAGGGTCATCAGCTCAGCAGTTGTCCATGAATAATCAGGTAATCGAGTATGTATATTTGTAGCCTCCACCGTTGGAGAAGCGGAAGGAAGCGTGAAATTAGTGGTTGAGAGCAACATAAGTTGAGACTCGCGACTGAATATGCTCAAATGTAGAACTCATTATATATATATATATATATATATATATATATATATATATATATATAATAACGGAGACGCCAAAGGTGTTGCAGGTTGCTCTAACTCTCGCCGTGTTTGAATTAATCTCTTCCACAACATCTCCAGGTGTTATCAAGCTCCTAAGGTGCTCAAAGTTGACTAACTCAAGCTGATCACCATAAAGAGTGCGCGCAGGCGAAACATTGGTGGATATGAGTGCAGCCACCAGCTTTACGTCTAAAGAAAGAATAGATGGAGTTGTTTGGAAAACTGAAGGTGCATGATTTTTGGCGCAGAAGAAATTTGTGTTTCGGACCACGAATTTCGGCGACAGTAATTCATGGTTGGTGTAGATGGTTCCAAGAATAAAGCATGCAAGAGGATTTTATTGTCTCCGGTTCGGTCTGAACAGCCATTGATCACAGAGGTGTGTGGTGGTTTTGCTTGTTATCTTGAAGCAAGAAGCTCGCCGGAATATCAAAGTAATCAGGAGTATGAAAAGAGTAAAATGAGAACTACAAATAGTAGTACAAAATAAAGAAAGAAATGGTTTGAACACGAGAACGCCAATGATTGTAACACCTAACCACATCCTACAATTATTTTACCCACCGAGATGATGAATCTTCTGAATTCCCACTTTGGCAGTCTCCTTAATACGTATTAATTCCCTTTTTGATGGGAACACGATAAAAATATCAGATGACGCAGCGACCATTATTTTTGTGAGAAATTAATCTTTTTTGAAATTAACATCCCAACGTTAGATAATTTTGGTAAACTCCCAACAAATGACACCAAGTAAAATTTCACTAGTTAGTGCGAACATTCTCCGTGACAGGTAACTGCTTGTGAACGAAAGACGTAATGAACAAGCTCGTTCTCAGTTATTCGTACTCATACCAATACAACGCATTGAATATGACTCACAAAACAAGAAAGGGAAATAATGACCCAAGTCTGTCTCTGCACGTTTGTGTATGCATGTGAAATTGTTCACAGTGTGTAATGACCAAGTCGCACACGTGTTCAGGAACAAGAAGTAGGCCAGGAGAGCTTAAGCGCTCGCAAAAATTGTTTTTGAACACACAGGAGAGGATCGTAGAGGCGAATACTTACGAATTCAGCTATGGCCAGGATGCGACACGGGATAAGTCTTGATTGCTCACCCCGAATTTTGTAAATGGCGCGAAAAGCGTCTACCACCTCCACTGAGTGGTTTGACTCAACAAGGTGTGAGCACACAGCACTCGTAATTGTCTTTATTGTCCCCGAGTTCAGCCAAGCCGGGTAGTGTTCACGGACGCGTTCGGACAAGCGCCTGGTTGTGCAACCAATGTACCTAGTTCCACTGGAACAGGTAAATGAATACATACAAAAAGAGCCTGCAGAACCTGACATTCTATCCTTTAATCGAAAACACACCATTGGTTTAGAAGCGAACAGAATTTGTAACTGCGCAGCGTAGAGTGCTTATATATATATATATATATATATATATATATATATATATATATATATATATATATAAAATATATATATATAACGGAAAATCCACTTGCGTCTTCCATATCCAAATTCGCGTCCGACCGGCCGTACCACGATGGCCCACAATAGTCGAGCAACTGCCCGGTAAGCGGAAAGTCGCTCGTTTAGCTCCGGCTCGCGGTATGAACTGTCGGATTTTCTTATTGCACAAAGCGATTTACAGCAAGAGATGAACCTCACAGTCAAAAGACACCGTAAAAAGGATGTTTTGAACAAAGAAAGATTGTAAGTGTTTGGAACTACGGAAAGAGGAAGGGTGTTCGAAAGCTTTGCATTACTGGGAATAAAGGGAGACTAAAATAATGACGTTCGACATCGAAGGGCAGAAACCTGATCCAGGTGACTGGCTGCCTGTATACTGGATTCGAAAAACGCTAGCTGAGTTTTCGACTGTCTAATATCCAGGCTCGTACCAATAAACACACTATGCTAAAATTCTCCCTTTCTTTGAATTATTGCAGTATATGAAAACACACATACACTTCACAAATGCCGTTGGCGGAAAATGGGATTCATAACTCAGCTCGGTCAGATGTGCTGATTTGTCGTTCTGTGTTAATCAAGCAGTCCCCAACTATTTTTGTCGCTTGTTTAAATGTAATTTCTTTGAAAATTCGTTTACTGTTCTCATCTCTCATACACAGGATGTTATCACACCGGATAATTCGTTTATCCTCCTTTACGGACGATTTCGATCACAAGGACCGAAAATCCGTGCTCTCGTCTCATTGATAGAAGAACGCATCGATGTCTGTGAGGAGTAAGTTTGTCTCATAGATGCAGCTTACTAAGATTCTGTGCTGTCATAATGCAGCGCGCAATGCGGTAGCAACGGAAAGAGGCGAGTATCAAACCGATCCGACCAACCAGTCGAGAGCCACAGACCAAAGAAGAGACTGTGAATAAGTCGGAAGCTCCCCGCAACAGACAAACAGGGTCGTACAAACATGTAGATTGAACACTGCGAGATCTCAGGCAACTAATAAGATAACTCATGTAAGGAGCAACCGATTTAGTCGTTATCCAAAACAATCAGGCCAACCGAACGGAAAAGGTGCGTAGTGGAATCATTCTAATGGTCACAGGCATCTGGTCAGAAAAGAGCCGAAATACTCAGGTATTCAAACGATCGATGTCGCCACAGGGCAGTCTTGAAAAAGGGATATATAGACGGCCTTACATGTTTTACCAACTTGACTTGTCTGGCTGGTCAAATACGGGTGTGCCTCACATGTCTTGCTTTCTTTCTTGCATTGGTGCCATGACCATACTCCCACACGTGCACTCAAGTTGCCTGGCCGGTTCTGTTCGTGGATAGAGATACGGAGGCGTGGATCACAGATTTTGAAAGGATAGCGGCATGCAACGGATTAAAGGTAGACGCTCCTTTGTTGTAGGCACTTGGACCACTGCTGACCTAGCGTGCCAAGGCGGTGTATAACTTAAAAATGGGAGAAAGCGGGACGGGTGAGGCACGCCTGTATTTGACCAACCAGACAATTCGAGTCTGTAAAACGCGTACAACCGTTTATGTAGTTCTTTTTTCCAGACAACACTGTTGCAGCATCGACCCTCCGGCTGTGGGAGCATTTAAGCTCCGTTCTGACCACATGCCTGCGGCCATTGGGTTGATTCTTTTGCACACCATTTCTGTTCCATTGGTCCAATTGCTCCGGTTCACAGCTTGATCGGTAGCTCCGCACATTGGGCCATTCTGATGATTGCGTGGGATCCCATTGAGTTCCATCGACAAGTCCACAGGGCCCTATTGTCTGTTGCGGGACGCTTCCGACTTACTCACGGTCTCTTCTTTGATCTGTGACTCTCGACTGGTTAGCCTGATCGGTTCGATGCGCGCCTCGTTCCGTTGCTACTACAGTTCCCGCTCCAGTGTCGGTTGTGTATCCCACAAATGTTCACACGCGTTTTACTACTCACAAGGTAGTAAGTAGCGCGCCCCCTTATGATGAATGATATGAGCACTGTTATCCAATCTTGAAATGAAGTAGTCGAGATTAACTCTCAGGTGATTGACTATAATTCCGTTGTCCTCAATAACATGTTTGAACCTTTCGGAGGCTATGTTCGTCGTCGCTGTTTTCGTCTTATGAATACTTGATTGCGCGATTATAAACCCCCCAAACACCCTTGGAATTCTATGGATTGCTTGTGGGAGTGGCTATAATGTTAGCTCCGTGACTCCTGGCGGAACCAACAGTAGTTTGGATCATAGATAATGCGTTTAAATATAATTAACAAAGATTTAGCAAGAAAATCATTTTAAATGAATAGTGAATCATGGATGACGAGTAATGGCTCGTATCACGGATTCGGAATCTGTCTTTTTAGACTTCGGCACAGACAACGTCGTAAAATAGGAAAAGCATGAAGACACGGAAAAGAAAAAGTCACTATATTACCACAATCTGACACATCGAACTCTTCTGCATATGAAACCACCTGCACTGATCTAATCGATCGCAGTTAATGTGAAAGAAAAAAACAAATTTATTTTCGGTCGATTACAAAGTAACATTGACGGAACGCAACATCTTGGGATTGTAAATTGGTATCCAATTCACCCTATAATACTAGTGGAATGTATCTTTAGATCTGAGCACAAATAGATAGATATGGAATATGAGCTGATCAGCGAAATTGGTTGACTTCGGACGCTTTCAGTAATCAGATAAAATTAGTTTCTTGTGTTTTGTTTGCAAAGTACTACTGGATTGTTTTTCCATGGCTTCTCCTTTAGTGAAAATAATGAATTCACGGCCATCGTACCTGTTCCCATCCTCAAACCTTGTTGGTCACTGTTACCGGTAACCAAACGTAATGCGCCGTACGACTGTTTACAGTCCGCTGTCCCTTGACGGGTTATTCTGTCTGACCTGTTAGGACTTTACGTGACTGCCCGCCACTCCAAACCTCTGGAATTACGGTTACCGGTTATCTCTGGTCGTACAGTAGGTCTAAATTATCATAGAGTTTGCCAATTCCACAGCGTCTATGTCCGAACATGTAATATAAATAAATCTGTCAAGGTTTGCGAAATTGTACAACACTTTATTTCCTTCGGTTTTTTCCCTTAAGTCAAATCAAGTATGTGCTATATGCGCCCGAGGGTGCATATTCAGCTGCTACATAACCACTGCACTGCAATAGGGGGAAAATGCATGCCTAACGGAGTAAGTTAGGAAAGTCGGTGGTGGTAGAGTATGGGTTGGTGAGGAAAAGAGCAAGGTAAGAAACTGCAGAGGATCAATGTGTTCTAGTGCGACTAACACATGTTTATTTTGGGATCCAGTGGCAGATGTTGATGTGCAATTGCTAAGATCGAGATGAAGGGGTTGTTTGCCATCTTCTAAGATCTTGTGAGAGAAAGTCAGACATGTCTTATGATGTTGGGTTGCAATAGATTAAATGAGCAGGTCGTAAGTGATACCACTGTCGAAAAAGATGTTTAAGGGACCTGACGAGAATTTTTGTGTCTTTCGCAAGCAGTCCGGAGAATATAACGGGGGAAGCATAGAGTCAGTGCGGAAGTATGCATGAAAATACAAGCGTCTTATTAAATGTAACGGGGTAGAAAACGACTTGAGTCGTATCAAGTTAAAGGCGGGTCTTCAAATTTTTGAGAAGACTGCCGCGACGTGATCTGTCCGGGTAAGTTCACGCCTGATGGTTACACCGAAGAACTGTATGGCCGATGCTGTTTTTATTGGTTTTCCATGGATGATTGAGTCTGGATTGGATACCATGAGATTGGAGTATTGAGGGGTTTTATGGAGACAGAACAGAATATCGGAGAGCTCTACGGGATTCGTCCTTAGGTTTCGACCTCAAGATCAGTTGACGAGCTCAATCACTCTGCTGTGAAAGGGGAAATGTGGAGCTGTTAGAATTGGGCTTTCCAAAAATTACATCATCGGCGTATTGAATAAGAAGGCAATCGTCATAAAAGAGCATGGATAATATGTAAGCAGAAAACAGAAATGATGAAGGTAAAATGGCGCTCTGGAAAATGTTTTGTGTAGAAAGAACCACAGAAGTTCGGCCGCGGTATCGTCTAAACAGTTATCGATTGGAAAAGTAGTTGGAAAAAAGATTATTGCCAAAGGTACTGATGCCCGAGTCAGAAATTACATGGAGTAATTTTGATCTCTCAATGCAGTTAAATGTGTTATTACAATCAAAGAAACAAACCCTAAGTACTTGACTTTTACGACCAACAGATGATAAAACAGAATGAGTGAGGGAGGCCAGGGCATCAAGGGTTGGTTGTGATTGGCGATATGCAAATTGCTTGGAGTCCAACACGCGTTGATGTGGGCAGACAGTCTTTTCAGTATATTCAGAATCGCCTAAAGTTCAAGCGGTCAAGTCAACGAAATGTCTGTGAATAATTTGGGTCAAAGGCCAAAGGACAAAATCAGTGCAAGCACCAGTCAGCGCCCACATAAGGTCAATGTCCGATCTATGGTTCAACAAGCGAGCAGGCGTGACACAAAACCTTAATGGGAGAAACAAACTTGGGGTGAGAGTGGGTGTTCGGATCGATCTTCGGCTAGAGCCTCAAATTCAGTTGTTATGTCGATTACACCAGTCTTACCACAATTAAAAATGTTCTTCGAATCATAATCTTTGCACAGTTTAGGAATGCGTTCCAACCAATTTGTCAACTCTACACTTGAAATTGATGGGGCTTCACGGTTTAATAGTCTTGAGCTCATTATGGCGTTGTTGAAATTCGTACAACCAGCCGTTGCTTGTGAGAAAATCAATATTTTCCATTGATATCCCCTGTAGCAACACTCCTGTTATGAGCAGATGATTTCGACGACCAGTAGGAAACCATTCGTACGCAGCGTTGCTGAGATCGCTCAAGTTATCTCAATTCATTAACTAATCATTCATATACTTCACTGATACTCTTTTAGGTATAGCAAGGCACTCCGCGAATGCCACACATTTTATCTACAGCGTCGCGAGGAACTGCTCACTCCGGTTGTGCACAGCGGGATAGCGGAACTGATGGACAAATATCAAAATGATCACTGTTCATTGCTGCGGACTGGTGGTGCATTTATGGTACACATGTGCGAAGACGAGACACGTCTATTCAGTCAATTTTTTACGCCTCGACTATCACTCTCTCTGAAGTGAGTCACATTGTATCTCGAGATATACAACTAAGTGTGGTTTGAGTAAACAATAACGGATGGAGAAGCTTAGCAACTTTTTGTCGCCTCACGAAATCAGCTGTTCTTCTGCTAGCGCATGTGTAGCCAACCGTGCAAACTAATTCCACACGTCAGCCACTAATTGTTTGACCATCTTGATCGGCCGTTTGCACACAAAACATGTTAGTTTGTCTTTTTTATTTCCTGCTTCAACTCGTTTGGTCAATCCGAACAGTGGGTGAAGCCTTGCAGAATTCGAATGCTGCTGCATACTCACAAACAGAATCCGAAACCATGTCGCCATAAAAATCCAACCGGTCATCCTGCACGAAAATACGTAGTGATGATGTAGCAATCGAAAACTCGATCGGTTACAACTTCGATGTATGAAGAGTGACCTTCTAATATAAAAGTTGACCAGCAACATGTGCGGACCCTTTTTGCGCGATATGACGTTAAAAAATCGGCCCTGTTGTTTGTTTTTCTTTTCAGAGTAGATTAGTGATTGTTTTGAATAGTTTAAGAAAGCGGTATTTGTCGTAATTAACAAGTATTTACTGAGATTAAATTAAAGTAGCGTTTTTCCAAACATCACTGCCAAGACAGCATCTTCATCGTGTGTGACACCATATTTGCTGGCCATGAATCTAGATTAGATCGCTGTTCTCCTACGTCCTCTGTTCCCCATTCCTTCTAGCCAAATGTTGGGCAACTTGTGTCGGTGCATGTATGACGCCTTTCGCCCACTGGTCATCCGAATCAGTCACGTGGAAATTCTCTCGGAGTTGTGCGACATTCTTAAATACGAACTGGCCGAGGAACACTTGTCAGACAAAGGTAAGTCGTATATCAGCCGGTCTATTCAACTCTTTTTTCGTTTGGTACAAACATCAGTTTCTAAAATTCTGTATTCAATCTGAAGCCCTTGGCAATACAGCTTTTTTCCGGGCATTCCTCCTTCATAGTTTAATCCAGCCTGAATTGTGATTATCCATATGTTCGATGCGGTGGCTCGGGTTACCATCTCCCATACGAAGACCAACAGAATAATAGGAATTGAATTGCAAGGAGAAATTTAAGACTATTAGTATCAAGTGGTAGTAGTAATAGTATCAAGTAAATGAAGAATGTATGTGTAAACACAAGAACGCCACCGGCCCAGACACTGGGACATCTTTTCAGTGGTCTTCGCATAATAAGAACTGATGTTCTCCTTCATAAGATAGCTTTTTAAATAACCAATCTTTTGGACCGTATTTGTGCATTTTCGCGAATTGGTTAATCTGAAACTTTTTTCATGTAATGTTAGTTTTTTAATCCATCCGTGTTACATACCGCCTATGGATTTGGTTTTTTTCATGGAGAATCAATCATACACACCATGTACAACATTGGACTAGACGATTCCGTGGTCACATTCTGCTCAAGAAGCCAATAGGACGATTTTCAAAGAGAATCGAAATCAAAAATTTCCATTGAAGAATATCAGTACAGCCGGGTAAATGCGAAGTGATAGAAAAAAGACTTCAGCTTAAAAGAACGAAGACTCAAAAATCTTCTCAAATTTGTTGACAGTTTTGTCAGGATCTCAGTTGATCAGCGCCAGTAAGGTTGTGCGAAGCGAGAATCTTCGCGATATATTGAGTTGTCAGTTTAGAGGAAAACATAAATTGATGATTGCAATCTTTAGCGACAATGCGCCAGTTCTCATTAGCTTCTCTGATTTGTAGATGGCAGATGGCAAATACAGGAGATACCATCAAACAGCGGAACCCACCTCCTACTGAAGTAGTGCTAGTAGTTAAAAGATAAACGTAAATATACAGTAGTCGTACTTATATGGGACGCCATATAATGAAACCAATAATATGCGGGTTAGTTCACTACTACTTGGGTACCCAAATAAAAGCTCTTAGGTGACTTCTACGACTCTTTAAATTGGGTCGGGGTAGGCATCTGCCACTGGACTGTGAGTCGAAATCAAAAAGTTGCATTCTGTGGGTTGACTGTGCACTTTTTGTGTTCCAGACGGACATGGGGCCAGTAATGTGGTCTACACAGTTTTTCCCAGAACAATTTCGAGTATTTGAAAGACGACTAAGGGCGATTGTTTTAAATAGCGGCGCGTCACAGTACTGTCCATATAAGTGTGTTCTCTTTTGGTTGAAAGGAACGCTTACCAATCCTTACATGTAATCTTCCCCAGCAGTTGTTCAAAGAACGTCAACACACTCCATTCCCGTATTGATGGTTTTTGCCAGATCCAAAGACCGGAGACACACTCGTTAGCTGACAACCGAAAGCTCTAAAGTCACGGGACGTTTTGTGAATGTATGAATATCGGGTAATAATTACAGAGATGGTCTAAATGGCACTGCAGCGATGTTCGGAATACGTTTTGCACACTTGAAGTGTAGGAGTGGGTTGGCCCTAAACCAAATCTTTTTCTGAGAGGGGAAGCTGTAGTTTACAGGTTTGTTATCTAGGTAGTTGCATTTCACCAGGTGGTCGGATACCGAATGAAGTGTCAATACCCATGCAGAAGGTGTATTTGTATTTTGGCAAGTTGAACAACCTATGACTCCGGCGTGACCTCCGATTATCCATCTAGGACCGATTGTTTGCTGCGGCAGTTAGATCCGTCCTTTCATACGGCTCAGAAACGACCGTTATGGGTAGAAGACGAGCGAATTCTGTCGGTATATATATATATATATATATATATATATATATATATATATATATATATATATATGTCGGCTTGAGATCAAGCAAAGTGTCAACGCAACAACAAAAATTACAAAATAGGGGAAGGGGCGTACAATACAGTGAATAGACCGTGAGTAAGAGGGAAAAAGTGCTGATTTTTTTGGGCTTTCTGCTGTACACTTTTTTGATGTTCTTTTGTCAATTTGTTTGTCGGAATGACGTCTTTGTAGTTACGGGGCACGAGAGTTCGACAGACGGACCGCACAGTATTCGCATCACTGACTTCTGTTCTGAGCCATGTCCCTCAACGTCTCTAACCAACGACAATCCTCATCCCTTGGGCCCCAACCCCGGAGGCGGGAAGCCCCAACCAAAGCCAACGGTGATGCTAGATTTTCCAAACTTCTACGCCAAGTCATGGCCTGACCGCCGCGTCGCTCTGTCCAGCACATGCGAATAGAGCACGGAAAAGTAGACGATGGGGAGGCATTCGTAAAACATAGCCGAGCCGCCGGAGGTGGTGTAGAGCGCTCACTTCGGTAAGCGCGGGCACAGTCTCCTGCCAATCTTGAAAAAGCCCTTTGCACTTGGGAGGCGCAAAGTGCATACCTCAGTCGCCAAGCGGTCCAAAGCATGTTGCATTGCTTGTGCATTATCACTCAGTAAGGTGATATCATCGGAATATTTCAAGTCGAAAATTCTGTTCCCTGGAAGGAGTTCAACTCCACCGTTCGGAATACACGACAGCTTTCCGTGGAACATCCCTTATGGCAAAGTTAAAGAGAGACGAAGATATAGGACAGTCTTGTCAAACTCCACGAGACGAAAAAGGAGGCGATCTGGCCGTAGGCCCTTTCCCGACCTGAGGTGTGACGGTACAACTCTTTGAGGACTGGTAGATACTTTTCAGGTACTCCATTTTTCAACATGCAGTTGTACAGGGCAGTCCTGTCGGTGGAGTCGAAGGCCGCGCGAGTGTCCAGGAACACGATAATTGTCGGCCGTTCGACAGTGTGACGGTGCTCTAGCATTTGTCGGAGGGTGAAGATTTGATCGATACACCCACGATCGGCGCGAAACCCAGCCCGCTGCTCACGAGTCTGCTCTTCACGCGTTTGATACAGCCTGCAAATTATGACAGACACAAGCAGCCTTGACGCTATTGGGATAAAACTCACACCCCTATGGTTAGCGCAGTCACTGCGCGAGCCTTTCTTAATGATGGAAACATCAATCGATTCCCCTTACAAGGACGAGATCTGCTCGGAATCCCAAACTTTTGAGAACAAAACATGAAGTTCTCTAACTAGCTGCACCCCACCACCTTTGAATAAGGCTGAGGGAATGCCATTGGAGCTCGGCGATTTTTTCATTTCCTAAGGCCTGGATCTCCGCCTCGGTATGTGGATCTGTCGAAACGCACCACTGGACGTGTGCCGTAAGAGCTATATGTGAGGCTGACACCGAGGGCCAGCTAAATAGTGTCTGAAAGTGCTTCTCCAAGCGATAGAGACGCCGCTTTTGATTGTGAATGTCATACCGTCAAACTCACAGATTGTTTCACTCAAATCTAATAGCTTTCTACTGGTGACTCAAATGAGATAGAACAGCTTGCGGGAATTTGCCATGGCGACTGCGCGTTGCGACCACCAGGTTTCGCTGTTCCTACGCAGATTCGTATTATGTGCATGTCTCGTTTCGAGACGTGCTACGTTATACTTGCTTTCAGCCGGAATCGACTTGCGTGCGTTGAGTAGGCGCAGAGATTCAGCAGAAACCCAGGGTCTTGGGGCACGACGAGACAAGCTGCAACTTACTAGTCCAGCACAATGCAAGACATTATTGATAAGCGACCAGTGCTAGTTTTTGTTATGAGGTGGGGCTGCATATAATTTTTCAGCTAGCGCGTTTTGAAAGAAGTATAAATGAGATAGATCGGAAAGCTTATCGCAGTTTAACTGTTGTTTCAGCATGCGTTTTGGGCGTCCGCCGAAGCGCATGAACAGCTTAGTGCAAACTAATGCGTGGTCAGAATCAAGGGGGTGTTCCAGTACGAGCGACAATGTTGTATGCAACCCCGCCATTTGTGGTTTGCAGCGATGTGGTGAATGTGGGTCCACTGTTGACACGAAGAGGGCGGACGCTACGTGGCGCAACGTCTGAAGTTCGTACAGGCGAGGAACAGGCGATGGTCTAAGCACAGGGCCAGCAACCGTTCCCCGTTTTCCAAGCGACAGGAATCTAGCCCGAAAGGGCCTCCTAGATGCACTTCGTTCGATGACAGCCAACCCACTCTAGCATTCAGATCTGCCAAAATCAAGATACCAGCCCGGTTTGCTTTACGTAAGAGGTCATGGAGCTTTTGGTAGAAGGTATCTTTGATAGCATCTGGGCTACAGTCGATGGTTGCGTACACTGAAACGACAAACAGATTGCGTATATCGGGGCGGCGACTGCTCACTTTACACGAACCTCTAAATCTCACTGCGCATACACGACTGTCGACTGGGATCCAGTCTAGCAGCACCACTTCAGCTCTTTCACTGAGAACAATGTCAACGCCAGCAAGACCAGAAGCCGCAGCCTCAGCGTCGCCAGAAAGGCGTAAGTGAAACTTCACGGGACGATTCGGCGGGGGCGTCAATCGAATTATGGAGCTAGAGTCTTAAATGCGATTCTCTAAAATGCAACATACATCGATGACAAGGGATTGAAGCGTACGAGCTAAACCCGCCTGTCGCCCGATAGACATCAGGGTTCGCACGTTGAATGTGGCTAGTTTGAATCGGCATCGAGGACGAAGCAAGGCAACAGCTGGTATTAGCAAGTTCGGTGAGACTCGGAAGCTAGTCGACAAAGGACAAGAGAGAACAGCCAAGATTTCCATCAGTGGCACTATGGCAGGCGCATCGATGTCTCCGTAGCATCACTGGAATATGGTGAGAACATGGTATCAACAATGCTGACGTTAAGCGTAGGGCGTTGGGAAACGGAGATCAGTCGTTGGAACAAGCACTGAGTTTAAACAGGTTAACGTGGCTGGGACATGTGTTATCCATGCTCCCGGACAGACTTCCTCAGTGTACGCTGCTCTCCAAGGTAGTTAGATTTAGAAGGTAGGTTGAGATGGTCAGCTCATGACATGGCAAGGAGTATGGAGACCTTCAACGATGGGCTTAACCGTGCAGGCGCGTTATGTTTCCGGGTTGGGGGTCACAATACCCGCCCACCGGATGGTTAGATACAGTAAGTGAAATGGCTAGGTGTCACGGTCGATAAAGTTACATTCGTGCTTTTAATGGGTCTTCGTGATTTACGCCTATAACTTACATTTCTGTTCGTTTGTTTTTCATGCTTCTACTCGTTTTGCTCTGGAACAGACCATACTGAGAGGCAGCAACCAAAACCAGAGCACAGAATCGTGAGATTATTTGTGGAAAGAACTGAACTGAACCGAACACAGCTGTGTGTTGTAGAAGTGGAAGAGTACAAGTTTCGAGAAATATGAAGTCAAGTCGGAATTTTAAACTTTGCCATCACCAGTACACCTCGGCCTTAGGCAGCACTTATCTTTCGCTTCTATCGTTACCGCATTTATTCTGTTTCGGACTTATGACAGTTCCTCTTTTCTGCTTCCAAATGCCTCAGTATAATCACGGCTGGGTGTCTCGGGCTCCGAGATGACCACTCGCCCTAAACGCCTCTCGAAATGCTCTTAAATGACCGTGCTTCTATTACAGCCTCTGCTGAGGGAATCCTACACACTGCCTTCATGTGGCGGAGGCGTTTTCACCAACATGTGAGGACGAAGGTGAACGAGAAGCACTGTGCACCAAGTTGACTGATATTCAGTGTAGGTGAAATGGCTAAACTCTGATTCTAAACCAACCACGGCGTGCGTAACATACAGCACTGTGCTTACCGGCCTCAGTGGCGGAGGGTGTATTGGACACCCGGAGTGTTTGGCCTCATTTGAAAGGCGTATGAACTGAACAGTCAGTCACCGGCCTCCAGGGGGTTATAAACCCCACGCTTCGGCCCGCGGGTTAGCTGTATACTCCTAACCATTGGGTCGTGGCGGCTGGTTCTCGGGCTTGAGAGTCTACCCCTTTCATTGCAATTATGGAGGAACCATGAAGTATGAACTGTATCAAATGATCTTATTTCCCTGTGTGTGTGTTTTCTCTTCCTACACCGAATTCAATTTTGTCTTTTAATATTCCAAATTCAGAGGTGGACATGACTGCGTTTGCTGAGCTCTGTGCCATGTTACTATCCGATATCCAGGATCGTCTGATTTTCCGTGCACACATTTACATCAAGACTCAAATTTTGGGTTATGAGCCAAGTCCCGGTGATTTGTCTTACCCGGAGAAGCTGGAAATGATGCATGTGAGTTCAGTCTGTATTCTGCAGTTGGCTTCAAACTCGTGTGGTAACAGAACTTTGTGCAGATGATCCACGTAATGCCTCGTTAATAATGAAATATTAGGTTCTAGGAAAGATCCGGTAAACCTCACGTGAGAAGTCACAAGAGATACACACGCACACTCAGTGATCAGGTGATGGTGTGACAATCAGTGGCGTTCTTGTCGTCATGCATTTGCTCCATCTACATGATACTGTTTTCCGCATTTCCTTCTGACTATTTTCAAACTTCTGATTTTTAAAATACGTTCCACCTATCGCACCAGCTGCATATTTAATATTTGTTCGAACTGCTTCGACCGAGAAGTCTCAACAGAAAGTTCAACAACGACCGATTGGCCGAGCATTTAACGAGCCGGAACGTCTACAATCTTTTTATTTGTGAAAACTAATGGATACACTGAATAAAATTTCTTTTTTATTCCGTGGTAAACTTGAACATGTTAGTCAGAAGACAAATTCTGCCAGAGGATTCCTTTTGTCCGCCGTCATCGGTCACGAACGTATAACATCACGAAAGAGGTTGTGAATTGTGAGACGAATTAAGTAACCAAAGTAGTCTTATCGTACTTGAACCTCTTTCTCTCTTACTTCGTGTGTGTGTATGTGGCCCAAGGTGAATGGCGAAAATCGCGGTGGGCTAAGGGTAATGTTCATACAGGTTTGGTGTGAGTAATCGGTAATGCCTCTAGTATCCTCAGTCGATGTTTGTGGGGCGATGATACAACAGGACTGTGTTTCAAGCTGTCCCACTGACTCTAGTGAGAATTTTTTGCCTTCGAACCATCTCAGTTTATTAGCGCAGAACACATTGCTTATATGGGAAGAAGCAGTCACTGTCATCAATCTTTTCAACAGAATCTAATTTGCTCGAACTTGTATCTGGTAGCCTCTGTTCTGATCGGTCGATTGGTAATATGGCCAGCTGCTACTTGATGGGAATCCGTTCTCGTCTTATCGATCCGCTACCTTGTCACTTGCTAATCCACCGGCCCAAGCACTGACCTAGATTCTGCACAATCGCCAACATGCTGACTGCTAACGGGACTTGGCCATCTAACGACCACGAGTCAGCACACCCACACAGACTGAGAATGTTTCCCGAGTCCACATTTTGACCGGTTTTGACTAAGTGGCGAGTGACGGCCGAGGTCGGTCTACGTAATACAGTCGAGTTTTATGGGTTAAACTGGGTCACAGCGTCCCTTATATACTTTGGAATGTTAAAAATAATAGTGGCGCAAGGATCGGGATCATATTGATAATTGGGATGTGTTCGATCATTCTGGTCCGTGGCGATCGACTGTTCCTACCAATGAGTGCTGCGAGAGAGGGCGTAGACGCTGTATGAAGTAGATTCGACCGAGTTGCGATCCGTCGATAGGAGTGTGGGGAGGGGTCCAATGAACGGTTGAAAACGTAGTACATTATGTTCCTTGTATAGCATTTTCGATGCGTCGTGTGATAAATCACCTTATGGCCTCTCCGTTGAGAGAGAGAGAGAGACATGCGATATCCTTTTTGGCCACTCAAGAGCAGGTGGTTGGATCTTGTTTCTTATTTGACTGATAACAAACTAACTACTCCGTAGATCCGTTCTTCTGTAGTGTGCCACGGAGATTTTCTTCCTCGCTTGTAGAATGTCTTCAGCACAAATGTTCGTCCTAAAGGGCAGGGTTCGTGTCAGAGCTCTGTTGTGTTCGGTGCGTGCGAGGAGCTAATGAGACGGAGGCCCTGTCCAAGTTGAGTCTTCTTACGGTAAGTGGATTTCGGAATAGATCCCTCACACCTCTTTGAGGTGTTAAATAAATCCAAGAAAAGCTAATTATCGGTAGTGGCTCAGATAATTTGCTCATCACCTTGGAGGTCCGAGGCTCGAACTCCGCCATCGCCGATCATCTTGTAGGGTAGCCAGTAATCCACTGTCGTTAAGACTCCTTACCTATTGGGACCTTGTGTGGTTCTTTATCACTCCAAGTCTCAGGTTCACGTTGCATGTTATCTCCAATTGTGCAGTGGTCCTCGGGGGTTATATTGGTATACTCCTTCGACTACATTCATGCATGCTCAGGCGCGTAATAAAACAGAAAAATGAGACTTTCTCATTTCAGTTCCCCTGATGAAAATCAATTTCGAATGTGCTCGGTTAATTCATCGAAATGAACATCCTTCTTATATTCCATGTAAAGAACCCTCCTGTTGATCGCCGCATCTAATCGTCGTGCCTATGAAGCTATCAGCCAAAACAGACCCAGGCGGCTACATGTTTTAAAGGCTTTTCCTAGCAACTGAAATGGGACGTGATCTCCGTGTGCACAGTAGAATGAGCGATTTTAGAACCTTCGGTGGTACACAGGAAGTTTGGTATTTTCCTGTGTGATAAATTTCACATGTACCGGTTAGAGAGCTTTTGTTGACGACTGATATAATGGGTCATTTATTACTTCAGTTTTATAATTTGTATTGTTTTGCCTAATGGTATAAGCATGCAACCGATGAAGCTACCCGAAAGAAATTGCCCTCACCGTGTTTGTCTTCTGGCCTGCCCGCTCGAGTGAAAAGTGTGTTTGTTTGTTTCTGTTGAACTCTGTCAGTGTATCCCAAACAAAGTCTCGTATCCGTCTGAAACATGAAAGCTGCCGAATCCTGGATGTCGAAAACGAAACAGATCTGATGGAAAAATGGTTCAGCAACGCTTACCCGAGACAAGAAATGGAGTTAATCAATCGAAATCGGGTGCCTGACGTCTTCATTCGCTGTGCACAACTCAACATTTTCCTGATGAATAGGGATGAAATGCATACACGCCCTGGAGTCCCGCCCACATAGGTCGGAAATCAGTAAACCACTGGCTCCAGTATACCACGGAATTATACGTTAACGAAAGCTCCCCATTTACTTCGATGGAACAAATCACTTATGCAGTCTTTGTTTGACGTTAATCGGGAACTTAGAGCTTTTAATGTAGGTGAAATATTGACTGAATCCACTAATTCACCTCACCATCGGCCAATTTCCACGAATAATTTTCTACTTCAGGGTATTTACATGTTTTTACCTGTTTTTATCTGCATTGAGAACTCTTGATAGTACAGTTTTCGGGCATTCTTCTTTTAATCTGAGCAATAATTAACTATGTATTCGATGCAGTGCATTTGTTTACCGTCTTTCATACAGAAACCAAGTGATTAATAGAATTCACAAGGTGCATTTACTGGCACTGGGAGCCTGGATCTTAGATGATGGAAAATGCCAGTAGAGTTTAACGTTCAAACTACATGATGAATCATATTATGTGAAATCCAGTCTCCTACTACTCACACCCGTGTAGAAGCCCATCTCCATAGGCTGTTCAACGAAAGGCCTTCGTTGTACTCAGGCCTCTACAGACAAGTCGTCTGATCGCCGTGCGAGAGATGCTCTGCTAACATTCAAAGTCCTCGTCAGAAGAGCACTATGTAATGTGGTGTATGAACTCAGTAAACCGTTGAGGACCAGCCCAGATATTCTGCTAGTTAGGTGTTCTACTCAATCGTTCACCTCAGATTCGAGTCCCAGTGGGGGCTCGATACAGGTGCACTGCTGATGATTCCTAATAAGGATGAAACAGCTGTACAGTGCTTCCACAGTTTCCAATGGTGAATTGAACGTTCACACTGCATGATGAATCATATTGGTTAATTCCTCCTTTATGATTTTTTTGTAATTTATCATAAGACGAGACTGAAATACAAAACTATAGAACTCGATATCAGTTACATTAGTTCTTCTGCTATTTGTTGATGGGTGGGATTGTGTGACCCTGGTCACCATGACAAATTAGCCTGAAGTTCAATAGTCCGAATTTAGTTCAATGCTGAATATAGCTTACCGTCAAACTGACGAAGGTAAAATTCACCAAGTTGCTGAATAAGTGTTGATTACCCCTAGAGACATTTAGTTTTTATGAACTATATGTCATGTGTCTGCTGAAAAAAGGAAGCGAATATATTTGGAGGAAAGTATGTTGTCTAACAGTTCAGCAGCAAACTCACATGGACCGTAGCCTCACCGACAGAAAACTTTTGGTTTATTTCGAATGCGTGATCTGGACTTCGAGGCCATAAAATCGCAGTCTGTTAAATTTCCATTCTGTTTTCGCTACGTTAAAAAATAATTACACAAATGGAGAACTTCACTACTTTAAAAAGGGGAGAGAGAGAGAGAGAGAAAGAGATGACATCGTACCAGCCCATCGAGCATTCGTTCTTACGATAAGTATATTTCGTGTCCCTCTCATGAATGACAACATGGTTTTTCGCATTATTTATGTAAAAGTGGTGTGAACAAAATTTGGTGTGCAAAAAATGGACACGTCCGACTTGGATAATGATGTCAGGTGCACTGGGGTGAAAAAACATCCGGAGAGCAATTATTATATTATAAAGGAGATTCGATGATAGATTTCCGTGCGCCATTGTAAACAATGGTGGAGAAAAGTACGTTATTTTACCGTTCAACCAATCAAAAGCCAGTATTATATGAACAGCCAAAGTGGCTATGTCTTGCAACCGCGACAGTATCAGAATTGCATCGTGAATCGTTCTAACCATCGATTTACTCTGCAGAAATTGTGCTGACACTTAAGAAGCTGACAAATATGTCAGTTGTAAAAAAAATTCCGAAGGAGCTCATTTTAGTAGCTCTGAGGTTGCTCAATTCACCCCGCCAAAAAGTCACGATCAACCTCCTTGGTGAGGCACAACCAAAGAAACCACGAGCAAAGTAGAATTCATCGGCCCGAAAAAATGAAAGACCTATATGAAAACCTTCTTGCTGTAGGATAATACACCAGGCCATGTCTCGCGTGAAGCTGTACATCCTAAAGCCATACTTTTGCTATCAGTTTTTACAGTAAGGGAACCCCCGGAAATTTCGGCGACTCCATTTTTAAAGTTTCCTGTCAATAGGCCCGATCTGAATAAGGTCGAAAATTTATTCCTTGTGTTTAATAAAAGATGTTGAAGTTTCCCTCGGCAGTGGAAAATTTCACTTGGGTGCCACTTTATATTCGTGAATAGATTAATTCGGGAAATCACGATGTCTAGGAAATTTTGACCACATCTGGAAACGGCAGCATCTTGACACGGAATGATAAATTTTTCTTTGTGAGATTAGAACGAACGTTTAAAAAATGTATTTCTGCTTAGTTATGTAAGTGACATTTCTACGTGGCGATGACCTACTGCCGACTAAACGGGTGTATCGAGGTTCAGACGGAGTCAGAATTTCGGTCTATGGTTGACGATTCCTTCGGGGCACCTGCGTTATCCTTCATACACGTCGGCCATCAAACTTCGATCTCGTCTACCCCATCATGACTGCCGTTTCAGTGTCTGGCTTTAAAAGCAACTATCCTTCATGTGCATAATCCCGTTTTTTAAGGATATCGCGAAAGCCACAAATCCACAAACCGTCGCCAAAACCGAACAATCCGATCCGAACATGTCCGTGACTTCAGTGGAATCCACACCAACCGACGGCACAATCCCCGAGAGTGCGTCGTCCTCCGATTTGACCATCCAACCGGGCCCGAATATGTCTTTGTCCCCGGCCGATTTGCACGGAATGTGGTATCCAACTGTACGACGTGCGCTGGTTTTTTTGTCCAAATTGAGTCGATGTCTAAATGTGAGTACCTCCTCATTCTGCTCTTTCCATCCCTTCATAATTTGTCCCCTGCCTATACGGGAGCAGAGCAAGAAAAGGTAAAATTGTCAATTGTCCGCATAGCCGAACACTGAATATCGTAATTGGACAAACTCGAAATATAAATAAGATACTGCTGAGTACGTTGAACCGTAATCACATAATGATCAGGCATTGAACGGGAATATTCAGCCGGCAGTGGCGGGTTCACTAGAACTGTACAATACTTTGTACTAAGACGGTAAAAGGCTGCATGAAAAAATGTATATTTTCAACGCCACGGACCACCAAGAAAAAGAATGGTCAGAGAACACTGGGCTCGGATGTATGTGTAGCAGTTGTAGAACGGGGGAGGGGCGACCCTGTAAATCGATGACAAGTAAGAAAGTTAGTCAATCAAAGGAGAGCTCGACCATGTTACCAATATCTGGTGGCGCAATAATTGAAAATTTAAATATCTGAAACACAGTAATATAAAAATGCAAGATTTTTTGGGGAAAGATAATATTCTTGTTGTGAATAACGACTTTATATGGGAGAAACAGTTCAGCCGCCCTAACATATGACTAAACTGATAAAAGTAGGAAGGTCTGTTTACTCTCAAATACTCTATACTATGCGAGAGTTCAAATGAGCTTCTTGTGAGGATTTTCACCGGATTTCTCGATTCAATAATATGACCCTCAAGGTCGCAAGATGTTGATTCGACACTTCAAAGTGACCTTTGGCTGTGATGAGCTGCGGCTAGAATATTAGGTGAATTCTTTGGGGACGAATGGTCGACAGTTTGGAGCGGCTGAGGAAAGAAGAGAGAAAAACGAAAGGCGAAACGGCTGAGTTTAACCAGTAACCGATGCGCCGGTATTTTTAGATATAAATGAAACAGTAACACGTCAAACGTACTTCTACCCATCTGCTGGGCACACCAGAAGACCGCAAACCTGATTACTTTTTGCATGTTCCATTTTGCACTGGTTAGGCGGATTCGTTCTGTGGTCTAGCTCAAGAATGTGTGGCTATGTGTGTCCAATCGTTGCTCACTGCGAGCACGGCAATCGCGGCACGTCGAACCACCGTTGACGGCCAACTGTTTCTCATCAAACATCTACTGATTCTACGCGAACAAACAGTACCGTTCAATGTGGAATTCGCGGTGAAAGAGACTAGTTTAGACTTTTCAAATTATAAAGGTGAGTCCAGTTTTGTGCTTTCTCTCTCTCCGCAATCGTTTACACCCAAAGGGAGGTAGTTCGGTTCAGTTCAGTTCGAACAACCATAAACCGCGCGTCGAGTGCGGTCGCTCTGGTCGCTTTCTTTGAGCAGAAACCTCACTCGGAAATCAAATCAATCAAGGGTGTACTGGAAATAAAAAAAACCATAAATAATAATGAAAAAAGTCACAATACATGAATGCCACCGGTCGAGACCCCTGGCCATATCCTTTCACGTCTGTAAACCACTATTTGAGTGGATTATTTGGTTTTCACTCAAGACGCCTCATATGTCGGAGTCCACTAGTCACGTTTTTCATACCGTTTGTCTATGTCATGGCCACCCTTACTTACTTCAGCGAATAGCGCACGGTCGACCTTCCAAACTTGCGAGGTTACTTCCCTAGAGTATCTGCGAACTGTGGAGAACCACGAATTTCGGTTGCGATCTAAATAATGTTTGTGAATACCTATTTTTCTAGTTTAAACCTTAAAATTACTCACACGCATGTTCTCAAGCAATAGTCTCATTTCATACTCAGTCTAATGTGTTACCCTTAAAATGAATATATATAGGTGCTAAACTGCAATGGCTCCCGCAGTGCTAGGATGTGGAATACTTTTGTTACTGCTTTGCTCTGTCATGGTTACATAGTAAGTTATATTGATGAATGCTGGTTGTTGAACTGAAATAAGTTAATTTTTAGAAATGGAATGTCTGTTGCAGAAAATACGGACGACCAACGGTTAACTATTGCGATTCCTCTCACTAGCCTTGTCTTGCGATTACTCGGTAGCCCTTCTAGATGACATCTGCCTGGATTGACGTTCCAATCAGTGGCATAGTTACTCTTTTATTTCAAATCTTCTCATGAGCGCAGGCTTTGTTAGATCCAGTGTGATAAATATCCAAGTGGCAGCACCACCTAAGGTGACGAGTAGTGGGGAGGCGTGGGGGTGGGGGTTCGAACCTCAAATTTCACTGTCAGTGACTCTTTTACCACTCGACCATCACGGATAAACATTATTCCTTGAAACACGGTAGTGTAATGGATAGATCTTAGGCTATGGTAAACGATACACCGAACTCCGTTGTTGGTAGTAGTAAGAAACCGCTTCTAGAAAATGTGAGACGCACGTTTACATTCCTACGGTTAGTATTTAAGCGCGTTTTATTTCCAGGCTTGAAACAGCATTGTTGTTTCCTGGTTTTCGTTCGTTTGCCAAGTTGGACATTTTGATCGCAAGCGTTTCCTCGCCAAACGAGGTGACGCCATCGGTACGGCAGTGTCCTGATCGATGTTGCTACCTTACCGCGGTGATCGGGTTTGTGTGCTACGATGACCCCGAGGGTGAGTAACCAGACGAAAACAACGCGACGTTTTTAGAAAGCATGGCGGGTTTTTCGCCTGGCGGCGAACCCTCTACATAAAAGCCACAGAAGCCTTTGGACAGCAACGTGACGTACGCAAATGTGGCCCACCACTGAATAAGGCCTCATGTCTCTTAGCTATTTTGAGCGGCGTAAGATTCACTAGGAAGCGTTGGGCATCCTCGACTGGCAGACCACCGTCCACTTGTTCACTCACCGGCTACCAACACAGACTTCCTGTTACCCGGCGGGCAGCGCTTGGTTGTGCATGGGCTAGATTTGCTACCTCGAACAAAAGCCGAGTGACACTGGGGACGCCACTTGGTGCGTGGTTCCCAAGAGTCTTCGCAAACAGTTCCTCCACACACGCCGCTCATGGTCAGGTACTACTCGGGACATCCATGAAGCCGGCTCATCCTCTCGCAGTAGCTAGCCATATACAAGTAAAAGTAAGTAATTACAAAAGTGTTGTGGTGAGTACTTACGTGCTCCCGTCCGTCTGCGTAGTTCAGCGTTTATGTGGAATCAGTCGTTTGTTTTTTGTCTTTTGCTCGAGGCTGTTTGCTGATTTGACTGGTTGTTCGCGTCAACGTGGTCTGGGTTGCTATGTCCGAGGATTAACAGAAATAGAAATATTTTCGAATGGCTCTCTGAGTGACTTTCTTCGTGTTTCCGATGTTGAACTCGTATTTGGTCTTTGTGGCTCGATAGTCGCCAAATCGGGTCGGGCCTTTTTGTAGCCAACTGGTGTTTATCCACTCAGATAATTATTTGTATGGATAATTGATTGTAAGGGTAGTGTCGAAATTCGATTGAAGAAACTATTTTATTGTTGATTTTCATTCCCGATTTTCAAAAATATTTTACCTAACACGGGTGGAAATATAAGATTCTATATGAATTATTGTTGCCTACGTTGGCTCTGTAATTTTTGCTCGGAAGTTGAAATTGCGTGACCTTGACCATCAGGATAGATTCGCCTAAAACTTGAAAGCTTGAAATCGCTGCATTATCTCGCGGTTCAGTAGCAATTTCGCAGTTGTTGGAAGCTAACGAGAAAAAACGATTGGTCTTGTGATATGCAAAGACCAGTGATCTTCCACTGAGGTTCGCACGTGTTCGATCTGAAAAGTAAAAACTGGAAATTTCATGAGCCCAACTCAGTCAGCGTCCTGTCGGGTTCCCACACTTACGGAAATCGGACACCAATATGGCGGTGCACAGCCTGACCGTTACGGTTCATTTGGAATGCGGGAGCTTAAACTCAAGGTCATATGGACGTCTTTCGTTAAACTTTCATTTTGTTTTCGTGATGATGGATAAATAAACACTCCAGTGTGGAACTGTTCACCACTTTAGTAAATAGAAGAGAGATATTAAGTTACGAAAATGTACCCTGCACATGTATCTGTGATAGATATTGCTCAGAAACTATCCGTAAATGAGTAGACATTATTCTCATCATTTATGTAAAACTTGGTGTTGAAATAACACGTGGTGTGCGAAAAGCCAATAGATCCGACCTGGATAGTGTTTTTCTGCATTTCGATAAAGAAAAGAACACTCAAAGAGAAATTTCTCAATAGATTCCTGTGCCATTGCAACGAAGGATGAGACAAAGTGAGTTGCTTCATTTTCCGGCCGATCTAAAAGTTGCATAAAAAGCCCAACAAAGGTGATCACTTGTTGCAATGGTGAAGAAATTGAGGTTTCGTTAATCGGTTTGGTTATCGATTTGCGTTCCATTCCCATATTATCATTTAAGGGCTCAAAATACGTGACCCATGATAGGAACTTCACAAGGAAAATCACTCCAATGATCTCGAGGTCATAAAATTCCGTATGCTTTTTGCCATGGGATGCCACAAAACATGACCAACCTTGTTCAGATAGGGTTATCCACGATAATCTGGACAACGCATAGTTCATCCGGGTCAGATGAATATTATTTGTTTGTCAGATTAGAAGCTTTCCTGGGAAGACTGATTTGTTGCTGGGTAACGCGTCAGATCGTGCCTGACATGAGGATGTTCATCTTCAAGCCATGGGTTTATCTGTTTGTTCTTGAGATGCCCCATACACGCCCCCTTTTCATTATTATGGGTAATTTATTTTAATTGTTAGAGAAATACGATAAAGCACATTCTTTGCATTGGAGTATGGAGACGAAAATACTGCACTAGTGATATCTTGGCTCTTTCGGTAAACCATATGCCTAAAAAGAGAAAATAGTTCACTGAGTATAGACACAAGTCAGTTGTATAATTAACCGGGCAATAATACGCACACCAAACATTATGGAGGAATCTTCCATATAGTTTAACAATGCTTATTTTTCCACTTGTGGTTTGGATTCTCACCGGTTTGTGGATCGATGCCCCATATATGCAATAGGAACTTGGAATATCGTGCTACTTTCTTCACAAAGAAGAATGATAATCCGGAAGGCCTTTGTGTTTATAGGTCACCGAGTGGTAAGTGCATGTGACATAAAACGTTCGTCAGGGTGCAACGTTTCATGTGCATGAGAAATCAATTCCATAAACTGCAATTTACTCGAACTTCGACAATACCTGTACTTGGAATACGAACTATCAGTGTCCTAAATCACGAACTCCAGTAATCGGACTGCGCTACGCTCGGGCCACGGAACGTAATCAAGAGGATGCGGCAGTTAGTGCGGTACTCAGCAATCTGGGCTGGTAGTAGCATTCAGTTAGGAACGATGGTGTACGTGGTATCGGAGAGCAGTAGCACCTCTGAGTTGGTTGGGTATCGTGTCCCTTGGGATATCCTCTGTCTCCTTGGTCTCCATTAGTTACCCAGCTCTCACCTGTGGCTCCACGAAGCTGAAGCATACATCAGCAGCCACACCCCGGTAAGCCGCTCGACAGGCAGACTAAACCGGGTCGAGGGTTACCAAGGTCTAAAAAACTTCGGCGAGACAGTGTTCGTCATGTAGAGACAGATATTCCTGAATGGGTGGACGAGATCTACTGATCCAACGGCTACAAAACAACTGTCCAACTTACTTGACCTACTATTCAAGAAAAGGCGAATAAATCGCATAACGGACCACGGGCTCTGGAAACAACCTGCCTTGCAGTCTGCACTTGGATGTGCAAAGGTTAGAAGTACAACCTAGAACAAAAAGGCCGAACGGTGCTGGGACACCACTTTTTACCCTACTCCCGCGAATCTGTGATTATTCACGGTGCCGAGCTCGCCCTCAGCCGCCACGCGTGGTCAGCAGCGGTCCGCAATATCCATGGGATAGTCGCGTCAAAGTAAAATTAAATAAGTAATGCAAGCATGACGGGAGTCATATGTTGGAATGGTACATATGCAAGTAGGAGTCTGTTAAGGAACACAGGACAGTCAGTCAGCAATGCGAGGCAGAACTGGCGAGCGGCGGTACACGATCATGTGTGTGAAAGCATGGGAAACATGGTTTAAGATAAAAGTCTGCAACCATCCGGCTTCATTGGCAGTTGATTCAGTCACAGCTTTTTTCTAGTTTTCCCAGTTTAATGGTGCTCCTAGCAATCTTTGCCGAATTTAACAAACAAACGAAAGCCAACCTGCTGAATCCGTACTAAGAAAAAAGGGAAAAGTTTCCATTGTTGTTTATCTCCGTTTCTCGGCTATGAATAAGCCAATAGGGATTAAATTTATCTGAACAGATATGAATATTGTTGCCGCTGTCATCTTTAGTACGCAGTGGTGGACAATAAAGCGACCTCTTTTGCTTACCACCTAACTGACAGCTTTAACTAAATACGAGTGAATATGGCGTCAAAGCAGGTGTAGACACATCCACATGAAATAGGAAGAATGAATGTATAAAGTTTTCAAACAAACTCGAAGATTTCGGGGATCTTGATTCGAAACTTGCTAGCAGGTCTGTCCCCGGAATTCATACCATCAACCGACTTGTCCTACAGTGTTCATTAAGGGAAAACTCATCTACATTTTTGTCGTATCAATTTGTGATCAGCACTCATTCCAATAAGCAACGTGCATTAAGGGAATTCCACCAAGAGCGATGCGTAGGTAGTCCATGGTACCGAACTCCTAATAACCACAACCACATAGGAGCCTTCCGTGATTCAAATCTCGAACCCCCGTGGTCAAAATATCCAGCTATCGGTTGTATTCATGAGGCCCATCGTAATACGCTGACGGTGAAAACTGAGAAATTGAAATGGACGATTCGGTTACACTTAGACCACAAAGTCCTCTTTTCCTCACTTGACTGTGACTTTGCGGAATCGGTCGTCCCGTAGATATTTGGATGGTCAATCAGCAACGGTACAAACGGTGTGACTATTGTGACATGCACTCGGTGCATCCCGGACAAACATATTTCACCGTTCTGAGGTCTCGTCTCTCATAATACCAAATGAGGATCTTAGAAATATAACCTACCTGTACCGCTCCCTTAGTTATCCATCAGAACACAGTTCCAGTTGCCCAAATACTCTCCATTATTCGTCTCATTTAACTAACCGTTTCCATCATACACCTTCACATTCTTCCTCCCTTGTCTCTGTTACTTCTCCATGAAGACGCTGCTATTGGATTGTGGGCGCAACGAGGCACCAGACTGTTCAGTTTAAATCGAAGCAATGCATTGCTCCGACTCTTGTTGGAAACTCCCCACGTGGTTGAGACGGAACTGGACTCACGGCGGCAGTTAGACGTGCAATTGAAAGTCACATGTGAAGCGTTTATTGAGAACACAGTCAAACGTCTCAGTGGTGAATTGCCAGATTTCTTATCCAAAGCAAGTAGAACGTCTCGCTCTCCTCCATGTTCTTTTCACAGTCTATTTTTCAATTATTTTAACATTGCAGTACGTGAGTAGGTGATTCGTACACTTTGTAGGCAATTATTCAACGGTTTCGTAGCCAGTAGTATATCGTCATTGACAGTGAGACGAGGTTTTGTTGTCAGATCTAAAAACATGTTCGTCAATCAACCAGCCAGCCGAGCATTCGGTTGGTTCAGTGGTGACGAATTTCGAAAAAAATGAATGAAGTATGGTATCCTAGAGGATACATGTGCCTTTGTACAAGCGACCGGTGTTTGCAGTGGTAAAGAATGGATTAAGATGCAAGAAACTAGTTACCATCCTAAAGGCATTTTTTCAGTGCCATATAATGTTTATTGGACTCTTGACTGCATGTTTCCACCTGATGAGGAAATCTTGGCTGTATTCTAGCAACTTCATATATGTACTACTTTCCTAGACCGATGTGGGACAAAGCATATCAAGGTACACAGAATATTACGAGAGCAGTAGGAGACCCGTGAGCTATTTATTACGACTTAAAGCCGCAAGACCCGATAGTTTGTTACCGCAGTTTCTGGAAGTGTGGCACGTCCTCTTGGGTCAAACCTAATGGTCAATGCTTTTAACCCTTTCTACCTTGTCACGGACTAGCCAACCCGATCCGCCTGTCAGCCAGCACCCACCTTGTTCTACACTGCATGCCAAATATCTGAGCATAACCGCGCGCACAATCATCGCGTACTTTAGCCATATCGTTTTCTTGGGAAGTGGTTATGCACATTATTTGATACACCTCCATAGATTTCAGTTCCGCAAAATCTCAGTATGTTTGATCTAGTAATCCAACTAGATCCGTGAATTACTACAAAAAGATCTACGGAACAGAATTCCAAGCACCATTATCTTACCCACTGTACTCGCTCGCAGTCTGATCGTCCAGCACGTGTACGTGTGTGTTTTACACAATGATCCCTCTCCCGAAAATAAACTGGCTTCCTGAATGTGATTCGATTCCCCCCTCCTCTCTTCCGGTTTTTCTGATGTAGTATAGTAGTTTCCGATGTTGAGTTTTCTCATGCAGATGGTTAAGTAGACGAAGCGAAGCAGATTTATCCTGCTCACCCGATTTGCAGTTAATATAGTGTGAGAGTGTGCTCAAGAAGTGTGGCCGTATCGTCCAAACTCATCTATTTCCCCCTTGATTAAATCCAAATATTTGTAATTACACCCGTAGGCGGATCTGGTTCTGTCCGCGCCCGGTGCTCGACTGGGTGATCAATCGTTCGCCCATCCGGCTGCAGTACGTGACTTGGTATCGAACACACATAGGACGTTATGCGAAGCACTCGGACGTTCAACAAGATCTACAGTATCCAATCCGGACTCGCGAACCGGGCCTCGTCGTTCTCAACCGGCCTCGTTGTGGCATGCGTTGCACACATATCTGGCCAATCCAGATACAGAAGCTATACTGCTTCGTCGTATTCGAACCGGAGTGCTGACACACTGGCGAACCTTGTACCAGCTTGTTTTGGCTCAGTACAACGAAGAAGACCGAATGATAATTGCCTGTCCTACGGAAAGTCAGGTAGGGGTTCATTCTCGGGCCGGTAAAAGCGTGCCCGCCGTTTCAAAGGGATCGTGTGTGTGTGTGTGTGTGTGTGTGTGTGTGTGTGTGTGTGTGTGTGTGACTAACAGTGCCAAAGTTTCAGCAGTTCTCAAGATGGTGTTACCAGCCAATCGCAACAACGAAACATGGGAACTGACTATATGGTCTCCTGTTTCCAGCTGTTACAAATTCACACTAAAGTCGATACCTAAAACTTCATGATGCTGTATATCTTTAAGAATCCTCATAGCACAGAATACCTGTTCATCATCGTTAACCTCATACTTTATTGTCGCTCACTAGAACGCAAATGAGTACGAACTAATTGGATCTGTGGTCACTACTTTACACGAGCATAATACCAGCACCACAAATGAAGACTGGACGATAAATTACGAGGGGTAAAAATCTGGGCCAGTTTATTCTCGCGTTTTTCGCATTTCTAATAAGTTATCGAGTGACCACGAGACTCGAGAGTTTCCTTAATACAACACGCAGCATTCACGCCACTGGCTTTGATTTTTATGAGCATCCCACAATGTCTTTGACTAATGACGATCCTCCACGCCTAAATCGCAATCGGAAGGTAGGTGCGCACTAATTGAGGCTAATGCCGATGCCGTTTGTCCATTTCACCACGCCTAGGCATGGTTTGATCGCCTCATCGCTTTCACCAGCCCTACCACTGGCATACGGATAGCGCAAGAAAGGATCGACCACTTGTAGGTATACTTGATGTAGTCCCACCGGAAGAGTTGTGTCGTGCGATAACCTCGATTAGAAAACGATAAAACACCCAACATACGATAAGAACAAACCAATATGGTGTCTTTTGGGATGTTATTTACTAGGCGAATTAGCGTCGTATGAGCGAGCAGTGTGATGTGCACCTATTGTCAGGTTTGGTCTTAATCCAGACAACTGTCGGTCTGTTGCGCCACGGGAATAAGATAGCTATCTGTCTAGCTGGGGTAGTTCTTAGCCCTGCTCACAGTATTTCGGCTTGAGTCACGTGACATGATGCGGACCCTACCTGTGTTGTTGATTAGAGCTGCTGGTCAACAGAGTATCAGCGGAACTGTACCGATGTAAATGATTATTGAAATCTGTTAAACGTTGCGGGCTCGCTTGATCAGATGTTAGATCTTGAGTAATACAAATTTCATTGCCTTTAACGACTTCTTTTTCTGTCCCCTTTTTTCAGATTCGTCTTATATTTCGAGATGGATGAAAATCGAATGTCTTTCTCGGTCTATCGGACTTCTTTTCCACTGAATTTTCATCCTCCAATTTTTCCTGTGATATGTAATCCGCCCCACAAATTTCTTCCAGTTCTGCTCCAGTTTCTCATGTTTGTTCCCATTTTCTTTCTCAAAAAAGCGCCACTGTTGGCCGAAAAACATAATTTTGCATTGTATTCCAAGTTTGGGTATGGGTAGTGCAAAACTGAGTTGGCATTTGTCAAGTCTAACAGTTGTTTTTGCATACAAATACGAATAATATTGGAATGAGAAATGAATCAGATCCCGTGTGTGGTCATACGGTCAAAAGTGAGATAGGGCGAGACTGCGGGATAGAGTGAGAACGGCCGGCAGGAATAATTTGACGACAAAAAACGTAAACTGGTCAATACTCTCTATCGTTCTGTCCCATGAAATTTGTGTTTCACTTGTTCGAACATACACAGTTTCATTTGAGTGAGGGATGAAGTAGGAAATAGGTATGAGAAGCGCATTCTACATTCAGATTGTCTGTCGTATGTCTAGTGAGAACATGCAGTTTTGGACTAGTAGTTAACGAAGCATAAATCGATGATAATGGAGTCAAATTCATCCGGAATAGATGTCAAGAACGTTGGGGCCACAACTAAAACAACAACAACAACAGAAACACCAACATCAACTGTTTTATCGAGAGAGCCGGGTGAAAAACAGGATGAGATGCCGCGACAGTAGAAAATGGCGAGCGTAAATCAAATGGATCTGAATTTATGAAGAGAATCAGTACGAGGGTGTTGTTGAGTGGACAAGATACATGAGAGCTAAATTGTGAAGGAAAAAGATTAAAAACCCAAATCGCAATTGCATTTTATCAATGAATGTGCAATGTTGATTTTTGAAGGAGTGAAAAGTGGACCATCAACGTTATCTGAAAAGCAAACAAATATAGGCGTTAGATTCCAGTTGCTGTCGAACTTCTTTACAGATGAATGAATCAGCGCGATTTCAGACAGCTAACTAACTGGCGGATTAAACAGTTGGGTCAAGGAGGTGAGTGACGGAAATGATCCTAGTTATGAGAAATTGTTCCATCTTTGCTGGTGATTTGTCCGGGATCCTATCCGCGTACATCCATAAGCAGACGCAATCAGATCATATGCTCTAGGCATACACTAAGACATCTAGTAGGTCGCACTCGTTCGTTTTATATCAATTTTGTAAATCGTACCGATGTTGTGGTCACTTAAGTCTAATCGGGGAATTCCCAGTCTTAGTAATCGATTGGCAGTATGTCATCATCGGTTAGGGAGACACGACCAGTTGGCCAATGACGTGTACCACTCGAAAGTGGCGTCTGGTTCCCTAGTTAAACTGACGGTTTTCCAAATCCGCGTGCTAGTTTTTCAACTCGAATATATAGAGGTTATTGAACGAAGACGACATTTCCACTGTCTGGTGTACCAGCAGACAAAAATCAAACTCGACTAATTGTAGGCGTCGTATGAGACTTCTGTATGACGCGCTAGTTGGCACTCTTATCCATTACAGTTCGCAACAAAGTAATAAAACACCATGACTATATGAGAACCTTGGCACATGTGGATGACATCAACCACATTCGTATCAGCCAACATAGGTAAACAATTTTGTCACAGGTGCTCCGATCTAGTGTACTGCACAGAATTTTTCCCCAATTTTACTGTGCTTATCCGAGGACGGACCATGGAAAATAGTTTCGGTGGTAAATTCGATCAGTTCATAGCGAAACTGAGATTACCGGACAGACTACATGATCTCACGTTCGCCACTCATATCGCATCAGTCTAATACTGGCAACTAGGAACGCTGCACAGCACATTTTGTTTTTGCTAGACCTGCTTGTCTGTCCACACGATTGGTTGGTTTTCCCCTAGATAGCGTGAAGTGCCCAAGTATGATCATCTGTGCGTTCAAACTGAGCTCCAACACGCGATGGGGTGACGGCTCGGTGTGAAACATTCCCGTTGAACTACAGATTTCCCTGTTATTTAGCGACTACAGTCTGGGGTACAGTAACAAAACCTTCCCGGTACACCCATACCGAATAAGATCATCTCACGTTCGAGTTACCAGCCCCAGTTACGGGACTTGATAGTCTTGTGTGAGTCACGTGAACGACTGTGTGCCCAATACAGATCTGATCACCATCCGAATGAGTGCTCCAACACCCGCAGAATTTCCAGTGGAGGAAATTGAAATTATCGTACTAAGCGGACAAATCAATAAAGATTCGCGTCGTGAGCGGAAAACGATCGGTGATCAAGACCGCAGAAGAATTGTCCAATGTGCAGGGAAAAGTGACATCCTAGAAATTTTTTCCCACGGTCTTGGAATTACCATGAAAACCTTTAGAGCCATCGTCAAACGAGATATAGAATCCAGCCTCTAAGGAACTCGTAAGGGAACCGTGCTCATTGGCAGGGGAGAAACCTACAATCACTTTGAGTGGGATAAAGAAAAAGTTGGGACTGGTACACTCGAGTTTATCTTCCACTGATCGTCTTCTCGATGGCTATGGCTAATTCACGAAGAAACCATGCACTGATCCGTTCGAGCGAAAAAGGACTGATTTCAAAGAGAGACTAGCCCAAAACGAGCATGGTAGCTCCGTCTTACGTTTTTACATGGATTAAACCGAATACAACATGGTGCTCGTGGACACGAGAGCGATCAATAAAGAACGAACTGTGTATTGGGACTTTGTCATCAAACAAATGTGCAAACCTTAACGTTGATACTTGCTGTTCTGTACGCTATACTATGAATACCAATCCAGAATGAACGCTGGTATCTTCATCAACTTCCTGGTAAAGTGTTCTTCGAAAGTATCAACTGAACAACCAAACAACGATATCGTAGTTCTGTTTGAGAATTCTCCAGTTCACCTACGGCGGGTGAAGCACTGCTGGCAACCGGATATGCTATTCGGTATGTCCCTTACCATAGTCCATTCGTAAATCGGGTCGCAGAGGTATCCATTAAGTTTAAAGGAAATGTCAGATCACTTCTACAGGAAAACAGAGCTCTGATTCGCAGCGTCCCGGAAGATCAAACCACCAAATAACGTAGGTTCGAAATGTTGGCCCAGTTATCCAAGCAACCAATGGATCGTTTTTTGCCCATCTCGTGTGCCGCCTTTTACAGAAAATTTCACTTTTATTGAACCTTTAAAAAGTTGTTTCGATTTGTAAACCTGATTTTATTCGATGCAACAGTATTTTTATCAAGTTACTTGGAGATTTTCCTATATAGTCCCCGCGTATTCGAGTTAGTGACTCGCACAAAGTTACCAAGTCCCGCATCTGGGGACGATAACTTACACGTGGTTTGCCCCTACTCGCTATGGGTGTGTCGGAAAGGTTTGGTCACTGTACCCCAGACTGTAGCTGCTAAATAACGGTGGTTACTGAACTATCGCCAATGGCTACCGAGTGTTTTCAAGACTGACTGACAGAAATCATCACCCCGAAATCTAGGCTGTGAAATCGCACAAGATCCCAAAACACCAAACAAGGACACGATGGAGTCTTGTCAACCACCCAAGTTGGCCGGCGGTTGGGAGGGGATTAAAAATCGCGTACTTCATACTGGATAGTCTTTTTCCTATACCATTCAACCATCATCCTCTCTCGGAGGTAACTGAAAGTGCAATGGTATTCAGCAACAAGTCAAGGTTTGCAGAATCAAATGATCTGAACAAATGTTCCATCCTAACTCGGTTCACGGAGAACGGAAGCTTTAATTTTAGACAAAAGATCAATGCACTTGTTGCTGGCTTCAGCCGGGTGTGTCCTGAGATGAATTATGGGAGTTACGTGAAAGCGTCTGGAATTGATCAATTCCGCGGAAGTTCTCGAGCGCAACGACCAGTAGCTGCAACTGTACACCCTCAGTCATTTCGGCTATGGAAGTTCACAACCACGATGCGCAGCCAACTTGTCTGATTATTGGTGTTTATAGTACTTAACGTGAACGAATCACTGGTTGAATCGGCGGTTTTTCTGTAGGCAATGGGTGAACTCCAGTTTCTTAGAGCATCATCAAATCAGTCAACAATGATTATATAATGAGCAACTCGGTCCTGAACAGCCTACATCTTGTGTCTAATACAGTTCAGTTGTTATTCAAACTGTTTGTGAAAGCTTGTCATTACAGGGAACTTTTCAGAGGGAAACAAACACCGAATTCGAAGAGAACCAAGGAGTGAACGCAATGAATGCCGCACAATTGAAGCAAATTCAAGTGGACGCTGATGCAATTCCGAAATTAAAGTGACTACCTCTAACTGGCAATCGTTACTGGACGTTCCATGATTGTCTGTTATCGGCAATGCAGTGACAATATCCCCGACCCAGCTTCTTCACCTAGACTAGCCCTAACCCACCTCGAGCAGACAAAGCATCAAGCACAGATGTGACTGGATCATTTAAGCGTTCACACTCACGCGCACTTACACAGGACACTGCTCCCACGGTGTGCTCTTCTCGTACGTAAGATTGGCCTAGGCAATCACGCCGTCACGCACACACGCCTGGCCATCGATATCAGCTCCGTGATCATTGACTTGGGCACGCACGCAGGTTCACATGCCCACTATTTGTTATCTCGGCATGGAGTCATGTGGTAATACGATATATACATACATACACACACACACACTCATGAACCCACGCTAGGGCGACCTGACATCCGTCCTATGAATACACATACACAGATCCATGTCCACGGACACAGAGCCCTGGACCTTGAACTGCGTCTAATACTAACCAGTCAACTTCACGCCTCCCGTCATATACTTGTCTGCTCGCCATTCGCGCTATCACATTATTAATTGCTCTAGGCAGACGGCTTGGTCTGTATGTTACTGAGAGACTTGAAGATATTTGGTTGTACGTTTTTCTGTTGTTGTTTTTTTATTAACCCTTATCTATTACAGTACCGTATTCCGACCAACAAACTCAACTGATCATGCGTCTACTAGTGGTGGGATTCGAAGTTAACCAATCCAAGCACAACTACCTAGGAGTGCATCAAGCTGCTTGATGGGAAAGAACTGGTAGTAGATTGATGAAAGGGCTGTCAGCAGTGGTCGTTTTTTCCTCTACAATTATTATGATGAAACTTTCCTTTCATAATTCCACCGACTCAACCACCCACTGAAGGGTGGTTTTGGAACGTCTTAAAACGTGGATCTTAGTCCTCAACGGTAATCTGTTTAGTGCCTGATAAAAGAAGCTAACTTGATGACGCAGTCGACCAGTAGAGACTTAAGTCGTAGCACGGTATTTTTTTTAAGCTTGCGCCCTGCACAAAGCTGCTCAATTCTTCGTTTTTCGCAGTTCAGCGAGCATACCAGTTGACCGGTGTCCGACAATTCGCCTGATAGTAACACCAGAACTGTATGCAAATGGAAAATGTAAGAGCACGCGTTGGTCATGTTATATTCCAATTTTGCGATAGTGGAAGGCAATGTCTGCCTCTGTGCAACGTACTTTCAACCAAGTATTTTACCTCATGCGTCATCGGAATGCCACCAACTACAGTCTACTTGTATTGGCATAGTAGTACATAGCAAAATTCGCCATGATGGGGTTGGTGTTAGGATAGTAATCTGTGCATAACGCGCTAAATAAACGTAGACAATCAATACTCACCTCTCAACCCGTTGCAAACAACACTGTCAGAAAAAATGGACGGCGAACCACATGAAAGAGTGCACAAAACGTGGTCTTGTTGGACTAGTTCAAGTTGGTGAAGGAATTCAGCTCGGCCAAAACGGTGGCTCGTAATCCTCGCGGTGGTGGGTTGTGATTCGAATGTGGTTGGAACAAACTTGCTGTGCGTCCGTGTGTTGTACTCATCTCTTCTCGAAATGATGTCGTGATTGGGGTATGGATACTGTGGTTGGTAATATGGTTTGCAATGAAGGTGAGTGTGACCCTTAATTCCTCTCAGATGATGCTGTCGCATTAGACATCAACACGTCCCGATAAACATAATCCTGGTAAGATACCACTACGTGAATCCTGGTTTCAAGTGAACAGGTTTGAAGGTGCTTTTCTGTCTAAGGTTGTTTCGGATATTTCAGTTTATGGGTTATCCCAAAGCGTTGTTTAGGAATGCAAAAGTGTCGCAAACACGTCCCAACATTCCCTCATATTTGCCATCCGACGAACCAAATACACCAATACAATCCCGTCCGGCAACCGTGGCTCACGTGATGAATAGGGGATGCGAATCAAATCGAAATAAAAATAACCATTCTAAGTGAGCCAGAAAAATAGTCTCATTCCTATTGTACTGGATGGTGAACGGGTTCCGTCAGCGTGAATTTGATTTTCAAAACTATTCCGTATAAACCACAGGTTAGAGGTAAATGTAATTGCAAGTCGAGCACGGTGACTTGGTTAACTTTTTAGAATGAAATCCAAATCGGCTGAAATCCATCGACGGTTTCCCCAATATCTTCCGCCCTCTCTAATACGTACTGTGTATTGAGTTCCTGAGAAATATCAAACAGAATTTGTGGTCGTCTTTTCGTATTTCAAGGTCACTCGTCAGTCAGCGAGAAAAACAAGTATAACTTTATCAATCTAAATGCTGACATATTTGTTGATCATGCTTTCTGATTGAGTTCAGCATCGTATTAGGGTAGGGGAAATGAGTCTTGATTTGCGTAACTACGGTCTCACGTCGAATGGGATATGGAACAAGTGCCCGTACGCCTGAATTAATTAGGAATCAACTCACAGTTATATAAGGCCAGTTGAGTTTAATCCAAACAACAATCAATTTCGCACTTCTGTGCTGTAGTTTTGGTTGCTTTTTTCGCAGCACCGCCCAGCCAAGGGCAGAAAACAGATTAAGAAGCAGAAATCACGACGAGGGAGGAGCCCAAATGCAACTACGCACCGATCGCAATACCTAGCCATTTCACTTATTGCCTGCAACGATCTCGTAGGTGGGTCGTGTGGGCTCCAACCCGAAAGTCTCATACGTCCTCCGTGATCATGTCCACTGGTCATGGTTTTCATACCTATTTGCCATGTCATGGATTGACCACCTCGATCTACCTTCCAGCCAACACCTGACTCAGGAAACGGCATAAGCCGAGGAAGCATATCGGTGGGCATGCGTAACACATGTCCCAGTCACCTTAACCTGTTTAGATTCAGTACTTGATCTAGAGACTGATCTCTGGTTCATAACAACCGAAGTCTAACCTCAGCATTGCTGATACGGTGTTCCCACCGTATTCGGGGAGTGCTACAGAGACATCAATGCTCGAACACTGATAGTCGGCTTTTCTTCTACCCTAAACGGCCATGTTTCCGAGGAGAACAAAAAAGAACGAATCTGACTGCTGCAGTATACACTAGACCCTTGACAAACAATCGGATGTCACTCCAGATCCACAGATGGCTGAGGTTAGCAAAAGTCAAACACGACTTCTATGTATGGGACGATAACTCATCCGTTATCTGACCACCGGGCGAGAGGTAACTGTACAGGTAGCCAAACGTATCTACCTCTTCATGGGCGTGCTCTGCCAATACACGGTTTGGTGTAGAACCAATCCAGTCCTGTAGCAGCATATTACACTCTGAATGTGAAAAACGCATCCCAGACATTGCTGAACTGTTTTTAAGCTACCTAGAAAACTTTTAACTTGCCTGGATCTTTACTCAACAGAACAGTATCGACCGCATACTCTAAGTCAGACAGATTACTGCCCGAGCACATTCAATATGTGTGCAGGTGGCTATGGATCCAGAAGAACATCAGAACTCACTTTGGCAGTCGGTTCTCACTGGAAGACCAGTTTGGTGTAGTTGATATTCTTGACGTCAGGCGCAACTGGGAATTTTGTTCAAATCCTATTGTGTCCATACCAGGTGGATCAACCAATGAGTCAGCATGAGATGATTGTGCGGAGCATGTCAACGGTAGAAAATTACTGTGACTACTACTGTTCCAGTCTGACGCATTCAAGGCCAGCAACGGGCTACGGTTTGACGACTCAGAATTTCTACAAAAAGGTGAGAGGGGGGGGGGTGTTGATTGAATGAAAAATCAATTGATTATACAATAATTATGATGGGGTCTACAAATCCATACATCATCCTTGTGATATAAATAACTTGTTTGGAATAATGTTCGTATCACTTCTGTATACCGCGTTTTGTTACCCATTGTTGGAAGTAGATAAACTCAATATTAGATTGTGTTCCCCATCAACCTAAGCCGATTGGTCAATCACGTTTTACACCTAACGCTGCACTGCCTAAAACGCCGGTTGATTACCTTTTACGTCTAATTCTTCGTTTTAGCCTTTTTCATCGCATCCTTCACTGACGTAATTGTTTTATCATCACAGAACCATATTCTAGAGAGAAGTACCACTGACTCCTGACTTCTCATCGCTCGCTAATGAACCTAATCAGGTGCAAAGCTTGCATAGGTCGTAAATTTGATAACGTGTGAGCTAAATCCGCAGAAACTGAAAGAGGAAGTACCGGTTACCTTTCAAAACTAATCGAACATGATGATAAAAACGAGAGTAGAAAAGTTTGGATCAAGTACTGACCGGTCGATCGGGCTATAAGATCAAAAATTATGGGTTCAGGCCTCGATTGCTGGATACTCAATCTGGGGCGTGTTTTTTGATGCCTCGTGATAGATTTCCTTGAAATAATCTATCAGTGCATTTGAATACTGAATGAAAAGTTACAAAGTTGCTCAGAAAACAGCAAAACAAAAAAAAACTCGTCACTCCTAATCCATAGACTACGCGGAATGATGCACGCCATATATTTTGCATAAGATTCCAAAGGACCCAAGTGTACCACAGTTAGATAAATCTCGAGTGCTGCCACCTATAGCGGTCTAGTAGTATAGGACTCAACCACCTCTGGGATACAACATCTGAACTCTTTGCCATCGCAGATCATTTCGGAGAGAAATAATGATAACAATAATAATATTATTATTAACAATATTAATAGTGATAATCCACGGCCTTCAGCTATCTAACCCGTCTGGGCAATTTGATCTTATACGACTCATTTCTTCAAATCTCAGGGTCATGGTTGCCAGCCTTTCTTGCAGTCGCAATGTGTCCTTGTGGTATTGGAAATATCCTTTCCACCGCACTAATGCACAAGTGTGGAAGAGATAAAAGATTCGCGCTCCTTTTTATCCCTCTATTTACCCGACCCTAAGGTGCCCCGGTTCCACTAGTTTTGAAGTCATACATTGTTGTTATGGTCAAATTTTATTGCTTAGTATTACAGCGCAGTCAACATCGCTGTGCTATTAAACAATGAAATCTTACCATAACATTTCATATGGTGCATCGATCTTTCGATGCACTCCGAACCGATCTCGGTTCTGACACATTAATGCATTGTTGTTCTTTCAATAAACTTTGGTCTTCGAAGTATGAGCAACGGACCTAAACGTGAGACTGGCTGAACAAAAGGAAAATAAAATCGAGTCTACCGGTATTTCGGCATTACACGAATACCCAATGAAAGCACGACAATGCGATAACTTCGCATCACTGCTTGAGGGAAGAGCTGGTAAATTCAACGCTGTGAACTGATATGGTCAACCGAATAAGGCTCAAGTAGGCCAGGTATTTTAGGCCAGTTTCATCCCGTTAACTCTATTGAGAAGACTGTTCTTGCTTCGAACTATCTAGATTTCTCTGTACAAAAGCCACAGTCTATATATGACGCACGGTTGCCATTGCCAAACCCTGGTTCGAAAACTTAGTTGTCCAATTGGTACTCATAACCAGCTCTTCTGTTTGGTTAGCCTAGTAGCAAACCCAATTAGTTGGATCGATTCAGATGAAAGTTGGCATTCTATTGTTTCTTCTGTCCGCTTCGTTTACTCCAGTCTTGTCCTCGATTCAGAACAGGCGCACACGTGCTGGCTGCTGGCTAAATCATCGTGCTGTCTGTCAAATGAACCAGGCAGTCTGTGGGCAATGTGCTAGCCCATACCTTCACAACAGCTAAATTACCTAGCACACCACTCCACAGTCTATTTCGACGAGGTACAACCTCCTGATCTGGAATATTTAGTCAGTAGCTTATTTCACTGGACCATTGATATTCAGTCCGAGCAACCTTAAAAAACGCAATTTTGTTGTGATCGGCGTCTTCTGATTTGCCTATCAAACGCGCATCTGATAAACTTACTGGAGTAGAGGTAAGCGGGATCCGTTGCGTCCTTTTGTTGTCTGCTGATCTGAGAAGGAATTGCAGCTCGACGAGGTTGCAACATCTCGAGAACCACGAGGAGTGTTCAGAGCAGTAGGAATTGGATGAGAGGCTGTAATAAATCGGCAACGAAACTAAACTCGGGGGTAGGAAGAATGCTTATTTCCTCCACTGTCGCACTTAATTTCGTCACACTGAATTGTGCGAGGGGATATTTCACACTATATTATATATATATATATATATATATATATATATATATATAAATTATTGCATATATATTTTACATATTATTATAGATTACTATATATATATATATATTCTGGAGACGCAAAGAACAAAGAATTTCGAGGAAGTCTATCAGAAGACGCATGATACGCACGGTCAACTTAAAGTTGTTTTCTGAGAATGAACTTTTGCTCTGAGAAAAGACATGGCAAAAGATGTTCCGATAAGTTTAAACGATGTCATGCAGGAACTTAGATTAGATAATATGTAAAAAACTAACAATGGCGCTGTCAAACTAACTTGAAAAGGTGCGTATACAGGAACGTGGCACACAGCTACAGCTCCGACTGTATTTTCCCTGGAGTAGCCGAATCCCTCACCCAGTGAACCCCACCCCCCCCTCCCGCCCGCTCCCTAGATTATCAAGACTATTTTTTCGAGCAATTCTCCAGATATAGTGGTACCCGTCCCGCTCAAAACTCACAGTAGCGCAAGTAACGTCCGTACCCCGTTTATTCGCAAATAGGTAAACACAAAACCTGTAAAAGTTTTCTTTTTTATCATGGGAACTCCCCCTAGGATGTTCGGCTTCCCTGCTTCATGATCCCTTTGTGGTTTCACTGTTCTTACATGTTTTCTTCAGTCATGCTATCGTGATCACACCATTTAGTCCCCATATCCTCGTGACATTCACCTTCCGTTCCGTGGGTCACCTTCACTTTGAGTACCTCGTGTATGTTCACGAATCATGCTCACGAAATGTACCATCTACTTGAACCACTGACCTTCGACCTTGCCTCATCTCCGTGACTGTTTACAGTACTCTACCTCTCATTCTCCGCTTGCTGACCTTACTGACCTTTAGCCTTGGATCCTCACCCCAGCCCTCGTCATTCTCGCTTGAGTGTTCCGCAACGTTTCTACATCACTCTTTTGTGTATGCTCCCCTTCTCATCGCTGATTGGCCCTCCGCTTACAGTAAATATCGATCGCCATTGTAAACTCGGGACTCGGTCCTGTTTCACTCCGCGAGTGTTTTCTTACATGCGTTTGACGAACATTGGTTTGTGCATTCTATGACGGGGTCGTCCCTAATTTGAGGTATGTTGTTATTTGCTTGTTTAATCCATCTTTAAGTACACGCAGTTTACCCACTCGCCTTATTTGATTTTGGGTTTCGGGTCCGTATTCTGCAAGTCACTCAACCACTGAACTATTGTCATCACGATACCGATACGTAGGTCAACGAGGGAGCAATCGGATGAGTCAGTGTTATGCAGGGGCGCAAGCGTAGACCAAGCATACGATCACGACCAGCAAGGCCGTTCGACACGTAACGCGATTCTAATTGGTCAACAAAGTCCGAGGTGGTGCACGACTGGCATCAGCAATGTGTGTGCGCGCCATAGCAGATGTGTCCATGTGGACGAGGGATATGGATCGATCGTCCGATGATTATGCGCGTGAGTGCCAGTTTGTCTGTATGTGTACGTGACTTTTCGAACAGAACACAACAGTACCTAGGAGAAAAAACCGCTGAGCGTTCACAGCGTAGATAGGCCACATCTGACAAGCGCATAATAGAAGATTGCTTATCCTGACACCCAACACCGCAAAGGTAGCCGGATATTATGGCGGCAACAAAGCTGTCCCAGTTCCTGCTATTTGTGACGAAACTTGTTCATGATAATCATCACTCCCCATTGCGATGTTTATCCCGAGTTCTCTAAAGCTACGGATTGTATCTAGATTACAAGAGTAACCAAAGACACGAGACCCTCCCAATCTCATAGACGTAATTTTCACCTGGTTGGACATAAGCAGGTACCAAAGATGGCTATACCAGTCGTTGAGCGGACCGGGGTATTGCTTCAGTGTTAACACCCTGGAATACCACGTCATTGTTGCATCCTAAATCGATAGTTCAGCTTTCTTGAAGAACATGCACGTCACTGTTTGGTGTGACAGACAGGTCTTTCGACGAAAATTTCGAAGATAAACAAGGATAAACGGTAACCTCGTTATACTGTACCGAAGACGTCAAGCGGTGTCCAAAATCGTACGTATGCTTTAAACTGAACTCAAATATGACAGTGTCTTCACGATCAGCTGCGATCCGTAACACTATTTGCTTTTCTTTCTGAATTAGTTTCTAGATCTACAGTTCGAATGGTTTCTCTTTTTTGCATATCTTCTATTCATACGAATAGTTTTCCGTCATCTGTTCTTCAGATGTCTCGAAATGGGAAGAAGGTGTTTCTGCTCTTCAGTTCATTTTCTCATATTTATATCGGTGATTGATTTTCGCACCGTGTCCACAAATGTTGCAGACACTCTAAGAGGTTGAAATTCACAAGTTACGACCGAAATGCTCGTTAGCAGGCAAAATAGTGCAGAAAAACACAAAGTAAATAACAAAAACAGATGCACACTCGCACTCCCTACTTACCGGTAAAAGTGACCGTGACAGTTGGAAAATAGTGAAGTGGATTAGGAGACTCCACTAATATGTCACCGAGACTAAGGGCTCTACGCTTCGAAGTAACGGTAAACGAAGACTACGTAAGAGCGCATACCCACAGGCGACTTATTCCACTGAGGTTTATGGGGAGCTATTCCTAGTTAGATGTGATAAAGACATTGGTTCAAACAAGTTGCCACCAAGGGTGTCTAACTGAATTTGCTCTCATTTCTTTTGCAGTGTCAACGAGTTTATTCAATCCACTTCCAGTTCACAAAGCAGGAGTTGAATCCATCACAATGAACGTACATCCGAATTGTGATGAATAGGGTGCACATCAACTGCTTTAAGAACGAATTCTATTGAGTTGAACGTACTCTAATACAGAAATTTACGACTCCGGTGAGTTTGACCACGATCACTGAAGTACCCCATTAGATGCCGTTACATCTGGGAAGCATACACGGACAGATTTACATTTTCTGTAGAGTGAAAATCGAATTTTTTCAATGCAGATCAATGATTTCGTCTGATGAAATCGTTCCAAATCTTCCGCTAAGAAATCTGTGTAGCAAAATATTTAATTCTGCCTGAATTTTATCTTGATCCAGTTACGGCACACTGTAGCTATTTGTCATGACTTTCCCGCTCGACCACGGAGTCATAATTCTGAAACTTCTTTGTTCATTCACACGCCACTCAGGCTCACACCTAGTTTGGATTTTAACACAGATATAACTGTGGCCCAACTAATTCGGAATATTCTGACTCCTAGCCGTTACATCCGTTATCAGATCAGTCTTTAACTATGGAAAGTTTGTGTGCAGTTTTGGATTGAAATATGGACAACTAACAGACAAACGTAAGAAGGTTAGCCGTGCAGTGTCACGTACCCAGCTATCACCGGAAGGCATGGTAGGTGATCGTTTGATGAGAATGTCAAACAGTTCTATTTTATACACAAACTAAAAACTTGCAATTCGTTTACCGATAGTCAAAATACTCACCAACTTCTGGTAGAATTTTATTGCTCAATAACACAGCGTAGTCGAAATCGTTGGTAGGTTGTCGACGTTTCGGTCACCACGGGTAACCTTTTTCAAGACTGGTTTTACAACCGAATGAAACTGGAATAATAGCTTAGAGCAACTGGGTGTTAGTCACCCGTGGTGACCGAAACGTCGACAACCTACCAACGATTTCGACTACGCTGTGTTATTGAGCAATAAAATTCTACCAGAACATTTCACATGGCTCATCAATTTTTTGATACACTCCGAACCGATCTCGGTTCTGACACATTAGTTCACCAACTTCCCTGTGCCCGTCCAATAATGTGTTGGGCTGTCCAGGTTAGCCGTCGGTGATGAATCTTTGTAAATGAATTCCAATTTAAAATTAGATACGCACACGAAACGACAAAGAGTTCAGACGTGAGTACATCATGTCTTCTTTTCCACGTCTTGGGTACTTGGGAAAATTTGCAAGATTCAAGTGTGTTATGAAAATGTTTTGCGCACAGTGCCTAGTATTTAAAGCTTTTTTGTGTCCCGCTCTCCTGGGTCTTGATTATGGAACTGAACAGCGACTGCCTTCCAGTGTTATAACTCGATGACGTCTGACTGAACAAAAGCCAAATGGGACATGATAAGTGTGTAACAGTAGTCACACACATTAGTCAGCCCCACCCTCAAGAAGAAACTTCAGTCGGGATTACTCGAACTGCTTTTGGTTTGGAGGTATCATATCCAGAGACGGAGATGGTCGGAAGACAGTGGTCACATGAGAAGTACCTACTTAAGAAAGATTTTATCATTCTACGCCGCGCCCTAGCCACTATCAGTCGTGTCTCTTTGATTTCCATGGGCTGTCTTATCTCCCAAGTTTGTGATTTGCATATTAAAGCCTATGAAGAATTCGCCAAGAAGATTCTCGCGGACCACACCCATCCCCTGTACTGTGACTTATCTGCAAGCCGTTCTCATCCCTCCACACGTTCCGAATTTAGACTTATCCCATCCCGCATAAATGTCCATCGTAACTCTACACTGCCTTGCTTAGCACGTGTTCTGGTTGACAAAATAAAGTCACACAGGAACTTCGCACAAACCTCGGTGGCTGAACCAGTTTTATTTCTAAAGTACCTATTTTCAATGCGTATTTCAAAGTGTCAATGACCAGTTTTCCTCCATTTGATTGAAAAGTGAGTTTCTGTTAACTTGCTAAAGTCTTCAGTACAATACAATACAATACAATACAATACAATACAACATCCGGTGAGATGATACTTGTGACACATCGTGCTGTGATCAGGGGAACGTAACTTGTGCGATTACAGATCCCGGTCGCCAACGTATTAGGTCTTAGTGAAGTTTATTTTAGTGCTCTGTTATCCTTCTAATAATCCGGCCTGTGTGCTCTACTTGCAAGTGTGTCTTGGTGTGGTAAAGTCGGGGATTTGGCTTATGCATGTGCAATATTCTTTGTAGATGACAGAAATGTGTATTTCAGAGTGTCTTTGATCAGTTTTCCTCCTTTTGGCTTGAATGCGAGTTTCTGGTAACTTGCTAAAGTCTTCAATACAATACAATATAATTTTTAATGCATCATCTTCTAAAATACACATTTTGTGTCTTTCCGTCTTCGTACAAAATAAAATTAACTAAAAGGATCATTTAAGATCCGATGTCCCCATATTTTACCGTCGAAACGTTTTGTGCATTCAAAAGTAAAAACATCTACGCCGCAATTATTTCGCACAAGGGTTGAATAACATCCTAGAACCACTTCGTTTTTTGAAGCACATTTGAATAACCGGCCGTAGCTGGTCGTGAATTTTTTACATCCGCGCTCAACAGCTAATTTTTGGCTTCTTTGCAGCAGTATATCAGAAACAGGAGCATTTTTCCAAAGGGGTTCAGCAAACCACTAGAACATTTTCGCTTCAAGCTGGGGATACGTGCAGGCTTGCGGAATAGAAATCGTTTGTCGTGAATGTGTACTGTTTTACCATTATCGCTCGATTAGGTCCGTTGCCTCAGCAGCTAACCTGCCGCTGACTCGGACGCTATCGAACAGACAAGACAAAACCTACCTCCAAAATCAGTCAGGTTTGATCCTAATATATAATTCTAACTCAGTTTGCGGTTGTTCTCTGTCTATCTGACTGAGCGCGTTGCGACAGTTTAACTAATTGGTGGTGTGGTTTACAACACACTTTCTGATTGGAAGTTTACTGCGTTCACTTTTAGGGTATCCTTTGGAGTCTCTGTTCTGACAATAGTAATACACAAGAAAACAAGAAATACGAGTCAAGTCAATTAAATGCAGACCAAAAATAAGACACCCACGCAAGAGCACACTCACACGTGCACACATACATAAACATTACATACGTACATACATACATACTTACATACATACATACATACATACATACATACATGCATACATGCATACCGATACACACATACACTGTAGACATATACGCATGCACACAAAACCAATACTTACCAAATTGGTGAATAATTCCGGTTATCAGTTGCCATGTGGAATAAAGTGATCGAATATTCTTCTCAATGGTACGGATTACAACAGACTGTCGAACGGGACAAAAAGACGAATGTTCGAGATAAAGTGCGTTGCACTTAAACCGTAGTCACGGTATTTAATTCCAACCAATCACAAGACATTGTGTCCAATAAACGAACCCATCATAATGCATACACGGTAGTGTTTGTCCCGTTTCACTGAGCCACATTGCCGGGGTTCTATTTTTAGCAGGAGTGCACGCATCGTGGCGCACAAGTACACACTCTACCCGTAAATCGCGTGACTGCATTTGCGATCGACCTACTGCCCACATATGCCTTCCTCTATGCACCCCATACTCATTTAAATGTCCCATCTGCACCGTCAACATAACAAAAAAGGGCCTCCGACAAGAAAAAGTGCATGCTTATCAAAACCAATGGAATAACTCAAAAACAGGAGAAATACGAAAGGTTTAAACTGAATAATTCAGTCAAATAGACTGCACGACAAAAGTACAAGACCCCTTTCATTTTTTCGCGTATTTCCGTTTCTGTTTTCGCTAACGAAACCATATCTGATCAGAACGACAGAATACCCATGACGATGAGAAATTCAAGGTTTCACAACGAAAAATGGATTATGAGCCAAAAAAATCAGGGGATGAAAAAAAACTAAAAGAACCCCGAAGGTGGGTCAAAATAGTTACTACTTAAAATAGTCTAGAATCGCCATCCTGATTTATAACCTCAACACATCTTCTCGACATACATCTTAAAAGACCTTGGGTTATCTCTTAGTCAATATTCACCCATTCTCGCATAAACGCGACTATCAATTCACTCTGACTGGTAAATCATGGAATCCTTGTACAGCTGGCGAGCAAGGTTCTCAATCGGGCTTAAATCCGAGCTGCAGGCTGGCCACTGCGTGACCTTAATACCACGGAACAATAGGCAACATTCTGTCGTGTAAGAGCAGTGGACAGAAGCATTATCACGTTGGGATATTGCATCATTGTGTAATCTTCTGTTCAGAAGTGGGGATAACAACTGTTCCAACGTACGGATGTACGCAACGGAATCTTGTACGCCACCAAATATAACTAGCTCATTTAAAATATTGGATGAGAGCGCTCCACCAGCACTGAACTCTTGTCGTGTGTTTCCTCGGCTGAAAATTTTTCCAGTATTTATTCCAAACTTCCGGTCGACCCAAATTAATTTGTTTTCCTCACTAAAGCAGAAATTTTCCCACTTTTTTGTCTTTGTTGCGTGTGCTTCAGCCCATACTAAGCGCTGTTCTTTATGAAGCAACGCGAGAGAGATATCTTTTCACTTTTTGTGTTTCATTCACGGCACAACTTTGAGCTTTCATTGTAACGTTCGTTTCAAAATACTAAGTCTGATGAAAGCACTCAACGTAAACATAGAACATGTGCTATATGAGGCTGGACGAATTAATCTGCATTAGTATTTTGGAACGACCCATTCGCTCGTTAAATTCCAGATACCATCGGACGAAGTTTCGCGATCGCTTGCATTGCCTGGTGATTTCATGCAAAAAGATTCCCAATTATTGGAAAGCAGATATTTCGCGTTTCTCGAAATCTGTTAGTTACTTACCGCGTCGCGCTGAGCAGACGAAATTCGGTGTGAGTTTCGTAGCTTGTACAAATGCAACCAACGCGAACGAATGACTACAGACTAGCATAGACTGCTAGGGTGCATCACGTACTCTGGTAAACATAACTCACGTGATTCCGGTTGTCATGGCTTTTTCAGTCGCCAAATCCACAGGCCGGACTAATCAGCTTGTTACCAGGCCCAGCGGTCCGCCTTGTTCAGCGCAATTTTCGGAATAGGGGTCCTATACTTATGTCACCCTCGTTTTTCTACGTTTTCTGTTATAATTAGCAAACAGTGCATAGTTTCGTTTTTGAAGTTCGACACGCCATACTGTGCCGTGCTCTTGGTCGTTCTGACCGGATATGGTCTTGTTACAGAATACAGAAGCGGCAATGTGCGGGAAAATGAAGTGGGTCCTATACTTTTGTCGTGCACTGTAATACGCTGGTAGACTGGGATCAGATTTGCGACCCAGAGATATAAACGAAAACCGGCTACAAGTAAACACAACCCGACTTCATCGGGATTTTTTCATAAAAACCAACTAGGACACATTATGAGTGTGGACAAAGTTCGAATTCTGAGTGACAAGCAACCGACTTACACTCAGGATAGTCGCCATCGTGTGCCCACAATGGATTTGCGACCTAAACATCAAGCTCAAAAATCAACAACTTTGGAAAGATACTGTGGCAATATCACATTCACTGATAACAAGCTGCTCAAAATTTCCCCAACAATGCACCTCGAGAAGCCTTTGTTAAAAAGCATTTAGTCACTTCATACCCCAACAGAACAGCAATTTCTCCTTATCGAGTGATACTAATGGATAAAGATTTTCCCACGGACTACTGTCATTTATAACAAAATTCAAAGTAAAATTCATGTTTCATGAAGAAATGCAAATAACAATCCGGTGCTGCAGCACGGCTTTTGGTCGTGAGTTACTGAAAAACTTACACGAATCGGCTGCCGTATCTTGGTGTTGATATCCACAGTCACATCGTACTGTTCAGCAAGTTGACTGATATCTAAATGTTTGAGCCATTCAAATTCTTCCGGATACACACCAAACATTAGAGTCACAGGAAGCAGATTCTTTTGAACGGAACGGAAATGCAAACACTGGGTGTTAGATCATGTAATGGTATTTATAACCAAGGCAGTAATGCATGAATATGTGTTATTTTATTGCACGAGGATTTGAGTAGGTTAATCAAAATACTGCAGCAAGTTCTTTCCTGCTCGCTTATAAACTTGTAGCAGCGAACTTCTCTTCAAAAGGTCATAGCACCGTGATTTATAGTCTTAAATGTTTGCACATGAATCTGAGGCAAAAACTCATTAATTTTGTCCGTACGTACAAGGTTTCATGAAGCAAGTCTTGAGACGCACTGTGAAAGAAATTAATTTTGTATATTCACATCTATTTGTGAGGTAAGGCCGGTGGTGGCCTACCGACCATAATGGTGGGCTTGAAAATATCCTGCCTGGGGGTTCGAACCCTGCTCCAGCCGCGGGTCACTTTCCCCAAATGACAACCTCTATATGACCGCGACCTCCTTCCTGAAATAGTGTACCATTATTACACAATAAAAATAAAGTGAGTATTAAAGAAAAGCTTTTACACACGTGCACAGCCAATCAGCCGGATAGACAGATAGACAGACAGACAGACATCCTAAACCCCAAGTACCAAATAATTCATTCCGGTTACTGATTATTTTAACTTTTTTAAGTAATTTTCACATGATTTACGTAACCAATACGATTATACTAGAGAGATTTTTCTCTTAAGGTTTGTCTTCTGATTCGCTTGTTCGAATTTATCACGGATTCCAAACAATTCATTTTCTTGAAGAGCAGACTTCCCCACGGGACTTGATTTGGTTCAAAAGGTAATGTTACCACTAATCCATCGATTCCAATTCAGTGTTTTCCCCACGCGTAATGTGGTTCACAAATTCGATCGGGGGAAAAAATGTATTCCTATTGTATCGGTATGATCAGTTTTTCGTAAACAATTAGTGAAATGCACATGCTATTATGAAGTCGAATCAGGTGGATCGAAAATTCAGCGTTGATCGCATTCTTCCGGACTGGTTGAGGAAAACGTACAATATATGACATATTGGTCGATGACGTTCGGTTTCAAACGATCATGCAATTTTGATCACGGTAGTTGTAAATTGCTTTATCGTATTTCAAACATTTTTCACTGTGTTCAATGGTTCTGGTTCGGTTAGCACAGAATCCTTGGCCCGGTGGAAAGAGGTGGACCGTCTGGTTCGAGTCCCCGTGGGGGCACGGTGGATGTGCACTGCTGATGATTCCCAACAAGGATGAAACAGCTGTACAGTGCTTCCATGGTTTTCAATGGTGAGTTGAGCGTTCAAGCTGCATGATGAATCATATTATATACAAATCTAATCTCCTACTACTCAATTGCTGATTACCAAGTGTTTCATTTATCATACTGAAGATGAGCACACAATTAGTCTTCTCAGTTAGGAACACGGAGAAAATCAAACGGGGACTGCAATGCGCGTGATGTGTGATATTTTCTGATGCGGCATCCTCCCACTTGGGCACATAGTTCGTTGCCTCAGTACGTCTATTTGCATGTCTATAGGAGCACTACTCAGCCTCCTGGATACCAGCCCACGGCTGTTTAGAAGCATGTAAGTACTCCGAAGACCAATAAAGCCACACGTCCCGATGGTTGAACTTCTGTTGTTCTGGAAGTGTGCGCCGATGCCCTGTCGCGTCACTTGGAGGATATTTTCAGTTTTTGTCCGAAAAGTGAAGACCTGTAAAGCTAAAGTCTGCCTCAGAGAAGGAATCTGGCTCTTACCGCCCTATTCCATGTACATCTGTAATGCTCATGACACTGATAGTTTAATGATGATAAAGTTCAGAAAGAATTTCATTTCCCTCGACGACAACTTAAATTACTCCGATTTTCCAGATTCAACCAGGCCTTCGTCAGTTTGCACGTGGTAACGTAACCCTGACTGAGACGTGGGTTTCACTGCCAAGTCTGTGCGGGACAAGCAAGCAAAGTCGGCATCTCTGCGTGTTTAAATTGAGGGTCAGAGATAAGTCGAAGCTTTCGCTTTGGTCAAAAATCCACCCAACTCGTTGACTTCCCCACATGCATTCCCGGTCGGGCTGGCGATCGTGCACACCCTCGATCTTCTAATCAAATCCTTTCCGTTTCTTGTTCTCTGATACTACCTTCCTCCATCCACTTTACTCACCCGACTTATGCCTAATCTCCTTCTCTGCCATCTTTCCCCACCCAGTTCCTTTGTACAAATCTAGATGCATTTTTTGGGACTACAAATCAACCAACTGGGATGGTTTTCTTGATTTTCTGGCTCTCTACTTATGGAGTGACTGTTGCTTTATCTCTGCTTCATACCTTATTGAGAATGTTCTCCAAGGCTTGCTTATTTTTATTCCACACTTTTTCATACCCGGCAAACTACTTTCTCTTAAGTGGCCCGTCCACATCTACACCCGTGCTGTGCGTTTGAAGAACTCAACATTCAGACGGTGGTGCAACTCCGCTACTCTCCAGTCTCGTAGTGTCTCTCTGCGGGTCAGAAACAAATGCTTGCTTTCCATTGAGAAAGCCAAGAATCGTTTCGTCCGCTACAAAGCCAAACGTCTGGCTTCTTCCGCTACTGGTAACCGATCATTTAGGTCACTCTTCAAAGTCGTTTCCTGTAATTTTGTCCTCTGATTTTCCCCCATCTCTAACTCCTCTTGTTCTTTAGTCCGTGAACCCCGGAACAAAGCCGAGGATTTTGAGTCCCCGTTTGTCTCTAATTCCACTTAACCCAGCTATTCTGTGCTTCCTTCTTCAACCACACTTACTAGTCGCCCTCTTATTCCCCTTATCACAATCATAAAGGTCCACCAAACCTTACAATCACTCGACCAAAACAAACCACAAGCTCCGAACGGTATTTCAACCATCCTCCTGAAAGTGTGTTCCAGTTAGCACCAGTTTTACGTTATCTATTCGGCCTTTCTCCAATCTGGTACGTTTTCCGACCCATGGAAAGAAGCCGTAATTCCTTCTATACCCAAACACGGTGACTCCTCTGACCCGAACAACTGCTGCCCTATTTCCCTAACTTCTGTCACCTCGAAAGGAGGAAGGACAGCTAAGCACTCATCAATATGGGATCCGGCCTGGTCGTTCCACCGGTGATCTGCTAACTATAGCCTCGCACTCCTGGTCAGCGGCATTCAATAACACAGGAGAAGCATACCTGGCGTCACTAGACGTATTGAAGGCTTTTCGCCGTGTCTGGCACAATGGCTTACTGTCTAAATTTTCCACTTCTGGGTCTCTTCCAGTCATTAACTTGTGGACGCTAAGTTTTATCAGTTACCGGACCATCTCTGTTCGTGTCGATGGGACACAGTCACAGCCTTTTGCCGTGAATGCTGGAATTCCCAGAGGTTCTGTAATTTTATCCACCCTCTTACTGCTTTTTATTAGTGATCTCTTACCCACCACTTCCAACCCCAGCTACGCTTTTGCCGACAATGCCATCCTACACCGCTCCCTTTCGTATCTCTTTTCCTGCCATGCCACCAACAACATCGACCGCGACCCTTGTGCTCTTGTGAAATCGCCTTGGACTGTTTTTCTCTTAGGGTTCCCAAGATCGTGTTCTGTTCAATGCTTCTAAATCATACCTTCTCTCGATTTCTCTCAAACACCACTCCTTTTTCCCTACTAAAACTTCTTTTCTCCAACTCCATGACCTTCCTGAGTCGTTCGATCGTCTTCTTTTTATCTTAGTCTTCAAACATATATTTGATTGCTTCTGGTGCTGCATCCAAGATTAGTTTTCTATTGCATGCCAGACGTTTCTTCAAACCATCCAACCTCCTCTTCCTGTACAAAAGCTCAAACTGGTCCCATACTTGGATACTGCTGTCACGTGTGGAGTGGAGCTTCGTCTTCTTCTTTATCTCTTCTCAACCGGGTCCATAATGATGCCTTTCGTCTGGTAGATGACCCAATTGTAACATCTAATTTGCAGTCGCTTGCCCATCACCGAGCAGTGGTTTCATTGTCCCTGTTTTACCACAGTGATTCTGGGTTTTGTTCCTCCGAGCTTGCCTCGGCTGTTCCCATTCCCATTGACTTTCACAGCCAATCCCGAGAACAGATCGCTGGTCAGCCTTATCAGGTTTCTATCACTCAATCTGGGACCTCAAGCCTTCAATTCTCCTTTTCCCTCCGGGTGGCTGTTATAGAACATCCTCTTCCTATTCTGTCTTTCCACCCATCTGTGACCTTTCTCTTTCCCAAAGCGGATCCAAATAAACCGGTTTCCGCATGAGTGTTCCCTACAAACTCCCCTTACAGTATGTTTTTTTATTATGGGGTTTACTTTTTTACTGTAATTCACTTTTTGTGTACTGAAAATTAATAAAAATAAGGCTGATGAACCGGGTAGGTTATCTGTGTCACGTTCTAAGTGCATAGACTTAGCCTTGATAACGGCGGCACGAGGTTGGTACGAACTGAGGCATAGCTGTACAACACCATACAGCAAATGCACTATTCATCTACAGAGTTCACTGTCTTGTTTTATAGAGATTAGTAGGCTTGGAAATATGAAGAAAAGACTACGATAATCAATCGTACCGAGATCAACTGCCTGGCCAGAAATACGCTATCCACCGTACCACTGATTTCAATTGTTACTGGTTTAGCACGTGCTTTGCGAGCCAAATTTAACTGTTGTAAACGAGGCGCCGAATTTGACGGATTATTAGCCGTAGAAGTATCCACCTCGCTGAGATATCGTGCATCTTGAACGGTGACCAAGGCACCAGTGGTTTGAAGTACCAGTCGACTCAGATCTTCAGGTGTCCGATGACCGAGGAAATTGACCTGGTAATTCGGATCCATATTGATCGACATACTCACAGGAACTACCTACCAAAGTAGAAAATACATTAGCACTCACCATGAAAATCATGAAAATGAATACCACATTTAGGGGGGGGGTGTAATAAACGAAATGTCCATGCATAGAATCACCTACTGGCCATAAGGTGATCAGACAAAAGGTATGACAGACTACTTTCAAGGCTGAAAATCACCAGTCACGAATATCAGCAGAATCAAAACGGCGTTAAGTGGCATAACATATCAAATCAGGCTATTAAGTAGCATTGTCAAAAGTAATCTTATCAGTTTTGCTCATTTTAATCCTAAATATCAGTAAACGATTTAGTCATCACTTCTACTTATTGACTCATTTCTTCGATCTGAAGAGATTAATCAGATGACGAAGTAATTCAAAAACGATTTTCCGCCTACCAAAGGTTAGTTTTTTCTAACACAGGTTGCGGTCCCATGGATTAAGCTCCGTAAAGGTCCATTTGAGACCGAAATGAAAGGGACACATCGGATCAAGTTACAGAGCTTGACACGTGAAAGAGTGTAAGGAAGTTGGCAAACTTGTTAATAGACCAGAAAGTCGGAAATTTTTAGACAGACAGCAAATGTACCCATGGATTTGTGCTGGCTTTTTTGGGTAGGGAAGTACATGACGGAAAACATCTCAGATGTCATAAATGTGTCCAAGTAGGTAGAAGTTCTGAGTGAAAAGGCAATTCATAAGGAAGAACGACTTCGGAACTACCAACGAAAACCTTGCAAATGATCTTATCCAAGGCCCTGGTGGTGGAGCTGGAGAACATTCTCAGCTAAAACAGAAAATCAGTCTCAGTGGCATACAGATCAAACGACTATTGGTATGACTTGTGCGAAGGATCGTAGTTAACTATCGTGCGGAACATCTTGTTAGAACCAACACTTATTGGAGGAACATTTGGACAATATGGAAGAAGTAACGCAGACAGTTGAAAGCTCAGGCCTAAAGTTCGGACCAGAGAAGTGTGCACCCCTACGGAGAGAAATGAAGTATCTGGATGACATCATTAGGGAATCCGGAGTTAAAAGTAACCTGGAGAAGACTAAGATACTTAAATACTTGCTGATGCCTTCCTCCCTGTCAGATGTCAGACGCTACTTGTAACTAACATCCAATTAAGGACGTTTGTGGGGTGGAGGCTGGGGCAGCTTTTCCGCTGCATCGATTGACGGGAAAAATAGAAAAATAAATGGAGAAAAAGAATTCCAGAAATACTTTGGTCAGTGACGCCAGTGTTTGATGATAGCGTTTTTCTTGGGTTTCCCTAATTTGTCTAAGATCACCGGCCTATTCATTCGTGATACGAGCGCCTGTGTTACCGGAACTGGAGCGGTGCTGTCATAACGATAAGAAGATGGAGAAAGAATTATCGCCTATGCTAACCAGTTTCTGTAAACCAGAGAGAAACTACTGCATCAGTAGGAAGGAAATGCTAACTTTGATTACCTACATGAAACACTTCAGACACTTCCTGTTGGGTCATTGATTCATTGCACAGACAGATCACCAGTCTCTCAAATAGCTTGCTAACTTTGAGAAACCCGAGGAGCAAGTCGCTAGGTGGCAGGGACGACTACAGGAATTTGACCTTGAATGACAACACCGGCCGCGCTGAAAGTATACCGACGCATTTGCCTGCTCATTGACATAAACAACACGGAGACTGTTCAAACTGTCTGGTAGTAGCACCCACGCTAAATGTGGTTAGTTCTGAATGGGCTGAACTGCAACGAACTCATCTTGAAAATTAAGTGTTCCACAGAAGGTTTAGTTCTGGTGGTCAGAAAACCAACGAAGAAGGATGGTCATGGCGGACGCTTGCCTGTAGAGCCATTCTCTGTGTTCTGCATGGTCACGGCTTGTCCTCAAGAAGGGTGTTATTTTAACCATTTGGGCCCTAGTTTGATCCTTGCATGGTGGTACCACAGAGCATGGGCTGGAACAACTGCACGAGGTCTTGGGGCATGCGGGTCATTACAGAATGGAATATACTGTTTCTCGCAGATGTTGGTGACCTCAGCAGCGATGAGAAGTGGCAAACCTTTGTAACAATATCACGAGTGCATTGGTTTCAAGCCAGCACCTGGTCGGAATGGATATTGGGGGTCAGCACCAACAAACCAATGAGGTAATCGTTACAAACTCGTAATGGTGGATCATTTTACTAAATGATCTGAGGCCATCGCACTACCCTCTATCGAAGCCCATGTCACAGCGAAAGCCATTTTTGAACGCTACAAAGCCCGCTGGGGGCACTAAAGTGGTTGCACCTAGACTAATAGTCTTGTTTCGAAAGTGCATTACTTATGGTACTAAGCCAGATCTGCAGAATCAAAAAACCCTGCCCCACTGCATACAATCCACAAGGAAATGGTCAAACCGAAAGAACAAATCGATCGTTAAAATGTTTTTCCAAGGCTTTCGACAATGAGGCCGCCACCCAAGAAGCGGACCTGGAGCTATCATAGTGTCTCCTAGCATATCGGGCGACTGTGCGTACATCCACGTGTCGCACACCAATTATTATGCTCACAGGACAAGATGCAGTTGCCTACGGACTTGGCAGTTCCATCACGTAATAAAACTCTCCTTTTGAAAGACTGCGTGGAGCCTATAACAGTGCGTGCAATGAGCACATGGACAGTCACGAAGTCTGTTGTACAGTGCGTATCACCACTAGAAGGAATATTATGACAAAAGGGTTGCGGGCACACCAATGCAACATGAGGGACAAGTATATCTTCATACTCCTGTACTTCTAACTGGAAGACCCGAGAAGCTATACAAGCCTTAAAGTGACCCTTATACGGTGTTAGAATCATCGCCTGATGCAAATCGCCATATGTTTTCCATAAATCACGCAACCACACATCCCATGACAGTTCACTTCAATAGACCGAAGCCAACAAGAGTGAAATCTGCTGAAGAATGGTCATATCAGAAAGATGAAGCTTACTTACCGGAAGCTGAAATTCCAATCGAGGGTGGCCTAGGTGTTGAGGACAACACGTTTTCTCCCAGAAGGAAGGTGATGCAGTGGAAATAGTTTAGCTGTGGTCGAAGCTGAAGTCTCGTATTTTATTGCTATCATCCCAACCACTTTTTCTGTTCTGTCTGCGTTTCAGGACTGAACGCCATCACAGATGAAGCCCAAGAACCAGAAAAGACTGATGATAGCCCTGAACCTTTGCGCTCGTCTTGAGCTATGACTGTCTGTGCCTGGAATATGTGCTCATGAGGAGGATTATGAACTCACCAGATGCATACTGTTTTCTGGTCTCCGTCTTCTTGGTGTGTGCACACTGCATGAAAGACCTGCTGAACGTCAGCCCACCATTCGTTTTCAAGTGGCCATGTACAGTTTGTCTGGTATCTATTTCAGACCGACTGTACACTCGTCCGTACACCCGGGTTCGACCTGCTCTCACCACGTTCGGAAACCTATTAACAGCACCTTTGAGGAACGGTGGATAGGAATAGGTTGGCCAACTGAATGACCTCGTAGGTCTCCGAATCTTGATCCGTTAAATCTCCGTCCGCGATTCTACTCAAAATAGTACATGGAAGCAGACCTGAAGCCTTGGAAGACTTGAAAGCGTGTATCACTTAGCAATGCAGGAGACTAACTGCGGGTGTTGAAGAAAAAGTAGAACTTTTGCTTCACGTGGATGATCTGTTCAGCATTCTAAACGTGAATTTTAAATACGCCATCATATTTTTTATTTTTTATGACTTGTGTCGATACTTTTTCCCGGGATTAGAGACCAAACTAGCTTCATCATTTAAGCGACAGAGGACAGAAAACTGCCGTTTCGGTAAGTGTTAGTCTGAGTTCAGTTGATGAAACAATCGACTTTCGATCCGGATTTGTCGGATAAAAAAACTTCAAAGCTTTCTCCGCCTTTCTTGTATTGTTGACTAAGAGGCCAACCAAGTGAACCGCCTCATTCTTGATTCACATCGCTGCTATCAAAAACTGAATGGCGGTATACGGTCCGGTCAGTTGATTTCCCCGGTCCACCCACATGCCTATAATTAACAGCCCCATGACGATCGATACTCAATTCTGATGAATTTCGTTACTGTTCCTAGATTGTGCACACCTGTCCATGCAAAAATTCCGGTTCCCGCAGTCACTCACTTCTCACTCTAAGCCTGTCTATTGCGTGGGCCTTGAGACCATCAAGCCTTTAGGTGACATGTGAGAATAGGCCCTGTAGCGAAAGGAATAGAACATTTTATCTGGTTTGTCTCAGTCGATCACCTCACCTGGCCCGCTTGCAATGTGTGAGCGGCTTACATTCGAGCGTCACATATGGTACTCACTGTGAGCCCTTCTTTCAGAATAACAGTAATTTTGTTGGTGGGAATTCGTCCAACAGATGTGTAATTTGAAACCAGACAAGAACGGGACCTGTCCGGAATGGTATTTTGAAATAGAATAACGCAAAGGCAGCTGCATTGAGAGAAAAACACATGAGCTCAGTGTTGCACAATTTATACCTGGGAAAGACCGCTGTATCTTCTCAGGCACATGCTGCTATCAAAATGTCAAGAATAAGCCGATCCAGAGTTACCATATGCTGCTCCGTTGGTGTTAAAAAAGCTTCTTAGTTCTACCAAGACAGAGAAAAGGTGACAAATAATTCCTTTTACTTGCAAAATCCATCACTCCAAGATAACTTATACCACCCATCTAGATAAAAGCCCACGGAATGAGCAGTGTACAAATTTCCCCTGCATTGTTCTGATGCGTCAGTAACAAAAAAAATATGCTTAGTACCCAAAGCTATAAAAATCGGTTCAGATGGCACACTACACGCTGAGTTAATAAAGATCCGTCGAAAAACAGTTTCCCAGACAGGTTCATCAAATGGAATATGAAACACCGAACAGTCACTCAGAAGGGATACCTCAAGTGTGAAAGAGGACCTAATTACTCAAACGCCTTACAAAGGAGATGTTGCAGCTGAGGAAATTACCACGGTTTTATCCTCTACGTGTAAAGTCGTCTTCACCACCTCCAAGCGCAGATGCTTATTCCCGATATTGAATCTTTGTTGATCTCTTTGATGGTCGTCTATCGACTCAACTGTTGCTGTGGTGCGACTTACATGGGTCAAACAACAAGACATCTACCTAGGCTTATTAATGAGCACCAACCACTTTGGCTTCAACATGGAAGAAGACGATCTGTATCATGTTCCATTGTCGACCATCTGTTAGACTCAGGTCACACGCCTGATCCGGAAACATCCTTCCGTATCCTGTACAAGGTCCTGCCCAATGGGTCAAAACCAGTCTAATACAGGACACTAGCGACGGCCGAGGCAATCAGCATCCGACTTCCATGGTCAAAGCTTTGTGCACAGAAGGAGCTCGTCCAAGTACTTGTGTTCCGATCCGTACCATCAGCTCTAGCAGGAGCACTTTTCTGCTTTCGAACCATCTCGTTTCGTTAACAATAAACACAGTGATCATATGGGATGTTGTTCCTGGTACCGTGTCGTTGCAAACGTATTGGTTCTACTGGTGTGGGCGTCCAAGCCTTCTATTTGGCAAGTGTTGAGGCTAAACACCGCTTGACAAGATTCATCCTTCATTCAGTCGATCCACGCTATCGACCCGCCGTCCGGCTGCTCGTGATTCCGTTGTCTCAAGCATTAATCTCGACATTGGATAGCTCTGCTTGCGCATTCCGTGACTCGCTGGCCTACTATGAAGGACAAGCTGCTTGTTGGTCGCGAATTAACCACGAACTTCATAAATTGAACTTCCGTGACCAAAGGCCGATGGCGTCACCCCAGAGATAGATTCTAATCCAAGCATCTGACTATGACATTCAATTATTCCGTCTCTGTTTATTGACTGATTGGCCGGTTAAGCGATCGTTTGACTGACTGACTGAGGACCAAATGATTGCATGAGTTCGTAGTTCCCCTATTTTGTTTGTTTATAAATGTGATTGTAGTGGCTTGAGAATAAAACGACTGAAACATTTGTTCGCCCGAAACCTGCCTTCGGATGCTAATCGGGGGTTTCTACTGTACAAGCTCATTTATTGACCACGAAAGTGAGGACAACTTGTATTTCCTCGATGTGTAACTACTGTGATAAACTGATAAACGGATCTGCTCATTGAAGATACAAACGGACGGGCCAGTGTTTGCACTTGACTAGCTTCGGCCCTATTTGATACAGTGTGCAACAAAAGTATAGGGCTCTCTTCATTTCCCCACGTATTTCCGCCTCTGTGTTCTCTCCCAAAAGATAGCGTTCTGTTGTCCAACAGCGCACTGTTTAAATATGTGCGCTAGTTTTAACCAGGTGCGCGATAACCAGTCCGCATTTTGGTGAATTGTACAGCTAAATGCCGACAGATACAGCCCACTCCCATTAGTATTTACTTATGCTAGAAGGCTCTAAAATTGAGCATTATTTCTTCTGTGAATCAAATACCTGTCATGTGATAATTAAAATATCGAATTGATTGTTACTTTCCAGTGTAAGAAGCATACAAGTATGCATGCTATTTTAAATATGCAATGTTAATCGTAGGAGGACTATGATTGGAATATGATTACTGAGGTGTTCTCCCACGATTATTAAATATTGCGGTTATCTATTGACTGAATACACATTGCAAGCTGCAAAATGTTTCTCTCAAAGATTAATTATAGTGGTGGTATCAGCCAACAGAACCTTTTGTTCATAAATGGAGTTGTGTTCTTGAACCATAGCTTAGAAACAGACCAACTCCAATCAGTAATAAAATTAGCCACAACTCCTTATTGTTTCATTCCGTCCCACCATCTCTAGTGAGAACTCGGGTCTGCCTCAGAATCATATGCGTTTACTAGCACAAAAACAAATAATATATAAGTCGATCTCACATTCGCCCACTCGTTGTGCACAATGCATTAGTCCGACTGGTGTGGGCGACCACGCCTTAAGGCTTAAACAACGCTGGCAAGACTCATCTCCCATTTATCGATCCACTCCAACGATCGGCTATCTTGTCACTCGAGATCTAGTTGTCTCAAGCCTTGGGCTTGATACCGCACCAGTGCCGACTGCCAACGTGAATTGGCTGTCCGCCAACGTTGAGTTAGCACACCCTCACACTAATCACCCAATTTTTGATTCACAATAAGACCATCATTGAGGCCTGTAACCGATAGAATAACTGAATGAGGCTCTAGCTGAAGATCGGTTCGATCCCCCAACCCTTACCCTAAATTTTTGTTTTCCATTCATGTTTTGCGCCACACCTGCTCATTTGCTGAATCATCTTATACGGGCGCTGACTGGTGCGTGTATTGATCTATCCCACTACCTTTGGCCCATATATATCATCCAAAGATATTTCGTTGACTTGATCGTTTGAACCTCAAACGACCCTGAATTTGCTTGAATTTGGCCGACTCTGATTCACGGAGTGGTCACCGTTGTGGTTTGTACAGCTTCTGTGTCATATTTGATTGTTTTATGAAGAACCATATTGAAACTCCCAATTGGACGCTTGGTGTTTTTTGGATTGTGTTACGCTTATCTCAACGACTAATAGCAGTCCGTTACGAGGCCATTCTAACCAGTTGTCTTGATGCATTTGGCATTATCATACCTTCCTTAAGAATAAACAATTTATTTATCTTATTCTGAATACATGAGCGGAGTTCCCGAGAATGTCGAACGGTTTTCATCGCGAAAAATGTTTCCGGGCCAACTAACACCAAGCCGAAACCGTCCACGGTTGCACCTGTAGCAGTCAATGAAAACAACCTCGCTTAACCTCTTCATATATACAAACTATTTGTAAGTCCAAATAAAATTTACCACAAATCTGAGGATATCGTTCTTGCTTTGCCGGGAAAATATTTCATCAGTTCCAACCATTTTTCCCAGTTTGCACGCATAAGGCCAGTCTGACAAATGTTCACGTAGTACCACAAGACACTATCAGTAAGAATGCTTTACGATCGTGCGAGGAAAGTGCACACCCAATGTCCTCGAGGATAATACGGAAAGAACAGATCGAACATTCATTGCAAACTGGTATCCCAATTCGTTCGTGAGAAAAGCCCAACGTCCAGCTTCCGGAATTAGAACGATGGGAAATCGTTTGGAGCGTAAGGTCTTCCTAAAACTTCTATTCAAGGGTGATAACGTACGTAAGTTGCTTCAGCCTCGTTTAAGCTGATCCATCAATCGAGTTTACAAATCAGTCGTAGTAATCATCATTTACACCTGTGATGAAATATTGGTTCTCCCAGTCAAGTAACCGCATCCGCATTATGCCAAATTCTATAAAAGTACCAAACCATTTGTGGATGCTCGGCCACTTACCTAGGCAGAGGTGAACAACAACTTAGATGAAGAGTAGCGCAGTCCATCCCCTCGTGGATGACAGTCGAACATCCATGACCAAACAGCACCTTAAGGTCGCATATAGGCATCATCGATCGACTGTCACTTATTAGACGACGAGCGTCCAGCGAACATGACTACGGCGTTCAAAAGCTCTTCCGCACAAAAAAAAAACCCCGACTTCTCGGAAAGGATTCGCCATAAAGCGATGAAAATATGAACCAAATAAACTGAGGAAACCTATCAACCGTACTTTGCCTTGGTAAAGCGGTGGATATTTCTAACACCAACAGTTTAGCAACCGTAATTCTGGTTTGTTTTTTCTCACCAGTTTGACTGAAGTATGCATCTTACGAGATACAGAGAACATTTGCTGATATAAACTATGTAACACCACGCCGTTTTGTTTCCTCTTCAATTTCACGTTGGAAAAAGATTGCTGTGGTTTTCTTAAAAAAAAACAGTTACATTTTTACACAGAAACTCCAGCATAAAGAAACGCTCAAAATTACCGTATTTGGACCGTAATAAAACTGCATTAGAGTTTGACAAGCAGCTTTCGTCTGACGAGAATTGCACGACAGCCCTTTCACACCGACCACCACATGAGAACCAAACAGAGAGTAGATATTTCGAAAACAAACTTCAACATTGTGTAGTTCTTCCAGTTGCCGAACGATGGGTGAATTACGGAAAACGCTGGGTTGGGAATTTCGCCCGAAGGGCAATGTGAAATTGAATTCGATTGGAAGCATATCCTGTTAAGAGAAGTGAATAAATAGCAGCTCCATCACGACGGTCTGAACTTTTATTCAGTTTATAGGACTACTTTCGTACAACTGAGAACATCGCAATGAAACAAGATAAAACGACTTCTGCTAAGAATTAGAAGGATAATTTTCCTCAAATTTCTTTTCCTAAGTAGTAACGCAACGGACTATCAAAAATGTCTTGTCAGAGTGCGGCAGTCTTGATTGCTTGCCATACCAAAAGCGATACCAGTCAAGGAGCATTTTGGCACCGGGAATCCAGTCACTAGGTGATACACGGCAATCCTACGGAACTAACATCCGTCTGGCACAATTTGATGTGCTTTTGCCAAGTCTAACCTGGTATATGCATCCTCGGAAATCTTGGAATCGAGTAGTTCCATTTTGATGTCCACAAAAAAATGAGAACCTGATGTTATCATCTCATTCCAACATTCAACAACGATTACGAGCGAATTGTTTATATCTTGCTGGATTGATTAAAAAAAAAACACGACAAGCATGACAGAAAGGTGATCGAGTCTTACTCGAATTCGTTGTCTGGCTCGATCCACTCGAGTCACATGACCAGAAATGGAGACCTGATTACTCTTCTCAGCTGTACTCGCACGATTCGAGTCCGGGAAGTGAATGTGACATTGGGTATCTAGCATCACAGCCTTGATGTTTCTTCCACCTCGTCCGATCACATGACTGTGATCCGTGTGTGGGACGTCGATTTTCAAAGTGACTCGATTGGTTTGGGAACTGTTGCGCACAGTTGAGGTCAAGCTAGACTCAGAACTAGTCCATGAGACCAGATCAGTTACGGAAATAGGGAAATCATTTTCAGCACGATTGACGGAACCTAGAAGACAAAATACGAGGTTGCTCAACGGTAGGTAAATCAAGGTTTAATTCTAAACACTTCGAATGCAAGAAAATAGTTCCGGACGATCATCACCAATTATTCTCGTACTTTCTTATATAATCCACCAAATTTAAGTTTGCCCGAATGCAAATTGTGTGGGTCGCTTTTCCTATGGTTGTGAAAAGTACGGGAAGAGGATGTTATTGAAATTGAAACAAGGACCCGTCCTCTCAAAACTAACATAAGAACAACTGTCAGACCTTTTGCTTGAATCCCAAGAATAAATCTAGAAAACAGCTGAATCCCTACTCTTTCACCTTTCTCAACCTCTAATATATCTCTCAAGGCCCATTACAATTTTTACTTCAGAAACCTTGAAAAAAAGTTTGTTATTTGTCTCATAAGGCATTTGAGAAGTTACAAAATACCCTTCAGCCCTCCGATTACCCCAGCGTGATACATTACGGTGACGGATTAGGCTCGGTAATATAAATGTTTAGCACAGTGCCACCATGTGCAACTAAAATACCAACCTTTCACTCCCACCTATCCAGATAGAAAGAATGATTATAGGGATAATTGAACTAGACACTGAAGGCAATCCACGCATACATACACAATCGTGCCCCACTTGCGATCAATACTCCACAGGGTGAAAAAAATTCAAACAGCAGCAATCGATCAAAGCCCCGTGAGTCACCAGATGTCTCCATTGCACGTGTTTTACAATGTGGCTGATGTGGTTCACCAACATGTAATTCAAACTCTATTGTACCTACAGTGCTAGGGAGTCTGTCGGTTAAAATGTAGCTAAATGGTTTTGCGATAAATGCTTTTATGTTACGTTTGGTATTTATATTTTAGCGATATTTTCCGGAAATTTCAAACGCATTTTGAGCAGTTATATTGTCTGATTTTCATGTTTCGGTGAATGGGTCAAATAATACTTAAATATCTAAGCAGCACAATACCCAATGCTGTTGGGCGAACGTTGGGCTAACTTAGGGATAAAATGACTCGTAGCATATGCCTTGAAAGATTGCTCAGAAATATAATAAAGAAATGATCGAAATATTTATTAACATATTTTTGCGTTAACAAAACAGCACATTTTGTCTTACTGAATGCCCTTCTGACCAGGTGGTGCCACACAGGTTTGCTTTATTTTCCGCTGATAGGATCCGCCGTTCGGTTTTTCTATGGTGAAAAATGATTTATCATTGATAGAGATAACTAATGCGCATTTTTACAGTTTATTTTATCCCTGGTATATCGTTATCTCTCCGCATATATATAATTCAATTATACATATTCATACACATGTATGCATGCATGTATATATTCTTAAACATTGAGGTAGTCGTTTTGTAGTGCTGCTTTTTGTGAAATTCCTGCGATATTGAATACTGATCGCTATGTAACGGTGGTTATTCATCCTCAGATTCTGGGAATCAGAATACATTGTTATGCCTAAAGACAAAGTGGAAGAGGTACTGGACGCGCAAGAATGCCCTTAGTGTGAAGAAATGCCTCATTTGTGGCAAGGCCACATCATGAGAGCACAAGCGCTCATTGGCTTAAATTACAGTCAATAGGTATGCTAAGAAAAACCAAATGTTTTCAAGTATTCATTTAATCCTAATGCATAATAGATACCGTTACTCCTGGTGTTCATGCTGTTGGAGTAGAGCCAAAAGAGTTGGGACCAGTGGCATAGCTGAAGCTTAAGTTTTTTAATTGGGGATTTATCCACTACCAGCACATCAAAATGGATCATCTATGCAGGTTAGTGTATTTGTGAATTATTTTAATATTCTCAAGCCAGTCAAGAGATACAGCTTGAAAGAACAGTGTATCGACATCAACATGGATGCTCTTTTGCAGTCCTTGTCCGATGATTTTATAATCTCCATGTTAACGACGAGGCAACGTCGTGACGTTCAGCACGCTCTGAGCTGTCATTTGCCTGGTATTTCGCATTACCCAAGGACAATATCTTGTACACCATGGTTGTGAGATGCAGCTAGCCGTTTCCTTTATGAATCGTACTTGAGAAGGCTCAGATCGTTCATCAAGAAACCCGCAAGACCAGTGGAATAACTATACCGAAGAATCCACAAAGTCAGCAATGTGTTCCGAAATAAAGGTAATTTTTCTCCGGATGGTATTTTAATTCCCGTTCATGCCATACGCATTCATCCCACGTTCTGAATGTTTCTTACTCCACCATGCAACCAGATAAATTACCATCCTCAACAAACGCCTGCAAAAGTTGGAAATTGATCCATAGGGTACTTTTTTAATGCTTTACCATTTGGGCAATTTTTTCCCAAGGTTTGCCATCAAATCATCTGTCCTTGGATGGTGTTCTATTAGACACATCCACTGCACCCATTCATGCAATCATTTGTAAGTGCCTATCGCTTTCCAGTAACTACAGTGACGCCATTGTTCCAATTTTGCCTACGTTCACACAAATTTATATTTTTCTCCTTCAGTTTTCTAGACTGTGCATTTGTCTTTGAGTGTGATAACAGACAGCGCCCATTGGGCCCTGAGTGGTATTATTCGGCCTCTGGTTTAGAAGTGCGCAACGAAAAACCGTTCAACAACACGGGCCCATTGTTGCTGTCATGGCTAATTCAGTGAAACTCGTTGTCTCTGACTAAACTACAGACGCTGTTCTATCCATCCCAAGGTAGGTAGAAGACCTGGTGTCTGTCGTTGAAAGACATAGGCCGCTGGTTCATCAAAGCTGGAAATTACGGCAGTGCAAACCGAGAACGCAGATACGTAAATTATCATTTCCTTCGAAATAAATCTCAAGCTGTTTTTTCTCTCGGAATTTTTTTATTCATTTGGTGTAATCAAAGCCTCTTAAAGCATTCTGAAGATAAGGTTATTATAAATCACAACTCTACATGTTCCTCAGATTTAGTTCATAGTTTATTTGATATTTTACTATTTCGCTGATTACAATTGTTTTCATGCATAAATTATCAGATATTACTCCGTTTATTGAAAAACTACTTTCAATCAAACTATCTTTAAATCTGAGCTCAAAAATGTTTTGTTGCTCAACTTTTCCTTAAGTATGTCCATCTCACGTTCCTATATCTTGGTATTTCAGATCCGGTGACCATGTGACAAAAGAACGATGGACATCTTCCGCAAGATCTGAATGAAGCAATCTTCGAATTGCAAATTTGTACAAGTTTTCAGTTTACCATTTTCATAGTAAGCTATCTGGTTTTCACAGATTTTTAATCAGTGGCAAATCAGTGGTTTCGATCGAAAAGATGGGTAGTGAGCATACGGACTAAGAAGTGGGCAGCTAAGATGCATTAAGAAAAAATGTACCCATTTCCATATATATATATATATATATATATATATATATATATATATATATATATATATATATATGTATATATATATATATATATATATTGATAGTAAGTAGTATGTTAACGTGTGGACAAAATTTCCTCTTCAATGAAGAGTATCCATTCACACTCCAGACGCTTCAAATTAGATTCTAGTGAACATATATATATATATATATATATATATATATATATATATATATTCACACCGGCTTGAAAGCAAGTGCGGCACCAACGCAATAAAAATAACAAAAACGTGGTAAACTTCAACAAAATGGGACAAGTAGTCAGCAAAATGGCATGAAATGGTGTGACTTTTGCTTTTTTACCGTCCACTTTTTGATGATTTTCCCCATTTTATCTATCTACATGGTAATTTTGTGAATTTATAAAACACGAGAAATCGCGCTACCGATTTCTATCCTGAACCATGTCCGTCAGCGTCTATAACCAACGATGATCCTCATCCCAAGGGCCCCAACCCTGCAGGTGGAGAGCTCCAGTCAAAGCCAGTGTTGACGCTAGCCTCCTCATACTTCCAAGTTGTCATAGCTTGGCAGCCGCGTTGCTTCTTCCAGCCTTTCCCAGAAAGTGCGAATAGAGCACCGAAGGGTAGACGATGGGCAGACATATTCAAAAATATTTTGATGCCACCGGAGGCGGTGCAGAGTGATCACGTGATATCGACTACTAGGTGAAGTCAGTAGATGAAGAAGGGATATGTTTACAAGAACACCATTTGTTGTGAATTACTATTATATCCATCGACGTCTCTAATCATTGGTGAATGTATTTTTCGTAACCTGATCGATAAACTTTACATGGTAATGCCTGAGGTGTATTTTGGGCGTTTCACTGCATCTTTTCCAATGCAGACTGCAGTTAAACGGATAGTTATTCTGCGATGAGTTGGACGCTCCTAAACTGTCAAAGACAACCTTCATGAACAAGACCTAATTGGTAACGACTAATAAAGGTTAAGAAAGTGTTCGCATTTCTTACGAAGACCTAGCCCACGTTGCACTAGTACCGTGGGGCATAACCGTAACTACAAAGATCCCCTGTGCCATCAAAGGTAATCAGTGTCCATGACCCTGAGACTCGAAATGGATAACCATACATAAAAAAATTCCCGTGTGGTATTGATCCGCATGACAGCGAAGTGCTTTCCGTTACCTAAGATGACCGGTGGTGACCGGGTTCGAACCTGATACCCGACAGTGAGAGACTCGTACCTCGCAACCACCATCGCCGAGCCAAAATTTACTTATCTAGTTTGTTTTGCAGTCGAGTGATAAAGAGCATTTATTGCGACTTGGTAAAAATAAATCCCATCCATTATATAATCACCCTTTCTCTTGGACTTGTTTAACAATCAAGCCAAAAGCGAGAAAATCATTTAAGTTGAGTGTGTCCTTCATTCAGAAATCACTGAATTACACATCACCGTCTTGGTATTGCTTACTATCCACCATACAACTGTCATGAATCATCATCGTTTGGATGAACTTCCGTTCACAAACAATCACGATTTTTAATCTATTCACCCTGTAGCACTCTGATATGCACAACCGATCCTTCAACGAGGACTTACATTTGAGCAAGAGACACCATATGTTAGTCATAGCAGACTCAAAGTAACAGTAACTGCATGCATTCAAAGTCCAATAAGTTCAATGATGGTTGCTAACCTTTCATGGAACAGATATAAGTACCACGGTATAACATTCTCAATGTTGTACTTTATTATCACGATAATGGCAGTTAAATACGCCTAATGCAGCCTATCAAAAATCTAGTTTTTCGATGAGAAGCGAAGCACACAACAGAATAGCTTTTCTTGGTGTTTGCCCTCGGGTCGATAGCATTGTTCAAGCTCAGGTGCACAGAAAAACTTCGGGAAACAGTCTTTTTCACTTAGACAGTCTAGGATTATTCAAAGTGAAACGAATCTTAACTCGTTGCTTGGTTAATAGACCATTGAAAATATGTACGACACATATATTGGACAGCGAACAGCGCTGTGATTCCACAAAATGGATATCCTGAGCGTTTCGTCGACAGGACAATGCTTCAGTTTGAAAAAAGAATCAGAATAACAGGTGTTCAGAACCGTACATCAATTAGCCGTCCAAAAGGAACATCCCAAAGGATATCATATATAACAGACCATCAGCAGCTGTTGATAAAACGTTTGCGTTGCAGAGCTCCAAGCTTAATTCACATCTGAGCACTATATTGACATTTTGTTAAACCAAACCACTTTGTCAACGAACCCCTAAGGGTTTCAACCAGATTACAACGCTCGAAGTAAGTAATCAAGACTGCTGAATTGCCGCTTCCTGGCCATGGCGGAAAAGGTCTGCATTCGTCCCTAACACCTCCCCGTTAGATGCTGAAAAATGTTCTTGGAAGCGCCGAAGCTCACATCCGAAAACGCATTGCGACCAATCATTTACAAGATTCATTTGAACTTAGAAACTTCATGTACAGATTTACGGTAAATAATCACAGAATGTACATTCCTTGGACGGTGCTTCTCTATTTTCCGGGCATCTCTTTGAGAAGCTGTTGATTAACTTTACAAAGCAATTTTAATCAACAAAATTATGTTACGTCCGTTCCGAGTTTTCCGAACGGGCGTCGACATAGATTGATTGAGCGGCAGTGGAGAGTTTTGATTAGCATACTTTCCCAATGCATTTCAAAATTCCTTCGGTTTCAGCTAAAAAATAGAGAATATGTGCATATTCGTTTTTCAACTTAGCCGATCGGTCAACTAAAGAGGATGTGCAGTTATGCGTAAATTTGAGGTATTGAATAACACAACTTCCTTGGAAATGTAGTCAGGAAAGGTTTTCATTACCACAAGTGACCCTTCTCAAGGCTAGTTTAACAACGATAAAGCATCATTTTCAATCAGGGGTTCCGGACACGTCAGCGGTGATAGAATTGTCAAAAAACAGCTTCTGAATCGTAACCTGTGTAACTTTTCGAAACGTTGTATGTGACACTATCATAGATATCACAGAATCGTGACAACCAAATTTAGAAACGGGGTTTGACCGATTTGGCAAACGTTGAAATGATTCGTGGCCTCGTAGCTCAGCTGGTAGAGCACAAGGGATACTAAAGTAACCGTGGCAACCACACGTGAGTTCGGATCGCGCCGTGGTCAGGGACTTTTACCATCTAGATCAGTTCAACATATTTAGGCAGTCATTTATTCTGTTCGTAATGTTTATGAATATTGGTGAATAACCTAGTTCAAATTGACGGGTTTAAAAACCGCCTGATCACTGAACTTTTTTTCAGACCGTTATTATTTCCTCCCCGATCGATTTCATCTGGAAGTTCAAGGTCATATAAAAAACCAGTGGCCAGTAAATATTGACCAATAGCCAGCCATCTCTGCACTAATAACGTTACTTCGATTGGTGATGGAACGTTTGCGGTTTTAACAGTTCAGTTCAATTCGTTCAACCACTAGCTTTGCATTTTCATGCTCTGGATCTGTTTGCTACTTCACAGCATCGTCGAATCGAAGGCAAAACAGACAGAAGCACAAGAAGGTCTTCACAACAAACACGGTGATCAGAAACTTAGATTTCATCAGAACTAACCTACCTTTTGCTCATGATAAACAGAACTTAGAGCATTTGGTTCCTATTCCGTCCCGCCAACATTACGCTCCTAAAACTCAGTATTTAAGCTGATTTAATAACTCTTTTCTGAGGTTTACTGAATTCTACCAGCTAAGAAAAGGTGAAGAAGTAGAAGTAAACAAAGGGCTGGAAACAGCCTGATCGTAATTTAGAATTTTAAAAACCAATATATGCTAGAATTGTGCGAATACACAATAAATGTAAATAGGTTGCGTCATAAACTAATTCTGCTCGAATACTTAACTTCACAATTTTTGACATGCCATTGTTTTTTGTTTGACTGATGAACATCTTCAACTAAATTTAGACCGACAACAGACGAATTAAAAATAGCACATCTGCTACTCTTCGAAGGGAATAGAAATTTTCATAACGGACAGCAATTTCAGGTTCACGTGCCTGTAAAATGGCACCCTTCACGTCACATGGGGTCTACTCAGGTCACGTGTACCTTACAAAGTAATATTTGAGCTCGACTTTATTTAACGGTTGATCGTGTTTGAATACAAAAGAGTTTCCCTTAGTTTTACTGGTAAAGAGATCAATGTACTGGAGTTCCTAAACTATCGAAGAAGTACTGAACGCCCATTCGCCTGAAATAACATTATCGACATAACTGATAATGCGCGATATCCTAGAGATAAAATCTCTTGTTTTTTGCTTAACACCAACAGTGTACACTACAAGAGATTAGAAAACTTACCGAAATATTGCGACATGATATTAGCGGACACTGTTTACAGCGCACCTTGTCTTACAAACCTAACATGCATAGTGTGCTCGAAGCGGATATTCTCCGACGAGATCCTCGATGGTACACAATTGGTGAAAGCCAACAGTCTATCAATGGGGGATCACGTTGCGGTAATTTAAACTACCGTATTGGCTTCTCTCACTTGATTGGGCTGATCGAGAAATGCGGTGAGTCATCGCATCAAACGTAGACCACCTTGGGGCTTACATTTACCACACAGAATTACTTGAACACAAGACACGATCGATATGAACTAGCTAAACCGTGTCGCAGCTGGATTATGGTAGTTGGTAGTGAAGATCGTTTTTTACATCACAGTTCGGGTGGTGTTACTGTAGCTTAGTTTGGTATGTGGGAAACACTACAGATGGTTAGACTGGAAATGAACCGCAGCCACGGAACAATCGGAGATTATTGGGTTTTCGTGGAAAATGCTCTTGGTCGGCGCTCCTTGAGGAGAACATAGCCTGTGATCTAGCAGGCTAAAGGGACAAATAGAAAAGGTAAATATGCTTAATTTTCCGAATTCGAAGATAGTGGGACGGAAACAAAAGTTGTTGCTGGCTTTCTGATTCTAAACTTACTTGATCCATTTGGTCGTAGCAACCAAACTTTTTTCCCTGATGACACGACAGTACAGACAAGCAGACAAGCAGATGTGACGGAAAAGCACACAATGGGTGGTGAGTCGATGAAAAGAGATGTGCAAATCTGTGCTGGATAATCGCCTTGGCGACGGACTTGTCTAACTTCTGAACGAGTTACATAACGCGTCTTCTACATGGAAGGGTTTGAAAAGACTGTGGAAAAATCAAATCACTCTATTCCGATACCTCATTTCCTATAACTGAACTTCAAAGAAAAGTTTTTTTGTTTTTTTTTTCCATTTCAACCGCATATTGGCAGAGAAATGTCTCCATCGATAAGACCCAGAAACAGAATTAGGACTCAAATATGTTTGAAATGAGTAGTATGGCACTGCGTCTGAATGACAGGACAAATTCCCCGGAAGCACACAACCGATTTTGCAGTTGTCCTCGCTCATCAGGAACACGTGCCGTTACTCCTTCGCCCAATCATCCTCATACTTGAGCACTCCACAGTTGGTTTACAGCTGTAATCTCATTTGAACCGTTTGGAGCGCGGATGGACTAAGAACCCAATTTTAGAATCACACGACGATTCTTCCAAAGTTAATTCGTTGGTTAACCAAACGCCAACCTTCAGAACGAGGACAAGTGGTCCCAAGTATGAATTTTTGAAATGAGTAGTATGGCATCGAAGGCTGGCCTTGTTAACCGACGAATTTACCTGGGAAGAATCACCGTGTGATTCTATGAATGAACTCTTCGTCCATGCACAGTCCAAACGATTCAAATGAGATTGCAGCTGTAAGACTCAAATAATTTAATTTGTGAGATTCGTTCAATCAGAAGATCGATCTTTTGTCGTTTTCTTTTTTAATTATACAATAACGGCAAAACATTTGAGCAATGGGGTCACTGCCAATTGGGGAAAGCCACAGGTAGAGGGATTGAAAAACAAGACAGATGGGCTTGAAGTTAATCACGGTGACTGTTTAGCCAATTTCGAAGATGACAGATAAAACAGATTGCTGATATTTTAAGTAGACAATGAACTTTGTGGTGACTAGGAGAAATCTTTGGGATGACAGAAGTAATTTCTCATGATATACTAGTTAACTTGTACAAGACGAACTGAAAATTATTACTCAAGGAATTTTGTCTTACGTTGAGTTGAATGTTCTTTGATCTGCAGGATTTCCTGTCGTCACTCAGTCTTTTCTCGCAGTGTCTCATGCGTGTATTATAATTCTGTGCGTCGGGCATCGATTCTCATCGTAGCTTCATCTAATCTCCACTGTGTAACGTCTTCTTACTGAAACTACATTGAGCTTCACATCAGATTTACCTGACATTTCTTTAAAACATTGATTTGTTTCTTGTAATGTATCAAAGCCAAGGACCACCACTTCATACAGTCACTCTATCCAAACTAAGCTAACTTAGCATGCTTTCAAGTGAAATCCTTCCCGTCATTCAGCAATTAGAACAAGTTAAAAAAGAAGCAAGAATGTGTGTATATCTAGGATAAAACCATGCTATTTCAAAATTCAATGCTGCCTCGACTAATGTGAACGAATATCGGTCGTAGAAATCGCAGTTCATGGATATAATCTCGTTGAAGGCCGGTTCACACAGCGATAATAAAAGCTGACGCCGGTAGATTTTAACCATGAATCCATCAGGAATTTGTGCAATCCATGCCGTGTTTTTAGGAGAAATAAAGTTCAATTACATTTACTTGTTTGAATTTACTGAAGACTTCCTCGGTTGGATTGTGAAGTTAACTGTGCAGCGATAGACACTTTACTGTATGACAGTTACAGAGCTGAGTATCAGAAGCTCTACTGTGGGCAGGAACACGGTCAAAATAAATATGGCATTCGTATTCGTCTGTTCCCCGTTCAGCTTCTCTGAATAAGCTTTCGGGAATTTGCCGAATATCAATCACCTATTTTGAGGATAGCAGCCGTTTTTCGGAAGACTGAAATTTGAAATGCAAACTAATGCTCTCAAGTTTACATCTTTGTTTGATAAAACGATCCAGGAACAACACTCTTCTTCCATGGGTTCTGTCGCACTAAAGATTATAGTTTGTTTTGTCGACATGTAAGCGCAGTAAGCTGGCCCAATCAGCTTGCATCCGACGGCGTATTCTGCTCTCCTAGTTTTCACTGCATTAGTGTTCCTCTCCACTGGTTGGTTTGTCGCCTTTTTCACGGTGTGCTGATGGTTGTCCAATAACCACTCGACAGACGAGATACTTATTAGGCACTGAGGATAAACCTTATCCGTGTGGTCTACCATTTGACATAGTGTACACTGGGGATTTTTGTCCACTAAACCACAAAACATTTTAATATTTTCATCCGAATTTTTTTCCGCTCCGCCTCTTTTCAGCCCAGTTCCTGAGTCACTTGTAGTTATACTTCTGCAAATCCTAATGATGATTCTCAAGTGTTTGGAGAGAATTTGTATACCTCTTCCTCTTCGGGCCCAGTGAACAGTCTATATTTTGTCTTCGTGACTCATTTTATCACCAATTCGTTCCTAACCGTTCTAGTTTATAATAATTATCAATTCAGAGTCTATTGTTGCGTAAGATGGTCACGTTTGAATGGCTATCTGATCCTTGTGATATCCGAACGAAAAATAGCGTCGGAGAGAAAGCCGTAGCTGAGTCGACGCCAGATTCTTCATGATTTGGTTCAGAACAAGATTTCACTTTGGGTTTCGTCGAACTGAGGCAAATATAGCTACTGGACAACGATGGGCCAATTTTCCATTTCTCAGTCTGTTCCCCGAGGCTTGACTGAGGAGAACAGATGTCCAACTCAGAAAATTATCATACATGGATGAAAAACTATGCCACAAGGATGAGACACTGTAAAAAAAAAAGCTGGGAGTCAACTCCTTGTCAGAACGGCGAAATCCGCGTGCGGACACCTTTCCTCATTACTCCGAAATTTAATGTCCCAACAAACCAATTTGATCACATTCGAAACTCAATGACTGATCTTTTCAAAGATATCATAGTTAAGATAGTGAAACTGGGCGAGACTTTGAACCACCACATCCAACACAGTAGGGGTGGAAACAAGGTACTTTGGCACTTTTCGGATAAACTTGTTACCCCTCAACCTTATGGCAATCAAAAACTTAAAAACTATATTCCTCGTAACTCAGAATAATGAATTAGCTTAGAAAAAGTTGGAAACACTGTATCAATAAGATTACACTTAAATTTGCATACCTTTAGTGCAGCTAAGTGATAGTGACAAAGTTGTCCATTGTGAGTTATTAGCCTTTGCACCATACGCCATCCATCAACCTCAAAACGACGTCTTCAGCCAGAGGTCGATCACATCTTAACTCCTTTTCAAAAACTCCCAGATATGGCTGCATATTGTAAGCACAGATTTTGTATCCACAAGCATCCACAACTTGATAACAAATTAGTCAGACTTGTTCGGCATGTGTGTAATCAGTTTACTGCTTTTTTAACGAATATGATGCTTTGATTGATAAAACATGTCGCTGGTCATTACTCTCGGAAACAGCTGCGATTCATAATTTGCTCTCCATAATAAAGAAACAATAGTTTTACCAGGTAAATAATGCCCTATATTAGTCCTAAAAATATCTTCTGTTCGTCCATTGATAACGAAATTCCTGAACTCTTCGTGTATTGCCGTGTAGCGCATGGCAGTGAGTCGTCAACAAAATACTTTGAAGGAGTCGAGTACAGTATTTTTATTTTTGGCTCACTTCTTTTGAAGTTCCCGCAGAACTCTAGAGAAGTTTTCCAAGGTGTTCCTGTCACAGCTGAGGTTGTCACTTTCGTTATTCAGTTGTATCTATTTTTGGTGAATGCAACACTTGACATCCATTTGGTCATGAAATAAAATAACCAGGGGATTTCGGCTTACATTCTACGTTATGCGATCCCGAAGCTTTATCCGCAAAGGCTCCCGCTGTGTCAGAACTCAAGTCGACATTCATGAACGGAATGAACCCGGCTGAATGCGTTCTCAGATAAGTTATCAGCCAAGAACAACCCAGCTGGTGTGACATAAATAGTATTTAATTCTCCCATTCCGAATGATAGGTTGTGTTCGTAACCATGAAGAGCTAGAACTTTTAACGTTGTACCGGCGGCAAGTTAATTTGCCATTCCAGAAAAGTAATTTAGTTGCAAGTTTAAAGGCCGTAATCGGATGACCTAAATAGGATTGAGTCTTGGCTATCAGCCCACGTGTAAAGGGATCAAATAACACAAACTGCCAGCGGCTTCTCAGCAGACAACTCGTCGTTTTGACCTTGAAAACGATTTGGGTGTTCCAAGAGTGTGATATGAATGAAAGATTTCAACTATTCTAGAAGAAAATTTGAGACTTCAATCTAGAAGGCAAATCATACGTAACCGAATAGCTCGCGCCCGGACTACGCACACTAGGAACTGAAATGACCAGTTAAGAACAGCAAGGATGTATTCTGTCAGATGTGATTAATGGGAACTCGTTGATATATAAAAAGAAGCGTGCATCTATTGGCAAATAACATACTGACCGATCACAAAGCGACTCCGCCCTATCATCATCAGCACAATCTGACTGTCAAGGCCCGGCTTCAACGTATCGGTTAGTTACTGGAAACGAAGTAATAGCGTACTGGGTCACGTGCTGAGGCATTCAAATCTCCACAGCCTTCCTCCCTCTGTATTTCCCCGTAGATTTGGCTAGGTTGACTTAGAGACCTTCAAATTGGGACGGTAGGCTGCAGCTGCTTTTTCTCGACTAATCTGTCCTCGACTGGAGTAGGGTGATCGTCATTCTTGGTTACTGTTTCTGCTGTTCTTTCCGGTGCTTCTCCGAAGTGAAGTTGACCAAGAAGGCGTCGTCGCACGACGGCTTCTTTAATGTCCGTGATCTCGGGCATGGATTTACCAATTTGTCTTGTAATGGTTCTATTAGTTGATCAAAGATCGTTCCATTGGAAGTACGCTACATCACAGATATCTGGGAATCCCAAGAACGATCTTAGTTTTCTCAAGTTGAACAACATGGCCGACACTTCTTTCGTCATTGAATGCTTTGCTTTCCGATGCTGTAACAGAAAGTTGCCGAAAAATGTCTCCGAGTACTGGTGGGGTACCTTCCCGGCTAAAACACTTCCTCAGAGCGTGGATTACACACATTGTCGTTGGCGTTGATGTTAAAAATACCCCGGGCCATTTTTAGTATGAATCGATCAGTACGAGAGCATGGTATCTGTTCAGAAACGGGATGCAGATATAGGCATTTACATGTGGCCAGGAAAGTAGCTGTCGGGCCACGGATTCCAGTAGTTTGGTTTCGACTAGGTTTTGTGTAAACACGCATCATAGTTCTTGACTGCTGTGCGCATCTCTACATCTATATTCACGTCATCAACAAATTTGCCGAGCCAAAGACTATCATTACGCTCCGGAGTCGCTAGCCGAACGTCTTCTATATGGTCATCATCGTCGAATTTGGACCGTGACCTCCCGGGTTCAACTCCCACCTCGACCGGTCACTTCTTCATTCGGCATCTTTTGATTGTTCGCCGAGCTCTTCCAGGAGGACTGTATTTCGCTGCATAATGAAAAAATGTAGTGGAATAATAATTACTATTATTATCACTAATATTATTATTATTACTATTATTATTGTTCCGCAACTGATTCAATCTGCTAAAAATGACTGTGCGATCAAATGTGTTGTGGACAATAACAATAATAGAATTATCACGAGTGCTGTCGTTAGGCAACAGCTCATTCGATTCCGAACGATCTCTTTATTGTGAAAGATTGTTGAAATCTTGCTTGAATTTATGCGTCCAAAAAACCATTCTTTGACCCGGGGCTAAACTGACGATCTCTCGATCCATCGGCCTACCGAAAAAAACGCGAATTTTTTTCCAGTGGAGCACAAGTAAAATTCCAAAGCCATATAACCTCTTTCATGGTTTTGAGCATTGAGGTAGTCTCATCAGTTGCTCTTGAAAGAAGTAAATTGTACAACGGAGTGAGACCTTACCGTCAATATAATCTTTATTCCTTTGGAACTCGCACGAGAAGCAATATGCCACAGATACGGAAGACCTTGTTGTTGCCTGAATTTTAGTCCACGGTAAGTGTTTTCCATGAACAGTGCAGAAACATTCAAGCGTCTCACGATCCAACTCCTTGTCCACTTGTTTTACGTAGGAAATGACTCCATTTCCTCGCCCATCACCTCACAAACGATTATAAGGTACAACTGCTGACTGATATCCAGGGACAGACTCGAGTTCATGTCATGTTGTTTCTGCTCGTCTGTACACAACAGTTTCCACTGTTGTCCCAAAAATTCAAAATATGTATTTACCCTTAGGGTACCAAGTTTATTTCGTCAACTACGTTTACCAGAATGAGGTCCTCTGAGGACCCCAAGTTTTCTAAGCGGATATACATTCAGACGTTTTTAGGTTTCTGCAACCATAATTTATTGATTTCATAAAAAATGCAATGCTCATTCATGTCAAGAGATCAACCATCAAACTGTTTTACATCATAAACCTCTTTTGCACTGTTCATCATACTCCGTACTGCATTATTTCATTTAAAACTGACCATACTTGTAAACATTTATTGAAATTGGACAAATCAATTCAGCTTGCCATATCTACGAACGTCGTTAAACTGATTCAGTTCCGTTCCCATGCTCTCTATCCTAATATTATCTTGTATTAACCAAACTATTTGTTGGCCTTTCATGCACTGTCACCGCTAAATTCCGTGCCGACCATACTCTTGGCTTCCTCAACCGCCTAACAATTGTTGTTCAGTCATATTGTGTCAAGCAATTCTTTCCAGTCTTGTTTCTACGACAAATGTCGATTGTCCCCAATTCTCATGATTCTAATTGTTGTTCTTATCTGTTCCAGTTTATCGCTTACGTAGAAATTTTCCGGTTTCGGAATGACCAAGTCAATTTTCTGGGTTACATGACGAGGAACAAACGTTTGAACGTAATCATTCTCCCCCCCCCCTCCCCCCCCCCCCCCCCCCCGAGTGAATGACTGGACTTGGCCGTCTCTCCTTGATCTCGCTCCTTCTCATAACCACGTTGTTTAGCTTGTTCTTCACTCACGCTTGTGTGATTGTGTTCCCTAGAATCATTAATTTTCTTCCGTCCGTTGATTGTCCAAAAAGCCCTCATAAATAAGGACCTAGTGTGTAAGCCACTTGACTCGTTCCTGCATTGCTGTCTCGAACGTTTCCTGTCTATTGTTGCTTGGGCGTCTTGAAGACTTCCTTGACTGTATTGATTCTGTGGTCGGTTTGTCCACAATTGGAGGTATGTTATTGTTACTGTCTGACAATCTGTCCTCCAATACACGTAGTAAAGTGAGCATGTGTTCTCTGTCTTGGGATTTAGGATTCGTTTATCTGCGAATCACCCAATTATGGGACGACAATCCTGTACGATAATTTTAGTTGGGATATGCGTTGCGCATGCCCCCTGACAGGATTCATCGGCGAGCAATGTTCGCTACGACTAAGGGTGGCCAGTCCATGGCATGGAAATGAGGTATGAGAAACGTAACCAGTGGATTTGGCCGTGTAGGGTTTGTTAGGCTTCCTGGGTGGGGTCCAAGAGACTTTCCCACCCTCCGGTTGCATTCATTAGAGTTATATTCGTAATTTACGAACAGCACAGTACACAACAAATCCGTTTATTAGCGTATCAGCAAGCACGTACGTAAGCGAGCAAAGATGCAGGTGAATCAACTATAAGACAGGCGCAAGCAGTACATGCGATCGAGTGCGGTCAAGCAGGGCTGCACTGCAGTAACGAATCAACCTGTACGTATGGCTCGGTACCAAAGTCTGATTGGTTAGAGCAAGCGGCCCCTGGCATCGGTGAAGTTACAGTGATGTGCGTAAGGGCATGCATGTGTGTGTGTGTGTGTGTGTGACTAGTCGTGGCAGTGAACAAGCATGAATCATTAGTCGAACAGATGAGTCACCCTCTTATCGATCCGAATGCCGATGAAGCCTTATAACATCATCTCCTTCCTCGATAAGTAACACTCACTAATAACTGGTTTCGAAACCCCAGTTGATCGCTTTCGTTGTACTTCCAGTGATATGTTATCCGGCACATATATTGCACTTCTTGTTTGATGAAAGTGTACCCTTTCTTGGAACTGCGGTACTTTGTACCGCCGGCTTGAATTTACTTTGTCTCTATTCTCCAGTGAACAGGTTCCAGGACCGCAAGCTTTATTAATCTTGCATGGCGGAGATAGTGTAGTGTGGTATTCATGACTGACTATACGTGTGACTTTTACCATTTCTGTTGTACTCACGTACACCGATATTATACATACTTGTGCGCGACATACGAAATACTACGGTACGTCGTGTGACATATCCGCGTTCTGATTCCGTGATATTCTTTGTGGTATAATACGACGTTACTTCATAGAAATCAGATTTAGCTTTGCGTACGGAAATTTCATCATGCGTTCAGCTGATATGAAATCATTCGATGTAAATTGTACTTCCACAGAATGCGAGGACTATTTCGAACGTTTTTAAATTTGGTGTTTGACTAAAAGTGGATTGAGTGCTGAGAAGAAAACTGCATTTTTCTCACATTTCATTGGCAAAGATGCATACGCATTTGTGAAGAATCTTGCGTTTCCGGATTCCCCGGTGAATTCCCCTTATGGCAAACTGAAGGCGCTTTTGCTACATCATTTCAAACCCATTAGCTCTTTTTTGCAGCTTATTGTGCCGAGTTTATTACTCTTGTCCGCACAGAGAGCCTCTTCGTTCGCGTATGCATTCTTGAACTTCAGACACAAACTTCGAAGTGTGATTATGGTGCACAGCTGAACGTTCAACTTCGATATCGTTTAATTGCTGGAATAAACATACCAGAATTGCAGCAAAACTACTGTTTCAGAGCGATCAAACCTTTCAGATTATTGCAACTATTTGCGAACAGTATCAGGGTGTCAAATCCATAACTGCACCTGTGAACAATGCAGTTTGTTCAATTCAACTAGACGCCATACAGAAATACGAGCAAAATCTCTGCAACAGTTCAAACCTTCGGGTGGTCACCGTGCCAGTGGTATTTCTCCCAGGGTTCCGAGCAATTCTCATGTTCCCGTGCAGAAATCGTTGGGAAAATGAGCTTACTGTGGACGCTTACACTCCAGGTTTTCTTGCCCACACCGAAATTTTCAGTGTTTTTCCTGCAGTAAGACTGGTCATATACAGATTGTTTGCCGAGAGCGAACACATCCCGGTTGTATGTACCTCAAAAAGTGTTAGTGTATTTCCGAAACGAAACAAGAGGTTGAATTCATGTTGTTCCTTGTCATTTTGCTAGTTTGGTTTGTTTCAGTGGTACACTTTTGCATCAGCCCTCCCCTCCCCCCCCCCACCCCCTCGCTCTTCCCTCCCTCGAATAAAAACTTTTTTCTTCCGCTACACTAGGTAGATGAGAAATGGGAATTATTTGACTCTTTTTCTGTTTCAGCACTACTCTAACCTCTATCTGGAAAGCGTCGATGGTCATCGTATACGAGTCTGTGTCTAGTAAATTTTCACGTAGTTTACACTCAGTTGAGGTGTGGACACGTGACGACCGAAATCACATGGCACGAAATTGCGCGCCTCCGTCACCATGTCAGTTCCGGTCACTGGTAGCTGTGTTCATCTGAACGGGTGGATTTTCAGCACTTGTACCGTGTTTTTGGCTGTGGAAATGCGAATTGGGGAAAGTACGTGCAAATTGTGGTCACTTTTATCCAAGCAATTATTCCCGTAAGGGTGAAGTGAATTTCTTCAGATCCGCAAGCACAGGAGCATGACGTGGCAAAACAGAATCGCGATATGCAAAAGAGCGAGTAAGCTGAAATATTACTCCGAACGTAAGCAGGATGACGACACAGCTTTTGAAAGTCCATTGTGTAGAGGATGATGAATGTCTGAAATTATTTGAGAGATGAACTGGCCACAACCAATAAAGTATTTGTCGGTGATCCCACCAACAAGTGTATCTCTGGATATGCCATTGTATTTAGAGATGTGTTTTACGGGTCAAACTACCAAGTTAAAATCTCTTCTCAAAACCCCAGAATAATAAATGGAGAGAAGTACAACCAGTAGCAGGAGAGCGAAAGTTATCTTTAGCGGAGTGTGGAAAACGGCCTCCTAAGTTTACAAAATGTCTGTTGAACTTGTACGGTTCATGAATGATTGCAGAGAAGTATAACACCATGATATTTAACGGTTGATGATATTGGTATGCGTTGATCATCCGCACATAGAAGGAGAATTTGGTTGGTGAGTGCTCAAGAAGTAAGGAAAACAATACATCCTGGGATTTAAAACCATCCATTAGGAAAGACAGAGCTAGACGAGAACCAGTTGAGGACTTCGTTTGACTTGTTCTGAATTTCTGAAATTCCTTCGTTTGTCAACAGTTGGCAGGCTAAAACTTCATAGTCAGCTCATTTGCAACCAAGGAATTTTGGAATGGTTGGAAATTGTTCAGTATACAAATAAAAGAAAATAAACGAAAAAAATTGCATTACGTAAGTCATCGAGGTCAACTTGAAGTGGAAGGCACTTTTGCTGTTGAAACAAGTGAAACGCCTTCATGGTTTTATATATTTGTCTTGATTGTAGCTCATGTTGTTGACTGCCATGATGATCTGATCGTTGAGCTTCGTATTTCGATCGCAAACATTTCATTGTCAGTCCAGTTGACATTGTCATTGCATGCGCGCTGTTGAGAGTAATCTCCTGTACTCATAGTGCAGTAAGCAAGGATCAGCGCTATTCCGCTGAGGGGAAGGAGGTTGTTGGTGTTCGATCTTAAACTACAAACATAGAGGAAACTGCGTGAGCACAAAGGCTCAGTGAGTGCATCACAGAGACCCTACATGTGCATCAGTCAAACACCAATATGGCTGCCAGCAATCTGCTCACTACAATAGGTTTGCCATTAGATCGGGCCTTGGGTCTCTTAGTCGAATTGATGCCCAAAACTGGACGTTTGTTTTTCCACTTGGCACCACCACAACCTACCGTATACTCGACACTGATCCAACCGAAAAACTCGAGAAGAAAATCAATAAAACCTTTCAGAAGCTACAGGACATTCATAGAGTTACTAAGTATTGTTACAGGATGAAAGCAGAAACCTCAAACGCCGAATAATTCTACGGATTACCGAAGGTGCACAAAGAAGGCGTTACTCTCAGTCCCACGGCCCTCCTACCTGGAACTCTAAAGTATAACTTTGCTAAATAAAACTAAGGAGACATTTGAAACCACCGATATACGGATCAAATCACTCCGTAATCAACGCCTAGCAGTTTTTGGCAAAACAAAAATACGTAACCGTAGAAGGAGACGAAACGATGATTTTGTTTGATGTCACCGCTTTTTTTAGATCTAATTGGACCTAGCAAAGAACGTAACTAAAAAGCTTCTGCAAAACCACTACCCGGACAAACCATTAGAAGCACAAATAATTTACGAACTGTTGGGGCTGTGCCTACACACCTATTTCTAATTTAACGGTGACGCGTATGAACAAATCAGAGGAACACCGAGGGGTTCACCTATGTCCGGATTTCTCGCTGAAGCTTTAATGGAGACCCCGGAAAACTTAGAACAACCAAGGATTCGGCTGAAACTGTGGGTCAGATATGTGGATAATAGTTCCGTCTTAACCAAAACACTCGGATGCTGAAAGCACGCAAAACAATCAATAGTATCTTCAAGGGCATCAAATTCACCATGGAATCGTGGAATAAAGGAAAATTGGCAGTTCTGGGCGTGCTAGTGAAAAGAAACTCCAATGGCACACTGAAGATATCCGTGGATCAAAAATAAACACACAAGAACCAAATATTAAGCTTTCACTGCAATTACCCAAATCACCATAAAAGGTCATGCATCCGGACCCTGTTTACATGAACCAAAACCCACGGCAGCACAATAGAACTGAGAACGCAAGAAGAAAACTACCTCTCCAGAATGTTCCGGCGAAACGGATATTCAAGAAATTTCATATAAAGAACCGTGCATGGGATGAATAGGAAAATAAATCAAAGAACACAACCAAACAGAAGGACCACTCTGCTATACATCAAAAACGTATTTGAAATAACTGCAAGACTGCTTCAATCTCAAGGCATCACAGTTGCTCACAAGCCAACCAGAACTAGAAGACTCATACCAAAACCAAAAGAACAACTCAAAACCGAAGAAAGAAGAAACGTTATATACGAGGTCAAGTGTATGGACTGCGACAAGTCCTACATTGGTCAAACCGGGAGAAAAGTGGCCACTCGAATGCCTGTGCATAAACTGGCTTCAAAGAAACTTGATCCGTTCTCCCTTATATCCATCCACGAGGATCAAGAGGGACACAATTTCAATCTAGATGAGGTTCAAATTCTTGGTCAAACAACTACAAGGCCTGAAAAGGAGTTTTTGGAAGCATGTTACACTTCAAACAAATCGACCAATAGACATTGAATTGGACCACGTGTACAGTTAGATGAGGAGAAGACAGTTCAACTAACTAAGAAAGTCAGAAATAGAATCGGTGGACTCAAACCATACAGCCCGCATTGTTGAGTCTGAATTCCCCACACTCATACACCTTCGGAAATGAATCCCCGAGAATTCAAATATCGAGAAGAAAAACAACAGCGCGGACCACAAGAGGTCAAGCTTCTCAGATGGAACGTCAACCGTCAAAGTTCAAAGGTCAAGTTAGTAGAAGCCAAGCGGAAGAACAAATGTCGAGCTTTTGGCTCTAGGTCGTCCAAGAGGTTCAATGTCAACTAGTGACAAACCTATAAATACAGACCACTGTCAACATCGCACATGCAATGGCAATGTCACCTGGACTGGTGATGAAACGTTTGCCATCTAAGAGCCAAGCTCAGCGATCAGATCATCATGTCCAGTGAAATGTCTTCCACAAGTGCAATAGTTTGAAGTCAATCTGCTGAGGTTTGGGTCAGCACCACTTACGGAGAGAAAACCGAGCAATAGTGATCGATTAAAACAAATGAATGCGTTCTTATTTTCCATAAGGACTACTAGGACAATCTCGTGCTGAGGCCCAAGCTACCGAGTGGAATAAGTAACGTTTGACGTCAAGTGTGTGGCGCGAAGACCGATAAGCGTACTGGTGTATCTTCTTCAGCAGACTTCGTGTTGTGAAGTTGAACCAGCTTCATGACGCCTTGAGGCTTATCCGTGCACCGTGAACATCCGCTCGTGATTCATTCCTGTCCCGTTCGTCCTACGCTTGCGCATCCGATACCTGTCTGTACCACGGTCCGCAGTGTTTCATCCACCAATCACATGCAGGTTACTTTGTGCCAGACAGATATTGATTGTCAGCTCACGTTTGCTTGGATATTCTTGTTCTGGCGCAGATGATCCTACTTGTCGTTCGTTGATTCTGAATACACGTTCCTCGTACAGGTGCGCTTTTGTTCTACCTACGGAATTTGGGACATAGCACCATGTTGTTAACCCACTGTAACAATAACCTTTCGAACAATCTGAACATTTCAGAAGTGCAGAGGATGGGTGGTATTTATCAGGTTGCCTCTTGGGGCAGACGTTATCTTGGCCAGTCTCCAGATGTCAGGGATTTTTCCGCCTGTTGGACAATTATTGAAGATATTGACTGGTGGAACCGAAAAAGCGTTAGCAAACTCCTTGAGTACGTTAAGTGATAATTCATATGGGCCAGGAGCTTTATTTATCTTCACTTTACACCGTTGTCAGAAAACTACAGGAGGTTCGACAGTCTGCGAGTGAGATGAGTTGTTGAAGACTGGCAGAAAAGTATACTGCAATACTGGACTGAAATCAGAGTTCGGTTTTCCAACATCAACGTTTGCGGCAAATACCGAGTAATTATTTTATCAATTTCCATGTAATGACGTTGCCCAAGATAATACTTATATACTGCCTGATCAGGTGTTTTACTTCATATTTGATCCAGCTGGTAAAAGCGCCTTGACTTGCGTTGTCTTTCCATGCTTGTGAGCCTATTCCTTTCTTTCTGCGCACTTGTTTAACTAGTGATAGAGAACATCAGTCAGTATGGACACCGACGGTTCCATACGTCAAACAATGATTGAGGCAAAACTTAAAGCAATCAATTACGCGCTTGCAGAAGATAGAATCGTTGTTGCTTGAAAACACAGAAAAATCGGTTGAGGCAAACAAGGACCCTTACCAATCCGTCGGGAGAACCATTTTCTTGATTTTTTTGGTTTTGATGGCTTTCTTAATATAGTGTACACCTAAGAAGTGCAGTGATCAGAACTGCTTTCGGGGTGCACGTTTTTGAACACTAAACAACTACGGCCTTCTAGTAAGGAACGAGTCCAGTTTTGGGTCAAGTTTGAAGGTAAAACGTACCAAATTTATTAAACCAAACTTGGTGAGGAAGGTAACATCACTCCCGTTAAAGCCACAAGCAAATAAGCAATCGCTGAGGTAGACAGAATATCAGGAAGTGTTTCACTCAGATGGTGATGTGCTAGTTGTTAGGAAAATGTTTCAGATGAGTATCAAGCGAAATCCACTCAGATAATGTGGCTTTCAGTCTACAATGTAATAGATAAACTTTCCGGTTGAGTAAGGGTGGACAGTTAGTTGACTGGTTCCGTTTGTTGTTAGCATAAGTGATAACATCTCCACGATTATGGCACCTGTGAGACGATTGGCCCGGTAAGAATCAAATTCATCCCATTAGATATATCCTTGTGTAACCACAACTGCTGTAACATAAAAAAAATCCATTTTGGACTCCTTCAGTTTTTTCCAATAGTAAACGGATATTACTCGGTAAGCTCATGGGAATCTGAGCTTTTCAGCACCGCATTGTTGGAGACCAACTTGTCAGCCTGCACGGTGTTTCTTTACTTTCCCGCCACGTTTTTTGAACATCTGTTTGAACTTATTTTCAAAACTCTTTTGGCAGATATCAAGAGAATATAGTATGCACGGTAGGGCGTATGAATTTCGCCAATGTGCATATGCACGGCAGCTTTGATAGTCATCTAATTCGTACTAGTAAGAATACTGATTGAAAAATTCACAGAAAACGGTGCACAATAATGTACAGGAGACAGAGCACGACTGAATGCGAAAATGACCGCCTCTCCATTGGAATAGCCAGAGTTGCCCTGGGTGAATTATCAATCACCATTGGGCTGCTTGCACAGACACCAGTAGCATAACCTGAAAAGCACCCTATATTATTCCGGTAAATACCCGTATCGAGCAGAACCAGTCTAATATCCCTCCATAACATTGGTAATTTTCCCACCAGAGATAGAGCTTGTCTAGACTGCTTCTTTGTGAATGAGCCATCTTTCTTTCATGTTGCGAGGTGTGCCCCCGTGGGACGGACCACTGTATTACCAAAGTTCTCCCTAATTTTTTGATATATGCAATCATCAAAGCCTAATAAAGAACCCAGTCCAGGAGGTTTATTCACAGCAGCATGACGCGTTCAATGTCGGTGGCCTCTTCCAACTCGGATTTATTTTTTTAACCCTGACAAGTCCACATATTGTGATAATATTACGAGCTATTTAAACTTCTATTGCGAAAAATGCTGTCCACGAACAAGGATTATGATACGTGCAGACCGTTTTGATTCGGAGAAGCTAAAGGAATTGCGGTGGAGGAAACAAAGGGCGTTTCGTTTACACAGTAGGTCCGCAGTAATGCTGCTAAGCCTGTATGTCAAAAAAAGATTGTTCATCCGAACGGACTATACGTGAGTACCATACTCATAAACAACTCTTCCCGCCAGTTATGGAATAGACTAAAAATGCCATGTGGTCGAGCACCTTAGGCAAATCGCTTAACGCATGATATGGAAAATCCTAACAGATCTATCGTACTTGAAATTAATTCAACCGGTTTATTACACAAATTACCTGGGATCCTGGATGAATAAGAAAATCCTCAGTACTTTCATCCAGAAAGCATTTACAAGGAGTTTAAATAGGTCAATATCGAAAAAGCCTACGGAGCAGATGGCATCACTTCCGTCTTTCTGAAAACTTATGCTTCCGACTTGGCTCCTATGCTCTCCTCCATATTCACTCCATGTCTGTCTGAAGGCTAACTCGCTGACTCCTGACGACAAGTTCGTGTCACTCCAATAGTGAAGGAAAAAGGTAAATTTCGTCCCATTGTATCCACGTCAATCTTGCACACGACTTTCGACCGGATAATAATTGACGAACTTAAGCCCACTATAAACGTTTCGGATGCTTTTGATTCCATCAGCCATGTTATCCACTCAGTAGCGTCACTGATTGACCAAAAAAGCAAACTTATTCATGTGTTTCATGGACTTTACAAATGCTTTCAATTCGTTCAGCAGGGAACGTTCACCACCTCTTTTAGATCAGCAATGGATATCCTCGACGCTTTCCAGCTGGCTGAAAGACTGTTTCACGAACTGGTCTCAGTTGACATACCTAAATGGTCATAAATCCTTCGCAATCCCCATAAACACTGAGGTATTACAAGACGCTATCCTATCACCTTTTTTGTTCGCTTGCTACTTGTATGGTTCCCCTTTCAATTCATCATCCTTTACATTCAAATACGCGGACGACGTTGTGGTCAGTTCTAGATCCCGAAACAGTGTTAATATCAATCCACTGCAACAGTCTACTTAAACCACGCGGAATGGTCCAACGTTGTCAAATTAGCTCTCGATCTAAATAAGTGTGCAGAAGTACCCTTTTCCAGTTGATCGTCAATCCTCATCGTAATCAAATTATCCAACCCTCATGATAACAGTTTCAAAAGTGGAAATGGTCTAGCGCTATAAATATCTTGGTATACTTATCTCATCAGATCTTAGGTGAACCCATAGTCCACAAAATACCTTTCTCAAGGTAAGAAAGGTCACATTTTACATCCCTCGTCCGAGGTCTCTTCTTGTACCGACCCATCTCATGTCTAAGTTCATTCACTTTTGCGTATTATGTCACTGGTTTTACTGCCCGCCTGTTATTTCCCCTGCTTTACTTGTCAAAGACTCTATACTCATTGAGTGCTGCGTTAGATGTATTTCTGAGTGAGGTAACGTATCATACTCTGAGTCATTGAGCAGTTGTTCAGCACCATAATTTCTGAAGGCACTCCTGCTGCATTCATCTCTAGCTCACAGTATTTTCCACTTCGCTACACTTAGTAAAGTTAAAGTGATATATCACGGAACAACAACGTTTAATAACTCGGCTATTCCATATCTGGCAAGGTTTCTTGTTTCAAAAGATGACATTGTGAACGACTTGCGAGAAAAGCTTACTTAACTACGACCGCCCATTTTTCATCAGGTTCTTCATTGGCTAACACGGCGTGCTGGTCGACACAGTCCAATCATCACCATATTTTCTCTTTCATGTATTTATTGCCATTACCAAAGCAAGTAAGTGGTAATTTTTTCATGAAAATTTGCTCCATTCAGACAAATAAAGTGCGCGCTTGACTTGTCTTGGCTTGTATATGTATATATTTCTCAACTACTTGTGAGTAGTGCGTGAGATTGATAATACTTTTCATAGCTGACTGTCCTTTGTTCCTAAGGTTTGTGCGTGAAAGGTGAAGTCCAAAGGACAGTCAGCCAATCAAGGAAATATGGGATAGTTCCATTTACACAACCATTTCCTGTAATATGTGAAACCAGTGTCATTACACGTATTTTGCTACTTCAATGAGTTATTGACATCTGTGATATGGTAACTGAACGTATTAGTTACCACCAACTGACACTCCTTTACTTTCGATCAAGCCTCGCGGTCCCTACCGCGAATTTAAGAAGTGATAAGAAGCTTTTTTGAACTAGCCTTATACTACCGCCGTTTTGTTGCCCAGCTTCATCTTACTGCCTCTCCGTTTCACGCGTTGCTAGAGAAAAAACAAATCACTTTTCCAGAGGTGGTCTGCTGAGCTCCTGTGTTAGCACTACTAGACATGTCTGCTCACACTGGTTAGTTCATATTGGATGTGGATGCCAGTTATTTGGCGATTGGAACGGTATTGTCACAATGGGAAAAGAGGGCAGAGTGCATGCACTGGCTTACAGAAGTTGATGCTTGAGTATGTCATTGTGCAGTAGTTGCATACCGCGGGAAGAGATCTTATGTCATGTGCGGTATCTTTATCTAGAGCACTCAATCCGGATCAACGTGGTTCAGATGAGTGGGAGTTTTAATATGATTGCACGTGAAACATACTTCAGCGGTGTCAGCCATTGAAACAGCAGATCTCGTCTTCTGACTTACTATTGTCATAAATACATCTACTACGCAGCCCGGTTACTGGTGTTTTGACGAAACTCCAGACGAGGTAGCACAGGCACATCACAACTCCCATTTTCTTCTCTGAGAAAACGCCAGAGCCTTAGTACTAATTTGCCTACTATCTACAGATTTCCATGTCGTTTGGTAGCCTCTCGCCCAGGTCGAGTATGTATCGACCAGATTTTTACTCTTCGTCAGTTACTTGAGGCGCGTCACACACACCGTCGACCGACAGAATGATTGATCAGTGTGCGTTTGTACAGTTAGAATGTGTATTCCGTGTGTTGGCTACTAGGGCGTTGTTTTCTTTCCCCACTCCTGTAGATTTTCTCCCGGGCCACCTTGTATATTCATTCTTTCTATTGCTATGTGCAACATGCTGAGAAAGGCAGTGGTCAGTGCGGCTCGCTTTGCCGTTTAACGCTGTATGATGGTGTGACTTGAGAAGTGATTCACACGAAACCACCAATTCTCGTGAGTGAGAGCGATGAGTCACACGTTATTTGGTCTTATTCGGTATGGGTGTGTGGGCAAGGCTTCGTTACTATACCCTAGGCTGAGTACGCTAAATTACAGACACTGTCTAGTAGACGATCGTCATAGACAACTTAACGACAGGAAAACCTGTGTTCTCACAGTAGCCAGTGTGACAATTTGATCTCCGTGAGGAGTTCCCGAACTTTTCGAACACATTGTGCAGCCAGAGGGATTATGTAAATGAATCGTTTTGGAAAGGTACGACTCAAACATACAACCAACGCCGAAAGCAACACCTAAAAACCAATGTCAGTCGACCAGTCAGTATGATGACAAAGCGAAGGGCAATACGATGAGCGTAACCAATTCTCATGGTTGAAGAACATAGTCGAACTGACTAGAACCAATCAAAAGACGTCGGCGAAGAACAAAGGGAAACGCACCGGTCATGACCAGTTTTGAACAGTCAGGCGTATGAAACGGAAACATGGGTGAGAAAACAAAAAGCTGAGTGGAATGAATTGGAAAAGGGACCAGACATACCGAGACTGGCCGAACGTAGTCATTATTATTTTCCTAGGATTTGGAATAGCAAGAGCAAAAGAATAGTGTACAACAGCTGGTGTACGTGTGTGTAAGATTTTCAGCAGTTAGATAACGATCCACCGTCGATTCGCAGGAAGGGAAATCAACACGTTGTGCGATCGCCCTCTGCGTTGATACACGTGCGTTTGATAAAACCCCGATTGATCAGAAAGCTTTTAGAATTCACCAATACTACGATAATCGGTATTTTTTCTCCAGGCGCAGCAATTTTGCACACACGCATCCCAAGTCAAAAGGGTCTTTCTGAGATTTCATGTGTCTTTCGGCTAGTAGGACATGCGCACCGTTGTCAATCAGTTCGTTTTCTGAGGTAACTTAGGTCTGAACAACCAGAAAAACGACCGTTGTATAAATCATGAAGTATGAACTTGTCTGAGTTCAGTGGGCTTGTTAAGCTACAACTCTACGGTCAAATTACGCATTCCCATAAAATGAAGGCATACAAAGACCATAAGCATAATCCGCGGGAAGACTCCAACCTGAATTGCTTCCTTCAATGGTGAGCATTTCGATTGTTGTCAGGCACTCTATTAGACTTGAGCTACTGAAGCCTTAAGCAGATCAGTACTAAAAATCTCACGGCCATGGTTACCTTATCTCTTTGACAGCACAATGGGTTGTTCTCGTGATGATGAAATACGGTCTTTCCACTGCAGTAATACGTAAGTATGAGACTCGGAAAAATAAAACAAAAACAAGTCAACATAAGAACAGTACTGATAAATTAGAACAACCCGGGCTCTATTGGAATTCTTCAACTATTCTGTTGTTCGAGATCAAACAAGTTTACCTCTTGCCTTTATTTACTTTCTTTTTATTACGTAATAGCTGCACAATATTTCAGGAGGGGGGGGGGGTCTTGGCCAATTAGAGGCTGCCAGTTGGGGAGTGACCGGCGGTGGGAGTAAGCCTCGAACCCAGAACAGAAGGGTTGAAAGCCCACCACGGTGACTACTTGACCACCGCCGGTCAAGACCCGGTATCGCGAGCATAGTTTAGTTCTCCGTTACAGAGGTCAAATCAAAAGCTCTCAGTGGCGCGTGTCACGAGTTTGTTTGTAATGACCACTATGATCCATCAATGAGGTGATGGTATCAACCTGGGGTGTTCCGATGTAGCTTATCTGGTGGGGCACAAGTGGCATTCAAGTTTGATGTGTATCCATTTGCGTATGAGTTCGAATCCGACTGGGACTGACTAATAAGTGAACGAGATTTTTGATCAGTTGAACATTTACTTTGAAGTATCAGTTTCTGGAGCACTCATGCTCGTAGTCCATGCACGAGTGTCGCGTTTGATGACAAATATCAAAACACAGGTTTAAAAAAGTCGTTCAAATGCAGATAAAATTGCACCAAATAGTAAATGGCGTGGAGAATCAGAAATTGATTTCAGGGTTCGCTTTGAAAGAGAAGATTATTGTCCAAAGTTTTGTAATTGTGAAAAACATTTTCCCTGAGTGGCGTAGATAGGAAGGTAGGGAAAACAAAATTCGCATCATTTGGTGATATTTTTGGAAAAAAAATTGCGATTTGGAAGAGCACTATGTTGTGTTAGCGGCTAACACATTTGCATAATAAGGCACGAAGAGACTGGAATGTTAATATTCATCTTTTGTGTGCGTTAGCAGTGACAAGACAGTGTGCATTTTTATCAGAATAAACTGATGTGATAATTAGAGTTATTTGATCATCGTTCCATGCCCGACTGAATGCTTTCTAACACCTGTTGGGCACCTTTGTAACAGAGTCACGAGAATCATATACAAAAAGCAAAAAGTGATGCAAACCAAATATAGGTACACTGTAGATAGTCTAGAAGAAAGGGGCAGTAAATGATATGTGGCTCGTCCGTCTCGATATATTTGGAGCACTGCAAAAGCAGTATTCTTCGGAAAACCGGAACGATACGTGCACGAGGGCACACCAAGACCGATCGATTCATGTGGATTACTTCGGTCTGTTGTACAGTGAGACAAGTTGAGATGTAATGTCAATTGACGTGGATGCCAGTTATCCGGTCGATATGTCCATTGGTGAGTGAAGGAACCTCTACCCGTTGACCTTATAAGGTACATATATGGCTATTCGGAATAAGTTCAGAAGAAAAGCGGATGGTTTAGGTAAGTGTTACTGATCCTTCATTTCAAGATGCAAGATAACTTTAGATGGGAAATGATTCACACTCCACATCCGTCATGCGATCGAATGCTGGGACCATGTACGGATTATGCTTCGATCACTTCCAACTACTTCTTAGGATTATAAAATCAGATGACACAAAGTCGGATGCGCATTTAGGTTGTCAAGGTGATGTAACGAAAACCTAGCTGACTTGGCCATTAATGTAGGCACAAACCTTGTCCATCTAATTCATACACACTCTTCAAAAGACTGCCATCTATCGTAGCACGTAACTATTCAGGTGCTTTAGAAGTAAAGCAAACATTGCCAAGCACTTTTCCACGCGTCCTACGATCAAGCCGGAGGAAATGTTTTCATGCTAGACCATCCGGATTACAAAATCGGGGTAACATGAAAATAATAGCCCCAATAAATGCCACTCCACATGGTAAACCTGACTGAACACTACCAAATAACAGAAGATGATTTCGTCTATTTGTTCTCAAGCTGTTAAAATAAAGAAGTCATTTATTTATTCTGCTCATTGTTTGACAAAACGCTAGATTACAAAACTTCAATCCCTACGTGAGGTGAAGTCATTAGCAAGCGGAGAGAAAAACCGTCAATATCTATGCTTGTTTTGTGGGCAATTTCCCTTTTCTTTACTTCAAAAATAATGTTTTCACTCACTGACATCTGAATCGTAAGTTAATGTTGTGTGAATCTTGAGTTTTATTCATTTAAACACGGTTTCATGTAATAGACAGAATTATTGGACGTTATGGATGCTACACGTAATAACGAACTAAACAAAACCTTCAGTAATGCTAATCATTAATTCTTGTCTTCTTCAATTTCATAAACAACGCGTGTTTTCACCGTGGTCACAGTGACTCGAGAACCGTCATAGGATATAGGACCTCATGCAGAAGTCCTGATGCCATGCCAAACACAATGAAGCAGCCAATCAGATGACTCACACCCTATCTAACAATCACGTTCGGCCTAGCCAACAGTGACAATTACGCCAAACCTTTCATACACGATTTTCTTTCATGTATAACTTCCTCATCCTATGGTGTGGTTACTGTGCTTTCCGCGTATTTCAGGTCTGCCACACTCGGAAACGCAAAAGTATCCATGAATGCAATCACTTTATCTATGCTTCTCTTCAGCTGTAACAATAATCACATCTCCTGGGATTTAAATCTCTGACTGAGAAACCAGAGGACTCACTCTGTGGTAATGTGAACTGACAAATAAACAAGGGTATTTGTCAGAAAGCACCTAAATCCAGAAAGAAAGATCATTGAAGTCACTTCAACTGGAACAAAATTACAACAAACCTCATTCAAATTATCACGAGGTATTTGCATGATAGGCTCATGCGTAGCTAGTATAAAGAACGGTTCACTGGAATGATTGAATTGTAATTTTCCGTCCCCTGATGGCACTCGATATGTGCCTCGTGGAACCTAAATCACGTGGTGTGGTGGTTTACCATGAACCGGACAGTACGACTTACCGTTTTTAAATGCAGAAACTGAATGTTTACTGTGGTCCGTAACGGATTGAGACATCCGTCTAATCGTTTCATCAAAAGCGGATCTGTTGGGCCGCCTTCGATCAAGTCCACATCGTTGTCACCCGGCAAAATGAAATGCTTTTCAAAGGGGAGAACAATCGTATACATTACCACAATGAGCTAAAAATTCCGTGTATCAAGACATTTTATCGGTCAGAAAATCGAAAAACCGGACTTACCGGAAGTGGATTTTTGTCGAGAAAAATGTGTCGAAACCGAGCACAGGTCTCTTTAAATTCATCCTCATCGATTTCTGAGCCCAAGTCAAACAAATCACCGAGAATCAGGAATCCGCTTGGTTTGACCCAATCCAATGCTTGGCGGAAATGATATTTCAGATATCTAATAAATTTCAGATGAGGAAAGCAGACTGAAATGCACTGCGTGGGTCGGTAAAGAGTGTAGAAGCGAGCCATAAATGCTTCGTCTCTTACCGATCACTATCCCATTGAAACACGTAGTTCAGCCACCACAGATTTGGTTTATAACCTTCCAGATGAGGATCCGAGGCTAGCAAAAGCCGTGTCTCATTTTCTGAATCCCTGTACAATAGATAACAATGTAAAAGATTGAGATACAATTAGAACAAATGAATGGATATCAAGAAGGCAATGTATTTTCGCGGCTTATCAGAAACTTGTACTCAGTCAGTCAAAAAATGACTGCTCTTGATCGGAATCGAAAACTCACCAGAAGTAGACAAAAAGCAAACGTATAATGTAGTATCAACGTTCAATTAACCAGTGGAAACCATGGCAGTACTGTACCGCTGTTTTATCCGTGTTAGGAATCATCAGCGGTGCACATCCACTGAGCCCTCGCTGGGATCCGAATACGAGGTGAACGATTGTGAGTTATTCACCCTAAACACCGGGCTATGCCAGGTTTGTTGAACATCTACACTACATGATACAGCACCCTTTTGTGATTGGCTTCGAACGAAAACAACTGGTTTCCCTCACAGCGATCGAGTCCTGTGATGGATGACTTCTCTGTAGGGGCCTAAGTACAACGAAGGCATTTCTTTGAAAACAACCTGCAGAGCTTGGCTCTCTCTTTCTACATATATATATATATATATATATATATATATATATATATATATATATATATATATATATATATATATATCCCACTCTACTACTCGGTCTCTCTAACGCTGATATACACAAAAGAAAAGGCCTGTTTTGTGGTACCAAAGCTCACCAAATTATTGGGGATGCACGGAAGTATTACTATACTTTGTTTGTTAGGAAAAGTCAGAGGTGCAGGTTTACTGCCGAACACAAATGCGTGGCTGAAGGATTGCATGTTTCACACGATATGTGTTCGGCTATCCTGACTAACATTTTGTGGTTTGATTCACGTCGACACACTTTCGGACACGGGAGAATCAGATGAGGTCCCATGAGTTGAGGTATTGTGAAGAGCTGCGCGACGCTGGATGACGGCCACCTAGTGACGGGCTGCAGTACTGGGACTCGAACTTCTGTACTCCAAGGTAGGTAAGTGGTCTTAACCACTCGACCAGACCTGGCCACTACTAGGGATAATTGTTAACAAGCGGAGTCACAAAGCTGTACAGTCCTGCTGGTGAAAAGGCCAACCACCAGATGATAGGTTTCCTTTCCCAACTTATCGATCCACATAATCGACACGCTGTCCTGCCGATCATGATTCCATTGGCTCCAGTTTTGACCTCAGTTCTGGACAGGGGAGGCATGCGTATCACATAGATCACAGCAACAGCGCAGATCGGACAGCAAAAGCATGCTAGAAGCGAATAAATCAATACCCTCGGGGCACTTTCGCGCCAAATAGATGCTGCTGTTTTTCAGGGTAGTTTTCGCTAGTCCTAGTCCCACCTGGCAATCTTGTTCTAAATTATTACCAGCGAAACCTCGAACACATGGTATGAAAGAACAGCCATGAAATGAAAAAAAATATTTTCCGTTTGAGATCAACAGAGACGTTTGTCTGAGGAACTGACACACACTCCAGATTCGTCCGTAAAAGTCACCCAACGAATCCGTTACGGACATCTCTCTAGCCAGGTAAATAAGCCTTTCTACCACGTCGTACACAGTCAAGCAACCGACCACGCGAACCGCTCATTCACCAAACGCGGATATCATCCAACCACGGTCGTACAATAAAGCGAACATACACACACATGAACTCGGACTGACTTTTAGTCATTGCTCAATGTGCTGTTCATTCCCTGATTGGATAGTGTCCAAGTAGCCTGAGTATATTTGATCATCCGTGTGTTCTGCTTCGGCCATGATAGGGGACAACACAACAAGAAGAGCGAGTCATTGTCGTTGCAATATCTCGTTGGATAGGCTCCGTTTGCGTCGTTCATCAGATGTTTTCTATTTTCGGTGTACAAAACCTCCATGCCGTTACTTTTTTGAACTTGTCGAGGTATTTCTGTAAACGGACAAAACACTGACCCTTCAACGTCCAGAACTAGTCTGGGAGTGTAATAGTGGGGCTGTAGGCCGTCATATTAGTGTTCGAATAATGTAAGCATTGGGACATGGTCGTTTACTTACTAAGCCTCGGCTCATGGAGTTTTCCTTCTTGTTGTGCACTTGCAGATTGAACAGATGCAGTAGATGAGGAAAACGTGTTTTGCAATTGAGTAGTAGATTAGATCTGTATAATATGATTCATCATGCAGCTTCAACGCTCAACTCACCATTGAAAGCCATGGAAGCACTGTATAGCTGTTTCATCCTTGTTGGGAATCATCAGCAGTGCACATCCACCTAGCCCCCACGGGGATTCGAACCCGGAGTGAACGATTGTGAATCGAACACCTTAACCACAAGGCTATCCGGGTTGGCCCTCAACGGTTTGTTGAACATCTACAATACACGATATAGCACCCTTCTGTCACTGGCTTTGAACGGTAACAACCCGCTTCCCACACAGCGATCGACTCCCATGATGGATGGCTTCTCTGTAGGGGCCTAAGTACAACGAAGGCATTCCGTTATGATGATTCCCAACAAGGATGAAACAGCTGTACAATGCTTCCATGGTTTTCAATGGTCAGTTGAGCGTTGAAGCTGCATGATGAATCATATTATACAAAACGTGTTTTATCAATCAATCCTGGAAACGCACACACACAGTGGGAGAGAGACAATCTGACTATTTTCAATTTTTTGTAATACAGCCGATATCGGTTGGGAGGGTATCGAACAAAGTCGTTGTGTGTAATGATGGTAGTCAGTCTATGTTTCAAGACCGAATCATCCTGGGGTAGTACTCCAAATTCACTGAGTGTCAAAAAGTGCGTACGTGTGGTGAATGGGTTTCTAATCTATCAGTGGCTGTGGAGTCCTTTGAATTCAATAACATGTTCTGACCTGCAGGACCTCTATCCATGTCAGTGTCGTGCATATGCCTGAAATATCTGCCCCATCGTTTTGACTTAGTCGTCTAAGATGAAAGCTTAGGTACAGTGACGCTCAGTTCATATACAGCAACCCTGTTGGAGGTTTTTTATACTATTGTAATCTATTGTGTGGGTCTCAGCAATAGCGTGGAGTGCGATTGCTGAGTCACACTCTAATTTTTCTTTTGTTTTTAAATCGGAAAGGAACCACACCCTGAACTAAACGTGCCCCAAAGCTCCAACCCGCATTACCTTTTACACACCCAATTTCTGCATGGGTCTAAAATCGTGTACTATAATGGACAGTTCAACATAATGGCCGATGTGGAAACGGACGAAAGCGGCCTGACGGCTGACCGTAAGGTCTGAGCGTCCAAGGACACGATCATTCAAGATTTGAGTAACTATCTGAGATTGCAATATTCGTACTGGGGTTCGTGAACATGCAGAGGTGCTGATGTACGTCCTTTGCTCCAAAAGGGTTGGGATATGTAGATATGTTACTGTAGGCCTTGATTTACTCGTGTTTTATGATGATCAATTTGGTAGAGATCCGTGAATTCGATACACAAACACACACACACACACATAAACACAAAAGCACACTAATTTTCAGTGCTCCGTATTTCACGCGATAACTCATAAAGCTTCACAGTGCTTGTTAGGCATGCTAGTAGACATTTCACATATCTAATTACTCGACAGAACTTTGGATCGCACACATTTCTTTGTGTTAATCGTCCATTGCCGGTCACATGATTGTGCGTTGTTCTGATCATTAGCCGATTGGAATCTATTTTGATGAACCCAACTTTTTCGGTGTTTATGTGTTGACTTTTTGGTTGAGTTGCTTCTATTTGTACCGCACTAATTTGGTAATGGCTTTAACTGCGGTTTTGGTCCAAAATTTGTGTTACTCAGTAGACATTGCTAATAATTGTTGTTTGATAGTTCAGTTACTTTGTTTACGTTCAGTCCGACCGCAACCTACTGCATTTTCTGGGAGTACCGGTAACCATGGCAGTAGAACCCAGAATCTAGAACAACACGAGGACCCAGTGAGTCAGGCTTGATAAAGAGCCGGATGAGAGTGGATTCAACGATGCGGATAGACGTCATTGGTCAAAGAAAAAGAGAAATGGTCCGATGTATTATCTAAGGAGAACATTTCTGGAAGAGGATAAAAATCAATGTAAGGAATTTTGTACTGATCCTCGTGTTAAAATTTGTCAGCAGTGTGCGCTATGCTAGCCACTGAACCGAGATTCGTGATCAAGCGGTGCCCAGGGATATTAACAAAAGCAGGACGCCGTCAGATTATAATTTCATTGTCATGGAAGCCGTTTTCCATTACGAATTGGGTGGGTGTCTACATAGACCTAGTAAGAACCCGTTAGCGCAGCTGCCCAGGGGCATGCCCTGCTAAACTGTGGTTGATGTTCAAGCGTGCGTTCTAACTCCATCGGATTTAAGCATTTGGAACATTCCGAAATTTCTTCAAATCTGACAAACCAATAGGCTGAATTCAAACAAGTGTTATGCACCACAGATTATCCTGCGACATCACAAGGCTCTGAAAGAAACCATCAGAGTGCTTGGAATTCCCAATTACAATCGGTCGTGTGTTTCTCTGGACAACCTGCTAACCGGAGGTGAAGCAACAGTGTCAGAAGCATCTCGTTCTCTACTTTCGTCGAGACAACTTCGATAATTCTTTTTCAGAGATGTTCATTAATCTGTGTTCCACTGTTCCTGTTTTTTCTATCTTCTATGTTCTGAAAGCGGGACTTTCAGCCGTTATCTTCACAACCTTTCTCTAACTAACGGGATCGAAATCAACTAGGTAGACCAAGGTGAGTATGATTCAGCGCGGACAGTAGTCTTTTACCAGACGTGACAGTGTGCATTGCGTAAATACAGGTAGAATTGATTGTGATGCATACGAAAATTTATTCAGTATATGGTTCAAGCTTCGTGACTTAACTAGGGTATATCAGGCCATTGAGTAATGATATTATTTCATTACGAGTTTCTTCTTATTTACGTTGGTTCTTTGATGCGTTATGGGTAGTTGAACGTGTGTGACCTTGGCTGCCAGGGCAAAAGGCTCTGTGCAAAGTGAGTCAAAAATTAAAAAAAATTTAGGAAATATAAGTAGACTGATTAACAGGACTACATAAATTAGCCTGGGTTACTCACTATGAGTAGTAGCAGTGGCATGGCATCTGGAAGACAGGACAAAATTTCCCCGGAAGCACATGACCGATATCGCAGTTAGTGCCCCTTATCAGGTACGAGTACCCGGTAATCTTCTGCCACGCTACTCATATTAAAAACCCATACTTGTGACCATGTATCCTCGTTCTGAAGGTCAGCCGTGTTTTAGGAGAATAGCCGTGATTCTAAAAATAAACTCTCTCTCTCCTTGCACTTCCCATACGATTCAAATGAGACTGCAGCTGTAATCCTAGGTCTTATTTAGATAGGTTTGCTGCCTAAATACTTCGACAGAAGCCGTTTTTTCGACCAATATATTTTTCATGGCTGTGTCTATATGATAAGGTTGAGAAAAATCTGGGCATTTCACGATGCACATCGTTAAAAATGTTTTTTTTTACCGATGACTGGAAAAAAAGTTCCAGTTCGCATCAGTATGAGTGCTGACTTCAAGGTCATTTGAGTGCGCCTTGTTGATCACTTGTATTGTCATCTCGATAGGGATGGAAAAACCCGCTAAAACTGAATTTTCTGGGCACCCCCGTGAAGGAGATCAAAGTTGAATTTTAGAGACCTACAATTTTGAATCATTTCTTGCCGTATCTTGCTCAGGGTACTTTAACGCAAACCGGAACACTAATTATCGGATAAGCCACAGGAAAGCTATCCCAAGTACACATATCAGAGGTAGAAGACCAATAAAATTGAATGAATGGGACAATTTTATGTGCATTGTGATAAAAAACAGTGCCGGAAGTCCTTATCCCTAACCCACCACGGGAATATTCCCAAGCTATCTTACTCCCTGTTGGATAGATGGTAGCAGCAATTTTCAATGAGACTAGTATCACGTGACATGAAGGTTGCATTGAAAGTCCAAAACAATGTGGGCACGTACTGATTTCATCAGGGGATTCAAATCATGAGGCCTGTTATTTTGGCGATCGGTTTGTTTCTCGTTTGAGTGTTTGGTATATGATGAGCGGTAGAAGGCTCAGAAAAATGTCACTTAGTATAGGAATTTCGCCTGAAAATTATCCCACGGAATATCGATACATCACCCAACGAACAATATTGATTTGGATTGGAATAAAACACGGTTAGCTTTGTTGGTGGACTTCAATCAGATGCGCGCTGAATGGTGAGGAAATCTTCACCACTATTATTGTAAAAGACCCTGGATTCAACGAAAATAAATCACCTGGATAGACATTCGTTTTTTCAGGATAACGCTTCTTGTTTTGTTTCATTGGAGGTTTTGAAAATAGTTGTGCAGACCTAGTTGTCTATTCATTGTTCACTGTAAGACTTGTGAAAACATGCACAACTTCACGGTCCAATTCATACAATTATCTTCTGGCACCGCAGATTTACACATAATCGCAAAATTTCCTCTTTTCTAAAGGCTCCCTGCACACTGGCCATCGTAGTCAATTATGCAACGGGTGTTTATTTCATCATCAACTTGGTGGACTTTATACCGATGAGACTAGGAAATATCCCGAAGAATAAAAACAGACCAAAATGTTTAAAACCATGCATGACCTTTGTGTTCTGAATAATGTTAGGGTTAACTAAACGTAAATTATCTTATTCCGTTTTCCCTCAGAGGCTTGTATTCCATCATAGTTGCGGCGCACGTGTAGTGGCAAAATATGATTTCCCCTTAATTTTGAACGTAGTTATTCACCGCATGCAAACAGACCACAAAGGTTATTGTCTTTAAACCTCGTCACTGCTTGTTAACTATGGTTCGTATAAAATTATGTAGTTCTGGGCTGATACCATCGGGTAGGAGCACAAAAAAGTGCCTTATATGCACCCGTATGCATCGGTTTCGACTATACCTGTAATAGTGGTCAGCGCATGTTTTCCATCGCCTGATTTATTCCCGTTGCTTGACTTGGTGATTGTGGGTCACTTACAGAAAAACCTGCAAGCGCAGTAGAGTATTAGCAATCAAACCGTGTGCACAGTATCACTAAGCAAATAAATGCATCGTCAAATGTTCGACAAGCAGACTGGCCAAGATAAAAGCCAACGTGGGTGACTCACTCCTGAATGCCAAGTTCAGGGCTCGCCTCAGTTCGGACTAGGTCGACTTGCACTGACGCGGTGCTTCCTAACAAGTCACAAGAATCTGAAACGCAACGATTCCATAGATTTTCATCTGCGGATAAAAACCGCACAATTATTCAATGTATTTTTGTTATTTATTTATGTCCCGATCTATCAACGATGGATGCGAGACCGTAATTTAAAGAACTAATATGATTTACTCCATTTCAAGGACGCCGGACTCTGCATCCTGAGACAAACGAAGAAGGGTGCAATTGTTTGAACGGCTTCAATTGCCCCACTGAAATTTTCTGTCGGTTCAGCCGTACACCGGTTCATGCTTGAAACTAAGAAACGCAAACCTTATGCTCGAGGTTCCTCATTTTGTAGTGTCCAAAAACACGGTTTCGTTGTCATCGTTTTCTTTCTCGTCAAAACATACATCTTCAGAATGTGGTAAGTACCTATTGGTCTTTCAGAAGAGATTTGATTGATTACTCCGGTAGGGAGTTGCTAATGGGTTGCAGATTCTAATCATATATCTTCTGCAGCGATATTTCTTGTTGATGGATTTGGTCGATTGTCTGTCAAGACTAGTTGCGCGCAGTCCCGTTGCTTTCTGTTCGCTTCCGTTCCGGTCAGTTCAGCGTTCTTGGTGGGCACCCCCCGGTTTTGGTGGCTACCTCGCAACATCAACGAATCAGAAGTGGAATAAGTTGACCCACAAAGAGCAAATAAGTGGCTCTGAAAGGTATTCCGGTGATTTTCCAGTGGTTTAGAGCTTTTGCTTACCACTTTGGAAGTCAGATGTTTGAATCCCGCCACAGTCTGTGACTCTGGTGGTAGAAACTAATCCACTTTCGCCCAGCACGTTACCATACCTGACCTATTAGGACCTTGTGTGGTTCTCCACTGTAAGTTTTAAGGTTAAGTCTCCGGCTTTACTAGACTGTGCAGTGGGCCTCTGAGACTATGGAGGCTCAGCCCCTTCCACCACTCTCGTGCGAAAACATGAAATGGAAAAATCTTGCAGACGAACAAGGAGGTCGAATACAATATCCACTGACCACAGCTCTCAGCCATATTGCCTAATTTCTTCAACTGCGTTATAGGTGAACCTCGTGGGTCCCAACCGGAAGCTCAACGCGTCCTACTCGGTGAAGCCCACTTGTTGGAGTTCCCGTAGCTTTTGCCATTTCATAGACTAACTAATTTAACAACATATCCAAAACACTATAACCCGCTTAGATCAGGCGCCTCATACGTAAACTGGCTTCAGAGTTCCAATACCCTTCGTTCGGCCCCGGTTTTACTATTTAAGTGTTCCAAGCACATTCGCACAAGCATTAACAGTCTTCATGCGTCATCTGCCTATAACGTTCCCGGGGCGCCCAAAAAACTGACCCAACCTTTGCAGTACACACTCAAACCTTGATGGACAAACAGATGTCAGCAAAGTCCAAGTCTAGTGGGCTAGTGTCTGTCTCACAATCAAGTGGTTGTGAAGGCGCTGCACCAAAACAACACCAAACATATTCAGGGCACTCTGAGTATGCAGAGAAAAACCGATGAGAGACAAATACCAGTAAACAGACCAAAACAGATAGGAAAGCGGGCAAAAAATGTGGACCGATTTCACGATCAGTACGGACTTGAAAGAAAAACTCTAGTTCTCTTAGCAACTGCTGACATTTTTTACTCCCCTCCCCACTCGGGTATGGTGACGATTTTGTGTACCCTTCTTGCTGAGTTGGTCCAAACGGCCCGAATAATTGATTGATCAAAAGCTTTCATTCTGAGCAATCTCCCTGTCTGCAAGGCCACTAAGGCAATCTGTGTATTCCTCCGTACGATCTGTTTCATTTGTATTGAGTTGTTCTGAAAACGGTCATTGACCTCTTTTTGGGCAATGGCTTTTAAACGGGCAATTCGAATGACTTCGGAGTTTTCTTTTCCATCTAGTTAAACAGCAACCACTACAAGCCCAGCTGATTAGATTCCGTCGCATGAATTTCGGTATCCAGGTGTTGTCAAGACAAAACACTGAAAGAAACATGTCCTACTGTGAGTTGCGAACCCGAATACTAGGAATTCATGCTGAAGTGCCCGTGTCGAAATTTAGTATTGGTTTGGTTCAACAAATTAGTTGCTTCAAAATAGCCTTAAAATGTTATCTTATAATTATTTATTTGCCGATTTACAACTCTGATTTCTTTTTCTGCTAACCATAACTCTCGCATCGTGCCGTAGAGAGATAAACTGACGACAAAATGACGGAAACACTTGACCGTGGGGCCTGTATTTCGAAGTTGTTGTCTGATGCATCCCCTTCTTTTCTATTTGTTGACTGTACTTCCTGATTCTATGCAATATCAAGTAAGAACGGAGTCCGGTTGATTCCCACCTTCTCACCGCCTAATAAACCGTTCTGACCACGGCCCTCTGATTGAAGTTGAGTATTCAATCAGATTTATATGTATTCTCTATAGTATCGCAGCAATCTACGGAGCCTATTGTCTTCAACTAACAAGACATTGAATCTCGTGGACACCAATTTAGAAAGCAAACATGTTCGGCACAATTCAGTCCAATAGTGGTTGTTTTCATACATGCCTGTTATGCTAAGCAAACGACCAACTACCACTGTCCTTCTCGTATAACAGTGTTCATCAAGACAGTGTCTGTGGAGGCGTTCCAAGTGAACGTCACAGCCACCGTAAGCTCCGTTTAGATTGAATGCAATAACACTTGCCGATCGACCTTGGGTAAGCAGTTTTGTGTGATCATACTAAATATTTTGGATTCGATTTTTATACTTGGTTTCCACGTACTACCACTAAATGATATACCTTTATCCTGTATAAGTTTTCCTCACTTAAAATGTACAACTCTGAGCAATACAGAATCACTGTAGTGTAGTCCGTTATCATAACTAGACTTTATGAGCGTTATATAGTCCTCCAGTTTTAGTCTCAAGGTCATATTTAGGGGTTCTTCCCCATAATCCAGTGGTCAAGCAGATCTAATTAATCTATACACGACATGACGCGTTAAGAATTCAAATAGGGCTTTAGTCAACCGCGTAACTGGATCATCTTTTTCATTCATGCTTGCGCACTGCCCATTGCACTATTAAGGACAGCCTGCAACCAGACCCTGAAAATTGGAGCGAAAAATCACATAAGGTCCAAAAAGGTTAGGTGTGGTAACGAGCCGGGCAACAGTGGATTACTGTCTACCATCAGAGTAACCGGTAATGGCGGGGGTTCGAACCCCTGACCTCCGAGATGGCAAGATAATGCTTCTGACCACTTGATTACTCCCTTCAGTCTGGCCTCGCTGTCAGAGACCTCTACATGGTCTACCAATAGCTTCAAGTACTGATTCATTTAAGTAGGTAGATGTATTGGGAATAAACGAATAAAAGTTATTCATTTTCCGATTGCCCTTCTCAGTTCTGATTGACCGGGCCTATGTGAATATTATAAGTTGCCTCTTATGATCCAAGCCTGCTAATTGTAGTGCACTCAAGAGTGGAAATGGAATCTGGAAAAAAGTAGTATATTGGAAGATTTGAAAAATAATCAGTATTGGAGGCACCCAGTAAGCACGGACAAACAATGCTTTCAGGAACTGCGGTGATTCATGTAGTCTGTGTCTCTACAAGTATACATCCCGTTTCTCGAATCTGACTTACCAGGAGTCGAACTTCGGCCACCAAAAAGGACTGGATCGTGGCTCAAGAAATTCACCGTAGATCAAACAAAATAGCAGTAACAGTAGTACTGGTTGTTTGCGTAAACCCTTGTATGTACAAAATCGGTACATCCCAAAATCGATGACGTAATGGAGATTCCTGTGGTACATCAAACGTGAGGCTGTTGACTTCAGTTGATAATTAAGCTACGATGGAAAGAGATTGAAATGAATCGATTGTTAGTTAAAGATTCGCTCATTTTTTGTCATAAAGGAAATAACAATTATGGTTATTATTATTACTACAGTAATAGTCTTTCAGCTTCCTGTATTTACCTTAAACAATACAATGTACTTGAAATAGAAAAGCGGTTAGGTAAACACTGCAAATAGTAGCATTTTATCGATATCATCCAGTTCTGAACCGCTCCATGCTTGCGTATGAGTGCAATGGAAGGGGATTAGATCCCATAGCCTCAAAGACCCACTACTCTATCAGGAGAGCCGGCAACCAGACCAAGACTTGGAAAAATAGCGGACCACACAAGGCCGCAATATGTCAGATAGGATGACGAGCCGGGACGACAGTGGATTACTTTCTGCCATCAAATTGACCTATGGTGGTGGTGTTCAAAAAGCTGACCTCTGAGGTGATGAGTGAACCGTCTTACCCACTCGATCACAACCAGCTGGTACTTCACCGTAATGAACACTTGATCAAGGCCGGATTGCATTCATGCAGAACGAATAGTGACCTTTACGAACTGAAAAATTCTAACCCAAAACCAGGTATTTTTATAGTCTAAAAGATGAATAAATTGCCAAAAACCTGAATGAAGACCTGCTTGGTCGTATAAATGCGAACAGTGTTTTGACATCGCGGTCATCACGATGCGATTAGGATGTGTTTTGTTGAAGGAAATCTACTTTTCGCTCATTTCTCACTGCAATACTCCGATAAAATCCTTTCAATCTGCCTCTTGAATGTTTTGATGTGGAACATTAAAAAGCTAGGATTTGTGCTTTAGACTAATCCACCAACCAGCTTTTCACTAGAAAATCTTGACTGTCTAATCTGACCCTAGTTCTATTAACCTTTCCATCCAATGAATTCAATATACTGTCATTTTATGTACTCTTTACTCATTAGTATTAATTTTCCATAGTCAACTTTATGATGTCGTGTAAATTAGCAAGTACAGCGCAACTAGAATACTCGACTTGAAAGGTTAGAGTAGGGAGCTGTCTAACGGCCCAGTGAGTCAAGCATGGTAGTGAGTCGTGTTACACTGGATATACCTACCACGAACACTTGCCTTGCAATTTGGGTCACTGTGCTAAGATATCTTGAGAACCTCCCTTGAGTACACAGTGACAACAAATGTGTCACTGGATGAATCGTCTCCAGTGGGAGTGCATCTGATGTTCTCTGGTTAAGACACGAAGTCCAACACCGACACTTCCGCGTGCTCCGATCTGCTAATTTGGCCTAAACACCGTGATGGTTTGGACTGACCCATTGTCGATGGACAACCAAGTTACGTCATCAGTCATCACCTGTGCGGTAAGGAGCCCAAGGCTTGAGACGGCGGGATCACGAGTGACAGGACAGCTGATTGGTGGCGTGGATCGATAGAATGAGCGATGAACCCTGTCAACTGCGTTCAAACCTCAAGGCTTAGTTACCCACATACTATCACGGCAAGACTGCACCTTGGCGTGGTGTGATGGCTTGTGTGCCTCCATGACCCAAAGAGCTATGCGGGATGGCTTCCTTAAGCTGGAGATACAACCATGCCTGACAGGTCAATAGGCAGAGGCCAGACGAAATCCTGTCTCAGAACCAGTTGATGAGCTACATCTGGTTCTAACCACTGTGCCCCTGGAGAGGACACTCCAGCGAATAAACACGGAGCGAAACAGATTGCCGGCCAAAAAACCTTCAGTAGATGGACGTAGGAGTGAAGTGCCTGGGGTTTCTCTCGATAGTGAGAGAATTCATCGCACTTCATTGGTCAGCTATCGCCCACCTAAGCTAGGCAGTCCCCAGCCCAAAGGATGTTGCTCCTTCCACGTTCTGTTTGCTTCATTGGGTGCATGGGGCTAAGGACTGAATCCGAAAAGCGGATCGATAACAGAGCACCAGCGACGGCAAGACAGAATACATGTAATATTCAGGTCTTACGTGACAGACCACAAGAAATTTCTTCACGGGTGCTTCGTTCACGTTCCCGTGTTGGGTTAATGCCACACTGCCTTGTGGGTCAGACTTTTGAGTCAAAGGCTCCGGTTAGGGTTCCCAAAGAAAAACCCCTTCTGTGGTGTGGGCAGCCGCGAAGTATGGTTTTCGTAGAAACCTCCAGTATCTTTCTTTAAAAGAGTCTTACCAACTTCCCCTCTTTTAATTTAAGGTCGATGCAAAACGCCACGGGTAATTACGGGTCTGATAAAAGCAGTAGTTCAGAACTTGGGTATAAACCGAATGCACTTCTTAAGCCTAATTGTTTAGTTCACTTGGCTGCCTTTAATGTCCACACACTATGTCCGATAGGAAAACAGGCTGCCCTCGCTAGAACTCTTGACACTTTCAAAATAGATGTATTCTGCGTCTCCGAAACACGCATACAAGACCCCACTTTTGTGATAGCTATCCACACCCCGAATACAACCTCAGTCTCTCTTTTTATTCTTCGCGTTTCGCGTTATTCCATGTCTAGAGCTCGTGGTCAGGCTGGCACTGGGATTGTTTTGAGCGTAAAAGCTGAGAGTGCACAGTCAGACTGGATTCCAGTCAGCAGTCGTTTGTGTGGAGTTCGGTTGGACGGTTCTGTTCGTGCCAACAACAACAAACTGAAGCGCCGATGCTTGTTTGTCGTGTCTGTGTATGCGCCGACTGACTGCAGTTCCTCTGATGCCAAGGATGAATTATATCAGGATTTGTCTCAGCTACTTTGAAGCGCACTTTCAACGGACGTGGTAACCATTTCTGGGGATTTCAACTCCCAAGTTGGCCGTCTGGTAGACTCTGAAAGACATCGGAGGCCCATTTGCTATCCCAACCGATCGTACCGATAACGGCGATCGTCTCATTCGGCTGTGTTCTGACCACAGATTGTTTTTGGCGAGTACGACATTCTACCATAAGAAGCGGCATAGGCTGACATGGCGTCCTCCTTCGTCTTCACAACATTGGACTCAGATTGACCGTATTGTCGTTGGTCACTGCTGGCGTGGATCAGTTGAAGGTTGTGGTTCATTTTGGTCTATGCCTGTGGACTCACATCACGCCTTGGTACGTGCTCGCTTCCGCTTACGTCTCGTCCGTGGTCGCACCAACGTAAATGCCCTTTGTCCCGTGCGATTGCTTTCAGACGATAACCAGTGACACAGTTTTCATAAGGAGCTTTCTATGCAGTTATCGATGCAGCCAGATGTTCAGGACTCGAATGAGCGCTGGAAACAGATCAAGGAAGCCATGTATGCCACCCAGAACACGGGTTCAAGTCGGTCTCACGAACAACGGATATCTTTGACATCAGCTCTTCTGTTGGATGCTCGCAGATCCTTTCCTTCGAAAACCACATTCAATAAAGTGCGTGAATCCCTGAGATACCAACTGACTAGAAGTCTGAGAAATAACCGTGAGCAGTGGTGGATTGCGAAATGTAGGGAAATGGAAAAGGCTGCGTCTATTGGCAGTGCTCGCAACTTCTCAGTTTGATCAGAGGTACCGGTCCACGGAAGCCTCGTGTAAGTGAGTTAATTAAGGAATGCGAAGGCTCACTGATTCACTCTCAGGGAAGTCGTCTGGGGCGTTGGGCAGAGCATTGTATGGAAAATTTCAGTTGGCCCACTTCAAAAGCTGACTTTCCAAATATGCCCGCAAGAGAAATGATGCAAGCAGATATCAGCCCTCCATCAGAGGAGATTATGCGGGAGATAGGTTACGCAAAAACAACGAAGCCACTGGACCGGATGGATTGTCCCCATCTTTTTTCAAGGATGAAAGAGAAGCTTTGGTTTCGGTGTTAACAAAACTCCTCCGGATTATTTGGCATAGTGAGCAGATTCCCAAGGAATGGTGTGATTCACTGGTTGTGTTGATTTACAAGAAAGGTGACAGGTCCTCTTGTGAAAACCACTATTGAGTTAACTTGGTAAGTTTCGAGTCCAAACTGCTCACCGGGCTTACTCTACACCGACCATCCACCTCGCGCGAAATGTGTACGTGTGGGAATCAAGCCGGTTTCATACCCGGTCGGGATTGTATCGACCACATCTTCACCCTTCGGCAAACCCTAGAGCACAGACAAATCTTCCGTAAGCCCACAATCTCCGTCTTTCATGATCAGAAAGCGGTATTTGATTCAGTGGGTCGCACAGCTCTCTGGTGCTGCCTCTCACTGAACGGTGTGCCAGAGAAAGATACTCTCCCTTCTCAGTCCCCATATGCGACCGGCCGAAGCCGAGTGAGTGTGTACGGCGATCTTTCCCCCCAGTTCACCACGGAAATTGGTAGTCGTCAGGGTTGCCTTCTTTCACCCTTCCTCTTCAATTTCGTGATTGAATCGATTCTTAAGATACCCCTATCCTCGTGTGAGAACAGCGTCGTTGATCTTTGCTCAGTCAGTAATGTGTCTATCATGGAATATGCGGACGATATTGTTCTTCTGAATGAAGACCTGGGTAACTTCCATGCTATTTTAGATAGCCTAAGAAATAGTGTAGGAATGTTTGGGATGCACTTTGCACCTTCAAAATGTAAAATGCTGTTGCAGAACTGATTTAGCTCAACACCCAATCTTTTCTTGGTAGGGGTGCTCCAGCTGAAGTGGATAAATGTTGTTGCCTAGACAGTTACATCTCACCAGGTGGGCAGATATCGGATGAAGTGTCATCGCGTATACAGAAGGCGCGTTTGGCTTTTGTCAACCTCAGTTATCTGTGGCGTCGGTCTGACATCCGACTGTCTGTTGAGGGTAGAGTGTACAATACGGTGGTTAGGTCCGTTTTTTATACGGTTCAGAAGCAAGGCCGTTGAGGGTACAAGATAAGCGAAGACTGTCGGTGTTCGAGCATCGATGTGACCGTAGTATTGCCCGAGTGTGCTGGGAACACCGTATCAGCAATGCTGAGGTTAGACGGGAGGTGTTGGGAACCAGAGGTTAGTCTCTAGATCAAGCACTGAATCTAAACAGGTTGAGGTGGCTGGGACATGTGTTACTCATGCCAGCTTATAGACTTCCTCAGTGTACGTTGTTCTCTGAGGCAAGTGGTGATTGGAAAGTAGGTTGAGATGGTCAGTCCATAACATGGCAAAAGGCGTGAAAACCTTGACCAGTGGACTAGACCAAGTAGGACGTGTTAGACTTCCAGATTGGGGTCCACGTGATCCGCCTACTAAATGGTTGGAGACATTAAGTGATATGGCTAAGTGTCGCGGTCTGTGGTTTAGTTGCCTTCGGAACCTTTTGTCGTATCATGATGCACTGATCACCACCTTTCTTTCACAAAGAAAGCTTGCTAAGAAAGCCTATTCGTAAGTGTACGTAGTAAGTGTCTCATTGAATGTTGATTTGATAGCTATCCAGACTATCCAATATTACACCTAACCTAAGGTGTCTATCTGACCAGCTTTGTACGCCTGTATTAAGTCGGGTGCATAATAACAGGAAATCTACGTGCATGAGTGAGATAATTTATTCAGACCATTCTTCTTTACTATAGATGTAATTTGAGAGTTCGAAAACTGAACCAATGCGCTTACTTTCTATTCTCTTTGATAACGGACTTGACCGTTCTGGTTGGAACAGTCCAATACTGAGTTCACATCAGATGCAAGATAAAAACACGTTGAAGAGCGTAAACCCTGCTGCATTAATTTCTAGTTGTCTGTCTTCAAACTCTTCCCTAACTTTTTCTGTGGCCAAGGCTATCAAACTCGTTCAAATGAAATTTTCTGGTACTCATATCAGCCACGAGACTGCTCAGGAGATCAGCAATGATGTCAGGGGCTTTCTAGCTAACTTCTTATCAGATAATCGGTGTCTGGTTTGTGTACTGAAGATAATACTGTGTTACTGAGGCACGTTGGGCCCCGTTCTATGCAATGTTAGGGTGATGCAAACCACTGAAGCTACCCTGGATGGCCTAACGAGAAGTAAAGAGATTCATAATCTGGTATATTTATGATCGCTAAACTTACTTTAGCCAAACAGAATAGATATAAAAATGCTTCCCGTTTTTTACTGTCAATAGCAAATAAACTCTTCGTGAAGAAGAATTTATGAATATTTTGTTTCAGCGTGCTCATCACTCATATCTGGTGTTGGCAACGGAAAACAGAAGCTTAATTAGGAAGACGATCAGCGTCGTGTGTTCATCCACTTGACGAGCCTTTATTTACAACACTTCTCAAGCAAAGTATAACCTACTGTCTAATACAGTACTTGCACCGATAAACCATTACTAGGGGCTAGGGAAACTCTGAGGTACAAACATAAGTACGCTACCCAGAGACCCCTAAATGGTTTTATTGAAAATTGTACTTTCCGTACATGGTAATGGTAGTACACGGTTGTTTCCGGGCGGTTATTTTATTGAAAGTGGACGCACCACAGATTTCCCACGGTAAGATCAGGAAGTGCATGGGTCACGTGCCCCACATCACATTTTCACGACCTTGTTCATAAAAACACACTCGATCGATCCACCGCCCGTTGTTGCACATCTGGAATATTTCTTGACTATATAGTACATCTACAAAGACTTTGTTGCCCAAACTGTGAGGTCCTTTGACATTGTCTCATTGATTACGTACCTGTACTCATCTTAGTCAGCATAAAGCTTTCCGTATGCTGTTCTGTCGGTCCCGTTCATGTTTTTCAACTTGTCTTTGAATTCTCGGTTTAATTTCTTGGTGGAAAGTTTACAATTACTAGTTTCGAACATCGCTACCCCTATGCGGACGACGTATTCTGTGTGACTGACATTAACCTTAAACTAGATTCCGTACAAACAAAAGTTAACAAGACTCACGAAGCAGTACTTTTGGGCATTGAATGCGAAATGAACAACGACTTACCGTTCCTCGATGTGACTCTTACCAGAACGGAAGACGGTTTGATCGAGTGAAATTTGTACCAAAAACAAATGAGGATTTGCCAGTGTATCACATTCCAATTTACTGATTCCAATTCCCACTCTTAATCAAGCTTCGTTCAACTGTCTGCGCTTTCCACATGTACTTTTTCACCAACTGCTGGAGGCCCTCGCCAATGTTGCTGCCACGGATTCTGTTTACCCTTGACTCAGTAACCTAGAGCAAGTTGATTGCACTTGTATCCAACCTACCTGCACTCTCGAGCACTAACTTATTTGTCCATTCCGACTGCGCCACATATTGTTCTAGCCTTATTTCTATGGTAATGTTGATCGATGTTATCTAGGCCTTTAACTCGCATCTGTACTCGGTCAGTTTTGTGGCCTTATCTGATGGCTCATCCGCGAACCCCGGTTTCCACGTACACTTCAGCGATGTTATCCTTCACGTACCCTCGTCCCCGTTGACGTGTTGGTTCTTGTCCAGTCACACAGTGTCCCTCTCTCACTGATATGTTTCCACGTGCGTCTAATCTAAGTAATGGTGTATCTACCACGTTGTGTTGCTTACTACTGAGTCCCGATTTCCAGGTTATGCAATCGTCAAATGTTACGCTCACTCTACGTCCTAGCTCACCGTTCCACTGGCTTTCATATAAACTTGGTGTCAATGTTTGCACACTCGTTACCGGGCTTCATTCCCATCAAGTCTTCTGCTTAAATGACCTTTTGTGTTTAGTATGTCAGGACCGAACGAGGTTCAGAATGAATCGAAGAATCGATGAACCATGTGCTGTTCTTTTGTCAGGGCCATTTTCTATCTCATTCTCCTCCTCCTTGTGTCTCGTGACTTGAATGACCGCTGCACACTATCACCGACCATTGATTGTGATTGGTCATCCTTTTTCATCTCTTTCACGTAACAGCCTGCACCTTTATTCATTGTTCGACGCTGCTGTCGACCGTGTCTGCGAGCGCTTGCTACCCTTTCGGCAGGAGATTTGATCATCATTAAGTGGTCTATACATTTTGACCGGACTGCCCACAAATTAGACGCGCGTAGCTTATTAACTTCGCATTTTCTGACTAAGATTTTTGGGATCGTCCTCTACGAGTCACCACAGAACCCGGTACAGTCAGTATCCCATTCTCAACCGTTCCGCTAATACCCAACAGAAACGAAACTTGGTGAAATGTTTGGTCCTCGAGACAATGAAAATTTATTCTGAGGAGACGTTTGAGGACCAGCCGATGCTCATTAGAAAAACCCTGCGCCAGAACAGTAACCCGGATCGGTTTGTCAATAAAAATCCCAGTGAACGAGTACCGAGAATCCCAGTGTAATCCGTGAGGAAGAAAAACCTGTTTATTAGCTTTCTATTTAAAGGTGATAGTGCCGCAGATCTTAAACCGATGACCGAGGAGAAATGTCTTAAACACATTTACCAAAACCACATTACGCTGAGTTTCGAGGACTTCCTATGGTTCACATTTTGAAGAAGGATAAACTGTCAATGATAACCTCACTAGTGGTTATTCACTCCTTCAGTTACATTTGTGACTCGTCATATGTAGGCCGAATGGCATGACAGCTGTCCGCTCAGATTAAAGAGCATCTGTACCGGCTTGATCATGGACAGGCCGGGTCGATAAACAGTGCAATCTTAACGCACCTGGTTGATACTGGGTATTAGGTGAACCCAGACAGTGTTTTCAACATTGTTTTTCGTGTCCTAAAACCAAATGTTACCGTTTTTTTAGAATACCCGATGAGAGAGCGGACAAATGGTAATCACCACCCACTAGATAGAATCGAATCATTCAATCGATACTAATAAGACCTTTGGCCGCCTCTACACCCAAAGAAGAACTAAAGAGAAATGTCAAGGATCCAATTTCAATTGTCAGAATAATCCCACAGAAAACATGGAGAATAACACAAGAAAGCGAGCAAGCTCACTTTCAGTGACCGAAGCTTTCCGGCCAATTTATAAAGTTCGAAGAGGGCAATCAGGACTGGTGAAATGTCATGTTCTAGTCACAATGGAAACTGTATGCATTCGTTTTCTACAGTCCGCCGTTACGCATTCAAAAGCAGTTCGTGTAAGCGCTGAACCTTCCTTGGTCCACCCCCTACACCCAAACGAAGCACAGATTCGCTGATCAGACTATGACACCAGTGACACTCATTCACGATCCAGATATGTTCACCACCTTGTGTTATTCTTCATGGGTTCAATCTTGGCCAACATCGAGGCTATGGTAATCCTCTTGCACAATCCCTCAGAAATAACAGGTGAGATCTCTCTGAATCTACCTTGTGCCGACAAGATAAATTAACTTAATCACTAACCACACGCAACCGATGGGCAACCACACACAAGCTGTCCCATGACACTCATAATACGGTAGCTGTATGATTGTCAACTGTCGTCATCACGATAGACGAATTTCACTTTGTTTTTCTATTATCCTAACTCTTATAAAAACGTGCTGCATCTAGCCAGTTTTGAAGCACCGGGTATTGCTCGCATTGTTGTTATCAGTAGCGTTGCATATGGATGACAGGATAATAATACTTACAATGAAAACCTAAACTTGGGATCAAATGCTCGTTCTGAAGTTTGGTGTTGACTAATCGACAAAATAGATTTTGACAAATCGCCTTGTGATTCTTAAAAGGAACCATTCGTCCATGTACACTGTTACTGGTTCAAATGAGATAGTAGGAAGTAACAGTGTTCACTCAGCGGTGCTCTCTCTAGTAATAGCTGAGGCATTGGAATTGGGGAACCGACCCTTGACCTCTGCATCCAAAATCTTTTAGTCCGAATAATCCAGCTTCCGTGGCCCAGGATTATCAAGACCAAGTGAATCTATCGTCCTGTCACCCACAGGGCGTACGCTGGACAGACCAATCACAGGACAAGGTCAGTTCGTGAGTGACAAGCCCCCTATCGATGATTAGTATTTATCCATGTCTATCAGCATTATCCTTTTTCTAGGGTCTCGCAGCTGAGAGTAAGGAGCCTGAGAATGAATTATTGGAAAGCAGTTGTTTTGCCGAACAGTTCATTTTAAATGTTACGATGAACAATTTTCATGTACGAAAATAACAGCAAGGCCTCTGATGCCAAAAAACACTACTCTTTCGGTGGGAAAATCGCGATTAGTCGACTTTTCGGTTACTGAGGGTAACTTTTCTCAAGACAATTTCCTAATCAAAGGACTCAGAATCACCTTACACATTTTTTTCCAAACTGCCTTAAGGAAAGTGATTTACGACTACATACACCGAAAATAATAACATTATGGATTTAAAGCCAAATGGACAAAAAAGAGTTTAAATACTAATGCGCCACTGACTGCCGCACTAGGCTATGTCGTCAAATGTGTACAACCCTTTGGCGAGTGACGCTTGTGGACCCCAGTCCGGCTTCTAATCACGTTCTATATGACCGAGTTCAACAGTTAAGGTTCACACATCACTTCATCACATCAAGCGCACATCTTTTTGACTAATCTTTCAGCTGCCAGTTGCTATGTAGAATAATGCGCAGAAAAGGGCAGAGTAAAGCGGTCCGGAACAAACTGTGAACATTACTGACCTCACGACTCCTTTCAGGACACTGGTAGCAAAACAAAAGCTGCTTGGTAAAGGATTGCGTGAAGGAACTTCACAGCATTTCGGAAACCATACCGAGAAAAATATGGTACTACGAGCAGCGCAATATTCTGCGACCGGATGTATTTCCATAGCCGTATGAGAAGTGACGCTTGCACTCCCATCCTTTGTACAGAACCTCGCCCTTAATAAATAGCACACATCCGTTACCTTTTCGCTCCTTTCACGCCAGAGATAGTACAACTTATTTTTTCCGGATTTGCTGACTTCTCATGACCTGTTTGTTGGCAGGTAAACAGACACAATGCCCTCACAGCTACAAACTGTTAGCTAGGCTGGCCAGGGTGTGTGTCAATGCTGAACAGCCTATACACACAGAAATCCCTGAAACGAGATATCGAAGGAAAAAATAACCTGACTTTTCCAGCCTTTTTCCTATCGTAAGACGAAACAGCATACGGATTTGTGCACATTCAACTTGGGCGACATTTCATGTAGTATTGAAGTGAAATGAAAACGTCGGGAACCATACCGGACAGCCTGCAGTGATAAATTATGTGAGCTACAATCGTTCATCCTGGGTTCGAGTCCCGGCTGGGGCTTGATGGATGTGAACTGTTGATGAGTCTCAACAAGAAGAAACCACTGTTAGGTGCTTCCATAACTTTGTAGATGAGCCGAGCGCAGGTACTACCTAATGAGTCATTTTATACAATGAAAATGCCAATCCGTAGTTCAACTCGTATGTTACGCTGATACAAAATATTGTACAATCTGACATGTTTTGCTATCGAGCCCCCTATGTATTCCAATGTCAGAAAGTATTTCACACTATCAGTGGGACTCGTGTGAATGACAAAAATCCAGCCACAGATATCTTTGACTCAATCAACGAATAAATGTATCTGAGTGGCAATGGCGAATGAAACCGCCGGAAGATTTCCTGCTACGGTCCGGCATATCCAAAATTGCAAGTGAGAAAATTGATTGCAGAAACTTCGATGACGGCTATCATCGATATTAGGGTCCAACCATGTTCATACAAACTCATCACATGAGCTAAACAGGGCAAAGCTTACGATTTATTATTAATATTAATATTATATAATTACGATTATAATGTTGTTACACTGGACTGAGCAATATTTTACCGTGCTTTACAACCGTCGAAAACAGGAAGAAAACTCTCCACTTGCCAAACAAGTTTGTAGTTCATGGAAAACTTTGTTCTTATTTGCTAAAGAAAGGACCAAGGAATATCTGAACAGCCATAATCCAAAAAAAGAAATCGAAACGCGGTTGGTGGGATTTGTATAACAGAGAGGTCATAACGCGGTGGGTGTGACAATTCAGTAGTAATTTCTGAAAACGCGATGCATGGTATTATATAATTAGTGAATAAGTCCTAAATGCGATCAATACAATTTTGATAAATTATAAATATATCCTTCAAATGAGGGTGGAAAGTCTTTTAGTTAGTCTGAACAATAAATGAACTAATAACACCATTAACACACTTCGGCATGCAAGTGATTCTTACCGATTAGAACAATTATATAATCACTGTTTAATTTTGATTGTTTGCCTGGCAAGAAATCTGAATTCTTTTTGTCACTACTGAACTATTCACCCGTTCTTTCAAACAATCTTTCTGTGCCCACCTATGCGAATCATATTTCAGTGAACTGACCAATGACGTTCGAGTGAGATTAAACTGACATCTGATTGGCCTATTTCCGGTCCTAGGCTAAGGTCACCTCGGTGGCATTTTTTAAAGAAACGAAATGTAGTTGGTTGTAAAGCAATATACTTTTGGCATAACTTAACAAACCTTCTTCTACCACCAACATTTCCTTCCGAAACTGGAGGGTTCTGCACGTGCTGTTCGGTTGTCACCCCAGAGCAATGGTTGTAAACCAACAGTACACCTTCACTCAGAAGCCTTCGTGATCAACTGACCATGCATAGGTACCAACGATGGTGGAGACGGTTCGATTTTTGTCGCATTTGGCGAAGAAGGACAAAACTAAAGTGATAAGTCCCCGACCTAGCCCAGAGTAAAGGCCAGAACACAACCATCCGGGTCAAAGGTCAACAGGACCATCTGACTGCCTCTTTAATCCAAAGTTTGCTATGGCAAACTCAATATTATATTCTTCACATTTTCTACCAACCAAAGGAGAGTAAGGTGCTCATTTGCCGGCATAAAAATAATGTGGCATATAATTAGAAAAGTTATTGAACTGTTGGATATGACTCCCAGTATCAACCAATTATTCAAAGTGTCGTCTTCGTCGTACTAGCATTAGTCGTATTAGTATTAGTATCAGTCTTAGTAGTAGTAATAGTAGTGGTAGCTCTTTCTGGCAAGCTGCTGTAGTTTTTACTCTTGATGGGAAACTGCTATTATATCACTATTTTCCTGAACTGCTACACTGAATCAAGTGTTTTCTCCCCTCCCCATACGTTGGAACATTTGCAACTCCGTTACTAAGCAGATTAAATCAAACCGTCCTGTCATATAACAGTCAATTTTCTGCAAACCAGAAAGCTTGGTATAACTAACAGTCCGGTTGGCCCAGTCTGTAATCAACTACCCACGGTTGAAATGAGTTTATCAGACAGGACCGGCTAAGCACTGTTGTGCACATTCTGACAGAAAGAAAGTTTGCTATTTTCGATTTAACGTTCTCCAGTTTTGGATATGTTTTGCCTTGAGTTTCACCTATCTATCTGACAAGCACCATGTATATTATATCAAGTGTAATTTTCGTCTACGGTACATGTTATAAAAATGGCACTTTTCAGATGGATAAAGAAACATATTTTTCAAGACTGGCAGAAAAATTATGAAGCGAGCAGGATAGGCATGGTTCACTTGCATGCTCTAAATTCTGTGGAACATTTATTCGTAGCGGTCGGTAATCATGAAGATGGTTAGAAAGTAGTTAGAGTGACTGGTTATTTACGGCATTGTGGAAACAGTGCAAATCGGAATTTTGAACATGGTTGTGCAGTTCTCGTCCCACATGCGGATGGCGGTCCAATGTGACAGCCTGAAAATCCAAATTATCTCTATTCAACGCAGTTGAGAAACATAGCAGAACACGGGGAGGGAATTAACAGGCTTCTTATAAATAATGTTTATTGAATGGTTCATCACGCATTGGCAAAGCCTAACTCACCACTGAAAACGATGAAATTACACTGTACAGCTATTGCATTGGACTTGTAAGTGATCATTAGCGGTGCACATCCACCGAACGAAACATGAAAATATGGAATTGTTTTACACAATTTTGGTTTTATTCAGAGGAGTCCCGTAGCTCTGATTCCTGTTTCAACTTTGAAGTTCACTGTTTATGGGAAATTAATGATAAGACTGAGAAAATGGACCCAAAAATAGGAATGTGCTTGGTGATCGTTAGGCAAAGAATCACCCTGCTGAACGGAGAGGTAGTTCAACTGAACTTTGCATCCGAAATCAATAAACTGATTAGTGGAAGAACCGAATGATTGTTGTGAATACTCACAAATGAATTAGATGACCTCGTGGCACTTCAGTATTTTTTATGACACGTTGAGACGACCTGGAAAGTCATTTTCACGCAACCCGCATAATGAGATACGTATACAGAATAATGTTTTGAACAGATAAGGAGTTACAAATTATCACTACAGGATTGTTTTTCAAGCACCCCTATCTATGCACAGCGTGGTGCACTTGGGCCTCGTGTAAATCCATCACAGAGAGTCTCAGCCCATCAACTGTGCTACGTACCACGTTACCAAATCGATCTGTGGTAGATCAATACGTCATTTATTAATGGTATCACCTACGACTACGTAACGAGACAAACGCATTGTGAATACACGCAGAAATGTGACGTATTTGCAACCCCCGGTCTGCTTACGCTTATGTGTGCATAATTTCCTCGCACGATCAACAGTTGAAGGGGCTGATCGAAGTGTTGCCGCGTTTTACAAAAAAAAGAAAATTTCTGGAGGTTAATTATAAAACTGAGTAGGCGGAACAGAACTAAATTGTATGCATTAATTATTTTTGTGTTTTAGTCTTTGATTTCAGGGTTGTCTCACGAAAATTTTTCCACGCCCGAATAAATCTAAAAATGGGTTCAAAGTGTAGAGATTTATTGAATTTCGACAAACAAATTCAGCTCGCCATATCGAGGAACTGGGTTGAACTGGTTCAATCCACGTCCCATGCTCCCTATCCTAAATTTATATTGTATTAACCAAACTATTTGTTGGCCCTTTATGCACTGTCACCAATAAATGCCATGTCGACCATACTCTTGGCTTCCTCAACCGCCCAACAATTGTTGTTCAGTCATATTGTGCCACGCAGTTCTTTCCAGTCTTGTTTCTACGACAAATGTCGATTGTCTCCAATTCTCATGATTCTAATTGTTGTGCTTATCTGTTCGAGTTTATCGCTTACGTAACCTTCTCCCCGATTTTGGAACGATCCATGTCATATGGACCTGGATTACATGACGAGGTACAAACGACTGAACGTAATTATTCTTTCCAACCCCCCACCCCCCAGTCTACCGTATCAGTGTGAACGACTGGACTTGGCCATCTCTCCTTGATCTCGCTCTTTCTCATAACCACGTTATTCCGCTTGTTCTTCATCCACGCTTGTGTGAGTGTGTTCTCTAGAATCAGTAATTTTCTTCTGTTCGTTGATTGGTCAAAATGCCCTCATAAATAAGGACTTACTTTGCAAGCCACTCGAATCGTCCCTGCATTGCTGTCTCGAACGTTTCCTGTCTATTGTTGCTTGGGCGTCTTGAAGACTTCCTTGACTGTATTGATTCTGTGGCCGGTTTGTCCACAATTTGAGGTATGTTATTGTTACTGTCTGACAATCTGTCCTCCAATACACGTAGTAAAGTGAGCATGTGTTCTCTGTCTTGGGACTTGGGGTTCGTTTATCTCCGAGTCACTCAATTATGGTACTATAATCCCCTATACAATGTTTCCGGAGATCAGAAGAGTACATTGGTAGACCTCGTATGTAGTTCCGGTAGATCCGGTTTGTTCTAATCGGGTGAACGGATCGGGTTTAAGCACGAGTGCTGTTCTGGACTACTGCCAACCCTTCGGTGATCTCTCGATCAAATCCTAAACAGTTACAATATGCGTTTGCCATTGGATGGTTCACAACACATTGTTTGAACTTTAACTTTGATAAGTGTATTGTGGTCCTGTTTGGAAATGAATATATAGCTGTTTCAGAATATACCTGCGAAAAAAACCATAAGTAGAGCTGATGTGGAAAGTTTGAAGTAGTCTTGGTGATTTATTCGGTTCTTCAAATGAATCTTAAAGATAAATTTATCAACTGTAATCTCATCTGAATCGTATGGAGCTTGTATTGACGGAGAGTTCATTTTTAGAATCACAAGGTGGTTCTCCTAAAATTATTTCGTCGGTTAACACGTCTCACCTTCAGAACGAGGACTTATGGTCCCAAGTATGAATTTTCGAAGTGAGTAGTATGGCACTGTATCTGGATGACAGGACAAAATTTCCCCGGAAGCACACGACCGGTTTCGCGGTTTTTTCCGCTCATCAGGTATGCGTACCCGGTACTCTTCCGCCCAATCATCCCTTTACTTGAGCACTCTCCGTCCATGCACACTCTATACGATTCAAATGAGATGACAGCTGTAAACCAAGTGTGGAATGCTCAAGTATATGAATGATTTGTCAGGAGAGTACCGGGTACGCATACCTGATGAGTGACAAAAGCCGCGAAACCGGTCACATGCATCCCGGGGTGATTTTGTTGTGCTATTTCGATCCAACGCCACACTACTCATTTCGACGAATATATCAAATTTTCTAATCTTATCCAACTCACGGTCATTTAGACTAGATTTCTACAGCCTCCGTCGACTCAAGTGACCGTAAACCGTAACAGACCGTGGTGAAACGGTCCCGCAGGGGGCTTCCAACTCTTCTGCCCTGGGTTCGAATTCTCGCACAGACTCCGCCAGTCACTTCCCCAACTGGCAGCCTCTAATTGGCAGTTAGTCCCATCCCAGAGATATTGCACTGCTATATCATAATAAGAGGGGCCTGAGCAAAACAATAAAAAAACAGTGAAGGTGTCGAAGTAATGAGAAATTCATAAAAGAAATCATTACGACCCAATTCACCATGCAATCAGACAGACTTGGTACGGAGAAACCATATTTATTCCCATAGATTATTGGAAAAACCATCTTGATTTGTTCTGACAGAATTCCATGATTAAAAGAGCAATAACACGTTGATCATTTTACCCAACGCAAAAAGAGACTCTGCAATGTGGACGAATCTTGAAATGGCTCAAATCGGATCCATCTCCAGAACCATAGCAGAAGGACCCCAAATTTAATCAGAATTCATGGTGTAGGCTGATTCATTTTCATCGGAGAGAATTCTTCTAGCAACATTTTTCCCACGAATGTGGTAATCAAGCATTTAAACGAGTATTTTGGAATTTAATTTCTGAGTTGACTCGCAGCCTGCAAGATCGTATTTTCTCCGCGGATGTAATTTGGGAAAATGTTAGTTGTCCGCTATTGTATTTTAATTACATTTGGGCGGATAAAGCTTACCCAGAGTCAAAGAGCATGGTTATGTCACACACACACACACTATCCACAGTCGTATACTTAAATTATCCGCGGTAGCTGGTAAACTTCATCTGATTGACTAAATCAAGTTATGAATTTCCACTCGGACGAATTCTGTGAAACCTAAAGGTTCAAAGAAAAACGGCTGCATAACTCTTTGCTCCAGTACTTGGTGGAATCCTCGAACCCACAGCATCCATGGGATATGATAGCATGACTACTACTATTAGGGCGTCGTTTTCACATACCACTTAAATAAGTAGTTCATTGTTTGGAAACAACTACGGAACATGGATTGAGAATGAATACCATGCTTTCACACAGACAGAATGCAGTCAGCTGATCAAGACATACAAATCCCGTGGTTGGATTCTTCAACCGAATAAAAAAGGCTTAAGGTGAACTGGATACATTCAATGCAAAAGAGCAGTTTTTTTGGCTAGGCAATTTCCAATGAACGTCTTACAAAAGTTGGTGCTGGAACCTTTCGAGGACATTAATTTAAGAAGCTTCCTGGAGGACTTCGAAGTCCTGGCGAAGCTCTCGGGTATCCAGTCGAACTGAGGTGGTCTGGATCGTTGGGTGGAGCACTTTAGGGGACAATTATGTTGGCCTACTTCAACAGTGGACTTTTCAAATATACCTGCAAAAGGAACGATGCAAGCAGATATCAGTCATCCATCAAAAATGAAGGTTAGCCAGGGGGTAGGTTACTTGAAAAGGTTCAAAGCCGCTAAGCTGGATGGATTGTCCCCATCTTTTTTCAAAAGTGAAGAAGAAGCTTTGGTTTCGGTGTTAACAAAACTCCTCCACGGTAAAACTTTATTGTTTAATAACACAGAGTAGTCGAAATCTTTGGTAGGTTTTCGGCGTTTAGGTCACCACGGGTAACCTTTTCTCAAGATTGGTTTTACAACCGAATGAAACCAGAACGATAGCTTTGAGCAACTGAGTGTTGGTCACTGTGTCAAACACCCAATTGCTCTAAGCTATCATTCCTGTTTCATTCAGTTGTAAAACCAGTCTTGAGAAAAGGTTACCCGTGGTGACCTAACGTCAACAACCTATCAACGATTTCGACTACGCTGTGTTATTAAACAATAAAATTTTACCATAACATTTCACATGGCGCATCGATTTCTCGATACACTTCGAACCGATCTGGGTTCTGACACATTAAAAACTCCTCCATATAATATGAGATAGTGAGCAGATTCCAAGCGAATGGTGTGATTCACTGGTTGTGTCGACTTACAAGAAAGGTGAAAAATCCTCTTGTGATAACCACTGAGGAATTAACGTGGTAAGTTTCGCGTCCAAACTGCTCACCGGGCTTACTCTACACCGACCATCCACCTCGCGCGAAATGTGTACGTGTGGGAATCAAGCCGGTTTCATACCCGGTCGGGATTGTATCGACCACATCTTCACCCTTCGGCAAACCCTGGAGCACAGACATATCTTCCGTAAGCCCACAATCTCCGTCTTTCATGATCAGAAAGCGGTATTTGATTCAGTGGGTCGCACAGCTCTCTGGTGCTGCCTCTCACTGAACGGTGTGCCAGAGAAAGATACTCTCCCTTCTCAGTCCCCATATGCGACCGGCCGAAGCCGAGTGAGTGCTCACGGCGATCTTTCACTCCAGTTCACAACGAAAAGTGATTCCCACCCTCGTTGTACTTATTCGCCCTTCCTCTTCGATTTTAAATTAAACTGATTTTTGAGATAGCCCTATCATAGTGTGAGAATAGTGGCATCGATCGTTTCTCAGTCAGTAATGTGTCTATCTTGGAATATGCGGGGGATGTCGTTCTTTTAAGTGAAAATCCCAGTAAGTTGCAGGCTTTTCCTAATAGCTTAAATAACCGCGTAGCAATTTCTGAGATGCGCTTTGCACGTTCAAAGTTTAAAACGCTGCTGTAAGACTCCGTTGACTCAACACCAAAACTCGTGTTTGCAGCTGAGGATCTAGCTGAGAGAGATGAGTTTTGTTACCTGGGCAGTAGCATTTCCTAGGTGGACAGATATCACATGAAGAGACATGGAGTACCAAGAAGGTGCTATTGGCTTTTGCTGACCTCAGCCATTCTCGGAGTCGGCGTGAGAAGCGTTTGTCTATCCAGGGTGGGATGTACATGGTGTTCACTGCAAGTGTATCCACCATCGCGAATGTAGGACTCCTATATATGCTACTGACTGATGCGGCAGTAGTTAGGTTTTAAAATCCGCCGAAAAAATGCGTCTGATTGTCCGCGTGAGATGTTGATGACTGATAACGAAATTCGCTAACTAATCCTCAAAAATGGTACATTCTGCTGCATAGTGATCCCATAAAGCTACCGACATCATCCTACTGCACTACCAGCTGTATATCAACCAATATCGACCCGCCTGTTGTTAATAAACTGGTCATGTTGAACAACAGTACAGAGCCTTTCATGGAAAATCCGAGTAAAATCACAATTTAAGTAGGATTCGCTCGGTAGTGTGGTCCATTAGCACAGTATCCATCACTAACCTATTCACGATTCAATCGTATATATTCACATTGGTCTCCTGAATTTGTGAGAATTTAAAGGACATTATTCAATTGTAACAACCATTAACAGTGTATTGATTGCCGTGGTTCGTTGATTCCTGCACCTCAGGATTGAAAACTATAGACAAAACTATAAATGGTAATATCATTTTGACTGTTAAGTTGTACAAATACCAGCATCACTTTTCATATCACCTAGGCATATCTTTCTGCATGTGATCAGTGATTGGATGGATCTCGTTGATGTGTAGCCCACTGTGGAAGCCCTATACGCTCTAAATGGCCAAGTGTATTGGTCTGGTACTAGCAGTTGGCCATCACCACCCACAACTGGGAAAACAGTGACTATGCTTAATGAAGTTAGTATTTATTTCCAATTGTTAACTGGTCCATCGCCTGGTTGCAGTTGTTGAATAAGTAATGTTGTGTGTTTGCCGTTAGTCTTTTGATAACGGTCGAATTACCATATAAAGCAACTTGACCGCCGTATGCACTAGCAAAAATGCACCAAAATGTTGGGGAATACGTCGTGCAACTTAGTGTTACTGAATTGTTCCCAGACATGATAATGATATTGAAGTAGAGGGAATGGTATGGGGAACACAAGGTCAGTAAGACAACATACAACAAAATACGAATACAAACCACTAAGGGCTCATTGATTGTGGTGCTTCTGATTGGTACCGCTCAGCAGTAACAATACTGAGCAATCAAAACAACCACCAGTATGATAAAGCACGGGAAAAACGAAAAATACCAGTATCAGTTCGATAAGTAAGTTGTTTTAATACTAGAACTTCACTTGTTATCATGCATAGTCGTAACTTTCTGCCTTTATTCACTGGTTGGATGAGTCTCGTGGACCCCACGTAGAAGCCCGGCACGCTCTAAATGACCAAGTGCACCGGTTCGGCTTTTACCTCCTCCCTTCCGTATTACGGACTGATCACCTAATGGAGGTTATCCTATCAACTTTATTATGATCTCTGATAGGCAGTATACTATTAACTAGTCAAACCAACCACCAACCCGACTGTGGGTTAAATCTTTATAGTGTTTGGTTTCATGATTGCAACCATTTCATCCAAAAGAATTTATCGAGCTGTCAATTAGGTTTAACTTGACGAAATTGGAAAATGGTAATCTGATGTTGGTAAAAGTAAGCGTTTCTAGTGAACCACATAGTCACCTAGATTTCTGAATGAAAAGTTCATTTTGTTTCTTTTTGTTCGAACACATCGATAACAGTACAGGATATAACAATACATGAAATACGTTTGGTGATAAGGACACTGATCGGGAGCTGAAAGACATTGTCGAACAAGCAACTGTCCATTCCCGTTAATCTCAATTTATGGGTGGTAAAGACCAGTTTAGAGAAAAAGCCATCGCTATTGACAGCCCTTTAGTTATTCCATTACGATTTTCTTTCCACCCAGCTGCTTGATGCCTTCCTAGGTAATTGTGCTTCGATTAGTTGATTCCGAATCCCAACCACTAGTAAATGACCGTGTATCGACTAGTGGTTAGGATTCGAAGTCAACTAATCCAAGCACAATTACCTAGGAAGGCATCAAGCAGTTGGATGGAAAGAAAATCTTAATGGAATAACGGAAAGGCTGTAAAACTTAACAGTCAAAATGATATTACTATTCGTAGTTTTGTCTATAGTTTTCAATCCTGAGGTGCAGGAATCAACGAACCACCGCAATCAATACACTGTTAATGGTTGTTACAATTGAATAATGTCCTTTAAATTCTCACAAATTCAGGAGACCAATGTGAATATATACGATTGAATCGTGAATAGGTTAGTGATGGATACTGTGCTAATGGACCACACTACCGAGCGAATCCTACTTAAATTGTGATTTTACTCGGATTTTCCATGAAAGGCTCTGTACTGTTGTTCAACATGACCAGTTTATTAACAACAGGCGGGTCGATATTGGTTGATATACAGCTGGTAGTGCAGTAGGATGATGTCGGTAGCTTTATGGGATCATTATGCAGCAGAATGTACCATTTTTGAGGATTAGTTAGCGAATTTCGTTATCAGTCATCAACATCTCACGCGGACAATCAGACGCATTTTTTTCGGTGGATGTCAAAACCTAACTACTGCCACATCAGTCAGTAGCATATATAGGAGTCCTACATTCGTCATGGTGGGTCCGCTGCTGTCGTCAGGTCTCTTGTCTTATGTGGCTCGGATGCATGGCCGTTAAGGTTAGAAGAGTAGCGAAGATTTTCGGTGTTTTAGCGTCGAATTTTTCGTATTATTATCCGAATGTAGTGGGAACAGCTTATCGGCAATGCTGAGGTTACTCGTGTGGTGTTGTGAACCAGAGGTCAGTCTCTAGTTCGTGTTGAATCTAAACAGGTTAAAGTGACTGGGACGTGTTACGCATGCCCACCGTTACACTTCTCGGCTTACGTTGTTTCCTCACTCAGTTATTGGCTGGAAGGTAGATCAAAGTCGTCGGTCCACGACACGGCAAATAGGTATGAAAACCTTGGCCAGGGGACTTGACCACTTAGGACGCATGAGACTTCCGAGTTGAGGTTCACGCGACCAGCCTACCGGACGGTTGGATATATTGCGATATGGCTAGGTGTCACCGCCAGTGGCGCCTTCGTGATTTCCGTTTCTTCCTTTGCTTTCGGTTCTTTTTCACTGTACGCTTCTGTTGTTTCTGCCCTTTACTCGACGATGCTGCGAAGGTAGCAACCGAAACCAGAGCACATAATGGCGATGTCATTTGATTGAGTGAACTTAACTGAGCTGTGCGCTGCGGACTTGAGGTGTATGCGTACTTCGTAAAAAAGCTTTTCCACTGGATCAGCTGTAGCTAGAAGTGTTATCATGGTACGTCAACTATTGTATCTCTCTCAATCTCTCTCTCACTCTTCGGAATGAACTTGCTCAGATCAGATTCGAATTGCCTTGGAGTTCATCGTTCCGTCCACTCCACTTGAACAAAGACCAGGTAAGTATTTCGAAGCTGTACTTGTGCATTTGGAGCAATGATTCAAGAAGAGTTGAACAATACAAACTTGTTTGATCACAAAAATCATCATGAAACAACCAGAAAACCTAAAACTAGCCTGCAAGTTTGGTTATTGTGTACTCGTAATAAGGCTGCTTTGTTTTTCTTTCCTGATAAATAGTCCTACTCATAAAAACCTAGTCTCACTATGGATGACCGGGGTGAATACGGAAGAAGGTAACCATCGATTCAGATGAATTCATGCAGACAGTGTGACCAAAGGGTCGCCATCTGATGCCACATGATCCAGAGGAATTCGAGTACTATATATTTGGTCTATCAAAGATACACAAACTAGACGTTTTAGTAAGGTTGACATAATCTATGGTCAATCAGCCACAGCGCAAATGGAAAGACAGACCTCCAAAACTACACAAGCCGGTTGGAGAAATAATCGGGGCATACGCTGTGAAGGACCGCTTTCATGTATATGAACTAATGAGCAACTGGATTTTTCGGAACAATTATCTGTTCACAATGGCACTTGTTCAAGCTAGATGAAATCACTTGACCTTACAAATAGATGAACGGAATACAAATATCGCATTATCAAACAGTAAACAACTGTTACCTTTGTACATATCGATTAACTTTTTCAGACTAACATATCGGTCAGCTGATAAGACCTCTATAAGCAGCTCTCTATGATCTAACTTTGCAGAGGTTTTTAGTCCTCAGAGCAAACAGAGGGAACAACGAGGATTGTCAAGCATGTGAGCTACTTTATTTAGTCACTATGTGAATGGCATCTGCTGACTTCCACCATTCTTCGTATAAAACAAATAATATGGATGATTGTGTTCGCGTAACATGTTCATTTGTAGGCCATAAGTCAGTGCTGTTGGGACATGCAGACTATCACTTGTGTAGCTTGATTATCGATCCATGTGTTTACAGTGCTCCGGAACAGATCGATCAAAATGTTTGTCGATTCCTGCGTGTCCTTAAAGCGCTTTCCAAAGTTCAGACAACACTATGGTTGAGAAATCCAAAATGCATGCTACATGACAGATTCGCTGCGCTGAAGACACTCTTTCCATTTTAAGCAAGGAAAAAGCATAACAAGGTTTGTTTCACCTAATCAACAGGATACCACCAATTACGCAACCAACCACAGATGTGGAAGGAAACCACAGTCTTTGTATCTCTGATAAGAAGGTTTCTCTGTCAACAAAAGCATCGGTCAGAGGATCAATCAATCGCAAAAAAACATAGTCGGTGCTTCATTCATTTCGCCTCGATAAAGCAAAACACTATTGCGGTCAACACCACGTCTCGCAAGGCACATGAGACCCGGGCTGTAGGCACTGTCAAAGAGCAATGCCTTTTCAAGAAACCGATTCTCCAAGTTTGTTTGTACACAAGCACTACTGGCCAGTTGTGAAAAAACCTGTTCTAATCAGTGTTTTGTTGAATTTGCGGTAAAAAAGAGACGGTATTACGAGCTAAATAACCACAAGCTCATTAACTTTGCTAGTAACCAGAAATACAAAGCAACCACACCCGTCATTTGCAAAATAATCAGTCATCACGAATGCAAAATCCCTGCCAGATGACACGAAGACAATACGTGACCTTTAATCGGACCGGGGTCGACAACATATAGTGTTAGGATTCATTGAACATATTTCCCATCCCGGCTGCTTCTGCATCCACGGCTTGCCAGATCGAATATATTTTTACCAAGTCGTCTGTGGGTGTTCAGTCACCTAACTGGGCTGGACCTTGCGGCAGCCACCTCATGGACCAACAAGCTGGTGAATGAATCACGGGTAAAAGTCAAGGTCAAAGGCCACCACGAAATCCCAGATCAGCATCATCGATGACTTACTAGGGTCTGGACCTTAAGTGAAAGTAACCGCAAATTTCAAAGGTTTTTTCTTTGCACAAAACAACTCAGTTCTCCGTATTAGAGGGTAACAAGTTCCACTGTGTAAAAGTATAACTATCGAACCTGTACGATCATAGATATAATGAAAAGCCATGTAGATATTTAGCATACTAGTTAGACGGTACTGTGGTATTTGGAGAAGCTGAATCCAATTCCATATCAATGACAGTTTCTCTGTCGTTCGCAGTAAAAATGACGTGCTGAATATCGGAAGAAAAGAGCTTTGATTTGGGAAAAAACACTGACTAGTAGGAACGGATCACGCATTAAAAGAGAAAATATGATAATTCAATGCCACAGAAGATTTAGTGTCCGGACCAGGTAAGTTCACTTGGAATAATTTGTGAGAACAGCAAAAACGGGTCAAATTCCCTCGCTTACAAATCGCATTATTGACTTCACAGGATGGCCGTTGGGATGAATTGGTTCGTCGATGAAAATTTCACATGGGAAATATTTCTGAGAGTGTATTGGGTTCCAGGTCTACGTATGAATTTGTGACATTTCACAGGGTTGGTGAAATATTCCCGAACGTCACAGAAGACGGATGGGATGAATAAATCTTTTCGATTATTCATTCTCAAGTTTGTCCAGTAGTATTTAGGGTTGGTGTCATAATATCAAAATCAGACTGCAAAGCTCGGAAAAAGGGTACGTTGCACTTATCAGGAATTACGTCAATCAAAACAGTGTTCGTATCATATAGCCCGTCTGATTACGTCTCACTTTTTGGTCAGGGTAGTTGTAGACTATGAAACACTTGTTTTTTGTTTGTTTGCACAGTTCCTGATGCCGAATTTTGATTGTTATCGCTTCGCCCACACATAATATGACTTTCCTGATCAGATTAGAACGGTTAACCGGAGTCTTGTAGATGGCAGTGAATAAACTTTTAACGTCATCCGATTGCCCCGTATTGACCAAATATTTCACTATTGGGCCTTTTATGACCTCCGCTACTCCATTTCTCAGCCAGGCCGGATGATATTCTTTAATTTTCAGAATCAACCACCTACTGGTACACCCAAAGCAGTCGGATCCACAGGCGTAGGTGAATTGATAAACACACACACACACACACACACACACACACACACACACACACACAGATGTAGTGTACAGTGGTAGTCGATTTTTGAACGTTTGAACAATGACCGAATTGACTGAGTGGAGTATTTTCAGCTCGGCCGCATTGAATGTTTTATGAATTGCTCTTGTAAGGTCCTTGAAAAGAATTCACTTATACCGTCGTCTAAGTGGAGAAGATTAATGAATACTTCCTTTTTGCGAACCGTACAACTTTTGATTTTAACTGCAACTTCTTTCGTATAATGCTCGACCAATTTGTCCGGATATCCACTTTCATAGAAAGTATCGCGTAAGTGGTCTAATTCACTCTCTAGCGTCCTTAGAGGGCACACGTTTCTAGCTCATTGTGCCAGGCAGCTTATTAAGTTCCTTTTCCAACCGGGTGGAACTACTCTGGCGTAGTAGACGAGTTGTCCTACCCAGGTTGTCTTTCAATGTACCATCCCCGAAATCGATCCGTCTTCCGTCCTTGATAACAGCACGTGAAATAATGGCATACAACCTTCACTTTCGGTTTCTGTAGTGAACTGAATCAACGGATGGACATGGTTGAAACATCTGAACAACTCGTTGACATGTTTTGTTGGTTTACGTACTGCAAAATCGTCATCAATGTAGTGACAGCATATGCCCAGCTCTGCTGTCTCACTGTTTGACTCTTGTCTTTCAGGTTTACCCATGAAAATGTCTGATAGCAACGAGCCAAGTGGAGAGCCCATTGCGACACCGCCAATTCATCCATAAAATTGTCCATCATAAAAAACTGAATGTTCGCTGTATAATTAAGGATAAGCTCTTTCACATATGACACAGGTAATCTGATGATTAACTGACGCTGTACTATGTAATCACTTAGGAAATTAACAGTTTCCATTAGCGGAACATTGGTGAAAAGTGGTGCTTCATAGAGGTCTGTAATAAACATGTCAGGCTGCTCTACAACAAGAGCTTTCACTCAAACGATGTCAGCACTCTGGTTTCACGTAGGTTTACTGACTTCTGCTGTGAACAGAAATTCCTGCTCACGGTTGTCGGCACCCCGGAAATTGGTGGTTTTGCAAACACAGCACTTTCAAATTTTTTATTTGGCTCTGAAGGGCATTCACAGAAGCAGACTCATTGAAAGAGGCGGCGAATAAAACCGTCTAGCGTCACATGTGAGTCCTGCTTCAGTTAAATCTCAGCTAAATCTCACAAAGAACATTTGTACGAGCTCATCAAGACCTATAGAAAATTTCCAGGGCTTTTGTCAAGCAGTTCAGATTCTGCGGGACTAAAGCGTCCAAGTACTGCTGACTCCAAACTACAGGAAGATGCTGCAATAGTTCCAGCTTATGGTTTTCCGTGTACTTTTTGGCCGACGGAAATAAATTCAAATAATCAGTAGAAAGTAATTTTCCTCTGTTTCAAACATTTCCTGTCGGTTGAACAGCTGGTTCACATCTGTGATCAACAGGTGGTTACAGGGGTAAATCCATAGCACCGATTCATCTAGCTCGAGGCGAGAATGTTGTGTCCTTGGACAACCTTACGCAACAGCAACACCAAGGACGATCGCAATGAAAGCAAACAAATGCATTACCGCCATAACTAACTGCGATAAAAATATAGATAAACAATAAACAATAAGGGGCTAAATCAACGGACACCGGAGCAGAGAATAGCCCATGAGGAACCAGGTCAGTGTTCGTATAATTTCTGAATGATATTCTAGACGAGAGACAGTTAACGGCTTATCGATCCATCGAGTAAATGAGACATCTTTAAAATGCTCATTCTCGTAGTGAGGTTGTAAAACAATCCTGTCATTAAAATTTGAACAAAAAGGTACTACGCATAAACGTATTCACTTTATGGATTGAGGTTTGATAAACCTAAAAACTTTTGATCGGATTCAAACGGTACCAAATGTACGGTCCGTGTGTATAACTGTCGGGGCTCTTCAGCTTCTCGGTAGAGGACACGCGGTACTAAAGTGTGGGCCACATCTATGCGGGAGTTCGAAGGCTGCCGCGGTCAACGACTTTCAACATTTGGATTAATTCAAAATAGATGCATTTTAATCCTGTCTTATGTTATCTTTGAAAACCAGGAAATTAATGGTAATAGAGAAGAGCAGATGGATTAAAATCACCGTGATTATGAGTAGTAGCACTGTGTAAGTACCCCAACAACAGTGATGTAACATTGGTCTAAATATGCTTCATGAAGGCGAATTTCACTAATGTATTTCATACACGCGGCTACCAATTCCACCAACATTCACCATTCAGCAAAAGTGAGATTATGTTTGCTAACCAACTGCATCTTCGACGGTCGGAATACATCGGTGACTTACATGTTCATTTTAAAGTTAAGTATTGCAATGCGGTGCCATGATTGCCTAAAGCGAATTGTGTTCACCTTTCTGCAGATCAGCTCCCTCATTTTCGGCTCACATTGAACATTTAACTGCTGAAAACATTCCCAGTAGCCAAACTTAGAATCCGCAATTTTCAGCTTTTGGTTTGTGATGGTTTTAGCCACAAAAAGAAACTGTGGACACGCTACTCGACTCCTGTCATCCGAAAAAAATAGGCACAAACACACATAAGCACTAATTCCGCCGGATAATTCACCTTATCAAGTGGTCTCGCGTGTGCCAACAACGCCACGGTACTGCTCACCCTTATTTGCATGTTTTCCTTTTTGAGGACGAAATTTGTTCACTACCTTGCAAACACACGTATATTTGCATACAAACGGAACACCCCATTGGGTTTCATTTTCAATATATAATTTATTCTGAATCGATAGATGTAAACAGTACCCAACCGACTACGTAGTCTCTCATTGATCGGAATGGAACAAAGTTGAAAGAGTTACATCGCCAGTCTAAAGTGAAAATAAATCAACTTTTCAGACTCTTTGTTGATGTGCGAATTTTCTCGGTACTGAACTGGAATTGAGACGAGGGAACAGATTTGTGAGCATGTACTCATCCGTGACCTCTCAGAATCCAGATCACGCGGGAGACATTGGAACCTAGTATTCACAATGCTTTCCAGCGCTTTGTTCTCGTAGAGAAAATACTCGTAAGTATAGCAGTATAGCAATAATAATAATAATAATAATAATAATAATAATAATAATAATAATAATAATACTGCTTTGATTTAACTTGCCAGAAACTACTTGCACCATCTGTTTGGAATTGAGTTGAGGAGGACCACGAAACTTCACAGTGAAGATATGACGGCAATGGGACTAAGTGTACCGAAGAATCCAAGACATAAACTTGCGACTGCAACTACCATCAAAGAACCTAAGCATAACATATAAGTATTGCTTACTAGTCTGTCATTTAATTTATGGTTAGTTATCAGAAATCCTAATCTGATTTCACGTGAGGCCCGCGAATACCGATCTTTAAAACTCAATCTATCTTCAACTACTGCATCGAACGTAAACCTGGACGACATGGTAATCAAATGACCAATAAATATGCCCGATCTTTCTACTGTTCACCCATAGCCTAGGAAAATTTCAATGCCGATCAGGCGGAATGAACAAAACCAACTAATATTGCGGCCAAAAAAGATGCTGCTCAATGCATTTGCTTTGCGGTTAAGTTGTGTTCGCGTCTTCTACATGAATGATACTGCCAAGCTTTTCCATGTGCTAACTCACCTAATGTTGTCCGCTTCCCTTCGTATTTCGTGATTCACTTCATTGCAATCCATTAAATCATCAATTTTACATTTCTGTGCTCCAGTTTTGATTGCTACCTCCCAGCATCCTCAAGCTGAGGCCGAAATGAATCGAAGCATGATGTGAAAAATACTAAAAGGGAAGTAATAAGCGGAAATCGTGAACACAAAGAAAGAGTCCGAATGCAACTATGCCACAGACTAAGACCTCTAGACATGTCACTCAGTGTAATCAATCATTTGGTAAGCGGGTCTCGTGGACCCCAACTCAGAAGCCTCACAAATCTTAACTGACCAAGTCAGCTGGTCATGATTTTCATACTTTTTTGCCATGTCATAGACTGACCACTTCGATCTACCTTCCATCCATTTCTTACCTCAGTGAAGAGTGCAAGCCGAGGAAGTTTATTGGTGGGCATGCGCAACACACGTCCCAGCCACCTTACCCTGTTTAGATTCAGTTCTTGTTCCAGTGACTGACCTTTAGTTACCAACAATTTTTGCCCAGCCTCGGCATTGCAGATACGTTGTTCCCACCATATTTGAGAAATCAATACCCAAACTCCGACAATCTTCACCTATCTCACCTACCTTTAACGGTTATGCTTTTGAGCCGTATAAAAGAACCAACCTGACTGCCGTAGCGTACATTTAACCCTTGACCGATAATCAGATGTCCCGACAACTCCACAGATGACTGAAGTTAGTGAGAACCAAACGCGCCCTCTGGATACGCGACGGCTACTTGATGAAATGTAACTACCCAGGGAACAAAGCTTATCTACTTCTGATAGGGTTACCCCTGACAATACAAGGTTGTGTTGAGCCAACTCAGTCCTTCAGCAGCAGTTTACATTCGGAGGGTGCAAAACACATTCCAAGAACTCTATACTTTTGCTAAGACTACCTAGAAAAACTGGAAACTTACCTGGTTCTTCACTCAGAAGAACAATATCGTCCACGTATTCCAAGTTGGACTATTTATTGACTGAGCGAAAATCGATGCCGCTATTCTCACACGAGTATACTGCTATCACAAGAACCATTTCAGTCTCAAAATGGAAGAGGAAGAGCGAAAGAGGACAACCCCGACGAACATCACTTTTCGTTGGGAACTCGGGTGGCAGACCATCTTAATTACGAACTCGGTTTCGGCTTCGAGGACTGGGGAAGGGCAATAAATTTCTCTGGCCCACCCTTCAATGAAAGGCGACGCAAGAGAACTGTGTGGTCGACTGAGTCGAAAGCAGCTTTCAGATCAAAGGAGACAGAGATTGTAAGCCTACGGAAGCTGTGCCCGTGCTCTAAGAATTTTCGAAGGGTAAAGACGTGGTCGACACAACTTCGACTGCGTCTGAAACCTGCTTGGTTCTCGTGCGTGCAACTTTCACGGGGGTTGGATAAAGGGTGGAGAATAGACATGACAAGTAATCTGGGAGCCGCGTTTTGTGGTAGCAATTGCACCTTCTGTGACAGACCTTTGCGGGACTCAGTGATGTTCCCACTTTTAAGCAGATCACCGGAAAGAACAATATAACCGAACTAGGCGTTCTGATACAAAAATGCCTTCCCGGTTATTCAACCCGATGTTAGCGATCCGATGAGGATTCTGAAAGAATCCACCTACAGATTTGTTGTTTCTATAGTGAGCGGGTTAATCAAATCACTGGCTTTATTTCAAAAGAATCAGGGCATAAAGGTTGCAGCTATTTTGCGTCATATTCATCATTTCGAGAATGGGAGAAATCAGGTAAGTTTATTTGCATCAGTTCGACTCATAGACACGTGATCATATTACGTATCTTAAGAATGACTTCAATCAGCAGTGCTACAATAACTTCTGAAAATATGATTCCGGATTTCATAGGGAGCAGTAGACAAACTGTGTTCAGCAATGTTAGTCCAGATAGTAAAAGGTTGTATGTACGGCAGCAGTATCTACTGCAGAGATTAGTAGTTCTATGTTGTACGCGATGTTGCGAACAGATTTCGGCAGAGTAGAATCAAAACTCGCTATAAAAAAGATTAATGAACTGACCCAAATTTTGAGAATCCAGAAGTACAAATGATGAGAAAATGAGTACAATAGTAGGGAACTTCAGTTGCTTATGGAACGATTCATGATGCAGAATCAACGCAATATACCTCTTAGCGTCTTTGTGATACGAACCATAGAGATCCATTCCAGTTGGCCTAGCGATCAGCTAGTTGAACTCACAATTTTCCCATCCCGGGTTCGAACCTCTCAGTTACGAATCAACGGTGGATGGGCACTGCTGCTAGTGGTTACTATTAAGCCAGATCAAACAAATGAACAGCTGCTTGTCACAAACAAATGGTTCTTGTCATGCCACCTGGCATAAACCCTCTGGGTGATGTGAATATGGCTTCATTCGGCCTTGTCAAACCTGCTCCATGGAAGAAGGAGTACTTGGACTAAAGGCTTTTGCGTGCAAAGGTCAGGAGACATCGTCTTTAATTTAACCGGCTCGGTTATTACTGGGACGCATAACCAAACACTGTTGCATTCGTTTGGGGAGACAGTACAAAAACTATGGGAGCAGTGTTCATATTCAGCTGCCGCCCCGTGTCAAACAGGTGCGCTGAGATTTTGCATTTTGTCGATCCGATTTGTCCTTGGCTTAGCCGGCGTTAGTGATACTCTTTTATCCGAGTGGATAACTGTCCTGTCGTTCAGTCTACATAAGATATGCCATAAACAAATCTGAAAGAGTACACAACCGCTAATGAAGTCGGAGTCGGTAGTTTGTCTAAAGACAAAAACATGCGGGGAGGCATGGATAAACACCAATCATGTGTAGGGGTTCAGCACAGTCAAACTGTCCCACTCATGTGTGGTTGATAGCTTCCATATAATCTGCGAAGCGCTTGAGAATAAGCTGTTGAAAAAATACAGTTCAGCCTAACTTAATGGATGAAATGCTACGATGGGTATTATTTCACTGTTCTGTGCTTCCATGGTTTTCAAAGATGAAATTGTAAAAGCAACAAAGATCATCATAAATCAGTAGTCAGTATGAATGGGGTCATAGATCTAGACTACCTGAGCAGGTCAATGCATTCATATCGAAAGCACAAACGAAAATAGCAATGGTATTGAACTTACCTATGGTAATAACTGTAGACAAAACTACAGTAAAAGTGGAAACGCAAAAGTAGTACCTTGTAATTGGTTTCGCTCAATTTTGGACGTGATTTTGTTCAGGCGCACACAAGAGAAACCTGCTTGCCAGTGTCAGTCTATCCGATTGAAGCCGGTGCAATGTCAATGGAGTGAAGTTCTTCGCGTAGACAATTGTACTTGTACGTATGTGTGCGTAAGTGTGTGTGTGGGCGGGTGTGTCTACTTCTTGTGTGAGTGAGTAATGTTCTCTATGCACAAACTAGCTAGTCACATCGATCGTAAAAATTGGACGAGTGTTGATTAACCTGAATTGCCGAATGGATAGAGTTGAATGGATGAGTTGACGGATGAGCGATTGAACGAAGCGGCTGATCACGGGGATGTATCAAAGGCCTGTGTTGTGCTTACTTCCTCAATGCAAATTCGGCTTCACTGAATCCATTTCCAGTTGGTTTCAAATAAGCACCTGTGGGAATGACTAACAGCTGAGTTACCGGACTACACTCAAGTCTGTGGCATGTTGCACCTCTCTGGTAAGGGGGTAGTGCTACTTTTGGAAGAACTGCTACGTTTCAAATTTGCGGTGTTTTGTCATTCCCACCGTATTATTGGTAGTACATCTTGATGCTTCTATTAACGAAATCCGAAAACCACAACTGCTTTCTCATTTTGTCTTTTTCCTGATATCTTATATTTGCTTGAGGTTATCCATGGTTATTTTTATGTCTAAATAAAAATGTCATCTTTGTATTCATGCTTCTTTCCTCTTGTTTTTTTTCACAGCTCAACGTATGCGCGGTAGACTTGCCGGGAAGAGGCAGCGACAGACTAACAAGTGAACCAACGGCGAGGTGTCTTTGATACAGGCTGCTGAAACTCAGTTCCTCAGTTGCGAATAGTTTCAAACTGTAATGCTGTAGCAGGAAGTGAACAGAGAATAGCTATCCACATTTCTTGAGCAATTGTACTGACCGAAATCTTTCCAAAGAAATGAACATTTTCCAGGTAAGATTTGGGATTTATTCTCTGTAACGTTTACTTTGACGCGGGTTTCTGACAATGCCACATTGATTTGGTTGCTTGCTTTTTAACTAACTTAAAATACACGAATTTTACGCCCATTCCGCTTGTGAACAGTTCCAATTTCACTCCGTCTGTATGTACTCGGCTCGCTTTTTGGTATTTTTGAGACACCACGCATCTTCTGATTCTCGAAGGAAAATGTTTCTTCGAATTTCCTAATTAGTCTGCTTACAATTCAGGTGAAACGAATCTTCGTAAAAACTCATTTTTTCTTGATTGGACTTCAAGTGACTGAGAGAAAGCAGCTGATTATTGATTGATAATTCGCTCATTCTAGCTAGCAACAAATGAAAGCAGTGACAATCAGCTCCAAAAACCCGTGATTCATTAAGCTCATCCGTGACGGTTATGGTGAACTTTCAGCTTCCACTGTTGCTTGCTGCGCCTCATTGTAACTAAGGTATCAAGAGGAGCGAGGAACACCTGTATTTGAACAGCCAAACTAGTGCAGTCGATAAAACATGTGTAATCGTTTATATATTCCTTTTTCCAGACAGTGATGCAGTAATATCGATTCTCTGGCTGCCTGAGTATTTCTGCTCCGTTTCGGCCAGATACCCGAGGCTGCTAGGCTGATTCATTTGACCTCCCTTCCCGTTTGGTCTGATTGACCTGGTTGATAACTTGATCGGTAGCCACTTACCTTGACGACCCCGCATGCCTCTTTTCGTCCGTTGTGGGAAGCTTCTGATATATTCACCATCCCTGTCCTGGTCTTCTGCTGTCGAATGATTGACCCGATCGACTTGATATTCATCTTGTTCTGGTGCCATAGGGCCTTTCCTCTAAAATGTTCGCTCCAAGTTTACAAGGGGGCCAAGTCAAATCCGTTGACCCATCTGCATTGTGGCCCTTGACTGATTCGGAAACTGGCATTTTTCGTCTCTAGTATCGTGCACATTCCAATCCATCGTCTGTGAAACTTACTGGCCCCTGGAACGACCACCTCAGATCTGCTTCGATTCTTAACTTTAACCATCTCTCCGGGTACGAAAGGCTTCCATTTTTGTGATTAATTTCGCTTATCGTATCTCACCTTGTTTCGAATCTGGGCATCTCCCTTAAGTTATATCACCAGTTTCTCTAGGTGCTTCTGACCGCGGGTTGCCAGAGGTCTACCGTTTTACCCTTTGAGCCACACTTCAAGATCCGTTTCGAGTTCCTGCTCGAAAATCAGTTTGAACTGTATCGTCCCCGTCGTTGAGCAGTAGCTGAGCGATATTTTCGACAGCTCTTGCCAATCACTTCTGTTGTTGCTCAGCCATTCTTTCATCGTTCTGTCAAATCTTTCTATCATTCCGTTCGTTTTAGGATGGTAAAGTGACGTCCGTATGCGCCAGATTCCCCACTGTTCCAAAGTGTCCCGGAATTTGTTTGATTCAAGGCAAGGACTTTGATCAGTGATGATCGTTTCGGGTATACCAAATCGCGCTACCATATTGTCTACAAATACGCGAGAGATTCTCTCGCCCGTTTGACGCGGTATTGGGACGGCCTCCACCCAGCGGGACACGTGGTCATTCATCGTCATGAAGTGTCGGTTTCTAGTCGAACTCACTGACAAGGGATCAAACGTATCCAACCCCCAACTTTGAAAGATTCGGTGTGATTCTACGGGCTGCATTGGCAGTGTTGCTGTCGCTAGCTCTCGGTTCCGCTGACACTCAGGGTATGTTTGAATATAACCGTCAACATCGTGCCGCATCTTGGGCCAAAAGATTCTTCGCAGCAACAATTCGAGGACTCGCTGTTGTCCCGTGTGAGCACTGTCATGCGCTAGCTGTATTACACGCTTGCTTAAGGAGCAGAATTTCCCGCTTCTCGTGACCTATCCGATGGTTTAAATTTCTTAATCTGTTAAATCACGGGGCAGAAGTCAAAGGTGCATTTAGTAGACGGTAGTATTCACACGGTGGACAATTTTATCCAAACCCTAAGACCAACGCGGATTCGCATATCTCCCAACGACAAGTAGGGGCAGTTTTTTATACCGGAAGCACTACAGCGAAGTAGCAGTGTTAATCTGGCTTTTAAAACTTTCTTCCACATACCCAAGCATAACACTGTTCAAATGTGCGTCCGGGCAAGGCACAGCTATGTAACACAGTTTCATCGGCATTGAAGGTATTTGAAATAGCGCAATTCATTTTCCATTCTCGCAAACCGGGACCATCCAGCTGTAGTCCGACGCTTGTCATCCGGGTTCGATCCCCTCCACGGCCGGTCACTTCCCCATTTGGTGACCTTCTAATGACAGTGGCCCATCACCTGAATTATTGTACCTTATTTTATAGTAAATTAAAAAGAGTACTTTTACTTTATGTCCATCGATTCTGTCACAGCTTGCCCCATTCGTCAGCTATAAATCTGATAAACTATCAAGAACCAAAAAACTTACTTTTTAGGATTGTAGCCCACACCTCTCCTTTCAGCAATTGAACCAGTTTTTGGTAGCTTTGAAGTCTTGATTGCCTAAAGCTGCCGCAAAGTTGATGTCCTTCTTACGGATAACAATTTCCACCACTAGAATTTTCCTGTGTTTTAGCTCATTCTAAAGAGCCCCTGGAAAGTGGCATCACTTATTTCATCAGGTTTTTGCTTCACTCTCAAACGATACCTTTGCAGACGGTGAACTGTAGACAGTTTTGACTGTGATGCATCCAAAGATTTACCCTGTATATAGTTCGAGTTTTGAGCCTTAATTAAGGTACATCAAGCCATCTGGTAATAATATCATTCCATTCACAGTTTCCTCTTATTTACAATGATTCTTCACTGTGCTCCGGGCAGTTGAATGTGTGTGCCCCTGGTTGCCGGAGTAAAACGGACTGAGCAAAGTAAGCTATAAACTAACAAGGTATGTAACTATAATTAAACTGACCCACTGGAAGGCATAAATTATCCTGGATTATATTTAGATAGTTTTATTATCCGAATAAATTGGTGGAAGCCCTTTTTCGGCCAGTATATTTTGGTGGTTGTGCCTATATTATAAGGTTAAGAGAAGTTCTTTCATAATTTAAAAAATTCTCAAAGTATATGATCTATAAATGCTGTTTAACGATGACTGCCAAGCTTACGGTAAAAAAGAAATTCCAGTTCGCATCATTGTGAGTGTTGACTTCAAGGTCATTTGCGTGCGCTTCGTAAGTAGCTTATATTTTTATCGCTCCAAAGATGAAAAGACCCAATAAAAATGAATTTTCTCGGCACCTCCGTGAAGGGGATCAAAGTTGAATTTTTAGAGACCTACAATTTTGAATCATTTTTTGCCGTATCTTGCTCGGGGTACTTTAACGCAAACCCGAGCATTAATTATCGGATATGCCACAGAAAAGCTATTCCAAGTACACATATCAGAGGTAGAATGAATGGGACAATTTCATGTGCATTGTGATAAAAAAAAGTGCCGGAAATCCCTGTCCCTAAACCACCACGGGAATATTCCCAAGCTATCTTACTCCCTGTTGGATAGATGGTAGCAGCAATTTTCAATGAGACTAGTATCACGTGACATGAAGGTTGTATTGAAAGTCCAAAACAATGTGGGCACGTACTGATTTCATCAGGGGATTCAAATCACGAGGCCTGTCATTTTGGCGATCGGCTTGTTTCTCGTATGAGTGTTTTGTATATGATGAGCGGTAGAAGGCTCAGCAAAATGTCACTCAGTGTAGGAATTTCGCCTAAAAAATTATCCCACGGAATATCGATACATCACCCAACGAACAATATTGATTTGGAATGGAATAAAACATGTTCAGCTTTGTTGGTGGACTTCAATCAGATGCGCGCTGAATGGTGAGGAAATCTTCACCGTTATTATTGAAAAAAACCTGGATTAGACGGAAAGAAATCACCTGGATAGGCATTCGTTTTTTCAGGATAACGCTTCTTGTTTTGTTTCACTAGAGGTTTGTAAATAGTCATACAGAACTAGTAAGATTTTTGAGAACATGCAAAACTTCAAGGTCCAGTTCTAACTATTACCCATTTATAGTGTAGATTCAAACGTTTCCTACTAAAGAGAGTAATCAAAGAGTTTACGTACACATGGGACATTGGAGTAAAAAGTGCAACAGATGATGGGGCATAAGATAAAGAATTAATTCATCACCAACGTAGCTGACTCTGTTCCGATCAGACTGTGAAAAGTCCGGACGAATAAAGGGAGACCAAATATCTAATACCAAGTATGAACGTTGTACCCTGAAAAACTGTAGTGATCCAACAACTGACGCTCGTGATACGGCCACATACAGCTTTGTAACCACGTCCACATATCAGTGTCAACCAATCAGAATCGCCACGGACAAGTCCGACAAGAGCTCCCTGTGATTGGTCATCCTCGAGTCTACCAATTATATTCTCTAATTTAACATATTTATACAAAGCTGTTCTGCAATGCAACTAACGTGCTATTTCGCGGCCTTGGTCTTCTTGCTGCTTCCGTTCGTGTAGTTCTGGGTGGCGACAATTTCTATACGTCCTGTCCGTTCAGTTCATCAAGATTATTACAAAAATCTTTGAGTTAATTCGTCGTAAAAATCTTGTTCCATTTTCCCTCAGAGGTTCACGTTCCGTCATTGTTGCGGCCTACATGTAGAAGCAAAAATATGGTTTCGTCCGAATCTCGAATGTAGTTATTCACCGCATACAAGCTGACCACCAAGGTTATTTTCCTAAAACGTCAACACTACTTGGTAATGATGGTACACATATAAATATACTGTTCTGCATTAATGCTGTCGTGTATGAGTACGAAATAGGCTTACCGGACACCCGGATGCACCAGTGTCGACAATACCTGTACACAGACACGATCTTAAACCAAAGTGTCATTTGCGATCTAATTCTGTACGGTTTTCCGTGAAATACCAGAATTTTAAGCCACAGGGTTTCGAGTTGCTTTTGGTTCAGAGATCATCTCCAGAATCATAATCTTCTCATTTATTGATAGTTTTCTATTTCCGGTAACATCATCCTCGTGGCTAATACAGTTACATTTATAGGTTAGAAATGCATAAATCAGGAATACCATTGAGACCGGTACTCAACATGAGTGCATCCCCGTATCACTCAGTTGCCCGATGCTTGTAGATGCATTTGAACCGGTTCGCCGAAAGATTGCCCGCTACAGCCTAAAAGACACCTCTCAATTCATAGGACTGATTAGCGAGCGACAGGCTGAAGAACTAACGGTGGCCTCTTTGGATGTGACATCTTTGTTTACCAACGTGCCTCTTCTGGAAACGATCAATTATTTGGGCGATTTCGTCGTAGAAAACGATATCAATATCGGTATTCCAGTAATCAATCTGAAGGAACTACTTTTACGATGCACTTTCAATATCCAGTTTACCTTCAACGGGGAATTATACCGCCAGACCGATGGAGTAGCTATGGGGTCACCTCTAGGCCCCTTACTTGCTGATATATTCATGGCTAAGCTAGAAAACGGGAAACTTAGCGATACGATAGAAAGTCTACCCATCTACTGTCGATACGTAGATGATATTTTTGTCCTAACTGACAGTCATACACGGCTGGAGTCATTGGTGGACGACTTCAACCAGGCACATGATGCGGTTGATTTTACTTCGGAAGTAGAAGAAAGGAACACTTTCCACTTTCTAGATGTGCTTCTTTTAAGAGGTGGCGATGGCAAACTGCTCCGTTGCGTATATCGCAAACCAACGTGGACAGGCCAGTACGCCAATTTCGCCAGCTTTGTACCCATCGGACGTAAACGTAACCTTATTCGTTCACTCGCAGCCCGTGTGCGAATGATTTGCTCCAAGGAGACGGTGAGTGAAGAATAAGACATTTTGAAGCAGACGCTATTGGATAACGGATATCCCGAGCGCTTCATTCAGAAGAATATAGCTGAAAGGTCAACGAGACAAGCGTTAGTGACCGTGAAGAAGAAAGATCTATACATCCATCTCCCTTTGAAAGGAGATGACAAAAACGAGTTACTAATAAGACGCTTGGAAAAGGCAATCGCTCGCACCTTTCCCGCTGCTACACTGCGTGCCGATTTCACCAGTCGACCAGTGATCTCGACGAAACTAAAAGACAAGTTACCTGTCCTCACCTCATCCATGCTAACCTATTCGTTTGTTTGCTCATGTTCGGCAAGCTATATAGGTAGAACGACACGGCAACTATCACAAAGGATCAAAGAGCACAAACCAACTTGGCTGTCGACAGGAAACAGAAAATCCATCACCAGCGCGATTGTGGCGCACCTCGCAGACACTGGACATCACGTAAACGACGACGCGTTCAAAATAGTCTACAGAGTCCCTACGAATGTGCCGAAAGCCGCTCGAAAACAACATCTAGCAACGGCAGAGGCTGTGGCGATCAGATTATTCAAGCCATCGCTTTGTTCTCAGAATCGTTTCGTTAAAGCACTCAAACTACCCTGGCCGCGATCCGAGACCGACCCTGGAGCTCAGTGTGACCCATACGTTGACCCTTTGGTTCAAACCGGAAATGGATAATCCCCGAAACCCTTGTTCATTGTTTCACGGGCCCCTTTCCCAACCACGAAACAACAACATTTCCCCTCCTATCCTTCCTAACTACGCAACACCAACTTTGAAGACCATCCAATCAAACTTTAGCACACAGACCTTGTTCATAATTTATGCATTTCTAACCTATAAATGTAACTGTATTAGCCACGAGGATGATGTTACCGAAAACGAGCTTGTTCGCTATTCGTGTTTTCTATATATAAAGAAATGGGATTATTCAGTGAGTTTTCTATTTATGGTCTCACACTATGAATTAGCACTGACTTCTTGCTGAACGTACTCAGAAAATTTCACATCCTGAGTGACAACCAATAGACGGTTGGAGGATTATTGGGTCCGTAACCAGCACGCAGCCTGCCTTCACTAGCACTTAAGTGGTCAATCCAAGAGGTGAACTGTTCCGACCAATCCCGTGTAAGAATAACTACTTTTTGGAGATTCACTCCTACCGTGATTTACTGAGGCTGCTCTGGGAAGTATTGGGAACATTTTACAGGCTGTGACATATTGAGAGTGCCTTATTTGATAGAAATGAGTGTACATCGATTTTCGTGGAATGTGGACGTGAGAATATACGAAGTTCAGTTATCAGTCCCCATTGAAACACACCAGCATACGCATCAGTTGGGGGCGCACGTTACGAGGTCCACCGAAACTGACCTTAGTAAATAAGGGCTGTCTGAATAAACATATCACCACAGTGTTACCAGTTTTGTCGTCAACAGTCAACATTGGTCTACACGATCATGAGTAACACACAAAAAAGCTTGTCAGTTGGCATGTCTCTCCAATAAAATACCCGTCAGGTCAATAGTAATTTACGGCACAAGCGATCTGTTAGTCTCTGCCATAGTCAAGTGGCTGTGAATTTAGTGTAAAGGTCTCACGTGTGAATTTGGATACCAGCATAATAGGTCCAGCTGACTTGGAGGAAAGCTTTCGATCACAATTCCCGATAAAAAAAGATAAAGTGACTTCGTAACACGCAGTTCCACGGATTTCTTATATTGTACGCATTGTTCGTTAAAATTTACTTTAGCTTACCGAATTCGAGCGGAACCAAGAGCTCAAATGTTTTTTCTACCAAGCTTTCAGTGTTATTCAGACGAAACCTCATTTTTACCACAACCAGTTGGTCATAATCATGATGAAATACGAGCCTCTAAGCTAAACCGAAACAAAATTTCCTTGCATTGAAGTAACCCACATATTACCAGAAACACAACAATTATACTCATTATCAATTATTGGGTTTAATTTTATTCTTCAGAGTTTTTCACAGAGTCTTCTGTATAGAGTTCACCGAGCAAACTATTTGTTGTTCATTTGTTCTGTGCACACTCCAATCATCATGCATGCTATTTCGTACATAGCCAAATAAATTATCAGCGTGTAACTCGTTCTATTGCCACCTTGGATATGGATTATGGCAGTGCAAAGGTTAGTACAATTGTCACTGATTGCTCTGGAAATCATCTCATTTTTTTCTTCTGTCTCAGCTCCGAGATCGTCTTCAAGATGAAGTCCATAACTCACTCGTTTCGTTGTCAGAACAATCTTTACTGAAACAGGATAGAAATCAGAACTAACTTCTGATAAAATATTCCCTATCATGACAAAACAGAGGCGACACGCTATGAGCTCGTGAACAAGGGCAATGCAAAAATTGTTTCCAAAATTTTCCTTTATCAGCTCAATTTAGGCTCTTGGTGACCGCCAGTGGGTAGAATTTTTCCGACGATCTCATTGAAATAGATGGAATTATCAGTGCGAGTAAAGATTTATTGAATTTCGACAAACAAATTCAGCTCGCCATATCGAGGAACTAGGTTGAACTGGTTCAATCCACGTCCCTTGCTCCCTATCCTAAATTTATATTGTATTAACCAAACTATTTGCTCGCCCTTCATGCATTGTCACCAATAAATGCCATGTCGACCATACTCTTGGCTTCCTCAACCGCCTAACAATTGTTGTTCAGTCATATTGTATTGCGCAGTTCTTTCCAGTCTTGTTTCTACGACAAATGTCGATTGTCCCCAATTCTCATGATTCTAACTGTTGTGCTTATCTGTTCGAGTTTATCGCTTACGTAACCTTCTCCCCGATTTTGGAACGATCCATGTCATATGGACCTGGATTACATGACGAGGTACAAACGTTTGAACGTAATTATCCTTTTCAACCCCCCACCCCACCCTTCAGTCTACGGTATCAGTGTGAACGACTGGACTTGGCTATCTCTCTGATCTCACCCTTTCTCATAACCATGCTGTTTAGCTTGTTCTTCACTCAAGCTTGTGTGAGTGTATTCTCTAGAATCAGTAATTTTCTTCTCTCCGTTGATTGGTGAAAATGTCCTCATAAATAAGGACCTACTTTGTAAGCCACTGGAATCTTCTTTGCATTGCTGTCTCGAACGTTTCCTGTCTATTGTTGCTTGGGCGTCTTGAAGACTTCCTTGACTGTGTTGATTCTGTGGTCGGTTTGTCCACAATTGGAGGTATGTTATTGTTACTGTCTGACAATCTGTCCTCCAATACACGTAGTAAAGTGAGCGTGTGTTCTCTGTCTTGGGACTTTGGGTTCGTTTATCTCCGAGCCACTCAATTACGGAACAAAAATCAGCTCAATTTAAGGCTCTTGGGGACGACTAGTGAATAGAATTTTTTCAACTGTCTGATTGAAACAGACTGAATTATCTGTGCTAGTAGTAGATTTACAGGCTACGTAAATTATAAGGCATTCGAAAATATACCCAGTTTGTACCTGGAGCTTTCTGAATAGGTGGAGCTACATCATTGCTTCAGGTTAGTGACCGTGAAGAAGAAAGATCTATACATCCATCTCCCTTTGAAAGGAGATGACAAAAGCGAGTTACTAATAAGACGCTTGGAAAAGGCGATCGCTCGCACCTTTCCCGCTGCTACACTACGTGCCGATTTCACCAGTCGACCAGTGATCTCGACGAACCTAAAAGACAAGTTACCTGTCCTCACCTCATCCATGCTAACCTATTCGTTTGTTTGCTCATGTTCGGCAAGCTATATAGGTAGAACGACACGGCAACTATCACAAAGGATCAAAGAGCACAAACCAACTTGGCTGTCGACAGGAAACAGAAAATCCATCACCAGCGCGATTGTGGCGCACCTCGCAGACACTGGACATCACGTAAACGACGACGCGTTCAAAATAGTCTACAGAGTCCCTACGAATGCGCCGAAAGCCGCTCAAAAACAACATCTAGCAACGGCAGAGGCTGTGGCGATCAGATTATTCAAGCCATCGCTTTGTTCTCAGAATCGTTTCGTTAAAGCACTCAAACTACCCTGGCCGCGATCCGAGACCGACCCTGGAGCTCAGTGTGACCCATACGTTGACCCTTTGGTTCAAACCGGAAATGGATAATCCCCAAAACCCTTGTTCATTGTTTCACGGGCCCCTTTCCCAACCACGAAACAACAACATTTCCCCTCCTATCCTTCCTAACTACGCAACACCAACTTTGATGACCATCCAATCAAACTTTAGCACACAGACCTTGTTCATAATTTATGCATTTCTAACCTATAAATGTAACTGTATTAGCCACGAGGATGATGTTACCGAAAACGAGCTTGTTCGCTATTCGTGTTTTCTATATATGATGAAATGGGATTATTCGGTGAATACTAATACTAATGATTATAACAATAATAATAATTTTTCGCTCATTTATGTTGAATATTTGCTGCTTTGTGGGTAGATGGATGTGTGCGACGTTGAGTGTCATGATAAAAGACTCTGAACAGAGTAAACTAAGGATTGCCAAGGTGAGGGAATATAGTGAAATTAACGAACAGAACAGCTTAGATTATCCTACGTTATATTTAGATAGGTTGATTTTCTAAATGGTTCAGCAGTAGTCATTTTTCCTGTCAATATGGCTGGTATGTTTGTACCTGTTTGAGGTAGAAAGAAATTCCTCCATAATTGGCTAATCTGTGCTGATACGTAGTTCGTCAAAGCTGCTCATCGATAAGTCTAACTCAACGAAGAAAGGAAATTCCAGTTTTGCATGAACGTAAAAGTTGTATTCAAGGTCATCTGGGCGCGCTTCGGTAATCACTTGCATTGTTATCGCGCTGACAAAAAAATTTGCTAGCAAGACTTTAGGTTCTCGGCACCTACATACTGACCGTTGGAGTCAACATGCAACATGTGATGAAGCAGAAAAATATTTCTTCACCAAAATGATGGAATCTACACAGAAAGGATTGTGAACAATCCAGAAGAATAAAGGCAAGCGGAATGATTAGTAGTATGTTTGAGCTGTGGGTCTGTACTAAGATTTCAGGTACTTCAACGGAAAAAACTTTCTATTCAGGAAACTGAAACATTTGAATCCAACAACGAATTTGAATAAGCAGTTCAAAAGACAAACGCTATGAAAGGAATTCATTTCGTACATTCTTATTGGTCGTGTACGTATAAAATCCAGCAAGAAAACTAACCACTTTATGAAGCGAAGTGACTAATTAGAGCAACATAGTGGTACTTGAAGTCGTGTGTCTGTGTCTGAGTGTGTGAGTGTGTGCGTGTGTGTGTGTCTATTTGTGACTGCATATGGCTGATCCAAGCCATGGCATGTTAGGGGATTTTATACGTACGCAACCGATGATAGCATAAGAAAGGAATTCCTCTTGCAGTGTTTGTCTTCTGAATGGCTCATTCAAATAGACCTTGTTCCTTCAGAGGCTCATGACCCGTTACAGCTGCGGCCGACTGACAGTGCCAAAGTAAGGCTTCGTCTACAGTTTGAACATATTTATTCGCAGTATCCAAGCAGATCACAAAGATTATTGTTCCAAAACTCCACCACTATTTGTTAGTTATCGTATGTTTAAAACTATGTAGTTCTGCTGCAATGCTGCCATGTGTCAAGAAAGTGCTTATCAGTCACCTGCATGCACCACTTTTGACGATACTGAATGTTGATTACGTAACGGTTCATAATGCAGTAAGCAACGGTAAACTATCGTGGCGAGGCCTTCAAATTCGGCTATGCAGTTCACTCCGTTTCACAGCATTTTTCACATAACCCAGTATTCACTGCTTACTTTGATTTTCTACTTCACTGAAATTTAACCTCGTGTGGTCGTCATAACAATCGTCATTAGAATGAGGTCATCATGCCCAAAGTTTTCAAATACTCTGTCGAAATCCTGATATGGTTCAAGTGCCCCACAGATAACCTGAGAGTCACTCCTTTCAAAAGAGCCTTCACAATAAACTGGAAAGGATTTATAGGAAAATTATTGATAATGAAAAGAAACCTCACGAGGGACGGAGAGCGGGTTTAGGAAAACTAATTTTGCCGCACACGTGTTTACCAACCCGTATCAGCTTCAACATTCTTTCCCTTATTGGAAACGCAACAGAGTTGAATGAACTTGTGCACCGCTGGGAGCCCTGCTCCTCCAAGAAGATATTGACAGCAATGTCATTAAGCTGGAAGGCTTTGCTGGTTATTGCACCGATCATTGTGTCCTGCACAGCAAACGAGGTGGTGGGGTTAGCACATACATTATTGAAGGATGGTGCAAGTCAGTGCAAGAACTATTTCACACTCGACCACTTATATAAATGCATCTGTGCACCGAAGCAAACTTATACGCCTCAGTAACCACTGGTGTGGCATTCTTGAAAACCTTTACATCTCTCCTTCTTGTCCGGTTATTGCGTTCGAGCACTTCTCCGACACGATGGCCACAACTCTCTTGGAATACATTGATGTCTCTTTGAACATGGTGTGCGGAGATTTCAACCACTTTGGGCTTCTCAAACATGGTGAACTTTCCTACCAGATAGGATTCAACATTAGATCTATTTTCTGTGAATAAAAAAAATGTGTTTCACGTAAAGAGTCGTTCACCTATTGGAACATTCGAGCATGCAGTTTTTGAAGTTACTCCCATGATCTATGGTGAAACCAACCACAAACTGTTTGCACAGTGTTGTGATCGTATACGTAGGAGACTGAGAGGCAACCATGATTCTGTCTCGAGACTCCGAGAAATGATCGCGAAGTCTTCTTTGGGTACGTTATTCTACCCGGATCCGTCGATATACTGTGATCACCTCAGTGGTTATTTAAACTTCAGCTACCATGAATGTTGCCCATGGGAGACCTTTTACATTCGAAGCTATCAGTCTTCCTCCCCCGCCTCAAACAATTTCGTCGAAGGAAGGAACGTGCATACAAATCCAATGGCTACGTATCTGTGACATCTCTTTCAATAGAAATTAGATCAGAGTTGAATCGAATCGCAGTGATATATTCTCAGTTAATACTGAGCAACAAAACCTATCGAGAAACGTGGAATATGTTAAAGCTTCTGTGCGGGATTTCATCTACCGGCCGTACACCAAGCACGGATGTAGAAGTGGTCAGTCAGAGACTCAGCAAAGTCACTTATCCAATCCCCAACATAGGCTCGGAAGATACCCTTATGCACAAAGGAACCACATTTACTTTAGACTGCAAGGACGTTCACTAAGAGTTGATCCAGTTGAACACAAAGAAACCTAGGGGACCGGATGGCGTTTCGTCGATTATACTGAGAGAATGCGCGTCTACCTTATCCCCGACTTTATCTGGGTTGTTCGATCAGCGCGTGCGTCACAACCACATCCCCGACTGCTGGAGAGTGGCTTCGATTGCCCCCATACCGGAGAAGCGAGCCTCCAAGTTCCGGCCTATAGCCCGCACATCCGTTGTTCTTAAGATATTCAAGAGGCTTCTGTTGCAAAGGATGGCATTACAAATGAACTCATTTGATCCCAAACAGTTTGCCTATGGCCGTTCATACTCCACTATGGATTATCTTGCCTATTTGTCCCATTATATTTTGTCATCCCTAGACCAGAAAAGTAAAGCTGTCAGAATTATCCTTTTTGATTACAAAGACACTTTCAGCTGCATTCAAAGATAGAAGCTACTCTGTATTCTCTCTGAGAGTGGTGTTCGAACTGCCACCATTAGGTGATTATCTGATTACTTCGACAAATGTCAATAGTTTATACCCTACCAAGGCAGGGCTTCTTCCGTGGCAATCTCAGAGCTGGGTGTTCTACAACGTGCCATTTTATCACAATTTTTCTATTCTTTACACCTATCCGCCATGGCTTCTTGCGACTATTCATTTGTCATTAAATACGCTGATGATGTAGTATTAGGTGTACCCTACCCCCAGTGACTCTGCTTTTTCCTTTTTGCTGCTAGGAGTCTCGAGCATAGCTGAGGGGTCTTCGAACCACAACCTAACTGTTAAGCTTTCTAAATGTGCTGATTTGTTCTTCTGCTTTCTAAAAGACTATGGGTACACGTACATTGTAGGATGTACTTCACTTGTACATATTACCGGGAATGACATTCTCCTAGCTACGTCGGTAAAGTATCTTGGCGCAATCCTAACACGAAACCTGTTATGGTCTGACGACATTTCCGCCGTTGTTGTAAAAGTTAGGAAGCTAATACCTTATGCTCTTGAAAAATCCTACATACCACTTGTATAATTTGTAGTAGCCTCGATCTTTCTGAGAAAATGACTGTTTTCTGGACATCATTTTGGATCTATTTTCTCTACAATCTTTTCTGACATTTGACGTCGACCTCACTCCTTTGTTTGGTTGCGTAAGTTTTACTGGACTGACTTTTCCCGAGGTTTCCGTCGAACTCGTTTTGAATCACTTTCACTTTCGGTCTTTCTCCAATTGTACGCGCCCGCGGCTCGCTTTTTGCACAGCCGTTGCGTTTATTTCCGTTCGGAGTATCTCTCGTATCGGTACTGTCCCGGTGCCACGATATATAGAATACACCTTGCATTTGTAAACCGACTTGCGTCTTCTATATTCGTCCGACAGAGGGGATAAAGTTGGTATTTCGCTGCCAGACCGAATAAAAGACAAGTTCACTAGCCGACCTCGAACGTTTTCCATAAATTTAGCGTTGTGTGTATGCCTGTATCCTACCACTTTAGCTTTATGAACTCCCAGTAATCTTCCCGGACTGATTGCAAAGGATTTTAAATTTACCTCCAGGATGAAGAGGTTCACCGAGTGTGCACCTTTCTTATGTGGTTTATCACCGCTCCAAGGCTCAGGGACTGGTTGCCGGTTATCCCCAATGACGCAGTGGGCCTTCGTGGCTATTGGGTAAATACCCCTTCCACAGCACTCATGCGTAAGCATGTAATAAAAAAACCTTTCTCATTATTTGGTATCACAACTTTCTAATTGTATTCAGCAAAACAACCAAACGCGAGGCTCTAGCTCAATATCGATCTGACCCCCTACTCTCGCCGTTGGAACCTGATGTAATAAACAGTTAGAACGAAATAACAGACAATACTGGTTAGACGTTCAACGGTTGTGCGGAATGTTCGTCCACAGGAGCGGATGACAATTCTGTAATACAACGGACGGAATTGATAGTCAGGCACACACACACACATGTAGGTGTCTTGACAGAATCAACAATTCATACTAGTTGTTCACTACTATGGTTGCACCAGTTTTTCGCGCCACACAGCTTTCCCCTTAAATAGGCACCGCCCCGGTGCCTTGTCAAACGGCCACGATTGGGTACCTCAACTTCTTCGACTTCTGGCACACTTTTGCTAGCCTGGGACCGGGTAAGGGTATCGGGGCTGAATACCGGTTTTACCCGAATAAAACGTACCATAAAGGGTGGTCTTTGGTTTGACTCGTCGCAAATAACACACAAGTTTTCGGATATTATTCTCTCCACTATATAAGAACCTTTCCACGCTTTGTTAAACTTGGTGCAGGTTCCCATTGGCAGTGTCGCGGATTGTAAGAACACCTTATCCCCCAACTCTAAGGGAGCATCGAGTACGCCACGGTCATACTCTTTCTGTCTTCGATGACTTTGCTGCAGATGTTGTCGGGCCAGCGTATATGCCCTCACCAAGGTTTCTTTCAGATTGACCACGTACCCAGAAGTCGATTGTGGTAACCGGCCCACATACGGCCTTCGTAAATCACAAGGTATTCGCGTTTCCCTCCCTGTCCATAGGAAGTGGGGCGTATGTCCAGTGGATGAATGAACCGTGCATCCATACGCCATTACACACTGTGTAGTGCCTGATCCCAGTGTTTCGTCTCTTCTACAAATGTTCTCATCCTTGCCTTGAATGTCCGGTTAGTCCGTTCGACCAATCTATTGCCTTCAAAGGGGTAGGACGTCGTGCGAGTTTTATCGATTTGCAACAGTTTGCATAGTTCCAACATTGAAGTACTTTCGAAACTGCTCCCCCTACCCGAGTGCAATTGACCGGGTGTGCCTCATTTGCAGATCCAGCGGTCGAAAATTGCCCGGGCTACTTCTGCTGCCTCTATGACCGGAACAGATGAAACTTCTACTCATTTTGTAAAATAGTTTATCATGACAATGATATACTTGTTTCCATGCCGGGTTTCCGGCAATGTCCCCTTCATGTCGATTCCCACCATTTCGTTAGGGAAACCAGCTTTGACAGGGATCAAGGGTACTCGCCAATTCGGAATAGAGTGTTTCATCTCAGAGCACACTTGGCCGTCTCTGCAGAAGTCCTCGACGTCCCTTCGTTGGTGTGGCCACCAATATCTGACGCGAGTTGCGTCATATATTTTATTTTGTCTTGGGTGTCCGAAATCGTAGTGGAGGTTTGGTAGCACCTTTCTCACTTGTGACTGTGGTACTACGAGTCATCGCATGTATTCTGGTCCATACTCTATGAACAAAGAGCCATCGGTCAATCTTAGGCTATTCCAATGCGACCATAAGCACCTTGCTTCTTAACTGGTCCCTGGCATTTCTTCGCCAGTTGGGCACGTGCCATTATCCTTTAGGCGTTGTTATACGACGGCGAGTTCTGGGTCCTCAGCCTGGATCCTTTCCCATTCGTGACTTTCACCGGGGGTAACTAGTGTCACTTGCGAAGTGCAGGAAGAGCATTGTTTGTGCGGCCATCAGGTCATTCCGTCTGCATTCCCGTGAGATTTGCCGGGCCGATGGAGGCAGGCGAATAGGTATTCCTGTAGGTATTCTTGCCATCCTGCAACTTGGCCTTCGGGGCCTTTGAAACTTGTCAACCACAACAACAAACGGTGGTCTGTTAGGACGAGGAAATGACGGCCCAAAAGGAAATTTTGACAGTGAGACACAGAGTAGACCAACGCCAACATCTTCCGGGTCGCGCAATAATTCTGAGAATACGTGTTCGGTGCCTTGCCGGTCCCTTTCTGACAAAACCGCACCAATGCCCTTGTCTGAGGCATCGGCTTCCAAGGTTAATTCGCCGGAGGACTCCGATGTGTTGGGGAAGGCTAGAATAGGTGTTTCGGATAGCCGACTGCTCAGTTCTTCGAAAGATGCTTGCTGATTCTCGGTTCATTCGAATGTTTGAGTGTGCTGAAGGAGGCAGTTAAGTGGCGCTGCTATTGTTGCGAATTTCGGAATGAACCTGCGATAGTAAGATGCCAACTCGAGAAAACCGCCTACTTCTTCCACATTGGAAGGGGTAGGCCACTTTTTATTCAGCTTGGATTCCTGAAGCCGACTCTACTTGTCTTAGGTAGGCCACCTTACGTAGTGATAGATGAAATTTAGAAGGTTTGAATTTTAGGGCTACCTGCTGCAACTTTTCGAACACCCGGGCCAAGTTTTGTATTTGTTCGTCTGGTGTCCTTCTTTTGGCAATTACATCGTCCGAATACACGAGACAAAACTGAGGAATCAGGTCACGCAATACGGTGTGCATCAAGCGTTGGGAAGTTGCTGGGCCGTTTGTTAGTCCGAACGGCGTTGTTTGAAACTCGTATAGTCCGTCGGGTAACTCAAATTTTGTCGATCCCGCTCCTCAACTTCCACTTGCCAATAGCCGGACACTAGATCTAATGTGCTGAACCATATCGAACCCCTAGGGAATCTAACAGCTCATCGATGTTTGGCAGCGGAAAGGAGTCCTTTCTCGTCACTTGGTTCAACTTTCGATAATCTACGCACAAACTCAGCGACCCGTCTTTCTTCTTCACTAGAACTACCGGTGCTGCCCATGGCGAGTTTGAGAATTAAATTACATCACTGTCCAGCATTTCCTGAATTAACTTCTTAACCGAAGCCTCGTAGCAGGGGGGAATCTTCCGTTTGCGCATTTTAATAGGAGGTGCATTACCGGTGTCAATAATATGTTGAACTACTCCAGTGCGACCTATCAGAGTATTATCCCACGCAAAGACATCCCAGTACCAAGGATCACGGTGGCCAATTTATCACTGACCTGTTTAGGGGAATCCGACGATTTCAGCAAGATATCAACAGTTTCTTCATCTCTTTTTCCAGATGCGGTGGTTGCCACGAATGGGTTTTTATGGTTGCGAGTGTTTGTGAACGGAACAGAACACCGCACCATATGTGAGACCCTGCTGTGTAGATCGATTACGCACTGAAAGGTTTTCAGGAGGTCTACGTCTACAATGAGATCGAGAACCAATCCTCGGAATACCACAAAGTCTAGAAACTTCCTCAGGCCCCCTAGCTATACATAAACGGTCACAGTGCTTGGTACAACCAGAGGCTCCCCATTTACGCTGCATAATGTCCCTTTGAAATCATGACATTTCACCTTATTTCTTTGCAACTTCCCTTGGCAGTGTTCATTGATCAGGCTACGTGCGGCGTCGGTATCGACCAAACTGTGTACGCGTAAGTCATTCCCCACGGAAGGCGCTGATCCTTGCATACTACAGACGCTTGACTTTTTGGATTGTGTTACGCTTATCTCAAACCCCGACTAGAAGTCCGTTACACTAGTGTTTACCACCGACTGTTTGGAAAGATATTGGCTGACGCTGCTCATCCCATTCACGGTGATCTTGTCAGATACGTTTCAACCTCTACTCGGGCAAGTTACAAACACTTATTCGCTCTTACAAAAGCATATAAATGTCCTGTTATCCTCTTTCTTGCGCGATTCCTTAACAAGCCTGACCAGACTATTTCTGAATTAAAGACCTTCCTTGCACGAATTTTGTTAATATTTCCACATTCACAATATGTTGTGATAATGTGACAGCTGAATATTCTGCTCAAGGTGTGCACAAGGCATTTTCCTGGCTTGACTTGAGGCGTCTCTTCGAAAATCATGTTCACTGTCACTGGAACTACTCCAGGACGTGAGTTTCTATTTTTGCTACTACCAACAACAAAAGTAGTTAAATTGTGAATTATGTTTTAGTGACTTGGCGAAAAAATACTTCGGATCGTCCACTTGAAAAGACGATCAAGGACAATACGACCTGCAGAGGATAGCTTTAAATGGTTATATTCAACTGTTAAATGGTCACATAAAGTTCTCGGTGGATTCCGGTGGCCGTGCAATTGGTATGCATACGAATGTGATTTCACTCAGTGTGAATAAACTGATCATGTTGGTCAAGTTTGCAGCCCCTTGCAAGAACACCGGAGTCGAATTGCAGCTTCTGAATCATTTACTCGGTACCGTACCATCCAATACCACAATGTTTATCGCTGACTTGTTTACGGTGTGAGCTTGCATATTCACATTGGTTTTCTGAATGTGGGATTCTCCAATGAACCGGATTCAGTTGACGCATTCGTTAGCGGTTCGCACATTGCCACTTATGAGCAGCAACTTAACTGGGAAGTCGAAGTGGTTACCAGTTCAAAAATGTATTTGAGTGCAGCTGTGTGCGGCTCACACAGGGCACCGAAACGTTTACGAAACAAAAGGAGATTAATTTGTTCCGTCCCACTAGCTGTAGTGAGAAAACTCTTCTGCCTTCGGATCATCTCGTTTTGTTGGTATAGCACATATTGTTTATATAAGATATGCTCTGGTCATAACTAAAACCGTGCATAAAAGCCCACTGGACTACTGATAGACCTAAACGGTACGTCTGCCTGGTTTATCTGATTGCGCCCGGATTGGTTGGTTCGGCTCGGGTCGGTTTAGATGAATGTCAAACGCTCATTGGTCCACTGATCGCCTGATTTGTTCTGCTCTCGTCGATGATTCTGGTCAGCCGACCACGTGCCGTCTGCTTCACTGAACAGTCTATTAGCAGCCTGGTGGACCCATCCCCTCACATCCTCCCTTTTTTGATGAAGAAATGCGCTTCTGGTTTTTTCGAGTTTATGCGGACTTATGCCGTTCTCCGTAAAGCTGGAATTTCGCTTGTGTACGTGCTTTCTGCATCTTCGATCGACTGGTTTGTCCTTTTGGAACTCGCACGAACAGATTTCAAGAATCCGTATAAATCTTCTTCTCCATTGGTTTAGTCTTCTTGTAGTGACCTCAACCCATATCTTTTCTTTTTCTTTCGGTAGTGCCAGATCCTGTGTTTCCTTCGGCCTTAACAACAACGGCGTTTACCGGATGATTCCACCCCTTTATAAACCGCTAGTACGCAACTGCGAGCTTTTTTTTTCAACAGTCCCAGGATTTTCTGCCTCCGTACCGACAATTACATCTTCCACAATAAACTTCGGGTGTGCGGTCTCACTGTCCTTAAGGATCGGGGTGTTTTTTCGTTAGATTGACTCAAACAGTCTTCGCCCATTTTCTGTAACACTGTCATGGGGTCTTTGTGGTCTGCATCAAAATCAAAATAAAGTTTAAGCAAACTACGTCTAACTTCATCGTCAAGACAATATCGGAGCATAGCAATCTGATTCTGTTTTCGTCTCAAAAACAACCGAATGAAGGCAGCGAGTTCTTCGAAATTCTGTCTCCAGAACCTCTTATTCCGGCAAACGGTTTTGATCTATCATTTGCCTCTGCGCCGAAAGCGGTATTACTAATTATCTAGACACGTTCGCATCCAAGCTGCTGCGGGGTTCCGATTACCACGCTTTTAAAGACCCACAAGCTCTAGTGAGAACGCGGTTCTGCCTCAGAGTCAATTCGTTCCATTAGCGAAAAACAAAGAATAGACAGGTTGTTGTCACGTCTGCTCACTGGTTGCACACAGCGCTTTGGTCCGACTGGTGAGGCCGACCACACCTTGAGGCTTAAAAACACCCATGAGATTCACCTCTCATCTATCGAACAGGTCAATCGATCGGCTGTCATGCCAGTTGAGATTCCGTTGTCTTAAGCCATGGGCTTGGTACAGCACCAGTGATAACTGCCAAGCCCTGGAAGCACAAAGCTGGAAATTGGCACCCGTGATATTCGAGTAAGCACGGGAATTTCATCCGAATTGACCACACGGCAAACTGATTCGTTGTTGACGTGTGAGAAAGAAATATGCGAACATGTTGACGACCATCTGTGACTCGGCTGTAGGCCAACGACGGGTAAAAACATTCCATCAAAGACATAGTCCACACAGCGCTCGGGCGGTCAGACGGGCTGCACTCGACACATTATAGACTGATCTGAGTAACTACCACATTGATTTGCGAAATTATGAAACTGATTTGCGAAACCATCACACAGATTTAGAAAACTATAAGCTTAATTTGAGAACCGAACGCAATGGTTGATTTTTGCATTAGTAAATGGCATTTCATTGGTCAACTGGCCACAAGCCTCTCGGCCGACCATTGTCCGTTGTGACCGCCTGTCTCACCACGCTCTTCCCGTGCAAAAATGCCACAAACCTCAGTCGTGCGACCTGTCGCGCTCACGGACGGACGTCGATCTGGTGAATCTGTGGGGTTATGTGATCTGAGCCCGAAAACCAAACTGTCCTCAACCCACCAATGGAAACGGCGGTGCATTGTGTTAGACGCCTTTGGGCCAGCGAGAACATTTCGACTATCCTATAGATGGAGTTGTGATGCTGGTCTTTGAATGACATCAGAATTCGGTTCATCGACATGATGCAGAGATGAAAATATATAAATTACGTCAATTAAGGAAATAGCTTGACACTCCACCATGTTAGATAATAGCTGGTCAGATTTCTAAATTCTCATCCTGAAAAGTAATTTCTCACGAAACGTGTTTATCATATGTATATATGTAAGGAATATGTGCAATATGCTTGAGTTCATGTTATCATTAAAATGTAGCGCCCATGCTCCTGAGAATCAACAAGGAAGAACATATCCGACTAAATGTAACCCACGGAATCGCACGCTGAAATCTGAAATTCTTGTACCACTTCATGTGAAGATGGTTATTTTTAGCTCCTAGTCAGTAAATTCTGATACAATAAATAGGAGACTCTTATATACATTTTTCCAGATGAAAACTGCAGAAAACGGAGTACGCAATTAGTCGAAAGCGATGCAATATCCTGGGGGAAATGTTGATGTCTTTGACGATTTTTGGTGGTAAATAGTCATACACTGCCATCCAGCTCGTTACCTCACCTGAACTATTGTGATCTAAGCTACTTCACTACTCCAAGTTTCACGGCGTGGTTACCGGCTATCCCTAATAGTACCGTGAATCTTGGAGGCTATGAAGTATACACCTTCAACTGTACTCATGAGCAAGCATATCTTTAGAAAACCCAAAAAGATGCTAATTTACTTGCAACTGACTGCAATCGTAAATATTGGAATTGTTCACATTCAAGTCAGCTAGCGGAGCTGAAACTGTTAGGAAATACGTAATTGGTACAGCTTCTTAGTGCATTAGCTCTGAGTTCGGCAAAATGGCGCCTAAATGCATGCAGCAAATTGTTCTCATATTCAAAGCGCTGGGTATCCTTCATTCTATCGGTCAGCACTAAAATAAGCCAAATTGTGCAAGGTTTTAACACTGTGCATACCCTTCTCAATGGTCTTCAATCTGAGATTCATACAAGATGGTGTTGGTGTGCAACGAACGGACATGAAGCATTAACTACCGCGTTCCTCCAAAAACGGGACCAAATCTTATATTATTCTTTATCCATATTACGCACTAGGGCATATTTTCGAGAATGTCTTTCATTTTTGGGGATAAAAATCCAGACTGACCAAACGAAGTCTCATTTCTTCGAGTAAAGCGAAGTAGTTTCAAATAGGAACCAGCTTATAGTTGTAAAAGATTTAACAACTTCCAAATTGTATTTAGTCAAATGCAATCATTTCGTCCCTTTTTGTGATGTCCTCCTAAATTATGAAACCCCGAACTTCAGACTGTATTTCTGGCAAATTCATTTCTTGGGGAATCAGTGACCAAATTCTCGTGTTTAGCAACGGAATTTTCCTCAAATGAACACTTTTCCTCCAATTACCCTTCTCGTAGTGCATTGGAAACGCAACTGTCAGTAGTCATATTCCATGAACTCCTCACTAGATTTACGGCCTCCTGGGGATTATGTTTGATAAACATTTCACACTGATATCTCTCCGTTCAATGTTCGAAACAATCATTCGCCTTCATCCGCAAATAATCCTGGGATGAATTTCAATGGTATGCGATTGGGTTTGATTAACAAGTAGTTCACGATGCAGCAACAAAGCTTAGTAGCAATTAAAGCTTTCTTACTGCATGATGAATTATTTATCAATCCTTAAACGGCTTGATTATGAAAGATATATTTGTGATGCTTTGGTGACTGCGGGAAACTGAGTTCTCATGACTACGAAGTCCAGAGAAATGGGGCACTACATTTTAATGATAACATGAACTCAAGCATATTGCACATATTCCTTACATATATACATATGATAAACACGTTTCGTGAGAAATTACTTTTCAGGATGAGAATTTAGAAATCTGACCAGCTATTATCTAACATGGTGGAGTGTCAAGCTATTTCCTTAATTGACGTAATTTATATATTTTCATCTCTGCATCATGTCGATGAACCGAATTCTGATGTCATTCAAAGACCAGCATCACAACTCCATCTATAGGATAGTCGAAATGTTCTCGCTGGCCCAAAGGCGTCTAACACAATGCACCGCCGTTTCCATTGGTGGGTTGAGGACAGTTTGGTTTTCGGGCTCAGATCACATAACCCCACAGATTCACCAGATCGACGTCCGTCCGTGAGCGCGACAGGTCGCACGACTGAGGTTTGTGGCATTTTTGCACGGGAAGAGCGTGGTGAGACAGGCGGTCACAACGGACAATGGTCGGCCGAGAGGCTTGTGGCCAGTTGACCAATGAAATGCCATTTACTAATGGAAAAATCAACCATTGCGTTCGGTTCTCAAATTAAGCTTGTAGTTTTCTGGTAGCGTTCTGTGGTCCAACAGCGCGTTATTCGAGATTTGGCGTCCATTTGATTGGGTGCGCGATAGCTTAATTGCCATCTTCGGCAAAGTACAGCCATTTGTACAAAGATACAGTCCACGGAGACCAATACGCGAATTTGGGAATTGTACGGGAAAATGGGCAATCATACAGCTAAATTGATCATGTGAAGGAAGAAGCCCAAATTCTATTTGTAGAACTTAATTATGATGTAGACAGGTATGGTTTATGCACCTCACTCGGGAAAATACGAAGCATAATTACTGAAAATAACTACTTCGAGTGGAACCTGTACGTATGTATGTATGTTCACTTGGTAATTTTATATATATATATATATATATATATATATATATATATATATATATATATATATATATATATATATGCATGCGTATATAACCACAATGGTGATCCGATGTGTATACGGAATACTTTTCTAGAATTAGTCGATGCCCTCCTGCCTGAACGATTTTCTTTTTCCGTAACCGCATTATTGTAAGATTGCACGCACGTGAGCCAACCTTTGATTACGCGAGCTGAAGCCTACGCTCATGAGTAAGCACGACGCCCATTAGGAGCACTCGTCTACACATAAACCACTCACATCGTATTACGTTGCACCTAACGGATGGACCCATTCCGTAGCGAATGCAAAATGGAGGACAAATTGAAGAATAAGAAGTGTTTTGAAAGATGGTGGTTCAGTCGTACAAAATGACCCTTTGATGCACACTTCCATGCAGAAGTTCTACGGTCATAACTGTGGATCTAACCGCGTCCAGCATCCTCGATGTTGTGATGTTTTGCCGTGTTCTGTCTCTAAAGTAGAAATGGAAACAATTATTATCTGCGTTTACTTTGTACAAGGCAAAATGAAAATCGTAATTGTAACTTACTTATCTTTCATCAGCGAGACAGTGAACGCAAACATAGTTCTCCTCGTTTCCGAAGTTTGCACATTGATATTGCGTCCAACGCGGGCAACAGCTGCGCTGCACCCACTCGGTTTCCTGGTCCAAATCCACTTCGGGATCTTGAAGATGACAGACGCTGGACTCGTTTTCCACGATCGGTGAATGCAGCCTTTCCAAACGGCGCCTTTTCTCCTGGATCCGGTATTGTGCGGAGGTTGTAGTATGCAAACGGCTGAACTGTACCAGCTGCAAAGGATGTCCTATCAGCTGAATGTCTTGTTCATTCGTATTTCTAAGCACTACTATGGCCTTACTTTTTGAGGAAGTAGGAACGACCGGTACATGTGACGTACTGGGCATTTGCCTAACCTTAGGCGTACGTCTTGTGCCACTTAGTTTCCTTAGGTACCTATTACCAGTGTGAAGGTCCCCCAAGTCTACAGTTGTATTAGTAGCTTTGTCAACGCGGCTTACGTCAAAATCTCGTCCGGACCCTATGGCTGTGGCTAAGTTCTTCAGCTGACAAACATAACGTAACCATTTTTCGTTACCCAAGCTTCCTAAAGCAACCGATATATCCTTCATCTAAATCCACTGTTCGTTTTAAAATTCTAGTGAAAACATCTACTAGAGACGATCTGGCAGATAGCTCTTCCTTTAGGTGGCAATTCTCAACCTCGACCCAGTTGGTAGTAAACGTACCGAAGGTCTCCATATTCATTACACTATAACCCGCCCACATTGCTTCGTATGGTAACCAAGTTCGGTTCAAGTAGTTCATGACCTCTGCTCTAGGGTCAAGAATGGCAGCCTTAAATCTATCAAATACCATCTTATTGGAGGCGTAAACCAAATTGTGCATCCATTGATGGATGCGTTGTTTGTCATTTAAGGACAAGCCATGCAAACGGTAACAATAACGCTTCATATCCCTAAGAACATGGAACCGACAAAAAACGAATTGTGCTCCCGGATACGTAACCGCAAATTTATTGTACTGCTCTAAGCTTCGATCTAATATAATGGTCTTCACGTTGGCTGTACCCGGTAACCTGGCTCTCATTTCTGTGATTGCACGCAGATAACTTGCACTGCTCTCGTTAGGGAGCAGGGCGTAGAATATTGAACGACCTAGGCCACTATCGTCTATCAACATGCAGTGCCAAAGAAGGTAGCCACCGCAGTTCAGCTGGTGGGTGGCACCCGCTAGCAGTGCCTCACTATATTTATCCGCCAGAGCCTTCACGGTCTGTAGAATATGAAACGCGAATCTAACTACGCCTTCCCGCGATATGGTTCGTAAATAACCCTTGTCAGTCATTAGTTGTTGAATCTTCAGAACATCACTCCGGCTATCTACGGCATTTGCCTTGGCCCTCAGGTAGTAAATATCCCTTAAGGTGAACAACCGGTTGGACATTTTTGTGAGCGGATCTGCGGAAAGTACCCGTCAGTTCTAACATGTGGGACTCTTGTTCGGGAGTCAAACGTCTGTTACGATGGTGGAGCCTATCGCTGATTAGATGGAAATCGTGGTTATGCTGCAGACGGTGATCGACGACTTTGTATTGCATTCCAACGACACGAAGGCCGGGCATTGAGTATTCTGATATCTGAAAAGTAAAGATAGATTTACTGTGCGTTGCATACCTGATGGCTGTCCTATTTCGGCGTCGATTGTGAACGCAGCAAAATTTAACCCGGTAGTATGGGAGGTGTTTTGGCAGTGCACCCGGATGCGTACGAAGTCAGTTCTCAGCACTAACACTCTCATACACGCAAAACGAGGTGAAAGTCCGCTGCTGAAATAACCGAAAGTCTTCCTCGAACCTTGAGAACAATTTATAGGCATCTTTTGCATGTCTTGAGAAACTCTCAGAGCCATCAACGAGAACACGTGCAACGGCCACGACAGTCAACAGGTCTGAGCGGTAACAGCCTTGCGCAACCCTTATATACTACGAAGTGGCTAACTTAAACAAAAGTCGCCGCAAAAGTAGGGACACCATTCCTATTTTCCGCGAAAATGACTTCATCAGCTTGAACCATTTTCTTTGATATTCACGAATAACGCCAATTTGGCCATCATTAAGGTTGGACCACAAGACACTATCGTAGTCTTCTAAATCTATGTGATAGTTTCGCAAATCTATTTGATAATTTCACAAATCTACCTGATAATTTCGCAAAGCAGTCTTCAGATGGTATGGTTGCGCAGTTGTGTGTTGTGTGTGAGTGTGGAGATGATTGCGATAGAATACAATTCCACGAGAAGCCGAACCATAGGAGAGCATTCATCGGGCACACGAACGATCCCGAGCGTTGGTCTGTGCCGAGATAACAAGCGACGTGTCTCTGTGTGTGTGTGTGTGTGTGTGTGTGTGTGTGTGTGTGTGTGTGTGTAATGGGGCGGGCTGCATGATCGATAGTATCAGTGTGAGTCGAACCGAACGTGAAACCCACGACTTGAAAGGAAAAAGGCCGAAGGTCAACGGGATCAAACCTGACCCGTGTGGGCTGGAAACGGTCGAGGTAAAAGTATGATCCTGCGAAACGGAATCAACAGTACATGAATGGCAATTTAGAAAGCTGCAAGGAGGAAAGGAAGAAGGAGGGAGAGAACATGCGGGTAGTGTAAGGTTATTGAAAACGAACGATAACAAACTGCTTTGCTTGTTCATTTTCCGACCTGCTTGCAACCTCATGGAGCCGACAGTACAGGTCGGATAGAACCGCATGGTTTTTACACGCATATTGTCGCTTTATTCACCATTGCCGACCTCGTTCACTCGAACATGATATCACACAAATATAAACGAACACATCATGAGAGCGTCTGAAATTATCTCTAGTGCAAACAGACGTGTGCACGTGCAGGTGCATAGCCGGAATTTCACTGATGGTGAGGGAGAGTGGAAAGACCCTTCTCTTTCTAGTTCTCTCATTTTCAGGTCTCTCAGAAACAAACAACCCGATAATGGTAGTGTGATGACCGAATCGCCCGAAATGAACTCAGAAGACACACCAGCTGGTGCTGAAATGTACAGGTCTTTTAGCATATCAAATACGGCATTTATATAGGCATGAGATACGTAACGGAAGGCATATACACACAGCTTTTGATCCATGAGCAGTGGGATTCGTTGGCCCAAAACTACCAAACAGCTCCACGTAATGCGGGAACGGATCATGCACGCAAGACATGCGTAGTGCGATAATCAGTATCTATGATTGCACTGAGATGAGTCATACGCCCATGGTGCATTTATTTCTGTACGGAAATGCATGGATGCTGATTGAGGTGTACCCTGAACAAATGAGCACTGATTAGTTCGAATCAATTTTCTCGAAATGCATATAAATAGGACAAAATCACCACAGGTTTGCCTCATCCTGATCCTCAGGATCATTAGAATCGTCATCCCACTTGTGTAAGATGGTACCCTCAGTAACAGTATGATCACGCCTAAAATTGGTTCCTTCAGACTTACAACGGCCTTCTGCTTTCCCTGTATGACATCACTTACTGCGGTTTATTCAGGAAACATGATATCTTTCATTTGAACGATAAAATAAGAGTGGAAAATGTGTGTGTGCCAATCCAGGGATTTAATATGCGCGGGAAACACTCGGAAGCAGTCTTTTAATTACACAAACTTGATAGTATGGATATTATTATTCGTAATAACAATGATGAGTACAGTTCCGTCTGCCTTCTGCTGGTCTAGATCACTGAAGAAGGTGCGCCGTAAATAAGGTAGGTACTCATTTTTATCAAACAAAAAATGGAAGTAACAATACAACGGATGATGGACGCCTCGACAGCAGCCACAGTCACAGAAAAGACAGGGTTTCGATTCCTTTGTTGTACTTTTGTCAATTGTATTTGCTCTAATACCAGGGTTTACAGAAAGAAAAGTACATGTCGTGGGGCCCAGATGAGAGGAAGATGATAATGAAAAACACTGTCTAGAACAAGGAAGTGAACAAGAGTTCGATCAAAAACGCAACCACATTTGGGAGACAGAGTAGGGGAAACAGAAGACCATTGAGAGATTCGAAATCTGTAAAGGACGGTGATAAGGTTGTTTATTGCTGTGTACCAACCACTTTGGAAAAAAGGCAAGGGGATGGCCATGTCGTTTTGAAAACGGTTGAAAATGTCCTCTCAACGTTAGCGTGCACCAGAAATGGCATATCAAAATGACACAGTGGATGAATTTTCCGTATATCTACCTATTTCGCAGTGCCTGATAAGAGAACTTCGAGCACTCGATACTTTCAAGATGAAAGAGACTATGGTGGAGGGGAAAACAGTAAACTGAATTTCATGACCAATGACTTGCGGAAGATTAGGGCTGTGATCTTGCTTCAAAATATGAAACTTTGACAAGGATTTTGTAGAGAAATGAACTAAAATTCGAATCGATGGGGATATTAGAAGTGTAGCTTTTTAATTTCCGTCCACTTACTCACTCCGTCACTTCCGCGATTTCCAGGTGTAGTGCCTCCTTTCTCTCTTTTCCGTAGCGCCCGCTGATTTCGAACATGTTGGTTGGGCCGTTTAATAAGAATACTGCAAAATTCTCCCACATACTTCAAGTCAATGAGTGAATTTTCGCGTATCACCCACTACATTAAACCTGTCTGTTCGAGAGAGAAAAGATGGCACCTAACTGTTGTTGAGGGGTGTATGGGGTGTCTGAGAGGAGTAGCACTTCTGAGTTGGTTGACTGTCGTGTCCCTTGGGGCATCCTCCATCTCTTTGGTCTCCATCATTCACCCAACTCTCACCTGTGGCTCCACGAAGCTGAAGCATGCATCAGCGGCCACACCCCGGCAAACCGCTCGACAGGCGGGCTAAACCAGGTTGAGGGTTACCGAGGTCTAAAAAACTTCGGCGAGACGGTGTTCGGCATGTGAAGACAGATCCTTCTGAATGGGCGGACGAGATCTACTGATCCAACGGCCACAAAGGAGACCTGTTCAACTGCCTGATCCGGCATTCCAGAGGAGGCGAACGAACCGTACAGCAGGTCACCGGCTCCTCTGGAAACACCCTGCTGCCTTGCAGTCTGCACTTGGGTGTGCAAGGGCTGGAGGTGCAACCTCGAACAAAAAGGCCGAACGGTGCTGGGGACACCGCTTCGTACCCTACTCCCGCGACTCTCTATGATTATTCACGAAACCTCAAGCGCTCATCATGCTACGGCGTCCCCGGTAAGCGACGCGCCTCGTGTCCCGGCGGTCGAGGTGATAAGACAACAAGCTGGGATTATTCGCTGCAGGAAAAGAACACACATAGCCTGTTGGAATGTCAAGACGTTTCTAGACGTCGGCAGTCAGTGCATCACAATGCGAACTCTACACGACTATGACGTAGATATTGCTTGCCTCTCGGAAGTCCGCCTGCCCAACTCAGGTAGCCGACAAATAAAGGTCCCGGGTGTGGATACATCCTACTGGCTCTATCACAGTGGCCCGAAAGACAACTCCGGTCTCTACGGTGTCGCGTTTGCTCTGAACAAAGCAGCTAATGATGCAATGATCTCTTGGGAACCCGTCTCATCCAGACTCGCCTTGGCACGTTTTAAAGGCTCCCCGCACGACTTGACGGTGATCGCGATCTATGCTCCAACCAATTCAGCTGATGACGAAACCAAAGACGAATTTTATACTAATTTGCAGGAGGTAATCAACCGGGTTTCGAGGCGCGATGAACTTTTCATCGCAGGAGATTGGAACGCTCGCACAGGTACGGCCGACGAATCTACTCGCCATATTCTCGGGAGATTCGGCCTTGGTCAACGCTGCGAGAACGGTGGCCGACTGATTGGTTTAGCCGACATCAACAGAATGGTTGTCTGCAGCACTCGATTTCAACACCCCAAGAAGCATCTACTCACATGGTACTCCAATGATGGTCGCACTGCACACCAACTCGACCACATCCTGGTGAGAGCCCGTTGGGCCTCGTCTGTGGAGGATAGCCGAGCGTACCGAGGTGCAAAAACGGGCAACACAAACGGCACCGACCATGTCCTCCTACGCTCATGCTTCAAAGTTCATCTGTCCACACGTGCTAAAGTGTCTGCACCCTCTCGGATAAACGTTGCTGCCCTAGGAAATCCAGAGAAGCGAGAAGTGTTGTCACGAGCAATCACAACCCGACTAACCAGCGCGACCAATGCACAAGCAGATGAAGTTTCTGTGGGAGGGCAGTGGATTCGAATGATGACGACAATCAAGGAAGCTTCTTGGACAGTACTCGGGAGAACGAAAAGGCGGACAAAGGATTGGATCTCGGAGAGCACGCTCCAGCTGTCAACCAGAGCACACGAAGCGCGACTGGCAGGTAGCAACGAACGCCACAGACTGCAACGAGAGGCCACACGCTCCGCCAAGGCTGATCGCATAAGATACTGGATAGAAATAGCCGAAAAAATGGAGACCGCGTCCGGAATTGGTGACTTCGGTAAACTGTTCCGCCTTATTCGCAGCGCCTCTAATAGGTTTTGTAAGCAAGATTCCCTTCTTCGTGACACGGCAGGAAACTTAATACCTGAACAGAGCAAGAAAATGGACCGATGGGTGGAATACTTTAGTCAGCTGCTCAACCGGCCTACGGACCACCGGACGGACCAGCCAATATCAACCCCTCCAGCCCAGCACGAAAGCAACTGTGACCCGCCAAACACCGCGGAAATCACGGAGATGATAAACAAACTGAAAGACAGAAAGGCTGCTGGGGAAGATGGCATCCCTCCAGAAGTGTATAAAGCATGTTCATCGTCATTGATTGACAGGTTGTGTACACTTTTTGGTTCCATTTGGAGAGCGGAAGCATTTCCACCGGACTGGGGAATGTCCATACTGCTGCCATTCCGAAGAAAGGTGATAAATCGGCATGCGAGAACTACCGAGGGATCAGCCTGATCGATGTGGCCGCAAAGATCTTTGGTTCGTTGTTACTAACCCGTTTCTCCGAGGCAAGAGACCAGCGCACTCGCCCGAACCAAGGGGGTTTCCGCCGTGGCAGAGGCTGTGTGGATCAAATCTTCACACTACGCCGAATACTGGAGCACCGCTATAAGTTCCAGCAGCCGACGGTAGCTTGTTTCATCGACTTCCGGGCAGCTTTTGATTCGGTGAACCGCGAGTCTCTTTGGACCATAATCCAATCCGATGGAATGCCCGATAAGCTTTTAAGGCTGTTAAGGGGATACTACTCGACAACCGGTGCTAGGGTTCGTATGTACGGTGAAGAGTCCCGCGAGTTCACACTCACTACCGGAGTTAGGCAGGGCTGTCCCCTCTCACCGGTGCTGTTCAACTATGCCATTGATTGGACAATGCGACAGGCATTACACAACTACCCTGGCGTTCAGCTTAGCCAGGAAATATACATCTCGGACCTGGAGTTCGCGGATGATATTGTCGTGCTTGGAGACTCTCCCGTTACGCTACAACCAATCCTCGACCGAATCAATTCCTTCGCGAGGTCCATCGGACTTGAAGTAAACTCGACCAAAACAAAGGCTTTCACAACCCATCTGGGCCCGACAATTCAACAACTGTCGATGAATGACCAACCAGTCGAATACGTCCCTTCATTCAAATGCCTAGGCTCAACTCTGCTTCCGAACGGCCAGGCAAAAGATGAAGTGGTATTACGGATCGACAGCGCCAGGAGAGCCTTTCTTCAGCTAAGACGAACGCTGTGGACTCGCAGTGAAATCAGCTTAAGAACCAAAACTCGTGTTTACCGTGCTGTCATCCGGCCCGTACTCATCTATGGCTGCGAAACCTGGCCACTACGAGCTGAGGGTACCAGAAGGCTGGAGGTTTTCGACCACTGGTGCCTGCGGCAAATCCTCAAAGTCAAGTGGCGCGACAGGGTGTCCACCGACGAGGTAAGGAGACGATGCTGTGATATTGATGCTCTCCCCGTCCTCCTCCAACGTCGACGACTTCAGTGGTTCGGCCATACGCTTCGGCGACCCGAGTCGGAGCTAACCAAGCAAACACTCTGCCCCACTCCCTGCCCTGGTTGGCGTTGTCGCCTTGGTGGGCAGCTCAAAACGTGGACCAGTACAATCGAGAAAGACGTAGAGCTTCTAGGCCTTCGGTCAGTCTATGGAGCCCGGCGATGGAAAAAGGACTGGATCAAGATCTGTACGGAGCTCGCCTCCGACCGCCGCGCGTGGTCAGCAATGGTTCGTGATATCCATGGAGCCGACTTATCCTCTCGCAGGAGATAGTCGCGTAAAAGCAAAAGTAAGTAAGTTGAGTGTAATAAAAAGGACAGGGCAAATGGTGCTTGTTCTTTACCGAATTCAGTATGTGGAACGAAGGCTTTTTTCAACGGGTGAACGTGTATCCAGTGCCAAAGCAAGGCAATCGCACGCACAGGCAAGCAAGTGAAACGCAGACACGTGTGCAAGTGTGTGAATCAACGGTGTTTGCAATCAAAAATGTATGACAACTGTACAATCGGACTAAGCCGTGCAAGGTCGCGCAACAAGTGTTCCAATCTGATTGGTCAGCGCTGTCCGGGATGAAGCACGACAAACGTCAACCGTGTACATGTGCGTACGACTGCATGCGTGTATCCATGATTGCATGGAATTTAGATCAAGCATGTGTGTGTGTGTGTGTGTGTGTGTGTGTGTGTGTGTGAGCACATGACTGTTCAAGACAAACGCAACAGTGTTCTTCATAGAAGTCGCAATTATTCACTTCCCCACCTTAACTACAGACCAGAGCATTATTGAAAATAAATACCGTGAGGAAACCGGTAAGAAGCACACAAAAATACAGGATACATGTCTGATATTAGTTCACATCAAAGATTCAGTCATTTTGCTGGGTAAGTAACTCAAGGTTACTCGACATAGCTGCCATTTAGGAAGTTAAGTCATCCAAATTACATCACATTCACCGTGCCGGCTGTATCATTCATTCACTTACAGCCGGTTCTTTTTGCATCTTGAATGCTTCAAATTACTTAGTGATCTGTCGGTCCAACCGACGTACGTACGCGACCGACGAGAATATACGAAAGGAATTCCTCTCGCAATGTTTGTCTTCGGAATTGTCTCATCCAATTCATCACGGGATCCATATGTTTCAGTTTCATGAAGAGAAGACTCTTACCAACTTGTCTGGGATGGGTGCATTGGAAGCCCACCACCCTGACTACCATTGACTTCGGATGTTAACAACTCTTCAACTACATTGCGGTCGAACTTCAGGATTCATGCATTCTTACTGGGGACCTAAAGAGCAACGATCATATTGACAAAGGACCTAAAAAGCGTGATGCAATCCTTATTCAAAATAATACAAAATTGAATTGCTTGTTGTATCGAGTATCTAGCATTTTGTAAAATCCCATTTTCAACTTGTGGTACTCAAATTTCTAAGTAATTTGAAGTATTCAAGATGCAAAAAGAACCGGCTGTAAGTGAATGAATGATACAGCCGGCACGGTGAATGTGATGTAATTTGGATGACTTAACTTCCTAAATGGCAGCTATGTCGAGTAACCTTGAGTTACTTACCCAGCAAAATGACTGAATCTTTGGTGTGAACTAATATCAGACATGTATCCTGTATTTTTGTGTGCTTCTTACCGGTTTCCTCACGGTTTTTATTTTCAATAGTGCTCTGGTCTGCCTATAGTCCATTCTTCAATCTAGTCGGGGAGGTATTCAGTGCGATTAATAGAACTGTCATAAATTTTACGAGAAAAGAGGCTCTGATTCACAGCGTCTTGGAAGACCACACCACCAAAGAACATAGCTTCAGAATGTCGGTGCAGTTATGTAAACAAGAAATGAATCAGATTTCGCCCGTTTCACGTGTTGCATTAAGCGGACACAATTTCTCATTCATTGGACTTTCGAAATATTTTTTCCGATCTGTAAACCTCGTTTTCTTCGACGTGATAATATTTTTAGTAAATAAATTGGAGATATTTCTTCCTATTCTGTGATAACCGTGATGAACTGAACTGACAGGACGTATTGAAATGGCCCCCATCCAGAACTACACATTCCAAAGTACCAAGATGACCATGACTGCGAAATAGCACGTTAGTTGTATTGCAGAACGGGTTTGTATAAATTTTTAATTTGAGAATATAATTGGTAGACGCGAAGATGACCGATCACAGGGAGCTTTTGTCGTAACTGTCTGCGGCGATCCTGATTGGTTGAGGCTGATCCGCGTGTGTGGCTACGAAGCTGTACCTGTCCGTATCCCGTGTGACGGTGGCAAAATCACCACAGTAACCCAGTAGAATCCCGTCAGAGGGTGAATAAAGTGTACCGAGTAGGAAGTACGGAATGGGAGCAGTGGGAAATGAAGTAGGATTTCCGGAGACAAATATGAACTGGAGAAAAATGTCACACCATATTCCCGTATCAGTTTGTTTACTCTCCCATGGTGCCTGAAATGAAAAATCAACATAGTATTAGTTTCATAAGAGATAACTCTTTTCTGAGGGAATTAACGAAGCTGTTACATCTTTCGATGGTTAAATAGAAACGGCTGCACACATAAGCATATTAGTTTGTCGGTGGTACCTATTTACTGATTGATATGGTCTTCGTGATTTCCTGACTTTCCTACCTGGTCCCGCCATTTCATCATTGAATGTGATGGATATGCCTATTCTCAATCTTCACCTTTTCATACTCGGGGAATTTGTACTCCGGATGTTGCATAAGCACATACGCCCAAGGTGTGATTATCCAAAGAGGGCTGTACTGACGACAGGGAAAGAATCAAACCTATCTTACCGTTTCTGCTATTTCCATGCACTAAACTATTGCTCAGTAAATACGAAAGCCAAAAGTGCTTTGGCAAACTAAAACAAACAAACGAGACTCTTACCCATTTGGAAGTAGCTCATTTTTATCCCCACGTAAAATGAGTTTGTCCTAATTTCTGACCACCATGTACTTTAAAAGAAAAACAAGTTTGGTGAACTTTGCAATGTTTGCAGCCCTTTTTTGATTTAATCTCCTTCACTTCCAACTTCACATCATCTGGAGTCAACTGGTCAGCTTAAGCTCATTATTCCTTTCCTGTAAAAATGACATTGTTCTCCTGACATTCAGATCTTCCTGGCTCCATGATAGTCCACAAACCATGGTCTACTATTGTGTGCAGGAAATGATACCATTGAACGTGACAATTTCCCTTCAAACTTGGCCGTGCTGTCCGATACACTTCTGGACTATTTTGCTACATCACAATGCATCTGTACCAATCCCACAGTAATTTAGTTTGTTGTCATAGAAACATTGTTTCATAAAAGACATGCCTATTATTGTATCATATCCGTGTTATTTTACGTGATCTTTCAGATACCCGAACTGTTTGCTATGAAGCGGTTTTGGAAAATCAGTTCGATATGAAAGGATGAGAATTTTTACAAAGCCGAACGATCATGGCAGCAAACTTCACGCTTGTTGGAAAGTTGGACTAAGGAAGAAAGCTTTGTCAACTATGTGCCAGCCAGCTATCCTATGCTCCAACTTTCGATCACTGCCTGGAAAATGGACAAAATCGACTGATTTCGTCTACGATCTGGAGTATAATCGACTGGGTATCACGGTGCTGCAAGAAACCTGGGTCCATCCTGATACTGACGACGAAACTTTCACACTCGATAATTTTACTGTCTTTCGCGTCGACCACCCGGCTCCGCACAGTAAACGTGGAGGAGGCTTCATTACTTTTATAAATGAATGATGGTGTAAACGGACGAAAAGTATTTTCACGTATTCCACATCTCATACTAGTGCTTGAGACTGAACAAGAAAATACAGCTCGATATATTTGGAAACACCTCTACACTGATCCAATCCGGATCCCATGCTATTCTCAAGAACTGTTTTTCTTGCACCTACCAAACAGTTCATTTGCTCCTCATGCGCTTACACCTTTAGTTTCTACGTCGACCACCCCACCCTCGCCTCAGCCCCTACATGATAATTTGTTTGTCCACTCTCTTTGTGTCGCAAAATTTTGGCCTTCTTTCTATGACTGTGTTTAGTGGCTATTTCTTTGTCTTTAACCTGTGTCTGGGCTCGGTCCATTTGATGACCTTATCTGGTCGTATTGTTCAACAGTGTACGCTGGTTCCTAACAGATTTTAACATTTACGTAACTGTTCTTCCTCGTAGTTCCCTCGGGAACTGATCCACTGGCTTCCACGATGACTCCGTCGCATTTCCGCACCCTCTTCCCTATGCGCATGCTGATTTTTACCCACACACTCTGTTATTCCCTCACGATTGTCTGAATTACTTAAGTGTTTGCTTTGTCTGTGCGAATGTCTGACTTTTGATCTTCCCGTTTCGATCACGCCATTTGCTGGTAGCCATGATATACCGTTTGTCATTCACCACTCTTGCGCGTATGTTCTCTCAAGCGACTCCTCTTCTGACCACTGACTGGTCAAACGCTTCTCATCAATAAAGACTGTCTTTGTAAACCATTTGACTTGCTCCTGTATCGCTGTTTCGTCCTTTTCTTATCCACTGTTACCTGGGTGCTTTAAGGCCTTTGTTGACTGTCTTGATTCTGTGATCTGTTTGCCCACAATCTGAGGTACGTCATTGTTATTGTTTTATAGTTTGTCCTACAGTACATGCAGTAAGGCTAATTATATTGAAAAGACCGTCTATCCAGGTCATTGAGTTAGACTCTAAGGAACACGTATATTGCCAGTCACAGTCAAACCTCGATTCCCTAGCCTCTTTCATCCATTCTGCTTTATCTTCTGTTGGCTACAAAGATCAAGTGGTTAGAGTATGATTCTCTGATTATAGTGAAGCATTTTACTATGCTAACAGATAAGAATTACTCCATGTAATTGCTGACTCGAGCGTCATTATCTCCGGCATTATTCTTTTGTTTACCTACTTTAACCGATCGATAAAAATTTACACGATACTGTGGCCGAATTTCTTCCATACTTTCCTCTACGCAAGGCATTCTCCAGGGTACCATTCTACCATTATTTTTGTTTTTTGCTTACATATTATCCATGACCTTTTATGACGATCGTATCCCTAATACATACACCGATGGTGTAATTTTTGAAATGCCCAACTTTAGCAGTTGCATATTTCCCCTTTTACAGCAGAGAGTAATTGAGCTCGTCAACTGGTCTTGAGGTCGAAATCTAAGGATGGATCATACAAAGTTCTCCGATATTCTGTTCGATCTCCATAAAACCCATCAATACTTCAACCTGATGGTGCCCAATCCAGCTTTTATCATCGATGGAGAACCAATGAAAAGAGTATCGTCCGTAAACTTCCTCGTTGTAACCACCAACCGTGAAGTTACCTGGGCAGATCACGTTGCGGCAGTTTTCTCAAAAGTTCAACGACCCACCTTTTACTTCATATGACTCAGGTCGTTTTCTATCCTGTTTCATTTAATAAGACGCTTTGTATTTTCCTGCATCCTTCCGCACTGACTGTATGCTTCCTCCGTCATCTCCCCCGGAATGCTTTCGAAAGATTTTCAAATTCTCGTCAGGCCCCTTAAGCATTTTGTTCGACATAGTGGCATCACTTACGACCAGTTCATCCGATTTATCGCAATCCAACATTACAAGGCATGTCTGACTTTCTCTCATAAGATCTTAGAAGACAGCACACACACATCCTTCTTTCCGATCTTAGCAATTGCACATCAACATCTGCCACTCAATTCCAATACAAAAATCTGTTTGCTTACAGTAGAGCGTGTACATTCTCTGTAGTTCCTTACTTTTCTCGTGTCCTCACCAACCCGTATTCCATCACCGTCGATTTTCCCAACTCTCTCCGTTGAACATACGTTTTTATACGATGTTTTTTTTTTACTGATAACTAATGCAGTGTAGTGGTTATGTCGCAGCTGAATATTCACACTCGGGCGCACAAAGCATATACTGGACTTGACCTGTGTAAGGACGCCATTCACTAATTTCTGCTGTAAGTGATCCGCTAGCTGAGCCGTGCGGCCACTCCAGACCAGCCGCTTCATACAAAGTGAGATTTTGCGATTAATTTTATTCAAATGGCTGCTTTTGACTACGTAAATTCTGCAACAAACGACTCGATGATAAAATCGGCTGATAGGTATGGAGTTCGAACCCACTCGGAGACTGACTCCAGGAGAAGTTAAGTCCACCGCCTTAACCACTCGGCCAACCTACCGCATGTGGAAGGTACCGACTAAACTCATTCTCGTAATAGAATCACAGGATCGCACCACCTGTTTGTCTTTGAGTCGTAGTAGTGACCGTAAGTTTGTTCGCAAACCTGTTGTATCTGATTCCTCATTCGCTTGGTGAAACTCACATGCACAACCAAATCCGATCAACAGTCATTGCTCCACATGTACCTTACTACTTAATCCTGGAGATCATCTCCAATGCTGTTACAACCAATTGTGTTTGTTTTTGACTCAGTAACTTGGATAAAGTGAATCGCACGTGTATCCGACACACATCCACTCCCATATGCTTATTTGTTTATCCACTCCCAATGTGTCTCATATTTTCTAACCTTCTTTCTATGGCAGTGTAGATGGATGTTACCCATCTTTACCTCGTACATGTGCTTGGCCCGTTGTTGGTCTTATTTTATCACGTTGCCTCCTAATAACCTATGGCCTCTAATCGGTAATCGTTTGCACGTCCTTTGACCCTGCTGTGTCCTTCCGTTCATTGGTCAACTAGTTTCCCGAGTTGTGCCTCTTTAATCATACTCTCTTATCGTCTTACTTACGCTCCCCCTCCCCCGCTCCCACACTGCTTTCATGCGGTCTTCATTGTCGCTTAACATTTATGCTTTCGTAGTCAAGATTCATATCTGCGGCTGTCTGTTCAGTGAACTGTTGTGTTATTCGTCTGTCGGGCCATCTTCGCTGATTTCCCCACATCCCCTCCCCCACCCCTCCCCTGGCCCCTTCCTCTACCTTTGTATCCCATGGCTTAAACTACCGTTCCACGCTGTCACCGTTAGTAATGGCATAACATCTGTCACTCTATCCCAATACGAAAAGCTGTTCGCTTGCAGCAGAGCACATACATTATCTGCAGTTCCTTACCTTGCTCGTTTCCTCACCAACCCGTATTCCATCACGGTCGATTTTCTTAACTCGGTCCGTTAAACATACGCTCTTTCCCATTGCTATTTTTTACTGATGATTTTTGCAGTTTAGTGGTTATGCAGCGGATGAATATTCACCCTCGGGTGCATAAACTATATACTTGACTTCACTATCATTTTTATCTTGTAGATAAACGCGGCCGTGCTTCCATGCCAGTTTACTGCCATTACTCTTCCTCTAAAAGATCATTTAAGAAGATATGGAATCTATCATAGCTAAACAACTTTCCGCAAACTTGGAACAAAATTCCCTGTTGGGCGAAACCGAACAGGCATTTTGTGGTCACGGATCTACTGGTGGCTTATTGGTATGCATCTCACATGTCCGGCACGCAGCATTCATTATCTACAGTGAGTCTTACCTATTGCTTATGGATAACTCCGCAGGGACGATTTATTGCTTAAAATCAGTTATTAGGAAAGAAATGCGGTGGAAGGATACGGGATGAGGACAGTGATTTGTACTGGCTGACAACCTGTTGGGATTGATCACTGATCGAAATGTTTTCAGTTTAGAATTGATGCTGACCAGACTTTTACCCTGTGGTTTTCACAGAAGGATCGGTATGTTCACTTATTCACATCAACTCTTTCAAAATCTTTCCTACACTCATATCAGACCGATTAATTTTGTCAACTCCACTGACAATACTGAGTCACCATATTTGGAACTAAACGGAGTCAACCCATCCGGTCTAGCGGCCTTATGCCGTTTAACAACTTGTATTACTGAGCACCTCCACTCCTGACGTATGATTAGTATCTACATCCAGAACTCTAACCATTGTGCTAGTTAGCAAACCTGTTATAGATAAAAGCCAGTTAATTTTTCCTCTCGCAATGCTGCTCCAAACGATCTAGACGACGCTCCTGGGTCTGCGTCAAACAGCCGTTCGCCTCTTTGATCAGTTCCCTGAAGCATTGCTTTCCTGAATCGGTATTTTCAACTAAACGTACACAGATCAGTGCACACTTTAAAACTCACAAATGCTCACGCCGCTTCTCAGGATCCGAATCGGTTTACGTCTGAGGCGTCTCTACGCCCCATCGTATCTGGAATCAGAGGCAAGCGATCGTTACGCATATAACAGTGCGACTGAGGATGCAGACATCAATCGCTTCTCTCTCTCTCTCTCTCTCTCTCTCTCTCTCTCTCTCTCTTTGTATGTATGTATGCATGCATGTATGTATGTATGTATGTATGTATGTATGTATGTATGTATGTATGTATGTATGTATGTATGTATGTATGTATGTATGTATGTATGTATGTATGTATGTATGTATGTATGTATGTATGTATGTATGTATGTATGTATGTATGTATGTATGTATGTAGTATGTAGTATGTATGCATATATATATATATATATATATATATATATATATATATATATATATATATATGTGTGTGTAGGTCTTGGGCTTTGGATAACATTATTAGCCTCAAATACGATCTCTTTGATCTCTATTCATCACTCGAATGGATCCTGAGCATTTGACGGGAGCGATAACCCAGCAGTCACAGGTTGGTTGGATTTGGCCTGAATCAGTCAACTGGGGCGTAAGCAGAAATGACTAATGAACTCTTGTTCTTGACACACAGAATTGCCCAACCGAAAAGCACGCAGACTACTGGGATCCACTCGAGCGGCGCGCGTTCAGCCTTCATGCTCAGGGCGATGCCAATGCCCGCCTGACCGTGAGCACTAGAAACCGAATCTCCCGACACTCGAAAAGTGAAACGAGAGGCCGAGTTCGTGTCTGGAGAGCCAAGCGTTACCACTGATGTTAAGTCTTTTATGCGTGTTCAGGATACACAACGGACGGCTATTTCTGAATGGGTGTAAGGGGTGATTTTTAGGTATTACCAGGGGGAATCTGTCGACAGGTGATGAAGATATGTAGTTTACGACAAATGGAAATGCCGTCAATTTTTGTCGTGTGGAAATGTGACAACAGGTGATCTCTGGGATTATCTTCGTGCAATTGAGTGGATCGCAGGTAAACGAATCCCGAGTATCACGGCACAGAACATGAATCCTCTTTACTATGTTTACTGTAGGACTAACTATCAAACAATAAAAATAAAGTACCTCAAATTGTGGGCAAACTGACCACAGAATCAAGACAGTCTGCAAAGGCTTTAAAACATCCAGGCAACAATAGACAGGGAACACTCGAGACGGCAATGCAGAAGCGAGTCAAGTAGTTTGTAAAGAATGTCCTGATTTATGGAGGAGGGGGGGGGAGGTGACTGGGCCAACCAACAGTCAGAAGAGGACTAATGGCCTGAGGGAACACACACATAGACGTGGTGAAGTGCAAACGGGGTAATGCAGCTATGAGAAAGTAGCACGATCATAGAGGGTTGCAGAGTTCAATCATCTACACAAATAAAGCAAATGGACAGAGAAAGGTAATTACCATAACGGAATGCCTTCGTTGTACTTAGGCCCCTACAGAGAAGTCATCCATCATAGGAGTCGATCACTGTGCGGGAAGCGGGTTGTTACCGTTCAAAAGCCAGTGACGGAAGGGTGCTATATCATGTAGTGTAGATGTTCAACAAACCGTTGAGAGCCAGCCCGGATAGCCTTGTGGTTAAGGTGTTCGATTCACAATCGTTCACCCCGGGTTCGAGTCCCCGTGGGGGCTCGGTGGATGTGCACTGCTGATGGTTCCCAACAAGGATGAAACAGCTGTACAGTGCTTCCATGGTTTCCAATGGTCAGGTGAGCGTTGAAGCTGCATGATGAATCATATTATATACAAATCTAATCTCCTACTGCTCAATTGCAAAGGTAATTACGTCCAAACGTTTCGGCCTTGTCAAGTAACTCAGACTGTAAGGACGCACTAACAGAACGGGTCATGGATATCAGTGGGTCAGTGGGCTTAGATTCCAAAACGGAGAAGAATGGTTACGTAAGCGATAAAATCTGTTTAGAGTCCCAAGTCAATATTGCGTATGGTATATACTGTGTACATACCCGCATAGATGTACAATGCTTTTCGGCCGAAAAATACCACTATTATATGGTACAGATTAACATCGGATTTCATTTCACACAGAATGGCATCCTTGTCTGTTAGGTCACGCGCTAGAAACGAAACAACGGAGTTTCTGTGCAAAGACAATCCATATGGAAGCAATTTGTACCTTGACCGGGTCGACGTGTGGAACTGATAACAGAGTAAGATCAAAATGCAATGGATGCGAAGCATCAGAAGGGATTTTCTGTGCAAACGCAATGGATGCCGTTATGTGGTCAATGCGTCACTCCAAGACTAATTTATTTAAGATTACACCACAAACAAGGCTAATGATACATGAGCCCCTGCGGAGTGCAATAAAATCATTTTCAGTAATCCTGGGAAAATGATAGCGGAACAATAAAGAATGATAGGTAATATAACATGTATTACAAAAGTGAAAATAACAGACTGTGGGGAACCTAATTGCCGTAGTTTTCTAATCTGATACGACAAGCGCCGCAGTTTTCCCATCGTGATTTCAGTGTGCAAAAACCAATGCAGATTATGCTGCAGAGTCACACCAAGTTACTTCACATGGCTAATATGTGCGAGGGGAAAGTGTCTCCAACGATTCGGGAACGAGTGGTGGAAAAGACACTCTTGACACTTAATACTGTTCAACAGAAGACCGGGTCGATTAGAAAAGTTTCGAATATGTGAAAGATTTGCAGTGAATTCGTCGCAGTCTGGTCTATTTGAGAAGTACCTAACCAAGGCAACGTTATTATGATTATATAAAGGCTGGATAGGACACAGGTAAATAACTGATGAATGTTGAAAACAAATACGGAGAAAGAACAGCATCTTGAAGTAAGCCGGCTTTGGTCAAGAGATATTCGGAGACTTTTCTGCCTACTTTGGAGATTTGTGCTCTTCTAGAGAAGTAGACTTCCAACCAATTTAGCAAATATTCGGGGCAGCCAGAAGATTCTAGTTTCTTTTAAGAAGAAGCAAATATGGTACACTGTCAAAGTCCGACGTTTAGTCAAGAGAAGCACATGTCATGGACTTGCATGAGACCAACAGGTAGACGAATGATAACTGAGCCAGGCGTGGTGGTCCGCGTGGAAACTAGTGGCCCAAGCACATGAGCAGCAAAGGAACTCTATGGTAAATACAAGACAAAATTTGTGACGGATAGCACGGGATGTGAACTAAACGAGTTTAAAAAAGTTTCTCGATATAGCCAGCTGAATTCCCATGCCCAGTTTCAATGAATCTCTACTGGTGAGATGTTCTATACCAGTTGTATCGGATGGATTGATTCCGCCATCCATAAGCTATCTTGAGTGAGCAAACGATCATCTCTGAAAATGTCTTATCCAATAGTACGAAAAAACACTTTCGTTCAAGTAAAAGTTTGAGTGTTATAACCCGGGAGTCTTTACTCCGTCCCCTATTGGTCATGTTTGATGCAACATCATTCTTCTACGACAGGAATCGCTATGGCAATGATATTATTACCATTGCTGATACTGTCGCCCTGTTGTTCTTTTGAGTGACCACAAAACTAATGAAACGTACATTTCGCATGTTTGAGGAAAGTTTGAGATTAAAGATTTCTCGGCAAAGAATTGGAAATTATAGAGTGTAAAAACACCAAAGAGTAATGATAACTTCGAAAAATGGTTCAATTTTGTGGTGAGTTAAAGGAAACCGGATTCCGCATTGGACTACATTTTACAGTACAGGAGTAGTTCAAAGCGTGGTTGATTTTCAAAAATCGAGCACCTGATGGCATTATTTAAAGGGTCCGTTTTTCAAAAAACCAAACGACAGAAAATCATCATGCTTTTTAAATAACTATTCAAACAAATGGATACCATAATGCGCTTTGGTTCACGCGGATATCTTCGGCTAGCCGGTTCTTAAATATCAGCATGCTTCAGTAATTCAGTAGTTACCTCATTTCCCAATCTGATCACGGTCAACCGACTAAACCAGTAACCCTTTAAGATTTATTCTCGACCAAGGCAATTTGAGATCGCCTGGACCTTCTCTGGTTCAAACTTACTGTTGAAGATTATTGATTTGAAGGTGTGCTGACTCAAGGCCGGTAGCCGGCCAAGTCACGTTAGCAATCAGCATGTCAACGCCTGTCCAGAATCTAGGTCAGTGACTGTGTCAGTGGATACGCAAGAGTCAAGGTGGCTGATCGATAACACATGAACGTCAGGTCGCAGCTGGTCCTACGGCCAAACAACCAATCTGCTTGGTGCAAGTATGGGCCAGTCGGTTTGTGTTGCAACGGTTGGTGCGCTAACTGTTTCTTCCTACATAAACAATGTGTTCCGTGCCAATAGACTCACAAGAGCTAGTGGGACAGTATAGAACAGCCGAGCCCACAATATTCCCTCTAATTAACTCGCCCACAGTCCATTAGTTACTCTACGCATTCTTTGTTTAGTCTTTTAGAACGATTGCAGCTGATATTCACGGGGTGACCATTGTTCAGCTCTTATTTGTCCACGTTCACTTCACAACCTAAACCTGTCACGCACCCTTCAGTCCCCATCGACCCACAAACACACCACCGAAACTGTACACACGGTGGAAACAAGATCTGCAAACAAATGAAATTAATTTCACGTCATACCACGTGGGGGGGGGGGGTATTTGATTAGATTCTGTTTATTTAGAACAAGATTTTTCGTCCGGGTACATTAGAATGCACTGTTCAGATGGTTCAGCAAGAATCATACACTTCAGAATAACTCCTACTGTTGTTCCGATAAGTTCGGGCCACACAAAATTGGTCGGTGGTCTCTCTCCCTATCTATCCTCAGAACAAATGCATTGCCATAACGACCAGCATAGTTTATTCATTGTAGGAAACACCGTGGATTGGATGTTTGGACAGTTTTTCACAATCTAGTTATCCCACGAAAGGGGAATCAAAAACACTGTCCATCTCAATTGGGATTAAAGAACCCTGAGAATAACAGAAACTCAGTTCGTCATTCAAAACCAAGTTAGCACTGTGTACTTGCCCTCGGAAATTGTTGGAACACTGGGTGAATATTTGTCCGTGTAACCTCAGTGGTCCCAAGTGGATGGCAGAGAAAAGACCACGTGTTTTTCCATTCTCCTTTCGATCAACCTCCCTAAACCCCACGGATAGTAAGAGTGGGTTTTGGTCTATGGTTGTCATGTGCTCAGGAATACAGACGGATGATTAGAATCAATGTGTTCACCGATGGACCATCATTTTGACTGAAAACAACCACTCACAATCTCGTTGAACCCTGTTCTCAAAAAATGCACCACAATCCTATTTGACTAATCTTATTCGAAATGGCCCACAGCTGCATAGTGCAGACGATCCCCTTGAGAGTTTCTGTCAATGGTTTGATAACATCAACAACTATTTCGATATGGGATGATTCTCATCGGTGGGTTGTTTTAATCTCCGTGGTTTTTTCCGCTTTGGTACACATTGGATCTCGCCTCTGACTGCAGTTCGTGATTAGGCGTAATCCGCGACATCCACGAAGCCAGCTCATCAATGTTCAATCAATCTTAAGTAAAATTTGTAGCCCTGATATCTCGTTTAACTGCACGTAGGTTCTCGCAATTGGTTCCGGGTAACTGAAGCACTTTGTGGAGCTTATGGATGTGTTCGGCTCGTACAGTCATGTGCTCACGCACGCACGCGTGATCTACACTCCGTGCAATCATGGACGCACGCCTGCAATCGTGCACACACGTACACAGTTGACATTTGCCGTGCTTATTCTCGGACAACACTGACTAATCCGGTCGTATCACGTGTTGCGCGACCTTGCACGACTTAGTCCGATTGTACCGTTGTCTTACACTTCCGATTACATATATATGACTGACTCACGCACTTGCATACTCGTTTGCATTTTCACGTGCTCGTTTGTAATGGTGCTTACCGTACGTTGCTGTGGTACCCAAGTTTATCCATACATGTGCGCCTTCCTTCTGGTACCGAATTATGAACACAACAATAGAAGACATTCGAGTGCGACTTATGTACGTGTCTTCTATCCGGTCTCAGCGAATAACCAACAAAAACTCCTCTATCAAACGAATAGAGAAGACGCATCTGTCGGTGGTCAGATGCGAAAGTGTATTCTGTGTATCGTGGTACCGAAGCAGTATCAATACAGGAAATGCACGAAATGCATACAAACGCTACGGGGAAGCATAAAATGAACGGCGAGAGTGTGAAGTCGGCGACAAACCGAACGTAAAAATGATTCAAAAACGAGGTCGACGGAAACCTCGGAAAAGTCAGTTCATTTAGACGTACGCAACCGAACAAAATGATGAGTTCAAAGCCAGACGTCAGAAAAGATCGTAGAGAAATTAAATCGAAAATGGTGTTCAGAAAGCGGTTATTTTCTGAGCACGACCGAGGTCACTACAGCAGCCCCCGCTAGAAAGTGTGGAAGGCTTTCGAAAAATGTTAGGGAGGTGCAGGCATGCAAACGATATTCGTGCGCGTGAATGCGTTCAAAATACGTGAAGGAAGCTGCGCTACAGGATGCTCTCAGGCAGCATCCGTGGTACGCAGGAATCGTAGAATAATGGCCGGGCGCAGACCAGATTCGTCACCAATGGCATCGATTGCGTGAATCGTTTATCACCCAAAACCAATTAACCACTGTTTACTTGCCCCTCGAAATTATTGGAGCACTGCGTAAACATTTTGCACGTGTAACCTCAGTGCTCCCTGGTGGATGACCGAGAGGCAAATACGTTTCTTTTGTTCCCTCCCCCCCTGTGATCCACGTTCCTAACCCACATGCATAGTTGGAGTTGTTGCTATTCTACAGTGGTTGAGCACTCGGTCACGGGGGGATAGCTGATTAGAACCAATTCGGTCACTAATGGACAACCACTATGACTGAGAACCACCATTCCTAACCTTGACGAGGGCCATTCTCAAAGAGTCACGTTGATCTTCCGTTTCACCAATTTAGTACGAAAAGTTCCACAACCACGCTGTGCAAACGAGCTCCATGCGGTTTGACAACTATTTCTTCCTGAAATAAACCTAGTCTCTGCGTACCTTTAATCTAATGCGTTTTAAATAGGCGATTCATCAATGACCAGCTACTATCAACACACGAATTCGGATTACAAGTTAGTAGAGGCTGAAAAGGCTGTCTCCTGGGCCCAATGAACTGGAGTTCCTCGTGATTGGTATATAGGCTGGTGCAGTTGGCTCCAGTTAATTGCAGCACTTTGAAGAATGAAGCACAAATAAAGTCGTTCATTGAATCCAGAAGACCATGAGCAAACCTTCGGTCTGACGTAAATTCGTCGCCATACCCCTGGGCTTCGTTCACCTGCATTCCATTTTTCTTTTACTGCATATTGCTTTCCATTCCATATTAACTTGAAGAGCATGTCAAACATGGTGTTTAGCAACTTAAAAAGTTTTCTGTCGAATTCCACAAGGAACACTGTGTTCTGGACTCGTTCTTTCCTCTGAAAATCTAAAATACTTTTTAAATGTCAGGAAGTTTATCGTGAGAGTGGTTGCGTCCCAAATTGAGCGCGTGGAATTAATAGTTCGCAAGTGAGTGACACTGTTTCTTGGAGTAACTTCTTTGAGGAGTTGTGTTTCAGGTTTTAACAGCTAATGTTATGATCCAAATGTCGGCATCCCTCAAACTTGATTGCGCTAAAACTTATAACGTACAAATACCACTCACACCATGTGCTGCGTTCCTCCAAGTTTTTCCGAAATCTGCCATACCAAAATTAATCTAACTGAGCGTGGCTCTATATCCAGCTTATACAATATCTTGAATCCATTACAAACATTTTTCGAAGTAATATCGCGTGCCTACAAGGACTTTGACCAGATCCGTTCTCTGGTTCCTGCAAGGTTACTTGTACAATCAGGTAACAAATCTGGCGTCGTCCTAAAAGGCAAGCAAGATTATGCCGACAATCATCCGCAATTAATTCAAAACCCGACTAAAATCTCTACTGGGCACACAGGATAATGTACTATTGAGAAAACTGAAAACAAAGTTACTGAATATCAAAACAAATTTGAGAACTATCATGACATAAACAACACTTCTTATGAAAGACAGGAACCAAGCGGTCCAACCGCTCCACGTTTTTGCTGTGTCCGGACTGAACAGACATGTACAGACATTTTGGCACGCACGCGCACAAAGTTGATGTAAGTCATGCTTCGTCCCTGACTGCACTGAGCAGTCAGATCGTACCACGTGCTGCACGACCTTGCACGACCTTGTACGACTTAATCTTACTCTGCAAAGATCTTAAGTGGTCAGCTACATGCATCGCTGACTCACGTAGCTGGATACATGTTTCCGTTTCGACCTGCTTGATTTTACTGGAGCTCACCGTAAGTTGCTACGAAATGCACGTTCACCCGTACAAACCTGACTTGGTTCTACCTGCCGAATTCGGGACAACAGTCTTTACGGCCTGCTGAAACTAATTCGTCATATGAAACTTCATCTCAAATGCCAGTAGAAATATTTCAACTCGTCCGTTCAAGACTTGGCAATTACAGCTTGCGACGTAGATTCGATTCCGGTTCCATCATGCAAAATCAAATTACATCAAACAAGACCAAGCTGTCGGTAGACGTCGAATCACTGTTCACAAACGACCCTCGTCCGGAAACCGTAAACTTTCCATGTGAATAAGTAGATACGTTCATCGTACTAACAGGCATCTCCAAACAAAATATGAAATAAATGTTGCTATTCAGCATGTTGTACGTTCAGATCCTATTCAACGGGCGATTCTATCGACAAAATGTCGGCATCTCTATAAGTTCCTCACTATCAAAGATTTTCATGCCTAAACTATAAAACGAGAAACTAGACTAAACTGTAGGACGCTTTACCCAATACACCCTGAACATGCATCATATCTTTTGTTTATTCGACTATCATGCAATGTATCTAACGTTCTAGAAAATCCTAACAACTCTCGTGACACGCTAACCTTCCCAATGGAATTGAAAATATGGGGCAAATAGAATTTCCTAAATTTGCTGATGGCCAAAAGTGAAGATTGATTGATGCAAACACAAGTCTGTAGAAAACAGCTACGGAATGGCCAATACACGATTTTATCAAGTTCTATATTTTTAGTTAATGGGCGGAATTTGACGCCAGTGTCTGGTATGCGGGAGCCGAATAATTAGCACAGCAGGGACTGTGGAAGATGGAATTAGTTTTGTTGAACCAAATCAGCAGAAGAAACGTTTATCGAAAGAACAAAACATAGAACTGAGTGTGCCCATGGAACTGTCTCCTACACACTGAAAAACCTCTTGTACTGATAAATAACGGAGAAATTCTCAGGTCATGGGAAAATGGAAAGATAACCACAATCCAAATAGCTGCGAAGCTAAAACGAGATTTTTGCATAATGCAGTCAATAATACATTTTCACTAACTCTTGTTGATGTTCTCTGTGGTCAATTGTCCAGAATTCATCTTGGACTTTCTCAATCATGAGCTTGATCTAACCCTAACGATTGAAAATAAAACCGATTATAAAGCCATAGCTCAGGGCATTTCAAGGAGTTCTGAGAATCTATCCCAACTGCAGCCCCTATCCTGCCCATGTTCTAAACAATACAAATTTACAAAGCATTGAGGACAAAGAACATTTGTGACCCCAAAACCATAGACTTGCTTGAGAATCGTATATGCCACTTTCATCTCTCACTCCTTTCTCACCCACCATCACCAAAACTAAGATCACCTACACACGTACCCATTCATAGAGGAGTAAATTCACTGCATGTCAATTGGCTGATTGAAGTTAGAATTGACGAATCCGCGGTGAGCGAGGAATGGGCGAGTCAAACAAGCGGTGGGCGTTTTCTGAGTACCATACAAGTTGAAAACTTTGCTCGTTCCATCAGAAATTGTATCTCCTCAACGGTTTTCTTGTCGTAGCTGGTTCTGACAGGCCTTACAAAGACAACAATTGATAGTTATTCTCTAAATCGTTCTAAAGGGTAAGTCGGTCCGTTGGATAATCTAACTTATTAGAACCCATGACGTGTTCCACTCACATATGTCCCAGTTCACTAAGCATGCTTTCTCGTTCATGACTATGTTTCTTTCATGGCGGTAGTTTCCTTAAATGATTCCATGAAAGATTTCAACCCGAGTGAAGTGCTATTTCAGCGTTCACTTATGAACTAGTCAACTGTTCGTCTTAACCGTGCGAATCCTGATAGTACAGCTCATATATGGATTTTCACAACTTGCATTCACATTTGAATACGAAACATATAATTTGTGGTGGATTTTGAATGGAAATTTGCTACAGTGTGAACTACTCAATCTGAGATCATGCTCCATTATTCGTTGGCGATTGAAACATGAGAAATAACTTTACGTGAAACTTGGAAAGCAGAAATTAGAGAATTCTTGGCATTCAGCGAAATATCCGTGTTCTACCTGAGTGATCGCGAGTTTTTTTTTCAAATGAACGTTTCCCCAACGACACTTCTAGATATCAATGATCTACTCCGTACCATTCTATCCCAAAAGCGTTCTGATTTCACTGTGAAAATATTCGCTTATTTCACAAAATCCGCTAGTAAAAGTTGATGCCGTGAAAAATTAGGACGTATCATCCGATAAATTTGACCTCCGTCCAATATGGAATAGTCATTTTTATTACTTTCCAAAATAATTGGCTTTATAATAAACCAGTTGAGTTCCTCTATGTAACGTGTATCTTGTACAGCAATGAAGATCGCAGATTATTTCTAATGAACATTATTGAATGTTTTATTCCATGAATTAAGTTTGAATAAGAGACTTGCATTTTCGATGGCCATACCCTACAAATGGAGTCATCAGTCAAACGAATGGGGAGAAAATCTGACTGAAATAATCTCCTCATGGACAAATGTTACCGAGTCCAGCTCATCACAAGATGATTCATTTTCATTCTGCTTCGTATCACCATTCAAAGTCACATGTACAACTTCGGATATATCGACAGTGGGTTTGCAATGTCTAACTTGAAGTAGCGCTTCAGTGCATCAGGAATCTGGGATATCACACTTTCTAAGATATGATTGCCTCCGTTATTATCTTCTAACTTATACCAAGTGAAAAGCAATAAAAACCAATCTACATTCCCCATTCGCACGAAAGTTTTACCTATTACCTTATATCATCTACCGTCGGAAGTGATGTGGCGCAAGTCCATTGCGCATACTCGTCATGTCCAAGTCACCGGGATTTCGTTCATTGTATTCCACCACTTCAGAACACACGCCATGTATCAAATCTCTTTCGTTCAAACATGTGCAAGTTCTTCTTTAAAACCAAGGTCTTATATATCACAACTCCGAAAAAATACTAAACAGTCATAAGTGGGGAAGTGTACGGTAACCATGAACAAATAATTGAAAATAATACCTTACAATGGCTTGACTGCTCTCTATCTCCGTGTTGCTACTGGATAAATAATTGATACGCAAAATACAAACCAAATCCTTGTTTCAATCTGATGCGTATTGCACAATTCAACATAACAGAAGGAGAAAATGTACATCATCACCAATATATTTCTTTCTTTACTGATTCCGTCTCACTTGTTCTAGAATAAGGCTTTAGACACATGACCAATGTAGGACCGTTCATTTTTTTCTCTTCAATATTACTAATTTCTTTTGCAAACAAACTAATCCAATGTTTAGAGAACATACATCATGATGTGAGATTCGCCGGATCCAAACTGGCATGAAGCATGAACAGCCTATATTTGGAAAAGTCTTACTCCAATCACCATCTTGTTCATGATAATAACTGGTGTTTAATACCATGTTGTTTTTGTCAACCCTAACGTGGGCGTCAAGTCCATTTCCTTCTCAAAGCCTCTACATGATCTCACGGTTGGGCATCGATTGACAAGGCTGAACAATATCATCAGTCATATTCGGATTGCGAATGGAGGAATAACGGAGAAAATCCGATACTGGATCGAAGATGATCTGACGGAGACCAGTCGTATTCCAATTGATCAGATGACCGGGGTGGTGAAGCTGATGACCTCGATGCCTCCAATTTCATTCGCTGTAACTGGTCATGCAGTAATGGAATCCGACTCGGGCAATGCACGGGAACACACAATTGTCCAAGTGCATGTGACTTGCAATTTCGGATTCGAATTGTGGGACAATGCACGGAGATGGGCCGTAATTCATCCAGTGTCGTTGGCTGAAGTAAGTCTCTTGGTCTATTCACGATATTACCACCGGTTAACTTGATAGAGGTGTTGCTATCACAAATCCCTCAATGATAGTATTTGTTTGTGTATTTCACAAGAACTTCAAAATATGACCATTTTCCTAAAGATAGTATATTCCATCAATGGTAGAATACTCACATATTGTCACGATGCACGGACGATTCGCCGAGAGTTACAATGTTTCATGTTGTTTGGTACCACACAGGTTTTCCAAAAACTTTAGGCTGGTTAAATAATTCGTTTTGCTTTGTTTCTTGAGTCTTTCAATACCCAATGTACGGCTCCATTTTTACGGAGTAGATAAATAAAACGACGTCATGTTTCGATGTGATGTGGACTATCATAGTTGTTATCTGTGATAAGTTAGGGACGGTGAATAAGCCAAGGAGGATTAAGGATATTCACAAGATTTTTCTGGGCAAAATGTGGTTTATCCTTAGGAAGTGCTTCATCTTATGCTTGCATGAAGCTGAACTTCGAAACCAGTATTGGGGACGGTAAACTTCGACTTCACACGCTGTGTATTCCATCTTTTCTTGGTGGGAATTCATTGCGCTTGAAAGTGGCCAAACAGATTCATTTTTCAGCGGCTCTGGACCGGTGTTCCTCCGCGGGGTTTTGCTGCCCTTCGGTCTGCTAAACAAATTTAAAAAAAACAGAAAACTCCATGAACACAAAGCTCAGTAAATGTCTCATCTGAAACCCACATTTACATTTTTCGAACACCAAAGTGGCTACCATTGGCCTTCTCTCAACATTATGTCCAGACAGTTCACTGGTCCTGGAAAAAATACTATTTGTAATGAAGAAAGCGCATGAAAGCACACTCTTATGGAACCCAAGCTGTAGGTGCTACGTTTTTAACTGAGAACTCACTATCAAGGTTTATGCAAACAAAATGCTTAGCTTCGTAGGTGGCTGCCAGGGGTGTAACACAGTGATAGGCTTTAGGTCCACTGCTCTTCTTAGCTTTTATAAATGATCTACCCGTGATTTCCCAATTATCACTTCTCATTTATGCAAATGATCTTAAGATCAGGTGTGCAATCACATCAAATGCAGCTGAATCCGTACTTCAGAAGGACGTCACGGCCCTCTCGAAAGACGGTCTGATCTGTGGTCGCTACCAATCAACAACTACAAGTGTGCACTTATACGCGTAGAGAAACCGTCAAGTAATGTGATATAGCATATATGTGATGCGACTTTTCGCCATTCTGTTTGAGAAAAAGACCTTGGGGTGATTGTGACTTCCTCACTAAAAAATAAAAAAAGAACACCAAAACATTTGGACCCATCAGTCGGTCATTTGGTCAACCTTCACTCGACGCATTCAAAGAGCTCTACGCCTCCCACGTACGACCTAGACTGGAATACGCGGTACACGCTGTGTTCCCATGCACGGCTGCAGAAGTGGTCAAGCCGGAAAGAGTGCAGAGAAGTGTAACTCCTCTTGTTGGGGGACTACATAGGATCAACCACGAAGGTTGTCTGCATATTATCGAGTTGTTTTCGATGGCATAGCAAAAAGTTCGAGCTAACCTGATCTTCACCGGAAGTATCATCGGAGGCAACTTTAGACCAGAACTCCGTGAAAGGAATAAATCCATTCATATGAGATGTGAATGAAAGTTGAATGCATGCTGAGATGGTATGGTTGAATGGTCAACTCTGTTAACCGACCACGCTGTCAGCACCTCTAGTCCAACGTAATTTACCAACATCGAAATCCACGAAGTATCCATTAGACCGTGCTTGTCTGAAAGCAGATTATCCCAACATCAAGCCAGCGCTTCACGCATGCCCTGCTTGTTGTATTGGAAATCAGAACACGGAGCTCTCGTAGCGTACGTAAACAAGCATGTATGTAATCTGTGCCAGACACACTACGCGAGCCTCATGGACAAATCAACCGATCAATTTACAGTGACCTTGTGAGTGGACATGAACAACCAATCAAAGCATCGTAAGTAGGCACAGGGAAAGATAGGCAGATCACGTGGAGCGCTCGACGGAACGCATGCATGCACATGATGCACACACAACATTGCTAAAATTCAGTCTCAGCTTGTATTCTGTTGACTACAGTTCCCACAATTGAGATTGACGCATTGAATTTTTGATGAGTATAGGAATTTATATACATTGCTTTATTGTAAAACTACACTAGTAACTGAACAGTAACCTACCCTGCACACAAACAGCAAATCGACTCACCCGTGGCATTTGGCCATAAAACTTTAAAGGCTATTTGAAACAGATACCTGATATCGTCAACCTAATAAACTCATTGCTGATGAAGCCTATTGTCTATGCAACATTTCACATGCACGAAGGTCACGAGATTATCACATCTTTAACAACTTACTTCTCCCGATGTGGTCAATCTAAACGCTTCATACCCGTTCCATTCTTCCAAAGAGCCATGCTTTTCAACCGCACGTATCCGGTAGCATTGCAGGAGACTCGAGCACGTTGAACATGACCGAATTTGGTCAAACCTAATTGATATTGCAGTGATCGGATAGCCGACAACGACAATTTTCCATCTTCCGATGAATTACTATTTTTTTCCTGTAACCGAAATTGGAACGAGCTAATTTCAGTGAGAAAAGGCGTTCGTAAAAATCTGGTATCAACACTCGTAAACCTGTAAAAATGAATACTTTTTTGAACAACTCATAATTGATGGTGAACATCTGTTTTTTTCGTCAAAACTCTGCCGAAACATAAATGAGTGCAGTGTTCCTAAACTAAAGCGTAGTGTAAATGACTAGAGACCGCGAAAAAGATGACTGTTTAACTATGAAGTAGGTCAGTTTCCATAATCTTATTTGATAAGGTGAACACATCTTATACGGTCCAATCTCATGACAACGGCGGCGATGTCCAAGACAATCCTTCTAGGCCGAATTGTAAATGCTTGTCGCATTGACGATAAGGCTAACTAAAGATGATAAACACCAATCAGGAGTTATTCCTTTCCTGAGAATACGCTTTAAGTATCAGTGAATAATTTGTATCCCATATATGATCATCACGTATATTCCAGTAGTCGAAGGGGCTTTCTTTGTCAAAGATTATTATGGTTCCTCTGAGCATGATACATTACATATTACTGCAATCTAATCATGCTGCAGCAGTTTAGAAAGAACATTTGAGAAGTTGATTGCCGCACTATAATCAAAATTAACCATAAACAGGTCCTAAGTCTGGATTTCTGTGCATCGATTTTTCTAATGCTAGAGCCACAAATGACCGTTGCATTCGGTTGCACCTCTTTGAAGCCCTATGCCCATCAGTCTATTTGACTATGTCTCATGTTTCTAATTATCAGCTGCCTCGGGCAATTGAATGCATCATTATCTATACCACAATCGCGGATGCTTGAATATCGATTGTTGGGTAATAATACTGACGTCGCTCCCATATCCCCTGTTTACTTGATTGCAAAGAACGTTTTCTTGCTCATTACTTTTTGTTCACTGACGTCTTCATTTATTGTTATCACATCTGTTAATTCTGTAACTGTGTTTTTATTTTCAATTTCCTATCGTATATGATGTTTCCAGTGTAATTCATGTTTCTCAACCTCGATTATAGACACGAACTAAACTACACGTCAGAATATAAAAAAGTTTGTAAAAGTTTCAACTCGCTTAATTTGTGTCCGTTCACTCTTGCAGTGGAAAAAACATTTCACCGTTCAACCGTTCTTTGTTCCTTACCATCTCCTGGTTACAACACAGATTTAGACATTCCATCTCAGTATATTTTACAACCGAAATTATAAAAAGCATCTTTAACACTTTCTGTCCCACCGAAACGGTTCACTTCCAACTAGGAGGAATGGTTTCACCCTATCTAAAACGATTAGGTATGAAGAAGGAGGTGGCCTAAGAAATGTGAAAACCAGCCTGAGGTCAATCGACTGTCAATCTTGATTTTAAAAAATCAAACCTCTGGACTTTATATCCTCTCAACAGTTTCTGCATTTCAAGAAAATCAGAGAAAGATAGGCGCGGATTACCCTACTCTGTAGACAGAAGAAACGTCCCGCGTCTAATGACATCAATGTTGATCGTCTGAATGCTCAGTTCATTCGTTATTCGGAGGACCAACTCCAAGTTTTCCATCAGGTTAGCAATTCACAAACTGAAAATTTTTCCAGCAAGAAAGTATCAGAGCTTGGCAAGCTCAACAAATTATTCAAAGCTTCTAGACTGGGCCACCTACTTTCAGCAGTATTCGAACACGGGGCTGTGCCTCGCTCGGAGCGAACGACTGCTCTTAACAATCGATCAATTGAATTGTTCTCCATTCCTGCCTGTCGACACCATGTCACATCCATTCCCATAATAAAAAAGGAAAATAACCAAACGGGAACCATGAAATATTTTCTCGATTCACTTTCGCCAACGGTGTTGAAACCAGTGGAAAGCACTGTACTTCGGGGCGTTCAAAACATTGCCAGAGGTCTTCCCGATGAGCAAAAATTTGCGTATAAACCCCGGCGTTTCACGATTCTTGCAGCAGAGTGCTTAGTCCACCATATTGTTAAATCCCACATAGATTCGTGAAAACCAGTAAGGTGTGCCTTTCTCGTTTACACACCAGCTTTCGATAGTGCGTCACGTTCCAGCAAGCCGGCCTGTATTTTTGGAAAACCTGTGTGGTACCAAACAACATGAAACATTGTAACTCTCGGCGAATCGTCCGTGCATCGTGACAATATGTGAGTATTCTACCATTGATGGAATATACTATCTTTAGGAAAATGGTCATATTTTGAAGTTCTTGTGAAATACACAAACAAATACTATCATTGAGGGATTTGTGATAGCAACACCTCTATCAAGTTAACCGGTGGTAATATCGTGAATAGACCAAGAGACTTACTTCAGCCAACGACACTGGATGAATTACGGCCCATCTCCGTGCATTGTCCCACAATTCGAATCCGAAATTGCAAGTCACATGCACTTGGACAATTGTGTGTTCCCGTGCATTGCCCGAGTCGGATTCCATTACTGCATGACCAGTTACAGCGAATGAAATTGGAGGCAGCGAGGTCATCAGCTTCACCACCCCGGTCATCTGATCAATTGGAATACGACTGGTCTCCGTCAGATCATCTTCGATCCAGTATCGGATTTTCTCCGTTATTCCTCCATTCGCAATCCGAATATGACTGATGATATTGTTCAGCCTTGTCAATCGATGCCCAACCGTGAGATCATGTAGAGGCTTTGAGAAGGAAATGGACTTGACGCCCACGTTAGGGTTGACAAAAACAACATGGTATTAAACACCAGTTATTATCATGAACAAGATGGTGATTGGAGTAAGACTTTTCCAAATATAGGCTGTTCATGCTTCATGCCAGTTTGGATCCGGCGAATCTCACATCATGATGTATGTTCTCTAAACATTGGATTAGTTTGTTTGCAAAAGAAATTAGTAATATTGAAGAGAAAAAAATGAACGGTCCTACATTGGTCATGTGTCTAAAGCCTTATTCTAGAACAAGTGAGACGGAATCAGTAAAGAAAGAAATATATTGGTGATGATGTACATTTTCTCCTTCTGTTATGTTGAATTGTGCAATACGCATCAGATTGAAACAAGGATTTGGTTTGTATTTTGCGTATCAATTATTTATCCAGTAGCAACACGGAGATAGAGAGCAGTCAAGCCATTGTAAGGTATTATTTTCAATTATTTGTTCATGGTTACCGTACACTTCCCCACTTATGACTGTTTAGTATTTTTTCGGAGTTGTGATATATAAGACCTTGGTTTTAAAGAAGAACTTGCACATGTTTGAACGAAAGAGATTTGATACATGGCGTGTGTTCTGAAGTGGTGGAATACAATGAACGAAATCCCGGTGACTTGGACATGACGAGTATGCGCAATGGACTTGCGCCACATCACTTCCGACGGTAGATGATATAAGGTAATAGGTAAAACTTTCGTGCGAATGGGGAATGTAGATTGGTTTTTATTGCTTTTCACTTGGTATAAGTTAGAAGATAATAACGGAGGCAATCATATCTTAGAAAGTGTGATATCCCAGATTCCTGATGCACTGAAGCGCTACTTCAAGTTAGACATTGCAAACCCACTGTCGATATATCCGAAGTTGTACATGTGACTTTGAATGGTGATACGAAGCAGAATGAAAATGAATCATCTTGTGATGAGCTGGACTCGGTAACATTTGTCCATGAGGAGATTATTTCAGTCAGATTTTCTCCCCATTCGTTTGACTGATGACTCCATTTGTAGGGTATGGCCATCGAAAATGCAAGTCTCTTATTCAAACTTAATTCATGGAATAAAACATTCAATAATGTTCATTAGAAATAATCTGCGATCTTCATTGCTGTACAAGATACACGTTACATAGAGGAACTCAACTGGTTTATTATAAAGCCAATTATTTTGGAAAGTAATAAAAATGACTATTCCATATTGGACGGAGGTCAAATTTATCGGATGATACGTCCTAATTTTTCACGGCATCAACTTTTACTAGCGGATTTTGTGAAATAAGCGAATATTTTCACAGTGAAATCAGAACGCTTTTGGGATAGAATGGTACGGAGTAGATCATTGATATCTAGAAGTGTCGTTGGGGAAACGTTCATTTGAAAAAACTCGCAATCACTCAGGTAGAACACGGATATTTCGCTGAATGCTAAGAATTCTCTAATTTCTGCTTTCCAAGTTTCACGTAAAGTTATTTCTCATGTTTCAATCGCCAACGAATAATGGAGCACGACCTCAGATTGAGTAGTTCACACTGTAGCAAATTTCCATTCAAAATCCACCACAAATTATATGTTTCGTATTCAAATGTGAACGCAAGTTGTGAAAATCCATATATGAGCTGTACTATCAGGATTCGCACGGTTAAGACGAACAGTTGACTAGTTCATAAGTGAACCCTGAAATAGCACTTCACTCGGGTTGAAATCTTTCATGGAATCATTTAAGGAAACTACCGCCATGAAAGAAACATAGTCATGAACGAGAAAGCATGCTTAGTGAACTGGGACATATGTGAGTGGAACACGTCATGGGTTCTAATAAGTTAGATTATCCAACGGACCGACTTACCCTTTAGAACGATTTAGAGAATAACTATCAATTGTTGTCTTTGTAAGGCCTGTCAGAACCAGCTACGACAAGAAAACCGTTGAGGAGATACAATTTCTGATGGAACGAGCAAAGTTTTCAACTTGTATGGTACTCAGAAAACGCCCACCGCTTGTTTGACTCGCCCATTCCTCGCTCACCGCGGATTCGTCAATTCTAACTTCAATCAGCCAATTGACATGCAGTGAATTTACTCCTCTATGAATGGGTACGTGTGTAGGTGATCTTAGTTTTGGTGATGGTGGGTGAGAAAGGAGTGAGAGATGAAAGTGGCATATACGATTCTCAAGCAAGTCTATGGTTTTGGGGACACAAATGTTCTTTGTCCCCAATGCTTTGTAAATTTGCCTTGTTTATACCATGGGTCAGGATAGGGGCTGCAGTTGGGATAGATTCTCAGAACTCCTTGAAATGCCCTGAGCTATGGCTTTATAATCGGTTTTATTTTCTATCGTTAGGGTTAGATCAAGCTCAGGATTGAGAAAGTCCAAGATGAATTCTGGACAGTTGACCACAGAGAACATCAACAAGAGTTAGTGAAAATGTATTATTGACTGCATTATGCAAAAATCTCGTTTTAGCTTCACAGCTATTTGGATTGTGGTTATCTTTCCATTTTCCCATGACCTGAGAATTTCTCCGTTATTTATCAGTACAAGAGGTTTTTCAGTGTGTAGGAGACAGTTCCATGGGCACACTCAGTTCTATATTTTGTTCTTTCGATAAACGTTTCTTCTGCTGATTTGGTTCAACAAAACTAATTCCATCTTCCACAGTCCCTGCTGTGCTAATTATTCGGCTCCCGCATACTAGACACTGGCGTCAAATTCCGCCCATTAACTAAAAATATAGAACTTGATAAAATCGTGTATTAGCCATTCCGTAGCTTTTTTCTACAGACTTGTGTTTGCATCAATCAATCTTCACTTTTGGCCATCAGCAAATTTAGGAAATTCTATTTGCCCCATATTTTCAATTCCATTGGGAAGGTTAGCGTGTCACGAGAGTTGTTAGTATTTTCTAGAACGTTAGATACATTACATGATAGTCGAATAAACAAAAGATATGATGCATGTTCAGGGTGAAGTGGGTAAAGCGTCCTACAGTTTGGTCTAGTTTCTCGTTTTATAGTTTAGGCATGAAAATCTTTGATAGTGAGGATTCTATAGAGATGCCAACTGTTTGTCGATAGAATCGCCCGTTGAATAGGATCTGAACGTACAACATGCTGAATAGCAACATTTATTTCATATTTTGTTTGGAGATGCCTGTTAGTACGATGAACGTATCTACTTATTCACATGGAAAGTTTACGGTTTCCGGACGAGGGTCGTTTGTGAACAGTGATTCGACGTCTACCGACAGCATGGTCTTGTTTGATGTAATTTGATTTTGCATGATGGAACCGGAATCGAATCTATGTCGCAAGCTGTAATTGGCAAGTCTTGAACGAATTTTTCATAACCACAGTCGTTCTAACAGGAAACCCTATATTTCGGATTTTGTCAGGCCGTTAAAGTGTGGAACGATCGAATACCTTGAACTGAGTATTTAATAAACGGAGTTGTTCACGTAGCGGCGGTCTCTCGATTTCCATTCACATCCAATAAGTTGGTTTCCAGTTTCCTCAGTTGCATCTTTTTGTTTGTCACTTGTTGGGAATTTAGTCTGGGCTTGCATTATTTATGGAACTTCTCCGGAGCTATCTTGTTTGTGTATTACAATGACCTATTTTCTGATCATAATTACAGTGCTGAATAAGCTAATAAATCCACAATGCTGTTCCATTTTTCTGCGTCTACTTTTGATCGAGACCACTTAGGTTGACCAAGGCTGGTACGTTGATGTGTCAACACATTTCCGTATATCAAATATGCACACGGATTTTAAGCGTGAAACAGATCAGTTGATTTATCTCGTAAAAAGTGCATGAGAGGGTGCGAAATGCCAATAAACCTATCCCTGGACGAAAACCAAAGGTACCAAAGTGGTTTGTAATGTAACTACTTTGGTCGGCAATTACTCATTTTCAGTGCTCAGTGATGTATTATTGAGCAAACTCACGTCACGTGGGACTCATGAAAGAAGTTTATTGAAGCATTGCATTTCGATTAGAAGTAGAGTCTTCACATTTATCAAGACAAAGGGATAACGTGGGGTTCAATGCTCTCTGAACTGTATAAAAAGGAAGAAATACCCGTGTACAAAAACTGGGAGTAAACATGAAGCAGTTTTCCAAGGAAAAATTCTGGTTAACATTAGTTACTCGTAAGTTATGTCGCTAAGAGAAAAAGTGCAATTCGATGAAATTTCTTCGATCCAGCTAGGGGAAGACTCTTGTGCGGGTATTCGAACAAACGTAGATGCTGGAGACGTTGATGCAATCGAATGCAAACATTCTGCCTGTACAGCAGCTCATAGAGTCTGCATCACATCTGTGTTATACACATTTGTGTTTTCCGCCTCATATTGTTACAACAATGCACGGCAGGATACTTGTATTCCCACGATCACACAAGTCAAGTCATGGCACACATACAGTCGCTTATATAGGCTTTTTTCCAGACTGCGCGGCACCAAGATTGCTATTGCCGCTGCTTGAGCGCTTCGGCTGCATTCTGTCCATTTTCCTGTGGCCGATGGCTTGCTTCTCTTGCCCGTCATTTCCCTTCGGTTGGCCCGACTGTCTCAGCTGACAGCTCGATCGGCAGGCCTTCACCTGAGCTATCTTGGTGGTTGCCGGAGATCCCGCTGCTTCCTCTCTGGTCGTCTGTGTGCTTCTTTTTGCCTGCTTCGGGACGCCTCCGACATATTCGCCACCTGTTCTTTTGTCTGTGGCCCTCGTTTGGTTCGTTCGTTCGCCTTGATGTTCACGCCGTTCCCTCGCCCCAGCATTCCCTGGTACAATATGACTGATCATCGTTTTCAAAATCGGGGGGAACAGGCATTGAATCACGTCACTTGGATTGCTGAATGGAATACTGTGATATTTGACAGTGAGAAAATTTTTTTGTTTTAGACCACACCGATGAGATCATGAACAACAGGCACGACTTCACAAGAAGCAGGATGGGCCTCTGTCGTGAAGCCTTTGCTGGTGGCTCTATGATGGCCTAGGTTGTGGTTTTCGAATACGAACGATCTTAGCTAGCACTTCTAGAAGGGAACCAAATGACTGACTCAAATTTCAGAACATTAAGTGGATTTCTGTTCACGCCGATTGCTGAAAACCAACTGAGTCACGTCACACATGACGTGAGTACTGATCAATAATACATCACTGAGCACTGAAAATGAGTAATTGCCGACCAAAGTAGTTACATTACAAACCACTTTGGTACCTTTGGTTTTCGTCCAGGGATAGGTTTATTGGCATTTCGCACCCTCTCATGCACTTTTTACGAGATAAATCAACTGATCTGTTTCACGCTTAAAATCCGTGTGCATATTTGATATACGGAAATGTGTTGACACATCAACGTACCAGCCTTGGTCAACCTAAGTGGTCTCGATCAAAAGTAGACGCAGAAAAATGGAACAGCATTGTGGATTTATTAGCTTATTCAGCACTGTAATTATGATCAGAAAATAGGTCATTGTAATACACAAACAAGATAGCTCCGGAGAAGTTCCATAAATAATGCAAGCCCAGACTAAATTCCCAACAAGTGACAAACAAAAAGATGCAACTGAGGAAACTGGAAACCAACTTATTGGATGTGAATGAAAATCGAGAGACCGCCGCTACGTGAACAACTCCGTTTATTAAATACTCAGTTCAAGGTATTCGACCGTTGCACACTTTACCGGCCTGACAAAATCCGCAATATAGGGTTTCCTGTTAGAACGACTGTGGTTATGAAAAATTCGTTCAAGACTTGCCAATTACAGCTTGCGACATAGATTCGATTCCGGTTCCATCATGCAAAACCAAATTACATCAAACAAGACCATGCTGTCGGTAGACGTCGAATCACTGTTCACAAACGACCCTCGTTTGGAAACCGTGATTTTACCATGTGAATAAGTAGATACGTTCAGCTTATTAACAGGCATCTCCAAAAGTAGTATCAGAAGCGCGCGCTCTTGGGTTAGCTGCGCTATTTCTGTCTTGATTCTGACAAAGTGGATTTATTATTACCGTACTTAGTTATCTTGTTATCATGCTGCTCGCGCTGTCGCCTGGAATTTATGGATGTTCATCACAATGTTGAGTTTCAGATCGATGAGCTTCTTTTGTCCATGCCTACTATAAAGCAAAATTGGACCTAAAAACGGAAACTTACCGTTTAGTAGGCCGCACTTAGTTCCATTATCCTATCCAAAATGACGGCGCTGTCCTGGATGGCTGCTAATGTTCGTTCTCTCTTTTCAACTTTGTTGGATTTACCAAGCATTTTACTGATACGGATTCTTGTTCATACGTACGCAATTTATGTCCAAGAATCCTAGCTAGACGAGAATGATGATGACTTTCTGATTCGCATAGACGGATTCCTGTGGTATCGTCAAGATCTAGTGCTGAAGAACGAAAAACGCGGAGTGGAGTGGTGGTCCGCATCAACTCAGCATGGTGTGGCGAGTCTACTGAAGTTCTCATATACTTTGCAAAAGGTATCGAATGTCTTTCCACACAGTGTCTCTCTAACTTTGCTTGACTCTGAAGCTCTGTTATCACCAACGTGTATATAACGTCTTTTTGTGTACAATCCTCTATATATATATATATATATATATATATATATATATATATATATATATATATATATATATATATATATATATATATCCTTTATGACGGTTTTGTACCATTTCTAGCTCCCCTCCTAGACGAACATTTGCATGTGATCGTTGGTAATTTTGAATCATGCTAATACTTATCCGATTTTATCCTTCGGATTAACTGATATTAGTACACCTCCCACAAGAGGGAAGTCTGTGTTAGACAGAGTCATTACTAGTCACTCTCACTTATTTTCTCCTAAAATGAAAGTCCGTCTCTCCCCATGTGACTATAGCTTGCTTTAACACACATTTTTCACACATTGCCCGTAGATTATTCAAGTCTTCAAATCAGGCTAGATTTTCTCTTCGTAACCTTTCACCTCAAAATCTGTCCCTTCTTAATGGAACTATTGATGTTGCTTTTCCGTGGTCTTCCTCTACGCTCTCAATCTTCCAGGCTGCAGAACTGTTTACTGAAACCCTATGTCTCATCTTCAACTTATGTTGTCCCATTAAACACTGTTCACCTCTGGTCGTAGAGTTGTCTCACCAACATTCAAAGCTCTCAGAAAACAAAATAGAATCGCATACAAGTCTCGACAAAGTTCTGAAGTCAGGAGAATTCCGTGCTGATCTAGGCAAGGATCAAGCATTTGAATGCTTTCTTTGCCAAAGATTGTCCACAGACCAAGAACCCTAAGCTTTTTGGCATGGCATAAAACTTTACATGGCCAGAAGACCAAACACAAAAAGATAAGGTCGATGTGAACCACCTCAATGCTACAATTATACATCCCTCTAATGATAGTCCTTCTTCATTTTCCCCTTGTGTGTTCCGCAGATCTTGAACCCTTATCGACTGCAGACATTTTTGAAATTTTTCGCAAATTCAAAACTCTGTCTGCTGCTGTTTCTGATACCTTTTCTCCAACGATTCTCATGTATGGTCCAGCTCAACTTTCCATACCGATCACTACTTTGATGAACCACTCTCGATCCAAATGTTCGATTCCTGACCTATGGCGTCCGGTTAACGTCGATCTCTTCTCCATCCAAAATATTTAAATATGTTGATGATATTTTCCTTTGTAAAGCTATTTCTAAGTACCGGGATTTCAGGAGATTTGATGAAAACCTCTTTCGAATAGAATGTTTCTCTTCCCACTTGGGTGTAAAACTGAATCCATCTAAATGCTTTAAATGTGTTTTCACTCTGTCTCGCTCACCTTTCCCTACATATCCTGTTACATTGAATTCCAAATCTCCACTCAGAGCTAGCTCTGTCAAGTCTGTGAGTGTTAACCTCGACACCAATTTACGACGGACATCTCACATTCAGTACTGTGTCGGTAAATCGTGACACCTATCTTTTCAAGTAGGAACACTCAGGCAGTTTGTACATCACCACCAACAACGGTTCCCATATTGGTTCTTCAGTGTGTTCTTCCGGTCTTATTATGGTGTCCGCTCGTATTTTTCCCGGTCTTTAGAAGCAAGACTTCGAAGCATTCTGCATCCGATTATTAACTATTAGTCGCGTTTCATCCTTCTCGTTTGATTTTCTTTTGACTGAACTTGTCAAACAACATGCTGAATCTTGCGTAGCCTTAGCCCACAGAATATTACGGGATCTAACGCATCTATTGAACTCTGGTTTATGTCTTCGTCGTTCCGTCTCATCTACCGGAACTGAATTTCAGCACCTTCATTCCAGAATTAACCTGTACAAAAACTCTCTTTTTGCCCTATCTAGGGCGGACACAGACCAACGAGGAAATGGGTAAAAAGGAATTACTCTCTGAATTTGATTGATGTTTCTCTTTTCTTTTTTTTGTTCTCATATACCTTTAGCGCCCGACGTTGCATATTTAGTTTATTTCACCCCAGATTTGTCAGAGCATTTTGACTGAAATCTAAGCATGTCACTGGCAAAATATCTGTCTCACGAATACAAAGAAGAACGGGACAGGTTTGATAGTGTTTCGTGCACTCTAAAATGGTGCGGAAGCCAGATAAGGGATTTGGTATCGTCTTGATCGAAAAGCATGAATACTTCGAAAATCATCCGTTATTTGTGTCGAATGAATGAAGGCTACAGCTCGTTTGACTGTTTTCTTTTTGCCAAAGTTTGAGAAAAGTGGGTTGATACGGAAGACCCTGGACTCCGGTCTGAGTGGCATACATGTGTCGTTGGTTTCATTGTGAACGAGTCAGAGGGATGCTGACATTTGAATCACATCAACAGTCATCAGCACCCCAACGGAAAAACTTATCCATACGCAAAACCTTGTACATTACATGTTTCTTCAAGGAACGGTTCCAATCTTTCTCGAACTTTGAGTTCCACGTCATCAGCGTTCCATGTAAATGTTGTCTCATTAGAATTTCTGGAATCTCTAAAACATTTCAGTTTCGCAGAGGAAAGCAAAAGATAAAGTGAAGGAGCTATCGAGCGCAGAAAAATACTCGCTGAATTTGATAGACGATTGTCGTAAATAACAAATATAGGCCAAGGCTTCATTCACCCCAGTCTGTGTGAAATGACACGCTATACGGAGAAAAACATAAATGAAACGGAAATGATCAAAGCCGAACAGGATGCAGATGAATGCAAGTGAGACAGAATATTTTGCAATGATTTAGTCGATTAGGGAAGTGACCAAATTCGTGTTGAACTCTACAAAGTGCAGCAGTTACCCGGAACTAATTGCGAGAAGCTACCTGCAGTTAAACGAGAAGTTAGGTCTGAAAATTTTACTTAATAAGAATGATCGGACAGTGATGAGCTGGCTTCATGGATGTCGCGGATTACGACTGACCACGAACGGCGGTCAGAGGCGAGATCCAATGTGTACCATAGCGGAAAAATCCACGGAGATTAAAACAACCCACCGACGAGAATCATCCCATATCGAAATAGTTGTTGATGTTATCAAACCATTGACAGAAACTGCTGCACTATGCAGCTGTGGGCCATTTCGAATAAGATTAGTCAAATAGGATTGTGGTGCATTTTTTGAGAACACGGTTTAACGAGATTAGGAATGAATTTTCTCATTCAGAATGATGGTCCATCGGTGAACACATTGATTCTAATCATCCGTCTGTATTCCTGAGCACATGACAACCATAGACCAAAACCCACTCTTACTATCCGTGGGGTTTAGGGAGGTTGATCGAAAGGAGAATGCAAAAACACGTGGTCTTTTCTCTGCAATCCACTCGGAACCACTGAGGTTACACGGGAAAAATATTTACCCAATGCTCCAACAATTTCCGAGGGCAAGTACACAGTGCTAACTTGGTTTTGGATGACGAACTGAGTTTCTGTTATTCTCAGGGTTCTTTAATCCCAATTGAGATGGACAGTGTTTTTGATTCCCCTTTCGTGGGATAACTAGATTGTGAAAAACTGTGCAAACACCCAATCCACGGTGTTTTCGACAATGAATAAACTATTCTGGTCGTTATGGCAATGCATTTGTTCTGAGGATAGATAGGGAGAGAGACCACCGACCAATTTTGTGTGGCCCGAACTTATCGGAACAACAGTAGGAGTTATTCTGAAGTGTATGATTCTTGCCGAACCATCTGAACAGTGCATTCTAATGTACCCGGACGAACAATCTTGTTCTGAATAAACAGAATCTAATCAAATAGCCCCCCATGTGGTATGACGTGAAATTAATTTCACTTCAAACGTATTCTAAAACAGAATCCAATCATGCTTTACTCACCTCAAAATTGAACCATTCATCAAAGTTAACATTTTTTTCTTTCCTGGCACTTGACCAAGTAATGTTTGACCTCAAACATTTTGACGTAAATCTTGTAAAGTGCCTGTTTAGTTCGTATCGTGGTCACCCAGATGGACAACACACTGTTGTAAGTGTACTGGCTGACTCATCCTCCATAGATCGCCGACTCGCGTAACGATTCAATACGTTGGCACCTGCCCAGTACCGAGCGCAACATTGGGATAAGGGAATCACGAACGACGAATCAGTTGATCGTTGGCGCGGATCGATAGGACGAGATGCGTCCTGTCAAGCAGGTTTTAGCCTCAGGACCAGCTCATTAGACGGATTGGACGCCCGCACCAGCCGGACCGACAGACTTTTGCGTTCGACTGGGTAGAGATGTTATAAACTAGGTATATCTGGCAATTTATATCTTGTTGGGTAACAATTGTTCGGGATTTACCAAAACTAACCAAATGTACCAACGATGCTTATATGCATTTTGGCGGTGCAGTTCACTTGAAGAGAACTAGTAAGTAGACGGTGGAGAACTCGTATGGTTTGCATGCCCTGTTTCACCCTATTGCGCTTGGTCCCTTTGATATAACGGGGTTCTTCAATACTCCACAACCATCCATAATTACATTTTGAAAAACCAACCACTAACTTATTCAGTAAGTAATATGCACTCTCCGCCACACAAGGATCGTCGCCTTATTCATTATCATGACCATTGTTTTGCGCTAATAAGCCGAGATTGTTCGCAAGTAAAGAATTGTTCTTTCTCGCCTTAGTGGGATAGTTCAGAATATGATGCCATGGGAAACAGCTGAATATGGTGGATGAAAACCATTAGGCAGAGGATTGTAGTTTGTGGAGGCGGAACAATCAAGGTTTTGTTGTCCTTACGCGGTTTTTTTTGGAATCAGAAAAATATCATCTGGCCATGCTCCGGTATTCTCTTGGTAATGAAACCAGGCCTATTTTGTTCACTCTATTTTATGATGTGATTGAAGACCCAGAAGACCCTACGACAGGGCCGAAGAAAATGGACGAATACTGTTTGGGTGAGTCTAATGAAACGAACACCCCGGTCGCGGAGACGATGGCTGCGCCCATCCTGAGTTTGATGTGGCAGATGCCATCATAAAAAATGACCTTGACGACACAGATACGGTGATTCCTGAAAGTGCTGACGAAGAATCTAAAAGTTACTTCCCCGAAGGAATACACAGTCATAAGATAATCTACAAAATCCGTCATGTTGTTGAGCACGAAAGGGGCATGTGAACCAGCAGAACAGAAAAAAGGGGAAGCAATACGAGTTCAGGAAATTCCAGAAAGATCCCATAGGCAGAGAGAACCAAAAGCTCTACGGTTTTGGGGTAACCGGCCGTACGAGATTCAGCTATATAAGAAAATTAACCGAAGAGGCAAAAGACCCGTGATCAAGAGAAATTCCAATGTTATAAGGAAATGAAAAAAGGTTCACATGTACTCGCATAAACCAGAAGTGGCCGTCTTTATCAAAGAAAGATGAATGTAAGGGTATGGGCTGATTCATCTTCCATAGAAAGCCCAATTTCGTTAGCAGTCAGCACGTGAGCGCCTGTCCAGAATCCTGGCCAATACTCGGGCTGAGGAATGCACAAGCGAAAAAACAGTGGATCGATAAGACGAGAACGGATTCTCGTCTCAAGAGAGATGGCGGCATCATCAATGGACCCATCAGAAGAAAGGCTACCCGATGCAAGTTTGAACCTGTTAGTCTGTGTTGTTGAACCTAACCATTCTTTTCACAAAAACGGGTCCTGTAACATATAAGACCTTTGAGGCAACATCGCATGATTATGCACCAATTTTTCAATGGATTTGGACGGGGCCAACTCAGCAAACGGATATCTCTGTGATGAAGTTTTCCTTTGAGAAATCAGCTTAAAACAGAGGCACCGCAAAGGACAGTTAGTTTCGGTAGCAGAAGATTCAAGATGGAAGGAGCTAAAAATCATCAAGTTATTTCAAAAACTGAAAAGTGAAACTAATAGCTCGCGTTTGATTTAAATTTTCGATTCGGTAAATATGCACAGCTTGAGATTAGTAACAAAGGTGAAACTGTACTGTACAGAGACTCCTTGGATTCATAGTTTTTGACTTTGTTACTACATGGCAAAACTCTTCAAAACTATTCAAATTTACTACTGCAGATAATCTTTGGATTCACTGAATAACCCAATTTCATCTTTTTTTATTGCTGTTTCCGCTTCTCTTTTTAGTTATGGTACAACAAAGTAAAGCGATGTAGGAAGAGGGCAGCGGCCAAAAAAGGCTTCCAAAGTAGTAAAGTGACTGGCAGTGGAGGGAATCGAACCCGGGCCGTAGTTGTCCGAAGCCTACGAGGATAACCATTTGACCACGACCGACCTTGTGGGGAGAACACGAATAGCAAGAAAAAACTTGTTTTTGATAAAGTTATTCTCGGAGCTAATAAAATCATATTTATATATAAGGAACATATAATTTACGAACATTTTATGTACATCAAAATATGTTTGGGTTTTCGTAGAAATTGGTGTTACGTAGTTAGAAAAAAGGTGGCAAGTCACTTGTTGTTATTGGAAGAGATCAGCGAAATAATGGAATTGGCTTACTGCCAACAGGCCAGTGTACAGGTCACAGTGAGTTCAAAGGTCGATTTCTGATCGTGGCAAGTGCAGTTGGGGAGCTTAAATGAAATACTTTTCAGAACAAAGCTCTGGTTTGGGTAATCTGGTCGCTACACTGTCTGCCTTTGCTAATTAGTTGAGTTGTTTAATAGAGACTGTAGCGACGGTCTTGAGTTATTGAGTTGTCGATCTAGCGGAAACTTAGTCTCATTAGCCCTACGCACGATATGGGCAGCACACTGCTTCGATCCGCGGAACAAACTCCAATCGAATAACTGTGTTTACCGATTATTCGTGGTTCTGCAGCAATACAATAAGCAGGAATATACAGGGGAAAAACACTTGTAGTCAAGTGAGAAAACGAGAACAAGAGGCAGAAACTTCCCAAAAATCGGAACATTGCAGAAAATAAAACGATTCCCTCAGTAAGAGGCTGAACGAAACTGTAGCGCAGCTCGGTCGTTGCACAATCAGTGAGTCAAGAAACTTTTACCGACATGAATCAATAAATTAGTCGCTAAAAGATGAATTAAACTGCAGTTGCAATACAAGAGGGAGTTATTAATGAATGAGTACAAATAAGCTGAATCTGTCAGATAACCAAGAACATGTTCCAACCCGAATGGACGAACCTAGCATATGATCTGGTAATTCCGCTAGTTTGTGATGATCAGTAGTAGGGTGCAGCAATAGCAAAGTTAAGACTGGGAGTTCTAGCCTCAACATGGCAGCACGCGGAAAAAGCTCAGAAAGTTTATCGTGCAATAGAAATTCAAATCTTTGAGGAAACAAAGATCTGATTGAATGCGTAAACTTTTCGTGTAATATGCACCGAAAAAAGCGAGTTCAAACCAATGACACTTCAAAAAGAGAGGAAATTCGTTGCCTATGCGTAAGGTTCGCGAAGTACGTATAGACTACTCATTAGAAACCTAACACAAGAAGTGGATGAGAAACCATAATTACGTATAGCAATTAACACTACCCCAGGGGGTCGAAGAATGCCACAAACCACAGTAATGCGCACAAAGCAGATTAAAGAAGACACGACTGTCGTATATCTCTCTCCGATGAACACTGTTGGATGCACTTATTGAGCCTTCCCTGACTACTGTAATAGTTTTCTCATCTATCCCTTTGGAACCAGTCTCTCTTCCTGCGTGCGTATCAGCTAGGAGAACTAAGTCGACCACATTAAGGCCCAGGCCATGTTTAATCCACTCAGGTCTCGACTGCCGTTTCGGTAGTTATCCTTTCAGCCTGTGAACCCAGAAGGCATTCGACAGCCCGTGCTGTTGTCGCCATCTTAGATTCAGCGGGCCATTTGACAGCTCGGAGGGGAAAGTCACTAGTATGCCTCGTTGGAGGAGTAGGTGATTGAGTGTTTTTGCGTTGAAGTCATCAGGATCATCTGATATTATGGTTGGATGTCTGTCGTTGAGTACTTTTCCTTCCTCTCAGAACATCTCTACTAATGTTTAGTCCACGACCACCTGACTAACCGGACTTTGTGCCTGGGAATGCCAAAGTTTACAATAGAAACATTTTTGTAGTATGCTTCTGACCTTAGAGTAGCCATGAATAATACGCTAACGGTCCCTTATTGGTGACAACACATGTGCTGGACCCGCCTGCCCGTTCTTATCGTGATAATATTGCAATAAAAGGTTGATGACAAAGTGATCATTCGGTAGTATTACTGGATACTTTGACCCAAAAGGACGAGACGCCCATCGAAGGTGTTCTCCCACTTGTAAAGTACTATTTTCTGCAATCGTCCTGGGTTTGGCCGGGATATACTCGGAACCCCTGATCCTTTGGATATTGTACTTAGTTCCTAACCAAAGCAATCCCTTCGCACCAGACAAAGGTAGGCCGTTTCCTGCGACTGCAATTCCGATGGCTTCAGTTGCTCGGTGATGTTTAACTGAATATCATGTCATTGAGGAAACCACAAAAAAGCCGACATAACCAAGCAGTTTTCCGCAACGGGACTAACCAAGATTTGGCATTGCGGAATCTTTTTGATAAGCCGACTGTGGTCGGTACTTGCACTGCATTCACGCTAACCGTCATCGTCAATTCAACCTGAGTGGATGCGGCGGGAATAGTTTGTGAAGCCCATGAAGGTATACTATGTGACAGAATTTGTGGATTAAGAAACCAAGGGGCATCTGACGGCCTTCATGGGCTGGTACCTCTCGACATCAAATCAACCGGATTGTCTTTGCTGTCTACGTAAACCCGCTGCTGGGGTTTCAGAAGTTCACGGATCACCGCCAGACGGTTGGCCACAAGGGTTCCAAAACGAGACTTAGTATTTCGTGTCGACTGTAGAACAATTAGCGATTTTTCCCTGAACTTACTCGAGCAGATAGTTAGGGAAACCTCTTCGGCAAGGACTGGTTATCTTACTGAGACAGCAGCTGCAACAGACTCCCAGCTCTGAATGATCCCGGGTTTCAAGGGGGCTACGCGTGACTTTGCCAGTACCAGGGGACAATCTATCCTGCAACCTTCTGTAACAGATCGTAAATAGAGCGCTGCTCCAGAGCCCTATTATTAAGCGGCACCAAATGCACGTAGTTCCAGTCTTGAATCCATCTTCTCATTCGTTAGAAGTATACGCCGATCGATTCATGGATCAGATACCGCCTGAACTAACCTGAAGAACATAACGTACCGGTCAGTATTTTCCTGGGTTAGGTAATCATTTCGCTTGGCTTGTCTGCGGTATCAGTCATGGAAAAGAAATTTAGAAGGTAACAAACTTGAAGATACAAGTCCCATAGGATTGTAAAGTGAAGAGATGTATGTTAGCAAACTTCCTCTGGATAAACCTACCCTCCTACAGTATAACGTCAATAAAAAAGCTATCGGGATTCGGTTCCCATTGTAATTTCAGAGTTTTTTATCACTTCAGTTGACTGGTAAACAAAAACAGTTGGCTCCGGATCTGTTTTCGGAAGTTCTGCCAAGGCCTGTGCAGAACCAATGAAAACTTTTGTCGAGTCGAAACCATCTCACAGCACAGCGTGCGGCAATATTCTACGCATTCTCTTGAATTCTTCAGTTTTATGTAGACTTATCAAACAGTCTTCTAGGTAGAAGCTTTTCTTATCTCGGTTGGTCATTGCTGTCGCTTTCTAATATTTCTGGTAGTGTTAGACTGCAACAAAAAGACGAAGACGTCGAACCGAAGAGGGGTGAAGTCATTCAATACATCTTTGGGGATTTTGTCAGATCACCGTCAGACCGCGATAAACATCGTAAGCAGTCACGATCACTTATTAGCATCTTTACTTGATGAAACATTGCTCAAATATTTGCTACGATTGTGTACTGATGCTTCCAGAAACCTAGAAGGACTTCATAAAGTTTTCTGATTAGGTCCGGACTAGTAAAAGCTTGTTCATTTAGTGAGGTACCTCCAAACTTTGAGGCGCAGTCAAAGACTGCCTGCACCTTACTTCGGTCTCCATGTTTGTAAACTCCATGATGCGGTTGGTACCGAATAGCTCATGCAGTTTTGATTTGTTCTTCTTCACTTACTTTCTCTTTACAACATTTACAAGCATAATCACTCGCAGCGGCGCCAAATTTTTCCTCAAGCTCAGGATTCTTGTCTAGCCCCTCGTATCTATGGCAGCGCTATTTCTTAGTGACCGTTCACCACAAGCTTTGATTCCGCCATGCGTCTCAGTGTCTACCTGTCATTCTCTGATGGTGCTCTCTTCGTACCGGTAGCATCTGTGATTCATCGTTGAACATGCTTTCCAGGCTCTTATCCAGTTCGAAAGTCATGACGTAATGTAATTGATCATTTCTGTTGATTCGGCACAGAGTCAAATCTGGTCCTAATAGCATCCATCCGACCACCTATTGGTTGTTCTTAGACCTAGTTAGCCCTTGGTGCATCGGTTTCAGTCAGTATACGAACATTGAAGTCATCCTTACCTAAAAACCGCACTTCTTTCAAGTAGTTTCATTTGTTTAAATCACGTCATCCAACAGATGGTCTCCTCTTAGGCAATTTATCAAAACTCAACCTCGGTGTATCTGAATTACTACCCAGCTGTCCAGTAAGGTTATTTCGAGGGATAGCATGGTCACTTTCATAACGCAATCACCGTTAATAGTCTGAATAGTCAGAGGCTGTGGCCTTCCTTTTAGACACATTTTCCAGAAGCGATGCTTCCGACACACTGCCAAGAGATCCTAAGCGACCTCGAAGACGAGCTGATAATATGGCGAAAGACATTTTCCAAATAGTAGTAATGACGTCTTCCGCAAAGTGACTAACCAGTACAGTACTTTCAGTTGCTTGAGTAAGACGGGTTTCTGATCTGTTCATCACCAAGTAGTGTTAACCCCTGCGGTCGACTAGACCAGACGTTCTGTGTGATCGGCAATCCGTATCGACGTGACTCGGTTTCACGTAGAGAAAGGATATTCTAAGCCTTTTCTTCCATCGTGTCTGCTGGCAACACTCAAACCTTGAAAAATACTTTATCGGTTCATGTAATGTGGTCCCTTGCAAATGGAACAAATTTTTTTTGGGAAGGTTTTTTGAACTGGAAGCAACTGCATCCGTCCCCGTTGACATTATTGTAACCACTCGTTCTCTGGAGCTTTAACTATTCGTTGGCCGTTGAGATTCTAATCGGGGATGGACTCCATTATCTTATTGTGATATTTCAACGGGGTCGGTTACAGCAGCCTCAACTTAGTCTGGAACGAGGTTCATCAGTTTATAGAAGGTAAGTTTACTCTTGGTCTTGAGGATGCTGGAAACCCTTTCCAATCAATTAGATCGAAGATGGCCTGAAAACTTTTCTACAACAGCTATAAGAGTCTTACGGGCATTTAGATTCGAATTCGAATGAGACCTTCCTAACCTGGCTACACAGCTTCATTTCGTCAGCTAACTTGATTAGGGCATTGGAGTCTGAAGGATTCAGGGTGGTCCGTCCGTCAGTTCATCAATGCACTAGCTTGTATTTACATTTGGATCGCCTGAAAGCCGTTCAAGGATTCATGATACTTCCCCATGAAATTCCTTGGGTTAGAGGATTGTGCCTCTTTGGGTTGATTCGGCAGCTTCGCCTCCACAGGCCGAAATTAAGTAATCCAATAAGTAAGCAGAGTCGGTGGTGAATCTAGCCACCGTTGTTCGAAAACAGCGCATTAACCTGAAGTAATTCGTTAGACTGCCACTGAATTTGATCAGTTGTCGAGGGCGTGAAGGTTCATCCTGGTTTGGGACACTTCAGCTGTTTTTAACACCTTGCCTGGCACTGATTGACCGGGAGCCAAATCACGAATTCCTGGTTCCTGGAAAGATGTGGAGTAGGCCGGGTGATCCTTTGGATTTGAGAAAGAATGTAAGTAGTTCTTAACCCGTCAGAGCTTCTCAAACGACTGAGGGGTAGATGATCGAGAGGACCGAGCTGAAAATATTGAGCTTTCTTCTTCTTGTAGGTCACCGATAATCTCCGTGAGTTTCTTTCTGACCCCACTGATACATCCTGAGGTTTCCCGATCAAACTCCAACCCTTTTTATCTTGAGTTCTGCAGTTTAAGTTTTCTGTTTAACTTCAGGTCGGCATTCACGGTGGGAATCGTGACGGCACTGCATTTTTAAGTATTTTGTTATTGTTTGTAATTAACAATAATCGTAAGGGCAAAAGGTAACAATTTCAACTGACGTGGACCCGGAAGAGCGGGTCGCAACCATATTCATCTGGGTAAATAGCTTGTAAATTACTTTTTGTAATTTGTATTTTCGACGACATCTTCACTTGTCTTACTCGTGAGTAGCGTGTATATCCCTCACGAACCTCGAATACTTGTGATCCAATTCCCTGTTTTTACTGTACTGACAGTTCAAATTTACCCCTTTCCGACGTATGGTGCGTGAACATTTTACGTTATGTTCCCGACTCGATTGTTCTATGATTGTACATTCCCCTTGTAAGAAAAATTTGCAGAACGTTACACTTACGCTTCTTGACCCACTGTCTGTACCGCAACCGTGCTGCGCTACAGTTTCGCATGACTCCTTGCTGAGTGGACCGTTTATGACCGCGCTGTCCCGATTTTTCGGATAACTTTCTGTACTGTTGCCCTTGGTTGCTCACCTGGCTGTAAGTCATTGCATTTATGTATTGTTATGTATTGCATTGTTTAGAACCACGAAATTACGATAAACACGGTTATACATTTGGAATTTGTTCTGCTGCCCGTAGCCGTGTACAGCCCACATCGTGCGTAAAGCTAGTGAGACCACGTTTTCTGTTATATTGAAAGTTCAAGTAATCGGGATAGTTTCTACAGGGAGTCAGTAACCAATATTGTCTGGAATGAAGTCATTTACGTCCAGTATACAGTCATTTAATGATGAATTGCCTGGTTTGCGGAAAAACTGTTGGGAGGCTCAGTCAGCAAATCGCAGGGAGGCTCATCCAGCAGACCGCATGGAGGCTCATTCAGCAAACCGCTGGGAGGCTCATTCAGCAAACCGCATGGAGGCTCATCCAGCAAACCGCATGGAGGCTTATTCAGTTAACCGCATGGAGGCTCATTCAGCAAACCGCATGGAGGCTCATTCAGCAAACCGCATGGAGGCTCATCCAGCAAACCGCATGGAGGCTCATTCAGCAAACCGCATGGAGGCTCATTCAGCAAACCGCATGGAGGCTCATTCAGCAAACCACATGGAGGCTCATTCAGCAAACCGCATGTATGGTATCTTCCACACCATGGAGTGTACAAGCACGGAGATCAAACGAAGGTTAGAGTTGTATTCGATTGCGCTGCAGAATGCAACAAAACGTCCTTGAATAATCAACTGCTGACAGGTCCCGACCTCGTGAACAGTCTCTGTGGAGTTCTTCTGAGGTTTCGGGAGTATAGATTCACCCTGGTTGCCGATATTGAAGCCATGTTTCACCAAGTAAAGGTGCCAGCAAATGACCGCGACTGTCTGAGGTTTCTCTGGTGGCCCGACGGAAACCTAACAACCAAACCAAAGGCGTATCGCATGACTTCTCATCCATTTGGTGCAACTTCGTCGCCGTCATGCTGTAGTTTGGCCCTGCAAACCACTATCGATCGCTGTATGGCTGCCCATGACCCCGTCAAGGCTGAACAGGCAAAGAAGGCGTTCTACGTGGACGATTGCTTGTTGAGCGTATCCTCTCCCGAAGAAGTGAGAATAATAAGTCAAACCCTTCGCCATATATTGTCATCTAGTGGATTCAACCTCACCAAGTTTTTAAGCAACGTACCCCATGCACTGGGAGACCTACCGAGGGCGGAAACTAAGACGCTGTACCTCGATCAACAACCGGTAGACTTGAAGCGGACCCTTGGAGTGGAATGGGAGTGTAAGTCTGACTGTTTTATATTTAATGTCGCATCGTGGGAGGGAAAGCTAACTCGAAGGAGTGTGTTGGCCTATGTTGCTTCACTATATGACCCACTGGGATTGGTAGCCCCTAGTTTGTTACCAGTCAAACTTTTTCTTCAGGACCTATGTCGAAGAGGAGCCAAATGGGACGAGGAGGTATCCAAAGAAGAAGCCTTTCGTTGGGAGACTTGTTATCAGGAGATGCAAGCTATAAGGAAAATTCGAATTCCGAGGTGCATCTTCGCCGAAAGAAGCGAAAGGGGTCACAGAACAGAACTGCATGCTTTCAGCGACGCTTCCGAAACGGGGCTACGGAGCAGTGGTCTACTTACGTGGCATAAATAACAATGGGAGGGCTAGATGCGCACTTGTACTAGCTAAATCACGTGTGGCGCCACTGAAGTCAATAACTATCCCTCGGTTAGAACTCGCAGCGGCTGTGGTCTCAGCAAAACTGGTTGCCTTCGCTAAAGATGAGCTTTCTTTGCCCATCGACTCAGTTACGTTCTGGACAGATTCACAGATAGTAATTCAGCTGATAAGAAACACAAAGACCCGGTTTGAGACATACGTGTCTAATCGTCTATCCGTAATTCGTGAATTCTCTCGCCCTGATCAGTGGTTATATGTAGACAGTGAAAACAATCCAGCGGATCTCGCATCAAGGGGTACAAATCCAAGGCGGCCATTAGAGGTTCCTTGGTTTCATGGGCCGGGATTTTTAAAGGAAAGCCCCACGGCATGGCCCAAGCAGCCTACATGCATCACAAGCTCTCAACTCGAATTGGGTCAAGAAGTGCACGTAAATGCTGCGCAAGTAGTAGCCCAAGATGGATGGATACAAAAATTTCGCGACGTCAAACCATGGCCTGTTCTGCTCAGACGAATCGCGTGGCTGCATCGATACATTCTGTGGCTTCGACAGCAAACCAGTTTCGAGGTTTTTCATTCCACTGGACGTTTAGGACCGTCAGACCTCCAGACAGCGGAAACTCATATAGTTCGTATGGTGCAAAGAGAAACCTTCGATAAGGAGCTAAATATGATTTCTGAAGAGCCAGAGTTTCGGAGTAGTCCACCCGTGCTACCAGGTCGTTTAAAAAATCTTCATCCGTTCAAAGAGGATGGGTTACTACGAGTTGGAGGACGCTTACGATGGGCACCCCTTCCGTTTGATATCAAACACCCAGTTATATTGCCCGGAACCCATTTCGTCACCAGTTTACTAATACAGTACTACCATGAAACGAACGGACACGCAGGTCCGTTGCAGGTACTGTCTGCACTGCGAGAGCGTTACTGGATTATTAACGGGCACTCCACAGTTAAGAGCATAGTGCAAAAGTGTTTTCACTGCAAACGTTGGCATGCTAAACCGGGGCAGCAAATTATGGCACCTCTCCCTGAGGACAGAATGTTGCTAGGAGATAATCCGTTCACTGCCGTCGGCGTAGACTACTTTGGGCCACTACTAGTGAAGCGTGGGAGAGGGGTGGAAAAACGCTACGGTTGTATATTCACCTGCCTAACAATGAGGGCCGTTCATCTAGAAGTAGCTCACACCTTGAATACAGATTCGTTCCTCTCAGCGTTTTCGCGGTTTGTTGCGAGGCGCGGGGCTCCTAGAGTCGTCTACAGCGACAACGGCACTAACTTACGTGGATCCAAAGCAGACCTGAAGCTTTGCTTGGAATTATGGAACCAAGGTATGATATCAAAGGCGCTTACAAACAAAGGCTGTGAATGGCATTTTAATCCACCGAAGGCAAGTCATCGAGGTGGCACATGGGAGCGAATGATACGGTCAGTCCGTCGGAATTTGACTTCTTTGCTAGGTGGTCAGCTGGTGAGTGATGAAGTGTTATTTACGGTGCTCTGTGAAGTAGAAAAGATACTTAACGACAGACCACTCACAAGACTATCAGATGATTCAGAAGACTTCAGTGCACTAACACCTAACCACCTAATTCTTCTACGAGGAGCGCCTACTTCATTTCCTGCAGGATTATCAACCACCAATCTGAACAGGCGATGGCGTCAGGCGCAGTGCTTAGCTGACGCGTTTTGGACACGTTGGCTGAAGGATTACCTACCAACTTTGCAAGAGAGGCAAAAGTGGACAAAACCAAGTTATAACCTACAGGTGGGCGACTTAGTGCTCCTAGTTGATACGCACGTAAGAAGCGGAAGCTGGCCGAAGGGCATCGTGGAAAGCACCACCATTGGACGCGACGGCCGAACAAGAGAAGTCATGGTACGCACTGCTAACGGCATTCACCGACGAGATCTACGACAACTGTGCTTACTGGAAGGTGACGCTTCAATTACGAATATGGCTGGTGAGGTTCCCTGACCCGGGGGCAGTGTAAATTACTTTTTGTAATTTATATTTTCGACGACATCTTCACTTGTCTTACTCGTGAGTAGCGTGTATATCCCTCACGAACCTCGAATACTTGTGATCCAATTCCCTGTTTTTACTGTACTGACAGTTCAAATTTACCCCTTTCCGACGTATGGTGCGTGAACATTTTACGTTATGTTCCCGACTCGATTGTTCTATGATTGTACATTCCCCTTGTAAGAAAAATTTGCAGAACGTTACACTTACGCTTCTTGACCCACTGTCTGTACCGCAACCGTGCTGCGCTACAGTTTCGCATGACTCCTTGCTGAGTGGACCGTTTATGACCGCGCTGTCCCGATTTTTCGGATAACTTTCTGTACTGTTGCCCTTGGTTGCTCACCTGGCTGTAAGTCATTGCATTTATGTATTGTTATGTATTGCATTGTTTAGAACCACGAAATTACGATAAACACGGTTATACATTTGGAATTTGTTCTGCTGCCCGTAGCCGTGTACAGCCCATATCGTGCGTAAAGCTAGTGAGACCACGTTTTCTGTTATATTGAAAGTTCAAGTAATCGGGATAGTTTCTACATAGCTTGTTGTCAATTGAATACACATAGCGTCGCCTCAGGTAGTATAACAATGGAAATTCACACTCTGGATTACAACCCACCTACTACAGAAGCTGGTTGCCGTTTAAACTGTTAGGAGGTGAGGGTGGTTATTATTCCATGCCCTGGAGCCAATGTCCATGGATGAGAACTTCGAAACAGCTTGAACGCTTCTGAAGCACCGAAAACTGTGCAATATTTATCTTTATTCACAGTTTATCGTATGGGGAAGTTTCTAATGTTTCCCGATCAGCGCAGGTGTCTTCCTCTGACACATTCTGTCGGGTACTAAGCCTGAAAAAAGAACAGCTGCTCGCGGGTAGAACCAAGCTTGCAGCAGATATCATCCAGCTCCTGCTCACTGACAGTTTCACCTCGACTATTGATGACACATTTGTGGCCTAAACACTCAACTCAGCGATTACCAACCGATACAAACAACAAGCCCGAGCTACAAAACAACATCCATATTCAAAATCACTTGGAACAGAACAATAGTCTTTGTAGTTGGTATAATGATCATTCTCAACAAGAATACAGGAAAAGACGATAGCTCTGATGTTCGCACGGATGAACCGCGTATCCACTGCAAACACGGATCGGGGGTCTGCAACAAACTATAGATTCCAATCCATTCAGCAGTTACGGAACGCATAATTGCTTACATAATTTCACGTATACCAGTACATAATACACTAGGTTACTTTACTCGGAGTATCTACTTCCTTTTTACCATTCTCACTCAGAAGCACAATCTAATTCTCAAAGTATCTTCTCTCGTTGTAACATTTATGTGAACTATCCTGTTTCGTATTTAGCTCACGTATTGACGAACGAAAGGAGAGTAGTAACTGAACTGTGCATTAACCTTGATGTGCAAACGTGAGTTTTTAAAATTTTATTTTATAATGTGCTGTGCAACCAATTTGATGGATTTTAAGGCGAAGGGGTTTGACTGAAATTCAAGCACATGAGCATGAAAAAACGGAAGCCGAAGAGATAAAAAGTAAGCTTTTTTGCATTCAACTTTGTGAGCTTTGTTTGTCTGAATTTTGACTGTATAATATCGACTTAGTTACATATATTGTTTTTGTATAAAAATCCCGAAAGCTTCGTATACAGTGATAAACCATGAGCTAAACAATTTATCTAGGTAGTACCGTGCACCAGTTCCAGAAGCCAAATAGTCTGAAGCAGTCTGTAGCACAGCCCAACAGAACCACAAACCGGTAGGTAATTACCAGCCACTCTACGTCTGACAACTGAGTTCAGCAATAAACCTTAGAGTGGAAAAACCATTTTTCTTAGCACACGTTTGCAAATGCACTTGGAAGAAAAAGACTCCCGTATATGTATGTATTCAAACCACGGGTACATTCGGGGCCAACGTGAGGGAAGGACAAAGATAAATGAACGAACTGAATCAGAGAAAGACCAGTCAGATGGGCTCCATCTTGATGTCCACATCAGTTCTGCAGCTAACAGTTCAGAGTCGATCTTTTCACCTGATCAAACTTCAAATTACTGGGAATTTCGAAATAAAAGAGCGATCAGAGGTTGGGTAACTTTTCTGCTAAAAACTAGAAAGAACTACTCTGGTACCGTCCGAAAGAAAGTCGTGTGATTTTACTAAACTATAGGTTTTATGAATGCGTGAATACCTATGATTGAGACTGATGAACACTGGCATCACATAAGCACATTTTGTTCAGTTATACGGCAGTATAAATAAGTAAGGATTTAACATTATCTGTACATGAGGACTATCGAAGAATCACATTTGACGTTCACAGCAACAACAAGTTTTGCACGAGGCTACTTTGCTTGCACAGTTCCGGATTCAGTAACTGAATTGCTATGGCTTCGGAAGACATCACCAGTCACCTGCGTAAATTTGGTGTGAACTTTGGGAGTTGCCAGGACTAGTTTGAAAGCTGATAACGATTTGGTCTGATGTCCACTATCAGCCAAATATGATAGTAATAATGACGTCATCAATGCCACAAGAGATAACGTGTACTGAGAACTGTCACGTCGATAGCTTGGGGCTGGTGGATTGTCACCGGATTAATTTCCGGTGTGGCTGGATTATCTCGGGCTCGTACTATTGATCCTGTGTTTTTTACATCCCCGTACGGATCGAGCCGGTTGTTCTGCCATGTCTGTACACCTTCAACCGGGCTTCCCACGTCCTAATCAGTTGTGCTATGCATTGCTGACTGAACGATGTGTGGTCGTAACGATAGTGTTGCGCGCGCACACGTTCCATTTCACTAGACCAACTTCGGATTCGTTGATTCTGCCCTACCTGTCTTATTCATAAGCAAATGATATTCGTGATATATGGACTCTGTTGGCTGCCAGCCTGACTTCCGCATCTTAATTGCATTGCGAAACATGGGTGCAGTACCATTCGATTACTGTGGTGCGTGATTCGGGATATCGTTAAACTGTGATCAGAGTGCAGTTACATTCCATTGTCTGTGTATGCGCCGACTGACTACAATTCCTTTGAAACCAAGGACGAATTGTATCGGAATTTGTCTCAGGCTACTTCGAAGCGCACGGTCAACGGACGTGATGGCCATTGCTGGGGATTTCAACACCCAAGTTGGCCATTTGGGAGATTCCGAAAGGCACATTGGAGACCCATTTTCTATCCCAGCCGATCGTACCCGTAACGGCGATCGTCTCATTCAGCTGTGTTCTGATCACAGATTGTTCCTGGCATGTACGAACTTCTGCCATAAGAAGCTGCACAGACTCACATGACGCCCTCCTTCGTCTTCACAATGTTGGACTCAGATTGACCATATTATGATTGGTTACCGCTGGAGTGGATCAATTGTCGCTCATTTTGGTCTGAGCCTGTGGACTCAGATCACGCCTTGACACGTGCTCATCTCTGTTCACGTCTCGTCCATGGTCGCAACAAAGTAAAAGCCACGCGTCCTGTGCAGTCGCTTTTAAACGATAACCAGCGACACAGTTTCCATACGGAGCTGTCTACGCATTGATCGATGCAGCCAGATGTCCCGGACCCGAACGAAAAGTGGAAACAGATTACGGAAGTCTTGTATACCGTTTCGAATGCCATCCATAACTCTGGTTCAGGTCGGTCTCACAAACGATGGATATTTTCGACATCAATTGCTCTGTTGGATGCTCGCAGATCCGTCCTTCCGGATGTCACATTCAATGATGTGCCCAAATCCCTGAGGAGCCAACTAACCAGGAGCCTGAGAAATGACCGTGAGCAGTGGCGGATTGTGAAATGTAGGGAAATGGAAAAGGCTGCGTCCATTAGCGATGCTCGCAACTTTTTTCGTTTTATTAGAGGTGCCGGTCCACGAAAACCCGGTGTAAGTGAGTTGATTAAGAATTCCGACGGCTCACTGATTCATTCCCAGGGACGTCATCTGGATCGTTGGGTAGAGCACTTTAAGGAACAATTCGATTGGTCCACTTCAACGGTGGACCTTCCAAATATACTTGCCAGCGAAACGATGCAGGCGAATATCAGTCCTCCATCAGAGATGGAGATTATGCAGGAGGTAGGTTACTTGAAAAAGTACAAAGCCACTGGACCTGATGGGTTGCCTACATCGTTTTTCAAGGATTGGGGCGAAACTTTGGTTTCGGAGTCAACAAAACTGCTCCGGATTATTTGGGATAGCGAGCAGATTCCAAGGGAATGGTGTGAATCGGCGATAGTGCCGATTTAAAAGAAAGGTGACAGATCCCCTTGTGAAAATCACAGAGGAATTAGCTTGGTAAGTATCGCATCTAAACTGTTCACTGGTCTTATTCTCCACCGGTTATCCGGTGTCCGCAAAACGTGTACGCGTGAGAATCAAGCTGGTTTCAGACCCGGTCGTGGTTGTATCGACCACATCTTCACTCTTCGGCAAACCTTAGAGGACCGGTACATCTTCTGTAGGCCCGCAATCTGTGTCTTTCTTGATCTGAAAGCGGCATTCGACTCAGTCGATCGCGCAGTTGTCTGTCGCTGCCTCTCATTGATGGATCTTCCAGAGAAGTTTATTTATCTTTTCCAATGCTTGTTTGCTAATGGCCGAAACCGAGTTCGTGCTCACGGCGATCCTTCACCCTAGTTCACCACGGAAAGTGGTAGTCGTCAGGGTTGCCCTCTTTCACCTTTCCTCTTCATTTTCGTGATTGAATCGATTCTCAGGATACCCCTATCCTCGTGTGAGAACAGCGTCGTTGATCTTTGCTCAGACAGTAAACTGTCTGACTTGGAATATGCGGATGATATTGTCCTTCTGAATGAAGATCCATGTAAGTTGCAAGCTCTCTCAGATAGCCTAAGAAACAGTGTAGTAAGGTTTGGGATGCACTTTGCACCTTAAGAGTATAAAATGCTGTTGCAGAACTGGGTTAGCTCGACACCCAATCTTTTCTTGGTAGGGGTGCTCCAGCTGAAGTGGATAAATATTGTTGCCTAGACAGTTATATCTCACCAGGTGGGCAGATATCGGATGAGGTTTCATCACCTATACAGAGGGCGCGTTTGGCTTTTGTCAACCTCAGTCATCTGTGGCGTCGGTCTGACATCCGACTGTCTGTTGAGGGTAGAGTGTACAGTACGGTGGTTAGGTCCGTTTTTTATACGGTTCAGAAGCAAGGCCGTTGAGGGTACAAGATAAGCGAAGACTGTCGGTGTTCGAGCATCGATGTGACCGTAGTATTGCCCGAGTGTGCTGGGAACACCGTATCAGCAATGCTGAGGTTAGACGGGAGGTGTTGGGAACCAGAGGTTAGTCTCTAGATCAAGTACTGAATCTAAACAGGTTGAGGTGGTTTGGACATGTGTTACGCATACCCATCGACAGACTTCCTCAGCGTACGCTGTTCTCTGAGGAGGTAGGGATTGGAAGCTAAGTCTAGTTGGTCTTTTAATAAGATGGCAAAAAGGTATGAAAACCTTGACCAGTGGACTTGGCCGAGTAGGACGTGTTAGACTTCCAGGATTGGGTCCATGTGATCCGCCTACCAAATGTTTGGAGACATTACGAGATGTGGTTAGGTGTCGTGGTCCTCCTGGTTTCCTCTTGAATTTTTTAAATCCTTATCACTATGCTCCTGTTCTTTTCGTCCTTTATTCGTTGATGCTGGAAGGTGGCGACCGAAACCAGAGCGAAGAAGTGCAAAGTTAATGGTTGTATAAACTGAAACTGAGTGATAAAAAATCACGTAAGGTCCCAGTAGGTCACTTGGGGTCATGAGCCGGACGACAGTAGGTTACTGTCAACACCAAGTCGTGGTTAAAACTCCTTGACTGCTTTCTGCGATAGATGTTCCTCAATGTCATTCTATCACCCTGTTTCCATTCCTCGTATACATACATAAACTGCTAGCCGAGAATAGTCTTATACTTTAATAAAAAATTATTGATCGATCTGCTTTCTTTCATCACTTAGTCGCAATTCTCAGTCTAAAATTAACATAATCGAATAATCTATATACTGTGTTAACCCTTCACATCGTTCACCGCAAGGAATTTCCAGTCGCGTCCAAAAGGAACGTGATGAGACAGACGACGTGGTTCACATCGTCTCACACAAGAATAGTAGCTAGTGCCAGCAAGCTCATGGGACTTGTGATGCACTACTGTAGCCTAAAGATAGTCTTCTTATGTGATGAATCTAATCTACCACTGGACATAAAAATAGGTTCCACAGTGCAACACAAGTGAAAGGTTGTCTTCAGGGTGTTGTTAAAGGGACGAACACAACTACAGAATGACTGTTAAATGGAAGAGAATCATGAATCAACAGTTATGAGAGATGTATCCTTGGTTAAGAAACAAATCTGTTTTGGTTCTACACGATATGTCCCGAATTCGGTAAGCAGAAGGAAGGCACGCTGATACGGATGAACGTGGATTCAGTGGCAGCGTACGGTAGGCGCACGTACAAGCAAGTGGAAAGGCAAAAACGTGGGCAAGTAGGGGGTCAGTGTTGTAGCTAGTGTAGGCGTGAACCAGGTGTACAATAGGATTGAATCACGCAGGGTCGTTTATCACGTGATACGACTTGACCGGTCAGTGACATCCGAGACAGAACACAATTTACGTCAACCATGTACGCGTGCAAATGTCTGCAGGCATGGGTCAGTGAATGCAAGTGCGCGTGTGCGCGCAAGATTCTCTGTCTGAGCACGTGGCTGCTCGAGTCAAGCGTAACACAGGTGGATTATGGATAGATCTTTAGTCCCGCTAGCAGGAGACAATGATCGCTGATAGAAACAGTACATAGTTTATAATGGAATGGACAACCAGGTTGTGTAGATACTCAACAATACCGAGTAGTCGGTCTCCGACTCTGAATAAATCTAGATCTACGTCGCGTTTTACGTTACATTAGGTGGTCATTGCTAAACCGCCGTCCTGCAACACGCCCATACAAACTATCACGAAATCACCATAGTTTCCAGAAGACATGAAATTTTTGTAGAGAGTGACCCATACACTATGCACTTGACGATAGATCAAGTTTAACACCGTATCCGGTGAAGCAATTATCGCTTTGTATCGGAGCGGGCATACACATGGCTGGATGAGCGTACAAGAAAAACATTGCAGAAATAACCCTCACAAGTGGACGTAGTGAAGCAGGATATGTGCGTGCGTGTCAGCCTGTAAATGAATGCACAGAGCAGTGAGCCAACAATGGGGAGAGCGCAAGTGGCTGGAGCGTGAGAAAGGGGATCAATGATACAACTGACCCAGAGGATACAAACGTAAGCAATATGTGCGAGATCACTTGGCTCAGTGCATATGGAATGGTGAGAAACGATTAAAAATACGAACCTGATAGCATCCAGCCTCACTGGGGGTTCATCCGGTCACAGCACTTTTAACTGTCCCGTGTTGTAAATATCCTAATCGGAAGTTAGGGCTACATCATCACCTTGGCGTTATGGTATTTCACTGAACAGTAAAAGTGCTTCTCCACGCATAAAAGGCTGGTTCAAACTCTCCAGTTGCTGTGGCTACAAGTGGATCATCTGCCTCAACACTCAGAACCGAACCACGTGAGTTCAGCACCGTAGCCGTATAGACTGATAGTGCGTCCGTCCATTCGTATCTGCTTCACTCTTGACCAGAACCCCATGACCTGTGGCCCATGGTAATCAACTCTCAGTCCCGTATAATGAGAACAGGTTTGTGAATGAATAATTGTAAACAATTGGTCGCTTTCAAAAGTCACTTCTAGATGTGCAACTCACCCGTAATGTAGTGTATAAGTTCAGTAAACTGTTAATAGCCAGACCGGATGGTCTGGTGGTTAGGTGTTCTACTCACAATCGTTCATCGTGGATTCGAGTCCCGGTAAGGGCTCGGGGAATAAGCACTGCTGACAGTTCTTAACAAGGATGACACAGCCAGTTTTCGATGGTGAGTTGAATGTTCTCACTGCCCGATGAATCACATCATGCGTAAATTTTAAATCAGTAGGTCGAGCGGGTTAAGCAGATCAACACAGCAAATGATACGCTCGTGAGCATAGGGACAAAATCGAGCCGAACTACGTACGTAACATGATGATCAATCCTTATGGCCTGAGGGGGAAGATGGATATGAAAAACAGACCACTTAAGTGTCCGCGCGGGTCTGCGGACTGTGAGTGAATGATCGAACTTGATCAATAGGGTTAACTGTATTTTTCAGTGGTCACCAGATAGTTACACCTGTTCGGTATATTTTCTCTGTGATTATTATATCTGACCATGAAAAACAGTTAGTTATCTTTCTGTACTATTTGGCACATCCTAAACACAGCATTTTCGTTGTTGACCAAACGCAGTGCGTGACTTCTAAATTGAATTTCGGCCAGATAAATCAGCGCTAACCGGGAAACAATATTCAGAAAGAGCGAATGCGTGTACACGGTAAGGATATTCGTACCCAGTGCTAAAATGGCTTTACGGAACCTCTTCTTTGCTGCTAGTCGATAGGAATACGGCGCCCTATTTCAAAGGGGAAAAGGAATGGTTAGGATGTATGACATTGCCGGTATCACTTGTACGAAAATCACATCTTCGTAACAAAATTATTTCCCAAACAAAGTGCGTCACTGATTGAGTGTAGGACTGCTCCTTCCGTCACATTCAAAAATCATCGCGAAAAAAACTTCCCCATTGATCTGAGTTTAATTAGATGATGCCCTATAACCCCGAATCATATGTCACATTGACTACCTGAGAGCACATGAAACTCAGCAATATTGGTGCTTAAGTCATTTTTTCTTCTCTACTGAAAATAGAATCACCGTCGTTTCTGCAACAGTGATGATATAACATAAAAGAACACTCTTTTTACTTCCTTTATTTGTTATACGTAAAAGTACAAGGTTTTTAGAAAGAGTTCGTGGCTAATGAAACGCTGGAAAAGTGACCGGCGGTTTGCGTGAATCGATCCCGGGTCGTAAATGTCCAAAGTTCTCCATTGTAACCGTCTGACCACCGCCGGCCAATGCACAGTTAACTTTTAACCCATCAACGAAAGCCATGGAAGCCCTGTACACTGTATACCTACTTCATCCGTGTCAGCAGCGTTGTCATCACGTGATGCTCACCGATTGAAAGTGAATAAATAAGCATTTTCAAATGGATTCACATAGTTTACTGTCGTTTATTTAAAAAAATTCACTAAGCAAGCAGAATTCTAGAGACAGGAAATATGGATAAAAAACTATGAATTAGAAAATTTTTAGATTCTCGTCCTTCAGTCAAAAAAGATGAAAAACGACTCGATTGCGAGCAGACACAGCACACAAAACCCCAAAACGAGACAGGTGAAGATAAGAGACCGTGGGCGTTTCAGACAAGCCAGCTGAGTGAAAATAAAACCCGTAAGAACCAGACCGTAGAACAATAAGGTGGTCAGTCGGTTAGGTAGTGGAAACAACTGATACGTAACAGTTCGATTCCGATAAAGTCGGGCCAGACCGTAAGCAGCTAAATGCGTCTGGCCAGATCGATACGAGCAGGATGGAACTCCGAACTGAACCAGTCGACCTTGGGGTTCGTTATCCAGATTTCGAAGAGAGCTGCTCAAAACGGTTTTAAACACTGTGCGACTGAGTTCCAGTCCGTCAGGTGGGACAAGCCAACTAATATGCTCCAAGTTTGAACCATTTTTTATCCATTCCAGAACGTAACCCTGAGGATGAATGAACAGAGTAACATGTTAAGAGCATTTGGGAAATGGAACAACTCGGAAGCAGGGAAAACTGATCGGTGGATCAAATGATGAAATAAACGAGTGAAATGAACTGAAATGAAACGGAACGAAACAAAACAAAAAGAATACGTGGGCTTTCTACTTTCACTGCAAATATGGTTTTATCCGGCCGATTGAAATTCTTTTCCAGCGGATGACACGGTCTGAAGAACTGCGATAGTTGACGAGACAATTTTTTTCGTAGCAAGGACGAATCCCGTCTCTTATGTACCGACTATGGTGCTCGACGATGAGTTACGAAAGAGTACGATACGGCGGCGTTAGATCATTTCCCCAGTTAGGTAAACGTTTCCCAAAAATAGCGCAATGCTACTAGGGAAACTTTTAGAAAATGCGAGGGAGAGAGAGAGATGTATCAGTTTGGACATTATTGTCAATTTAGGCGCAGGACGTTGAAACTCCCGAAGTCAAATAAACCTATCTAAAGATCACAAGAGACAACTAGTAAACATTACCCGAGGTGATTTCGCCACTTAAAAATCGAATATGAGCATCAAATATGTTTCTTTTCGTGTTTCAATTATTGAACTGGGTATTTTCTAATATGCGCCTGTGTATGGGTGCAGTAGAAGGGGCATATTCTCCATACCCTAAGAGGCCCATTGCATCATTAGTGATAGCCGGCAACCAGACCCTGAAACTTGGAGTGATGGAGAACCTAAGATAGGGTCTCAATAGGTCAGATGTAGTAACGGGCCGGACGACCGTGAGGATAACCGTCTACCATCAAAGTGATCGGCGATGACGGGATTCGAAGCCTTCGAGATGGCAAAACAGACACTCTAGACCATTAGACCAGCACTGGCCAAACAGTAGTGCGCTATGGCCCTTTTTGCACGGAAGAGGAAACGTAGCGTATGCTCAAGCAGTCGTCGGAACATGCGCGCAAATATATGCAGAGAGGCAGTCGATTACCCCATCTCTATTTTAATTCATGCTTTCTGCATGAGTGCAGCGTAAAGAGTACGCCCAACAACTAAAGGGGTTCAATGCACTTATTCGAAAGAACATGGTCTTGGGATCTGAAAAGCCGGACCCGCAAAGGCAGTAACGGAGTGCGGCCAATCAGCAGCGCTGATCGGATGTTGGTGGTGGTGATGTTCGAGTTAGAATCTACTAACCGGTAGCTGTGAAACCCTTTCGGTTTCTTCACAACAACCTGATTTGTGTATCAGAAGTGTGACTCAGTGGTCTCTCCAAAAAAGGAGCTTCCACTCACAATCCTGATACAAAAGTTGGTGTAACACTCTGTTTGTGTTATTCCATTTTCCGTGTTTTGCTACCGACTACTGTTTCAGTAGTCATACTCTATGGTCGGAACACGTCTGTCCTTGAATCTTATTCGCCAACTCCTTTGATCTTTGCTCGGACTGATCGGCCATCTTGAATCCGGCCATTTTTACGCTTGGACCACCATCGGCCGTAGATACTACTTAGATCGGAAACCTTTCGGTTTGTCCGCACTACTTTAGTACCATCACCCTAGTTGCGCTGTTTAACCCGTTCTGGTTCTGTCCGTTTTGCATCACACCCGCTTAGTGGACGTAGCCCTCAGACGCCATTTATTTGGAACACAAAACGTACCGACAACAAAGGCTTTTTACATTCACAACTATCTACGGGGACTTACAGGTGTGAGGATATGTTTAAAGACAAACAATTACAGTGAACGCAAGAAGTTCGTCGCCCTGAGTGAATGAATAGAGTACAACAACTCTCGAGTATAACACCAAGAGCAACGGGAAAACAAATTCTAAAAAACAGCCTTCGGGTAATGTCAGTTAATACAAGTAACTAGTAAACGATTACAGCGTAAAGTATACCCCACATTCGGCAGTCAATAACCTTATACTAGCTTGGTCGCTCTCGAACACACACACACACACACACACACACACACACACAATGTACTGTCTTTATTCCCGATCAGATCACTGTCGTTTTGAGCAACCGTTCACTTGATTTTAGTCTAGCTGCCCACTTAGTCCTGAATGACCGGAATGATTTGTTTGTCTACAACACGTCACGTCACGTGCTACTCCCAGCATTTGCTCATCCATGCACTGGCAGGGGTTAGATGGCCTACTTCATCCCATCTTTACGGGTTACGATAGAATTCGAGAGCACCGTTGGTAATGGGCTGTTGCTAATGCCAACACTGTCTACAATTTATTATGACATGACGAAAATTAATACAACAAGTAATTTATGGAACAGTGTGAATAGGTTGTTCAGGACACGTAGTGATGATAAGGACCGTGTGAGATAAATAACTGCATCGCACGGTACCAACACTAAAAGGAGAACAGAGAAAAGGAAATAATCTGACGTCAGAAGGAGATTAATACAAATGAACTGCTTTTTTGTTTTCTGTCACATTTTGTGATGTTTTTTTAACAGTTTCACTTTTCTATTAATCAATGGAGTTTTGCTAAGCACGAAGCATAGAAACTGAGGTTACCAACTACAATTCGGGGTAGAATCCGTATCACCAATCTAGGAGGCGGGAGTTATGTTCACGGATGCGGCGGGAAATGGATCCATGGGAAGTTCTTTGCCCACATCTGAAGATCCAAAAATGTTGACTTTGTGTTTTGCTTGGGCTAATGGACTACAGATTTCACACGGTTGAACGACGACGTTTATCGCAATTCTTTCACCCTTGCCCGGAACCGGAATATGTGTCTGATGCCTAGAGAGGCGGAAATTACATACGATGAAGATGATCTTTGTTACCGCGTTAAAATTCATTGTTGCAGTTTTTTTGTATGAAATGACTCATTTGGGTTGTGGTAGCTGGCTCGAACTTGATTGTACCAATAGAAGTCCTAAAATCTGAGTATGAACAAACAGCCATTGCGAATCTGTTTCCAAATTAGGCTTTTTTATGCAGTTGTGAAAATCATAAACAATAATCAGTCTTCATTCTGCAGTCACTCTCCACAAGTAGTCAGGCAACGGATGGCGTGTTGTCGCGTACACATAAGGCGCGTTTGTTTTTTCCCAACCTCAGTCATCTGTGATGCCGGTGTGGCATTCGACTGTCTATCACGGGGGGTCGAGTATACACTGCGACAGTTAGGTTCGTTCTCTTATATGGCTCAAAAACACGACCGTTGAGATTAGACGATAGCAGAAAACTGTCGGTGTTTGAGCACCAATGTCTCCGTACTATTGCTCGAGTACGGTGAGAGCATCGTATCAGTAATTCTGATGTTAGACTCAGGGTGCTAGGAATCTGAGGTCAGTCTCTGGAACAGGTACTTCATCTAAACAGATTGAGGCGGCTGGGACACGTGTTACGCATACTCACCGATAGACTTCCTGGGTTTACGCTGTTCTCCGAGACAAGTAGTGATTGGAAATTAGGTGGAGTTGGTCAGTCCATGACATGGCAAAAGAGTATGAAAACAATAACCAGTGGACTTGATTAATTGGGTCGTGTTAGACTTCTGCGTCGGGGTCTATAAGACCCGGCCCTCAGATGGCTGAAGGCACTAAGTAATGTGGCTTGGTGTTGTGTCTAGTGACGTCATTGCATTCAATCTTCTTCATTTTCTTCGTAATTCCCGCTCATTACTTTTTTTTCGGCTTGTTGTGTCCGTAGTCAGTAGCAGAACACGTGGTGGTAGCGTTGCATTTATCTGTACGAGCGTAAACACAAAACCCGGCCGTAGCCGGTGAGTGAGCCGCAAGCAAGCAAACAAGAAAGTTGGCATAAAGAGCTAAACTACAAGAATTGTCACACGTAACAGAGGAAGACCAATCAGTACATAGCAAAATCGATAAGTCAATACTGCTGGCGCTAAAGCATGAATAAAGATCAAGGCAAATCAGGCGTATGTCCATTCATGAGAGGAATATTGATCGGTTGTCCACGTAGTGTGCGAGACTTTAACAAGACACAACACGACTCTCTTTCATTTTATGCTTCCATTCATTCTGCCCTCAACTCGAACATGCTGTGAGGTAAAAACTAAAACTAGAGCACAGAAGTGTAAGAATGGTGGTTGGATGAACTGAATCCCCCCACCCCCCAAAAAAAACTGGAACCATTTGTATGTATTTCTTTGGACTGACTTATATCGTTATCGCCCATTTTATGCAGCACTATGATAGGATTCTCCGGATCTTCGTCAACAGTGAAAAATATTCCGCTCAGACAATGTCGCAGCATCATCATATGGCACTCCTATTCCGAACGTAAACGCGTGAAAATATCAAGATCTTGGCACTTTTTGATTCAAAGCCTTTCCGCAGCGCCGTCACATTCAATGGCTCTGGAGGCGACCGCACGGATTTGTAATTCATCTTTAGTGGTCGATAAAACCTTGTTCTGGTAAGGTGTATATTAAGCCCTTTGTTGGGATTTGAATTATCGATCTGAGTGACCAGCTGTCGGCTAACTCGTTGCTCTTGGTGAACGCAACACATACAGTCCGAACTAGTTTTCAGAACAATGAGTAAAATAACACTGGGAAAATGTTTTAGCAAATCTGATAGAACGGGAATGTGAAGCTACCTCATGCAGTTTTATTTGACTCTAGTGGGTCATGCAGATGTGACCGTCAAAATAACTAGCAATCAGCCTCTGACAAACCTCGAACACTTATTTCCCTGAAAAATAATTACCATGGTGGTTGGCATGACTGACGCAATCGCATTCAAGTGACAGTGTCTGATGGTATGACATACAAGCATTGTGGACGCGTAATAAGTTATTACGAACATAGAGTGTATTGAGTAGTGTTCTTCAAACATAAAACTTTACTTACCACATGATCGTGTCCATTGATCAATAAGGAAGGCTCACTGCGCAACAGAGACTGGAGCATTTGAGGACAAAATATTAGGCCTCAATTCACACAACGCTTACCGGAGACGGATCCATTCCGTATGGTGTAACCATGGGCAAGTGTGACACATAGACTGAGATCAAATCGGACCGATTCGAAGAGAATCTTGGGCTGACCCATTTGGTATTCAACGGATCCTAGACGGAAAACAAACGAACCGACCAATCAGCCCCAAATAAGATTCTCGAGGGTGGGTGGGGGGGGGGAGGGGTACAGAAATCACATACCACAAAGAATTTCACAAATCCAATTCGTCTTGTTCGAGGATAAGAAACAAAATGTGCACGGAATCGGTTCATTTTGAACTCGGTCAGCGGATCATTCCATTCCCCACCAACGTCATTGTCACCGGGTACAAGGAAAGTCTATCAGTTCAAAGAAAAAACCGAGTCAGCGAGCAACGGAACTTGCGTACAGGCACTAATATAGTGGGGTACATAAAGATGCTTTCAAATCGATCAAAAGCGTGACGTAATGCATCTGGAGAAATCACACTGCCTTCCTCGACTAGGTCACCAAGAAATACAATGACAGAGGGTCGGATTCGATTTAGCACGTGACGAAAGTAACGTTTCAAGTACCTAGAAGCAAGAAAAAACAAGTTATGAGTAAGATCATTAGTTGTGAGATCTACCAATCACTGTCCGTAATAGCAGGAAATTCCACAGGATACCATGGAGAATGATAAACTTGTATATGCGGATCCGCCACAAGAAGCAGACGAACTTCATTTTTGTCACTTGAACAGAGAAAAAGGGATTAAACCACCCAGCGGTATCGGCTGACATACGGAGTGGGAACGTGCGGCCAATCTTGGAGACAAAGAAAAGGCTGAAGCCATTCGCCAACAGTCAGACACAACAAGATGCATGAGCACAGAATAAGGTGCCATCTAGATGGTTTGTACCTGTGAGGCAATTTCATGAGGATAAACCTCAAACAAGTGAATTTTGGTTAGATCTGGAAAAGAAATCATGGGAAGAAGTGAAACCAATTACCAGTACCAGTAGAACGTCAAACATCGACTAATTCTACGTACCGTAGAAGTGTAAAAATAGCGCTGGTTAGTGGCAAGAGATTGCTGCGACCGAGTCGTCATTATTGAAGTACGTTTACGAGGGCGCGTCTCGTAACTACATGACAGTTTCACTGCATGGATCTCATGAACCGACAAATGTGATTGTACCTTGTATAATGTACTCAAATTCGCAATAAGGTGATCCGTGTCGGTAAAATGTCTGTGATAAGGTTCCAGACGGTGAAGAGAGACGTCATTTCAATATGTTCCCTCTGATAATTCCGATCAACAATCGGTAGACACATAAGTAGGAAATTCATAAAATATTCCGGTGGATTTGTTTGTAAAAATAAAACGCTCTTTTTACTTCCATTTTTATTTCCTATGCAACAATGAAAGGTTAACAAATGAGAAAATGACCGGCAGTAGCGGGAATCGAGCCTGGGTCCACACTGTTTTACGCACTTTAGGATGTCGAAGGATAGAAAAAACGGTTTCACAGCAGCTGAAGAGGCAACTGGTAGTGTCGTAGGAAGACTAATATCGAAGAGATGGAAAAAATCACTTCCATGATGAAAATACTGTACACGAATGTCATGGGGTCTAACATTTCACCCATGCACTCACTATAGTATTTGGGCAATGCTTCTAATGAGATATTTTAGCAACATCCATAAGATTGATGGGAGCAAGCACAAAAGTGGTAGCAGTGCCGATCGATCTAGCAATGAGCAGTTGTCCACAGTCGGATTGCATCGTGCGCCAGATAGTAAACGTGTCTCAATGCCGAGTTGGTCAAAGAGAGAACCGTACGACTAGAATATCAGATAATGAACACGGGGACCGCCATCAGTCTCCTTCGGACATCGGAATTTACGCCCTCTTTTGTTAGTCCCCTGTCCATGTGACTTACTTCAGATCCGTTCACCATCGATCCGCCTTATAAGCCAAACACCGTCCATGTGATTGCACTAGATTAGATTACTCAAGCCTTTTCGCACGGCGTACTGAATGCTAACTGTTTGATTTGCATGATAGCATTTAAGATACATCGAATGAGGCATAGCTTTCATATTATGCATCGTTCCAGTGTACTTTGGTAACACGAGAGTAGAGTGCTCCGCGGAAGGCGGTTGCACGCGTTCAGCCAAAAAGTGCATCAGCAGGATCTCACACCTATACGCACCAAACACCGAGATGGCGGCCTACAGCCGGGCAGTTACACGTGTTTCATATTACCCATCCCTTCCGATAACAGAGCTGGACGGCAGGTCAAAATGAATATGAGTACTGTCTGTGTTTTGGAACCGCGGCTCGAGTGTGTGGGTGTAACCGACTAGGTGAATCTCAACAGACTGCATCTATAGTTCAGATATGTTCATTCATTCGTCGATATTCTGCCGATTATGCCGTACTGGTACACACCACGACGGGAACCCATCACGGCGATGCTGCGCATCTTGATGTGGTATGATGGCTTTTGTACCTCTACGACCCAAAGAGCCATACAGGATGGCACCCTAAAGCCGGAGATACAAACATGCCTGAAAGGTCAATGGGTAGAGGCCAGACGAAGTCCAGTCTCCCGGTCCTCCAGGTTGGGGGCTGATCAGAGTTGGCAATTCAATCGGTAAAATCAGCGGAAGATTAACTGATCCAAGTAAATGGGCTTCCACTCAGACACCTCACTGCCTTGCGGGCAGACCAGCCTGCAGGCGTACCTAGCGCTCGCAATAGACTCTCTGAAGACTGATATATGCTGCGTAATTGGGATGCATATCCAGAATTCGAGCAGTGGGATCCAAATAACTGCTCCTGGTATCTTATCGAGGTATTTTCTGTGCACTTCAAGAGGCAAAGTAGCTAGAGCTGTGGGTCAACGTGGTGTATGAATAGTCTTGACTGACAAGGCTGAGACTGTCCTTCTAGACTGGATCTCGGTTATTAGTCGTTTATGTGCAGTTAGACTCCATCGGTCGGTTAGCTTTCGAAAGTGCAGCTGTGTTAAGCGCATTTTGTGATCTTAGCACACGCAGACTGTAGTTCAGATACTCAGAAGAATGGTTTCTATGGTGAACTCGCCACTTTCGTACGCAGAAGCAAATGCTCTGACATTGTAGTGCTAGCTGGTGATTTTAATGCACAATTTGGCGAACTTAGTGTGTCAGAAACTTGTTTAGGTGGGCCTTGTGCGTTACCCACTCAACGCACAGATAACGGGAATAGGCTCCTCCAGTTTTGTGCAGACAATCGATTATTCCTATCTAGTACGAATTTCCGACACAGCTTGCGCCTCACGGCGACGTCGAGCTCTAACGCCACAGCTACCCTGAGTCAGTGATAACATCGCAGTAAGCTACCGGTGGCGCAGTTCTGTTCAGAACTGTAGGTCCTATCGGTCCACGTACACAGAGTCGGACCATGCATTTGTCCTATTGCGATTATCTCTCCAGTTCCATGGTCACCCACACAAACCTCAAACCGCAAACCCGGTTAGCTGTACAAAGTTTATCTGATCCAGAAGTTCGCACCAGTTATACGACGAACAGTAATGTAGGTGAACATCGGGCCCGTATCCAGCACGCAATGCACGTGGCAGCAGATTTTTCCTGCGGTCCTAGATCTGATGTCCATCAAAGACACTGGATTTCTCAAGAGTCAATCAGCCTAATGGAGCAAAAACGTCGACTAACGAGCTGTAAGGAGATGAATAAGATACGAAGATATCTACAAAAGCAAGTTACAAAAAAGCCTTAAGAATGATCATGAAAATCGGTGGGTAAAGATAGCCAAAGAAATGAAAGTAGTAGCTGCTTCAGATAACAGTCAAATACTGTTTAAACGTATTGGCGACACCAGCGGACGGCGAACCCCGGTCAACGAAGCGATATGCGATAGAAACGGAGATTTCATTTATAGCTCGACCTTTGGGCCGAATACTGCAGTGGGACCGCAAACCAATCCGATTCACGCCGCAGCTGATGTCCGTTCACGCTCATCAGGTCGAATGTGGCTGGCAAGCCTTTGCGTCGATTTCACATGCGTCATCCAATCATGTGTTTTTATCGATTTGTACGCTCATCGCCTTGTCCTGTAAAACCGCTCTGCAAAGAAATATCATTACACTGTTCTAGTCCAAAGGCTTGTGTTCTCTGTTTGACTGGGTAATCAGGCGAGGACTTACCGTTATAACAAATATGTCAAGAAGTAGTTTCACTGGCCGCGCGCTGATGCGATTACTCCGACGTCAACAACTGCGATTCCTTGGGGAGAATCACCTGAGCCCCCATCGAAAGTGGAAGTGGAGTCATGTATTCGATTACTAAAACAAGGGAAAGCGGCCTTTCCCGACGAACTTCCCCTAGTTCTTTTCGAAATGGGTGGTGGTGTGTTGATAAAATCATTCATCGCCTTGATCCGCGACGTTTGGAAAGAGGAACGTACTCCATTATCATGGCGCGAGTCATTGATTGTACTCATCTTCAAGAAGGAAATACGCAATGACTGTAGTAACTATCGTCCGATTAGCTTGATTCCCACAATGACTAGGGCATCAACCTCGATTTCGCTGCGTCGTATTGCACCGGCTCGTGAGAGGAACGCCCGCGGACAACAAGCGGGATTCCTACCAGGACGAGCATGTATCAACCAAATTTTTACTCGTCAGTTACTTGAAACGCGTCACACACAAACACACATACATACACATCGTCGACCGAAAATTATGTTTTTCTTAGAACTGAAAGGCGCCTTCGATTCAGTTGATCGAACAGCGCTTTTCAGTGCTCTTCACCGGAAAGATATGTCCCAGAAGTTCGTGAATCTGCCGAGGTCGTTGTACTCCTATACTTCTGGCCGCGTAAGGGTTTACGGTGAACTATCCAGTCCATTCGAAACGACCAGCGGTGTTCGACAAGGATGTCCAATTTCCCCATTCTTGTTTGAATTCGTCATAGACGAAATAATGGAGAGTGCCTTGCGAGATCACCAGGATGTGGACATCGAACTAGGAAATAGTGAAAAGCTGTGTGACTTAGATTACGTGGACGATCTAGTCTGCTTATTCGAATGCTCAGAACAATCTCAATGTGCACTAGGTGGGCATGCGAGAGCTGTAGCTTCATTCAGCATGCGCTTTGCACCTTCAAAGTGTAAGGTGATGTTGAAAGACTGAACGTCAACGATTCCGAGATTGTTGCTCGATTGGGAGGTACTGGCAGTTGTTGACCGCTTCATTTACCTCGACAGCAGCGTGACGACAGATGGGAGCACTTTGGTAGAAGTGAGCTGGCATGTATCCAAACCTCAAGCGGCGTACGCTGGACTGAAGCACTTGTGGCGGCGACCTGATATTTCACTGAAGTTGAAAAGTCGTGTGTACTGTGCCGCGGCGCGTTCGGTTTTTTTGTGTAGTTGCGAGACTTGGAGTCTGCGTGCTGAAGATATTCGTCGTCTTGAGGTCCTCGACCATCGATGTTTGTTCAGTATCGCTAAAATTGGACGGAATGACAGAGTAAGCAATGCTGAGGTCAGAAATCGAGTATTGGGTATTAATTCGGAGAACGCTCTGTCACAGCGTATCTAGCTTAGTGGATTTCGTTGGTTGGGGCACGTGTTACGCATGGCAAACACGTCTACCGCACTGTGCCCTGTTTTCTGTTCCTCCTAAGGAGTGGAAAAAACCACGTTGAGGTCAACAGATGACGTGGAAACGAGGAATGAGAAAATGTGCGGCGAACTTGGGAGATGTAGGTGTCTCACGTCTTCGTGGTAGGGATACAAAAGATCCCTCAACCAGTTGGCTGGAGACACTGAAGGACAGGGCAGCGAACCGTGAACAGTGACGATCGTGTTGTCACTTTCCGTCGAATCAAAATGATTGATCAATGCGTGTTTGTACAGACTGTGAATTCCGTGTGTTGGCTACCAGGGCGCTCTTTCCTTTTCCCACCTATGTAGGTCCACTCCCTGTCCATCTTGTGTATTCATTCTTTATACTTCTACGTGCAACATGGTGAGAAAGATAGTGGTCAGTTGGGGCTGGTCATGCTGTTTAACGCTGTACGATGATGATGATGCGGTAAGAGGATGCAGGCTTTAATGGATACCACGGCAGTGCATTTGATGGTATGAGCGAATAAAGTGCCACGGGCTACGGCTAGTCCCCATACGTCAAATAACAACTAGATTGCGGTTTGTAGGAACCGATCGAAGCAGAGGGCTGTGTGAGTGTTCCCATTACAATGAGTGGCCTACATTATAAAACAAAGTGGAATCGAACCTAGTTCGAGACGTAACTTCGGATGTAAAAGTATTAGAGTCCATGTGAATCATTTGACGTACTGTGGATTGTTGTGCTACTCTATCGCCCACTCTGGGGCAGGGGAGGGAGTGGCGTTAACCCATCCAGTCTTTTGGGGTGTACACTGGCTTACCACTCATTGAGCAGTAATTGATATGCCCTACTCCCGGATTGTCGTAGACGGTGGACATACCAGTCTACGCCGAAGCCCATCTCAATCCGGACCATTGAGGATGGTGTCGACCAGTAAAATAGAAAGATATACCCTGGTAGTGCGTCCCTTTGCAATAACATCACCTGTAGGATATGATAGACAATATTTTGGAAATAAATATCATTCAGACGTCAGCTTCCGCTCGGACCTCACCTGTTGTGCTTATCAGGAAAAAAATGGAACCTTACGTCTCTGTGTTCACTACTGACGCACAAACACCTCTACCAAACGGGATGCATTCACACTTCCGAGGACCGACAAAACGTTAGATGCCGTAGGTAGGCCCGAATTTCAGGGCGCTAGCACTAGCGTCAGGTCGTTGACCAAGAAACCTACAAGAGGATCTCAGATGCTTGGTTAAACCTTGTTCCACTAGCACGTGCGTCTACTCCGAGGTCGATTACTTTGACTGCATTGGCTTGTACACCTACACACACACAATGCCGCAATACTGAACATCACGTTAGATTAAAAGAGGACACGTAGGTGGTGGTGAATCTATCACGGACACGTCACTGACGAAAGAAAGCCAGTTTGGGAAATCACCAAGGCGCGTTCACGAGGGTAAACAACATGATTATTCCCATATTGACTCTAATATGACAAACTCCAAGGTCTGTTTCGCTATTATCTGATATCACACAGAATGTCTAGTGGGAGTAGAGGTTTTGATTTAGGAGTCTGCCCTCATGAGGCACCTCGCAAGCCTGTGGTCACCATTTGGCAATCACCCCCCCCCCTCCTGTGAGTTATCGAAGCAGCTGCCACACCCTGGAGAATTGCGCGACAGGCAGGTCACACTGTTTTGCACCGCCCCACTAACTCTAGCGAGAAGTCCGTCTCGCCTGAGAACCATCGCGTTTTATTTGTGAAAAAGGATATTGCACACAGCGCATTGGTCCGACTGGTGTGAACGGTCACCCTTTGAGGCTTAAATGTTGCTCGCAGGGTTAATCTCTCATCTATCGACTCACACCATCGATTGGCTATCTTGTCGCTCGTCTTTTTTCGGGCTCGGTGCTGACGCAGTCTGCCAGTAAACCGTCTATCGAATGATGTGTCAGTCCGTACCTTCACAACACTAGACCAAGAGTACTTAAAAACCGGAAGAGCATATCTGCATGCTACCGGGCAGGTCCCCAGATCGCGGATACGGGAAGGGCTGAAATTCTCGTGGTTAAACATGAACTCACCATGGCTTTGCCAAAGAGGCGAATGGACCGTAAATTCGGCCGGCGACTGATCTGGACGAATGCTGTCGTCTTGCCGGAGGCGCAAAAGCTAAAGGCATATCCCTAAGCAAAAAAGGCCTACTCCGAACCCGACAATCGAGCAGTACATTAGCCAACAACGCATAAAACCATGATAAGTATATCTGTTGCAATGACTGACTGTTCTCGCATACACACACACACAAACGCTCTCTCGCCGAACATAACCAATTTCCCTACCCCCTTGCCCAACTTCCACTTTCTTCCCACACTTCGTTCCTTTATCATACTAAAAGGGAACTCCGGTCGACCGTACTAATTGTAGTGCCTCCGGTGTAAGTCTTGGCCATGTACTCTCTCGTCCTTCTTTGACTAGCTACCAAGTCTCACTGTACCCGCCACCACCGGCTGATGCCCACCTTCGTCCTCGATGCCCATTTAAGATAGTCACGTTCAACGTGCGAACCCTGATGCGTATAGGACAACAGGCGGGTCTAGCACGTGCGCTTTATACCCTTGCCATCGACGTGTGTTGCATTCAAGAAACTCGTATGCAAGACTTCAGTTCTATCAGTCTGTTGTTTCCACCATATAATCCTTACGGTTTTTGGGGACCTTGAGGCTTCTGGCCTTGCTGGCGTTGACATAATTCATAGTGAAAGAGCTGAGGCGACGCTGTCGTTTATGCGCAGTGAGACTCGAGGGTTCGTGTAAAGTGAGCAGTCGCCGCTCTGATAGACGCAATCTGTTTGCCGTCTCGGCATTTGCACACATCAATTGCAGCTTAGATGCACTCGAAGATAACTTCCACCAGAAGCAACATGACCTCTTGTGTAAAGAGAGCCAGAATGATATCGTAATTCTGGCACGAGATACGAATGCTAGGGTAGATCGGCTATCATCGAACGGGGCGCATCTAGGACGCCCCTTTGGGTTAGATTATTGTAGTAAGTGGTGGTCGAGTGGTTCGGAGCGTTTGCTTACCACTTCGGAGGTCTGAGGTTCGAATCCTCACCATCACCGGTTACTTTGGTGGTAGACAGTTATTCTCACCGTCGTCCGGATCGTCATCACACCTGATCTATTGAGACATCATGTGGTGGTTCTTCGCCACTCAGGTTTCGGTTGCCGGTTATCCCCAACAGTGCAGTAGGCCTTCGTGGCTATGGGGTATAAACCCCCTTCCACTGCACTCATGCGGAAGCATGTAATAAATAAGAATTTGGAAAACAGCGAACGGTTTTTGGCTCTGTGATGTGATTACTGATTGTTCGTTGCTGGTATGAACTTCAGACGCTCTACCCGTCGGTATGCCACACGGCGCCCGCTCTCTTCGATTCCGCAACGAACCCAGATCGATCATATCGCAATCAGCCACAATTGTCGGGGTTGTATACAGGACAGTAATCCACTGTCATCCGAACCATTAAAACACCTGACCTATTGGAACCTTAGGTGGTTCTAGAATCCAAGTCTCAGGGTCTCGATTCCGGTTATCCTTAATAGTGTAGTGGGCATTCGTGGTTATGGGGTATATACCCCCTTCCACTGCATTCATGCGGAAGCATGTAATAATAAAAAAGACTGCCGTTCGTACTGCAGTAGTCCCTTGACCCTGACAACGCACTAGTTTGCACCAAACTATCCATGTGCTTCGTTGAGAGTTCTAAAAGCATGCTGCAACGATAGTTAGACTGCGATAAGCCTTCACAAACAACCTGCCCGTCTTTCAAAACGTGCTAGCTGAAAAGCTGTATGTAGTCTCACCTGATAAAATAACCCAGCACGGGTCGCTTATCAAGAGTGCTTCACATTCCGCTGTCCTAGTGAATTGTCACCTGTCTCGTCATACCATGAGACCCTGGATCTCTGCTGAATTTCTGCGCCTTTTTCGTCAACCAATTTTGTTTGGAAGTGAGTACAATGAAACACGGCTCGTTACGAGACGTGTATCGAATGCAAGTCTTCGTACGGACCATGAAATCTGGTGGTCGCAAAAAGCCTCAGAGATAAAGCATGCTGTCCGCGCTTTGGAACTGTTTGTTGAGAAATGGAGTACGCAAAAACTGTGCCCGTCCTCAAAGAACTGTATCGTCACACTTCAAGTCGGTTTAGGGCTACGGCCAGTTTTCACCAATCTTTGCCGTTTTCAGTGGAGTACGGCAAAGTCGTCCTATATCCCAACTTCTCTTCAATTTTGACCCATAGAGGATGTACTAAAGAATGCTTTCTATCCCAACATGGCATGCGCTTTGAGCCTCCTGGGTGGAAAGTACTTTTACAATGCTGCTAGGAGCCTGTACCTGAACTTGCTCTTTATGATGAACAGCTAGTTTGTCGATAACTAAGTTTCTCGGGAGCTCGATTGCAACCGAAGCTGGTGTTGAAAGAAGATCAAATCGCGAATAGCGAAAGCCAGAGCAACTTTCGCGAACCTGTGGTGCCGCCGTGACATCTAGCTCTTTCTTAATGCATGGGTGTACAACGCCGCAGTTTGTAGCGTTCTGATTTACGGTTGCAAGACCTGGTCACTCCGCGTCGAGAATGCTCGGCGGCTTTCCGCATACGACCACCGACGTATCGAAAGTAATGCTCGCGTCTGGTGGGAACATCGGATGAGCAATGACGAGGTTCGTCGTCATGTGGTGAGCACAGATAATCACCTTCTAATTGAAGTGATCCCCCTGTACCATCTCCGATGACTTGGACATGTTTTGCGTATGCCTGTCCAGCGTCTAACTTTTCGAGCTCTATTCGCACATGCCAGGAAATACTGGAAGAAGCGACGCTGTTCAAATGTGTAAAGAAGCTAGCATCCACATTGGCTTCGGTTGGTGCTTCTCGCCTTCCTGGTTGGGATTCAAGGGATGAGGACTGTCGTTGAAAAACATGGCTGAGAATAGAAGTCAGTGATGCGAATGGTTTGCTGTCTGCCTGTTGAACTCTTGTGTTCTCTAATACACAATGGCGCCATTGAGACAAACAAAGAAAACATTAAACGTTGCACGGCAACAACTGGAAAAAAACATCCTATCAACATGTCCTTTTACTAACTACTCATTATATTCTATTGTGCTTTTACTCCTATTTTAGTTATTGTTGTCGTTTTGTTGGCACTTTGCTTGATTTCAAGCCGGTATAAACAATCATAATAAAATAATTGAAATCTTCAGGCACTGGTCAGACAATGCTCCTCCGACTCCGATGAGATCCAACTTGACATACAAAGGCCATACACTCCATCCTACTACAAAGCTTGAGTACATGGACTCCCGGAAATCCTCGTTTCCAAACGACATGGATTCCTTGTCTTAAAAGCCACCCCCGGGCTGTGCCAAGATCGGAATGTAATGACCAGGCTGCAGGTCACCATATTAGTGCTCGATTATCTTGAGCGTGGGAACCCGATGAGACAGTATTACTGACCTTTGTGCACACGGAGTTTTCCGCGTTTTTGTGTTTGCAGATCGCACAAGCATTTTTCTCCACTGCACGTTATCAGAGAGCTGAAAAAACACTAGGTCAGTGGACAACCAATCAAACAGTTGGAGATACAACAGCATGCTGCCACGGATGCGCGAGTTGGACTGACTTTCGTTAACCGGAAACTTGTGGTGCTGCTTCGAAATCCTGCTCTCTCCGAGGGGAAGTATGCACCCCTAGGTTTTGTAGTGTTTTGGTATTTGGTTGCGAGACCCGATGGTTCCACAAGAAGGAGGCTCAAGGGATTCCGCATTGGATAGCAATTGTCTTCGAAACATTTCTCATGAGTGGAGTGAGTAGTGAAAAGATTCATCGTCGTGCTCGGTGTGGATAGTCGCTTCCCCACCGAGGTAACCACTGTACCACTTCTAATTTCTCGGACAAAGTTTACGTACGCCTGCGCCCCACTGTTTATCTTCTTGTGCGCTACCTGTAAGCTCTAAACATGGCTGCAAGGAAAAACGACAAGGTGCTTAAACTATAACTCAGCGTAGAGGCATGGAAGAGATGACGTTCGTACTGGCAGCCGCTGAAATGCATCACGATTTATCATTTAGGGGCTAACGGCTTAAGAATGTTGCTGGTTAGACAGATTGGAGTAATAACGAGGCAGTGGCACAGATGCCGTGCTTGATAAACACCTTCGATCCTTGACTCCTACGCAATAGAATAAACACGGAACCCTTAAAAGCATCATGCCAGGTGCATGGAACAACACATTTTTCCCACAAAACAGTATATCGAATCACCAGCTGGTATTGCATACAGAAATTTGTTATCTGAGGCACTACATTTTATCCAAACACACGTTTATGATTAGTAGCATTACACAAAAAGAATCACGCACGCATACTGATGAGTAAACATCACCGGTTGGTAAGGGTTTCCACGCTTCCACTCCGATTGAAAAAAACGTGCTTGTCTGAGATCAAGCGATTTTCATCACACAATGAGGAACCAATTCGCTCTGGAGAAGTAGCGTAAACACTGCACATACTGAACAGAACCGCGTCTGAAGCACAAACTACGAAAGTCTCATCTGAATGCTGACCGACTGATTACGAAAGTCGATCAGACCAATCAGACTTGTCCGAGTGCATGCGTGGCACAATGTTCATTATTATTAAATTTGTGAAAATGGACATAGCTGTTCATTCCAGACCACTTTCAGAATGCAGCATCGATTTCCCATCCCGACAACTAATATGGACAGTGTTGCAACTGAACCAACTGGACTGATACATGTACACGCAGCGGTGATCGGCCTCTCCTCACGCCTAATCGGGTGTAGGTGTTGACAAAATTCGATTCAAACCGTACAAACATATTAAGTGACAGTTTACGAACTCAACTGTTAGCTCATTCGTCAATAGCCGAATGTGTTTGTCTCTCTGAGACAGCTGTCACGTTTTATTACCTGCGCTTGTTCATTCTCATACAAATGCTAACTCCCCACATCAAATCGGAGTTTTATCCATTCCAGAAAGTGCTGAGCCACCGCCCTTGAAAATAGACGGAGGCAACCAAACCAATCTAGCAGCCTTACGTCGTTTAAGATAGCTTACCTCACGGAGAACCTCCGCTTCTGACGGAGGACTGGTATCTACAGCTAGAGTTGTAACCGTCGTGCCAGTTATCAAGCCTGTCGTGGATAAAGGCCAGTCAAAATGTGCCACCCAACGAATTAGACGACGCTCTTGAGTCTGAATCGGTGAGCCACTCGCCTCTTTGATCGATTCGCTAACGCCTGGCTTTTGTGGACCGGTATTTTAATTTATACGAAAAAGATTACGTATGTTGTCAACCGCCGCACCTTTTTCTTTTACTTACACTTCTTAATCCACCACTGCTCACGGTCGTTCCTCAGGCTCTGATTAAGTTGGCGTTGAAAGCATCTTCATAATTCATCGTATCTGGAATCCAGAGGAATCGAACTGCGCGAATCTAACAGTGCAGCTGAGGATAGAGATCTCTATCGTCTCTGTGTCCGATTGTTGGACCTTGGGCAGCATTAGTAGTCTCAAACATAGCCCGCTGGATTTCTGTCCATCGCTCTTCTGGATCCTAGGCATTTGACTGCATTGATGACCTGGTGATCAATTCTGCTTCAAAAGAAGACCGATGGTTTTCGTTCAGTATCGGCTGTGGGAGACAGTTGACTTTGGTGTTATTTCGGCCACCGACGAGACAGTCTAAAACGCGCACGGACAAGAGCATGATCAGTGTCTACAGATGTGGATCAAAATGACCGAAAGTTTTGATTTGATTCGCGCAGCGGTAACCGATAGCAGTGTGATCGACCTGAGTCCAACGAGATGAGGGCGTAGGAGGATACCAGGTTAGTCGTTTTTTATGCAAGAATTTAGTACTCGCTAAGAATAGTCTATAGTCGGAACATATCCGGATGAGTCGGTTACCGTTATCTGTTCGATCGACTGAAACGTCGAATACTAACTTGATTTTTTGAAAAACTTACGGAATCTAACGGATGACCACGCACAAAACAGCGATCAATTGATGACCGCAACAACTGTAGAGTTCCCGTAAGTTCGGTAAGAGTACTTGGGTTGTTTTGCTGTACCATCAGAACTGACGCTATACAAACAGATTTACTGTTGCAATAATGAAATTCAGAGACCTGGGGGGGGGGCGGGAACCAACATTGGAAAAGTAAGAAATTGAATACTTCTTTTTCCCAATGATTATCCGAAGCGTCTTGCATTTTATTTTATCTATCCACGTGACCGCTCTTCCTATCAGTACAAAACTTGTTAGCATAAATATGAATTGTGTACTATACAACCACGGGGAACCAGAACATCAGAACTGACGATCATAACAGCACAATCTCCAATGCAAACGAACAAACAGACAGAAGTGCAGGTAGATATAAATTTTTCTGCGAAGGACCCATAGGAGAACGGCAACACGACGTGGAATGTTCGATTTAATCCAAGATAACAAGAATTCAAGACAAAAAGAGACTCGAAAGTAACGAAACAACCGGACGATGTACAACCGTTTGTGTGCATGAAGAAATCAGGCAGCAAATGTAGTCAGTAGGAGTAGGTTGGAAAAAGGGACGGGAAGTGAAGTGGTTTGTGCTGAGAAGCTAGTCTGAAGATCAACAAACGAACCCAATAATGGATGAACGCTGTGCACGAAATCAGGGTGTGTAGTGAGGTACACTTAGCACGGTTGGAAGTAGAAAGATTAGAAAGACAGAACAGCCATACTGGAGAGATTCACTTTGGGTGAGGATGGGTGTACGAGAGAAAGGTTCGCGAACTGGGAGTGGCATATGTTGTGAACTATGGGTGACCTCTCCCTTCTCCGATAATCTCTCTTGGTCAGGCGTTCACGGACCGGGATGAACTGTGTGGATCGCTGTGGGAAACGGGATAATAGGATGTGTAGAGGCCATGGCTGGAAGAGAAGCACTTGTAGCCGTAGTAGAACGTTCCGTTGACATGGAAGAAATCGGAGGTATTGTGGTTGATTGAGTATCGTTGGATAATCGTGTCTGTGAGTCGGCAATGTTGAGTGATGCGTTTGATTCACTGGACAGAATAGGCAGATTGAGTGCACAAGGGTTGACGGGTTCGAACAGAATCTTGGAGGGGGCAACCGGCGCAGTGTTCGTAACCGCATTCGCGGCTATGTTTGGAGGCGCGGAAAGACACTCATCCTTGGCGGGCAAATCGTCGTCCTCCTCAACCTAGCAAGTAGAAGGTAGAGGAACAGATATGCCAATCAAACAACCATGTGAGTTGATACAAATAATTTATAATTTTTATGCGGAAAGACAGAGGTTCTCTAACGTGAATCGACCGGTGGTGGTCGAGTGGTTTAAAGCGTTTGCTTACTACCTCGAAGATCCGGGGTTTGAATCCCCGCCATTACCGGTTAATTTGGTGGTAGACAGTAATTCACTGTCGTCCGAATCATCACTACACCTGATCTATTGGGACCTCGTGATTCTTCGCCACTCCAAGTCTCAGGGTCTGGTTGCCGGTTATCCCCAATAGTGCAGTGAGCCTTCGTGGCTATGGGGTAAATGCCCCTTCCCTGCGTCCGTGCGCAAGCATGTGATAAAAAAGCAAGTCATTTTATTTGTTCTCTTTTAAGGGTGGTCACGTTTTTATTCGTAGTGTGCAAACTACTAGAGGACTATGATTCCACGGTTGATCCAATAATCCAATTGATCCAGATGCCCGTGTTGTCTACAAGTTAGTTGATCTGCAGTTGCTGTGACAAGAACATAGACCAAACAGAACGGTATTTGAATCAAAGAGTAGCTGAACACATTCCCAAGTGACTCCTGTACACAAAGATTCGGTCGTAATGAACGAAACTAATTCCGGAAAGAAATACAGTATGTTATCGTGAATCATCTTTAAACAGATCATCAACTTGACCAGACCCGATAACTCAAAGTACCGTATAGCTAGACTATGCTGAACAAGTCAGCATGACAAGAACACAGGGACCACCTATGCTGATAGGCAGGAAAGTGTCTGGTCCTAAGCACGTAGAAGAAAATGTTCTTCTACATGAAAATCTGGCCAAGTTATCAGCATTTCTGAACAGTATGAATAAATGCATAGTCAAATCAGCTCGGAAAATATGCAACCCGGCTGGAAGCATGCCTTTCCGGATATTTTCAAATGAACTTGAAATGTCGTGTCGTCTATAGTAGACATATATTACACGTTTCTACGGTGCGGACGGGTTCTAGATTACACTAGAGGGTTGGTGTTATGAATTCCGAAATTAAGACCGTGTACGGAAGATAAGTATGTGCAGTTGTGAATAGAACTCTCGGAAGAAGGGTGTAACAAGATACCCAGTTCCAGCAGAATATACCACAGATCGACTGATGGCTTGAGTAAGCCACTCCAGATGTGACGTAGTAGATCCATATCTTAATTTGCCGCTTCATCCTGCATCCAGGGGTGACGGAGCGTGGGACTTCCGTCTTTTTATGGCAGATACACCGGATAATAAAGCTAGGTTGTTCACGAACCATTGGCTTAAAACACACTCCTGATGCTCAGTCGGAGTAATGTGGTGCACTAGATTTTCAGATACTCCAGCCTGTATTTCACTGACCTGGCAGGTGTCAACCCCAGAAAGAAATCGGTGGATAAGGGATGTGAAAACCGTTCCTTGCACTGGGAATTTTGTGTACAGTGTGTCTAATAATAAATGTAATCAGGTGACGTTTTCGTTACCGCAATTAATCTTGTTCAAGGCAGGTGTACGACCGAATACAACTCACAGTCGGGTCTCCAATGCTCACCGGGAAAATACTACATTTTGTAAGAGTAAGCATATGCAGGCACGAGTTGACCAGGATGATCCATGCCAATCCAACTGGCATGATTAATTTATTCCAGATAAGCGAGTACATATTCGTAAAATCACCATTAGCAGGATTTTTGGAATGCATCAGCATCTTTGCATAACTATTTCGGGGTTAACATATACAGTTTTGAAGTCATTATTCGTAAATATTAATAACGCTAATTTTCATTCCGAGGAGACAATCTGACGACATATAGAAAATCCAAAAACTAACTACTGTCATTGTTATCAGTAGCCTAAATATAAATGCTAAGCTCCCGGAATGGATCCAAAATCACAGAACACACTCGAGGTTAGCTACGACGAACTCAGAACTATCAGCGAATCACCGTTGTGCTTTCTCAGTGGACCTTTCTAAGAGGAGCATCTACTCACATTCCTGATGCACAAGGTAGACTGTTGTGAAAAATCATCTACGGAGTGTTCAAGTATCAGAAGGAACGGATAGTCAGAGGAGAACCGGATACGCATACCTGATGAGCGGCAATAACCGCAAAACCGGTCGTGTGCTTCCGAGAAACTCTGTCCACCCATCGGTAGATACTGATTACATTAAAAGGTACACACCGCAAACAACCCAATGATAGATGTTCATACTAGCTGACCACCACTGGTTACGGTTGCTACATCCCCGTGGGAAGCTCAATCGAAAATCAAAAACAATGAACAGTATAAAAAAATAAGAGAATTAAAAGCAGTGGTAGCAAGTCGATAAAATGTGACAACAACAGCGTGACTATAAACGAAACGCAGCAAGATTTTCTAATATAACGTTGCCCAACAACATACAACCTTCGACCTATACCTACTGTACACCCAGTATAACACATGTTTTCAGAGAACGAGGAAATTCCATGTTATCAACCAATATCTAAATGTATACATAATACCCTATCTCATTATCCACAGGGAATGCCGCTGTCCGTCCGTACTAGCTCAGAGTATCGTATATGTCTTTCCGCTGTCATTTAGAAAATATCAATCGCAGTCAACCCAGGTTATCTGGACAGGCGTATTTCATCCGGAGGTGCGACATCAGATAAAGTACCGTCGTGTATAAGAAGGACACGTTTACTTTCTTTCCACTTTATATGCGTTGGTCCGTCAAGGGTCAAGTGTACATTACATTTTCTGTACGACAGAGGAAGCCTGACTGATATCATTTATATTACAAAAACACCGATATCTCCGACACATTGCATGAATTTGGTGCAAACAGCATATCAGCAAAGCTGAGGTTAGGGGTAGAGTATTGGGTACATGAGGCAAATCATTGAATCAAACAGCGAAACATACCAGACATCGATGGTTGAGATGTGTTGCACATGTCTCATATGGCTTCTTTGATGTGCAATGTGCTCGCTGAAGCGTGTAGTGACTGAGAAATCAGAAAGGGTAGCCAGTCTATGACGCAGAAGAATGGTGCCATAGACCCAACCGTTGAACTTGGTTGTCTTGGGCGCGTTGGGCTGTCTGGGTGGAATTCGACGGACCCAGCTACGCGTAATGGTTAAGTAGATACACCTGGAGACATCACGGTATGTTGCCACCAACGGCGCTCTTTTATTCACACAATCATTACATCTAGTTGACATCGTTTGTCGTTCTCTCTTTGGTATTTTTACACAACATTTTTTTGGTTTCCGATGAAAGGTTCTATTGAGATAACAACCAGAAGTGTCATATCTGATGCGTGGTAATGGGTTGTCCAAAACGGAAGTTCACTAAGACCCGAATCAAATTACTCACTTTGTGTTTTCGAGACGTGAGCAATTCTGGTTCGGTGGCCAAGTTAGTGATTTCGACATTCAGTCCATCTATTCAAAGAGCATTTTCGGGACAGTTAGCTCCGACTGTGAAATTATTCGACAACAAAACAGTTGTCCTAAGACCAAAATATCGAAGAAAAAGATCCGGTTTTATTTCTTCCGTTGAAGATGAGAATACACGAGCGCTGAGTGGCGGGAACTGAGAGAACAAGCAATCGAGAGAAAGAACTTGCTTTAATACCACTATAAAACGGATATGGGGCCCGAATGGGATTGTACACAGCGAACTGACCTGACCACCAAGTCGTCGGATCTGGTTACGTAAGCGTTCCAGTTTGCAGTCCTGATCGTGTAGAAGAAGAAGTAAATCATCCTGTTCCGTACGAATCGCCTCTTTTTCACGTTCGGCTCGAAGGGTTCGTTCTTCCAAAATCTAAACGGGAACAAAATTATTGGAGGTTGTGGTGTGGATATTGATTTGTGGGAAAATCCCAACTATTTCATCACCGTTTGCTGACATTCTCAAGAAACAAATGCCACATTAGGTACGCTATCATATCATCACCAAACGCCAACTCATGCATTTTTATCCTTGTCGTTTGCCCCCCGGCAAGCGTAAAACAGGAACGCCTGTTGTGCTCCATGCCAAACATGAACATAGTCGAGGGAATCGAACTAGGTGAGATAGCTGTAGGCAGTTCGCTTTGCGTAAACTATGAGATAAACATCGGGGCGGATCGCAAAATTCCAAATACAGGTAGTGTTAGTGCTTCACGTCGGTTGTTCTCTTGGAATGCCTGCGAATTGAGCATAAAACAATAGCGATCTAAAAACGAAGCTCAGCGACTGCAAGCTTGCGGAGAAGCTCGGCGGATCGACTTTTTTTTAAATCTTCCTCAACCGTGGCAGCTAACGCGAAGTTGTAGCTCACTGGGATTATCTCTACATCGCGAACAGGAAAGCGGTTGCTAATATACTGGCTGTTATGGAATAAGGTTCATCGAATCAGTCCCTATTCACCGGTAATCAGTGACAGTGCACGGGACTGTGTTTGGTTACCCTCGTAGGAAAGAGTTCACCCAAATAAAAAGTCAACATATCTGCGGGTGGCGTAATGACGTTATGGATACGACTCTCTGCAAAATTAGGCTCGACAGATTTTCTTGGAGAAGTTTTACACGTTGTACTTGCCCCTAACCTATTTGAAATGCAATGGCACTCTGATTATTCTTGGAAGGCACACAAAAAAACGATCTGGTCATGAACAGTTACCGGGCACGATTTCCTGATTTCACCGCGCTGCTGTTCGGCAAGCTTTGATCAAAGCTTTTGAGGTGAGTCTGGGACGGTGAATGTATATTTCGGTTTGGCCGAAACAAGTTATAAGTATGGTGGATATACACCTGCACATTCACAGCAAGCCCATTCTGTGTAAAACATTTGCAACGCCTGGTATCGTCTATTAAGTTGAAACGGAAGAAATGGATGGGTATCACGTTGTACGGTCAAATGCTGAAGTAAATCCCACCGCTAAGAATCAGCCCGGACGACCTAGAGAGCTGTAAGGTGACTTGGAACTCGAGACGCACCAATGACTTCGTGCATTCACACGACGTATACTGGTAAGCTAAATTGCCCGAGTGTGTTCTAGTTGAAACGGAAAAAAAGTTCCCACATTAACAGAAATAGTAAACTGCACAATGAATTCACATCTGGAGATCTGCATTTGTGCTGGTTAAAAAATATGGTTTTTCTAGCTTACGTGTTACAGTACACAAAAACATACACTGTGAATCAAAAAAGAACGGAAGTCGACTCGTGGTTGATCTCGATAAATTTTTGGATAAAAACCTTGGTAGGTGGAACTATGACGAAGAAGACCGAAACAGACAGGCTTCAAATGACTCACTCGCAAATGGTTCTGCGCATTGCTTAACTGAGATCGCAGATTGAACAGTTCGCCCTGAAATGACGGGTGAGACACCCATGGGGTGAATATAAGGAGATACGTGTCAATGCAGCTAGTCAATCGAGCACCGCAATGGTATGCCAACAAGCATGAGTGAGAGTAGGTATGGCATTTAGTTACTACCTAAAGACATCTTATCAAACCATATGAGAGTACCGAGTGGACCGATCAGCACGCAACCTACCTTTCCTAGCAGACCAGTGCCATTATTGTGACCCACGTGATGCGCAAGCCGCGCCGGTCCAGAATCAGGGTCAAAGATGGAGACAACGGGAGCACGAGTGACAAGACACCGTGTAGCAAGAACTAACTTCGTTCAATACATACTGTTGTTTAGCTGAACGCTAATTGACAAGCACGATTGCCACTTGACTGTTGCTCTTGCAATGCCACTTTCACTCCCGATAGTCTTATCCGTTTCATGGACCGTGGGATACATCGTTCTAGTTATCGTGTTGACGTAATGTGGAGCATTAGAGGTTGACGAACGCGGTTAATAAGGAAACAACATGGTCAGGTTTTACTGGACCTTACAGAGAATCGGTAAGTTAGAAAAGGAAATCTGTCAAGCACATGTTAACCGTATCAACAACCAAGTCGAGGACAGGGGCACGGAAAACCAGATAGATCAACTGGCTTTATGAGAGAATTGGTTACGGTCGACCAGCATCCTATGTGAACATCATGTTCGATTACCGTGGTTCTCGAGAAAGTAGTAGTTTAGGTGTCGAGTACAAACTGATTGCGCATACTTTTTCAACATCAGTTGCTGTTGCTCGCAGATCTGTCCCTCCGGATGCTACATTCAGAGAGGTGCGCAAATCCTTGAGAGGTCAACTGACAAGTAGTTCGAGAAACGATCATGAGTATTTGTGGACCGCGAAATGCAAGGAAATGGAGAAGGCTGAGTCAATTGGCAGTAATTGCAACCTTCACTGTCCGATTAGAGCTACCGGTTCAGGGAAGCCTGGTGTGAGTTAATTAAGGTATCCGACGGCTCAGCGACTCACTCTCAGGAACGTCGTCTGGACCGTTAGGCGGGGCATTTTAAGGAACAGTTCAGTTGGCTAACTTCTACAGTGAACCTTCCGAAAACACCTGCAAGAAAAACGATGCATGTGGATATCACTCCTCCATCAGGAATAGGGGTTATGCGGGAGTCAGATTATCTTAAAAAGATACAAGGCTGATGGACCGAATGAGTTGTCTCCGTCTTTTTCAAGAATGGAAGCGAAGCTTTGGTTTCGGAGTTAACAAAACTCCTTCGGACAATCTGAGATAGCTAGTAGATTCCCACGGGATTGTGCGAATCGGTGACTGTTCTGACTTACAAGAAAGATGACGTCCTCTTGTGAAAACCACAGAGGAATTAGCTTGGTAAGTATCCAAAGCACCTAAACTACTCACTGGGATTATTTTCCACCGATTATCCAACGCCCTTGCAAGGTATACGCATGAGAATCAAGTCAGTGTCAGACCCGGTTAAGGTTGCATCGATCACATCTTTACCCCTCGACGGTATCGATCCTTGCTTAAGCAGTAAACTATCTGACCTGAAATATGCGGACGGTATTTTTCTTCGGAGTAAAGATGCAAGTAGATTTCCAGCTTTTTTTATATAAGTCTTAACAATACTATAGCGACGTTTGGGATGCATTTTGCACCTTCAAAGTGCAAAATGCCGCTGCAGGACTGGGTTGACTTCACACCAGACCTTGTATTGACAGGGGAAGCTCTAACTGAAGTAGATAGGTTCTACTACCTCGGCAGTTACATCTCACCAGGTAGTCAGATGTCGGACGAGGTGTCATTGCGTATACAAAAGACGCGTTTGGCCTTTTCCAACCTCAGTCTTTTGTGGAGCCTGCGTGACACCCGATTGCTTGTCAAGGATCCAGTTTACACTGCAGCAGTTAGATCGCTTCTTTAATACAGTTCAGAAACATCTCCGTTAAGGTTAGAATATAGGTAAAGACCGTCGGGGTTTGGACATCGATGCCTTTGTAGTACTGCTCAATTAAGGTGGGAACACTGCGTCAGCAATGCTGACATCAACGTCAGATTTTGGGAACCAGAGGTCAGACACTAGAATGGGTACTGAATCTAAACAGGTTAAAGTGGTTGGAACGTGCTAAGCACACCCACTGTTAGATTTCCTTGGCATATGCTATTCTCCGAGACAGGCAGTGATTGGAAGTTAAATCCAGGTGGTCAGTCCATGAAATGGCAAAAAAGCAACGAGAGCCTTCGCCGGCAGACTTGGCCAAGTAAGACGTATTAGACTTCCTGGTTGAGGTCCACGAATTCCGCCTACCAGATGGCTAGAGACATAAAGTGATATTGTAACGCGGAATGCTGGAGCGAGGGAACGGCGTGAACATCAAGGCGAACGGACGAACCAAATGAGGGCCACAGACAAAAGAACAGGTGGCGAATATGTCGGAGGCGTCCCGAAGCAGGCAAAAGGAGGCATACGGACTACCAGAAAGGAAGCAGCGAGATCTGCGGCAACCAGCAAGATAGCCCAGGTGAGGGGCTGCCGATCGAGCTGTCAACTGAGACAATCGGACCAACCGACGGGAAATGACGGTCATGAGAAGCAAGCCATCGGCCCCGAGCAATTGGCCAGAACGCAGCCGAAGCGCTCAAGCAGCGACAATAGCAATCTTGGTGCCGCGCAGTCTGGAAAAGGGCCTATGTAAACGGTCGCATGTGTTTCATGACTTGACTTGTTTGGCCAGTGAAATACAAGTATCCTGCCGTGTGTGGTCGTCCTTGCTACAATATGACCAGGTGTCGCGGTCAGTAGGCTGGTTGTATTCGGTTTCCCCCATCTTTTTCGTGATTCCCGCCAATTACTTGGCTTTCGGCTCTCTTTCCCCATATAGTTCTATTCATTCTGCCCTTAAATGAATGACGCTGGGAGGTGGCAACCAAGACCAGAGCGAGGTTGATGATCGAACTGAACTGAACTGATAATATGCAAGTAGTGCAGGATAAGACAGGTGATGGGTAGACATACGAACGCACATTACGACAATCAAAGCCTATTAATATGTGATTATTCGTGAGTGAAATGAAAGGGACCGGAGTGGTGACCGGTGATCGTGGAGCGGTTTAGAGCCCTTGATTACCACCTCGAAGGTCAGAGGTTCGAATCTCGTCACCAACGCCTTCTCTTGTAGATATCAATTTATTCCAATAAGCCTATAACACTCAATATTCCAGAGACAAGACAGAATCCGTTAGTAGTCACCCAAACAGTCACTCTAAAAGTGAATCTATGACGGGTCTGGACTTCAACGCAAAAAAATCTTGTATCGAACGACACAAAGTACTCACCTTAAGAGAGGCATGTTCCGCAGATGAGTCTGTAAAAGTGAATGAGAAACAACCGTTGACTAAGATAAACAATTTGACCCGGCTTAACAAGTTTAAAAGTGCTTTGTGTGTCTGAACACCGGACTATACGTGATTAGCCTGCATGCAACCACAATTAGTGAGAAAAGGAGCAGTGGGATTTTAAGTTTGTTCATATTTCAAATAAGATGTGGTTGACAGCCGGGATGGGGCTTTTTAGGACTCAGAAACACAAAATAAAGCTCAGTATTTGCATCCGCAGGTGTGGATTGTGGTCGAGTAGGTTAGAGCGTCCGCTTAAAGCAGGTTCGAATCCCGCCAACAACGGCCACTATTGTGGAAAACAGTATTTCACTATCCTTCGGCTCGTTACTAAACTTGACCTACTGGGACAGTATGCGGTTCTCCACCGCATGTTTCGGAGTCTGACTGCCAGCTATACCTAACAGTGCAGTGGGGCTTTGAGGACACCGGCCATACCCGTCTCAGTGCACTCATGCACAAGCATGTGGTATAAAAAGGGACGCTACTGCAGCAGTCAGGCTGTTAACAAGCAGGAAGATTGTCAGCATGTTCGACTGTGCGATTGAGATCGAGATCGGTAGGATAATAAAATTAAACGAGACGGTGCATGACCCATGTTTTAGAAAAAGCCTTGTAGATCCCAACTAGAATATTATACAAAACTGCTTAGTTATCGAACAGAACACTTTCCCCATTCTACGAAATTCATTTTTTTAGCGCCTTTGTAAATTCCCTACTTACTCTCACTGCCGTTGCCAAGCGAGGACGCATTGTTATTGCGTTGTGTCTGCTGCACTCCGTGCTTTGCGTTCTGCGAGTAGCGAATTAACTCCATTACAATAAGTGTCCATTCAGCCTAAGTTCAGTCCAGTTCAGTTTATTCAACCATTAACCTCGCACTTCTGTGCTCTGGTTTCGGTTGCTACCTTCCAGCATAGTACAGTAAACGGCAAAAAGAACAGAAGCATAGTGATAAACATTCAAAAAGTCGAAGTACCAAGGGAAAATCAAGAAGACAAGGAAATAGTCCGAATGCAACTACATCACTGACCGCGACACCTAGCCAAATCACTCAACGTCTCCAACCATTTAGTAGGCGGATCACATGGACCCAAACCTGGAAGTCTAACACGTCTTACTCGGCCGAATCAACTGATCAAGTTTTTCAATCTTTTCTGCTATGTCATGGACTGACCACCTCGACCTACCTTCCAATCACTACCCATCTCAGGAAACAGCGTTCGCCGAGGAAGTCCATCGGTGGACATAAGTAACACATGTCCCAGCCACCTTAACCTGTTCAGATTCAGCACTTGATCCACAGACTGACCTCTGGTTCCCAACACCTCCCGTCTAACCTCAGCATTGCTGATACGGTGTTCCCACCCTAATCGAGTAATACTACGAAGGCACTGATGTCCATATACAGACAGTTTTCACCCATCTTTTACCGTCAACGGCCATGGTCGAGTAGGTTAGAGCGTCCGCTTGTCTCAGGTTCTAATCCCGCCACCGACGGCCGCTCTTGTGGTAAACAGTATTGAACCATCCTTCGGCTCGTTATTAAACTTGACCCACTGGGAAAGTATGCGGTTCTCCATCGCTTGTTTCAGAGTCTGACTGCCGGCTATACTTAACAGTGCAGTGGGGCTTTGAGGTCACCGGCCAAACCCATTCCAGTGCACTCATGCACAAGCATGTCCACATACCGACAGTTTTCGCCTATCTTTTACCCTCAACGGCCATGTTTCTGAACTGTATAAAACAATGGATCTAACCACCGCACTGTACACCCGACCCTTAACAGACAATCGGATGTCACGCCGGCACCCCAGGAAACTGAGGTTGGCAAAACCCAAAGCCGCGTCTTCTGTGTACACGATGACATTTCATTCGATATCTGTCCATCTGGTAAAATGTAACTGCCCAGGCAACAAAATTTATCCACTTGAGCTAGAGCCTCTCCTGCCAAGACAAGATTTGGTGTAGTGCTAACCCAGTCCTGCGACAGCATTTTACATTTTGAAGGTGCAAAACGCATCCCAAACATTGCTACACTGTTGTTAAGGCTATCTAACAAAGCTAGCAATTTGCCTGGATCTTCACTCAGAAGAACAATATCGTCCGCATATTCCAAGCCAGACAGTTCACTGTCTGAGCAACGATCGACGCCGCTACTCTCACACGAGGATAGGGCTATCTCAAGAATCATGTCAACCACAAAAATGGAGACGAAGGGCGAAAGAGGCCAACCCCGACGAACACCACTGTCCGTGGTGAACTAGGAGGAAAGATCGCCGTGAGCACGAACTCGGCTTCAACTGCTTGTATACAGGCATTGGGAAAGAGAAATAAACTTCTCTGGAACACCGTTCAATGAGAGGCAGTGCCAGACAACTGCGCGATCGACTGAATCGATTGTCGCTTTCAGATCAAGGAGGGCTGAGATTGTCGGTCTACGGAACATGTGTCTGTGTTATAAGGTTTGTCGAAGAGTACAGATGTGGTCGATACAACCACGACCGGGTCTGAAACCAGCTTGATTCCCACGCGTAAACATTTCGCGGACACTGGATAGTCGGTGGAGAATAAGACCAGTGAGCAGTTCAGATGCGATACTTACCAAGCTAATTCCTCGGTAGTTTTCACAAGAGAACCTGTCACTTATCCTGCGGCTTTATACCTTTTCAAGTAACCAATCTCCCGCATGATCTCCATCTCTGAATTGAGATAATCGGTGCCAATTGTGTGTGACCTGGTAATACAACGATATCAAACACCAAGGATGTATGCGCAACAAATGATGCAAAGACGGCAGTTTGGTGCGCACTAGGTCCTCATTCAGTGGTCAATATCTTTCATCCAAAAACTCTACAACCAACATTACTGGTCTTATGTTTCTACTACAACTAACAACTCGATGCTAAAATATCAAAAAAGGGTGTATGATCAACCCACAGCGTTCATGATTCCGACACGCATGGAAGAAAGGACCAAAATCGTCTGCGTACACATTTGACTGTTGACTAGCCCAGGCAATACACATCACCAAACCGACCAGACATCGTGTTGTTCTCTCGACTTAAATGGCTGGAGTACAAATTAGGTCACAAAATTGGTGAGCCCCGATATTATTGTGTGCACATTACACATTACAAAATGTCCGACAACGATTCCTCCGACATGCACGCCGTTTTACTCAAACTGCCCGTTTTTGCTTCGATCGATCCTCGAGTGTGGTTTCGACAAATGAAAGGTGTATTTACCACTCGACGCAATACCAACGAGCGCGTCAAATATTCTCACGTTGTCCAAGCGCTTCCCTTTGACGTGGCTGTCGATGTGGAAGACCTCCTCGATCTCGTTCCATCAGAAGTCCCTTACACCAACCTCAAGGACGCAGTGATTCGGCGCACTGGGAAACTGGCCGGCAAAATGCTCCGTGATCTGTTTACTTCAGCTCAACTCAAAGACCAAACACCGTCTCAACTTATGCCCCACATGCGGTCCTTACTGATCGGACGTCAAATGGAGGACATCATTTTCCGGGAGATATGGGCTGACAAGCTACCTCTCCTGATGCAACAGGTCTTATCAATTCTAGAGCCCTCCGCCCCCCCCCCCCCCTAGACAAGTTGGCCCAACACGCCGAAAGAATAATGGAATGTTACCCGGCTGGTAGACCGTGTGCACATGAAATCGTCCGCCTCAACCCTCGTTACAACGTCTGCCGAAACCGTCCTAGCGCGTAGTCCCACCACGACACTACCAAAACCTGTCCCAGATAACAGTTGCGCCATTTCTGCCAATCCTGACGCCACACCCTGCCAAACACGCGTTAATAATGACATTGCGGACCTAAAAGAAGTCGTTCGTATGTTGGTCAACCAAGTGGGCGCAATGTGCAATGCATTGGTTACTCGTCGACACGCGTCGGAGGAGATACCTCATAGACCTAGATCACGGTGCCGAAACCGCCGGTTATATATATATATATATATATATATATATATATATATATATATATATATATATATATATATATATATATATATATATATATATATATATATATATATGTATAACCGGCGGTTTCGGCACCGTGATCTAGGTCTATGAGGTATCTCCTATATATATATATATATATATATATATATATATATATATATATATATATATATATATATATATATATATATATATATATATATATATATATATATATATATATATATATAATGTATATACATGTTACTCACAAAAAACGACTAAGACGAATAGATTATACACGACTTACTTACCTGGACTCACTGCCGTCGACGACTGAGCTGCTGCCCGTGCTGTCGTTAATTCTTGTTCCAGAGCACTCACTCGAGTGCGCAATGTGATTAGTTCTTGTTCCTGACGAGACATTTTTTGTTCATATTGTGCAATAAGCAATTGATCGTCCGCGTAGGTACTGCTGTTGACGGTGGTGGTACCACGAACACCAGCACTTGCACCGCCACCAATGGTATTGCACGTGAACAGTGGTGGAATGCTATCATCCATGGGTTGGAATGTATGCATCACTTCGTCTGGCGTAATGGAAGTTGAACGCAAAAATTAGTGATTGTTACACAGGAAAATTCGACATCACCTTGATTCCGGTCAAGGTCTTATAGTCTAATGATGCGAGGTTTCCCTTTTATATACTTGCGCATGAGTGCAATGAAGAGTCATATCACCTAACCCTGAGGGCTCGCTGCACTACATGGGATAACCAGGAACCTGTGTTTCAGACTAAGTGTGATGAACCACATAAGGTCCCGGTGGGTCAAGAGAGGTAACCCACCGGGTTTAAGTTTCTTTTTTACATTCTGTGACAACACATGAGTACAGTGGAACGGGCATGCCCAACAACCATTGGGATTCCCTGCATTAGCACCGAGAATCAGAGACCACATAGGGCCCCAATGAGTCAGGTGTGGTAATAAGCCGTGTGATAGTTGAAATGTCATTGTAGTGTCGCCAAAAACCCCTCTACTAATTGACGAGGTAAGAATACACTACCAGCAGAGAGAACGGACAAAGTTAATTGTGGGAAACTGGGTGATGAACTACATGAAGCCCAAATAGGTCATGCAGGATAGTTAGCCTAGCGGCGAGTTCGAACGGCAAAGTAGATGTAGTTCGTGTTATTCTGTTCACCGTGCCTTGCTGCCGATTACTGGTCAGCAGTCAGACTCCATGCTGAACTAACTTGCGACCTATTATTTCCTTGGTAAGATTTTCTGACGCCTCTTCCGAGTGGTCGACCATTTTCGAATTGGTCATTTTTCCGTTCGGACAACCCCTGGCGACGCTTCTAGATTAGAACTGCTGGTTACTCACCTCAAATGTAGCTTTGATTTTTGTTGCCCATTGGGCTCGTTTACTACATGTTTAAATGACAATAATTTTATTCCACTGGTCCGCGCCCTCCTAAAACGTACTGCCGAAGAGCGGTCATGTCCTCAGTGCGAACACATTGCCCTGGTCCCGACTGATTTTAGCACTGAAAATGTTATGACCCACTGGTTCCTTCCTGCTATCTGGATGGGTAACCTGCGTACTGCATCACAGCTCGCAACTCCGACTGCTCCAGTCCGGAATAAAAAATCAGAAGACGACAATACAGCTCGCCAAAACGACTGCGTATTTACATAAATTAATACGTGGTAATTAAAGTAGAAGTGGAACATTCCCGAACTCGGGCGTTCAGTCAAGTTCAAGCCCTGTCAGGCTGATTAGGTTGATAAAACGTCTGCCAGATTGATTAATAACCGTCGACTCGATTTGTGTCGGACCGCAGATGACTGCTCGATTTGCACAACCGGGTTAAGTCTTGTGTGATCTGATATGCTCAAGCTAATTAGTGGCTTGTCTCGGAAAGTTTTTTAACTTCCTAATAGAAGTCCCTCAAGAGCGAACCCCACCATCGGGCCGCATACCTACACGCCGATAGAAAACGCCTCTTGATCCTGTGCTAAACAAGGCTCGTGGGCCCTTCTGTTGTAACAAATGTAAAATGTTACACTTGGGTATGCATGTTTGAACATCGTAGGCTCTTCATTTAGCTCACGGAAGGTCTGTGGAATCACTCGGAAGTGTCAGTGGCTATTCGGGAATTCCGCATATACGGTGTTTCGGGGCCCGCACTGTTATTTGCGACAGCCATAGACATCCGCAGTGGTAACTGAAAACGCACTTTTCGCTGTTTGACCTCATAACTGGTAAGTTTTTTTTGGGTTCACTTGATATAATCATTGCATCTTTTACGTAACGGCAGCGGAACTCGAAATCGCCAGTAAATCGTGATGAGACGGTCAACGGGAAAGACACGCTTGACCTTTGGTGATCAAGTAAAGGTTACGAATTCGCACAATAATGGATCTCCTGTGAAAAGCGTTGCTTTCCAGCTCAAGTGTAGGTAGAACGCAAGTCCACATGATTGTGAGAAATAAGCCCAGCATCAAAACTAATTGAGACCAAGAAACTTGAAGTCAGCCAAAAACCTTGTATTCGTGTCTCGATTTTCTCAGAGATCTCAACAGCGCTGCGTACGAATGGTTTCCGACTGGTCGTCGGAATCATTTCCCCATGACAGGAGTGTTGCTACAGGAGACATCAATGGAGAATTTTGATTTTCGCACGAGCAACGGCTGGTTGTACAACTTCCAACGCCATATTATTAGACTACTAAACTGTGAAGCCCCATCAATTTCAAGTGAAGAGTCATCAAGTTGGCTGGAACGCATTCCTACATTGTGCAAAGATTATGATTCGAAGAACATTCTTAACTGTGATAAGACTGATGTAATCAACAAAACAACTGCACCCGAGGCTCTAGCTCAAGATCAATGTTGCGACTATCCCGATGTCTAGGGCTGTGAATCTAGCAGTAACTTAGTTTCTCTAGCTACACGCACGATATGGGCAGAACACGATTACGGGCAGCAGAACAAATTCCAATCGAATAACCGTGTTTATCGATGATTCGTGGTTAGCCAGGTGAGAAACCAAGAACAATGGGCAGTAAGCTTCCGAAAATCGGGACAGCGCAGAAAACAAAAACGGTCCACTTAGCAGGCAGCTGAACGAAACTGTAGCGCAGTTCGGTTGTGGTACAATCGATAAATCAAGAACGTTTATCGTCAAAGATCAATAAATCGATTACAAACGCGTGAATTGGACTGTGATTGCAATGGTAAAAAGTGTCATTAACAAATAAGTACAAATAAGCTAAGTCTGTGGAGTAAACAAGAGTACGTGCCAACATGAATGGGCGAATCCGGCAATAGATCTGTTAATGCTGTGGACGTATGACGGCCAATAGTGGAGTGCACTGACAGAACGCTAAGACTGGGAGTTCGAGCCTCCGCTCGGCAGTACAAATGAAACACTCGGAAAGATTATATAACAGTAGAAGTGTAGACCTTCGGGAAAACAAGGTTACGAACAAATACGTGAACTGTTCATGTAATAAGCACCATGAAACTCAAGTATAAACTGATGTGATACCTTAGAAACAGGGAAAATACATTACGAATGTCCGGGGTTCACGATGCATGTACTCACTACTGATAAGTAACTAAACAGAAGACAAAAGGACAAACTCTAATTACGATTCGTAATTACCACTGCCCCCGGGGTGGGGGAATGTCACGAACCACACTCATGAGCATAAGTCCGACTCTAGAAGACACAACTGTCGTATGTCTCTCCGGTGAACACCGTTGGCTGTGCGTACTGCAACTTCTCTGATTCGTCCATCGCTTCCCATAACCGTTTCCTCAATTATCCCTTTGGGCCACGCCCCTCTCCGTGCGTGCGTGTCAGCTAGGAGAACCAAGTCGCCTACGTTCAGCTTTCGGCTAGGCTTATTCCACTTTGATCTTGTCTGTAGTGTTGGTAAATATTCCTTCAACCAGCGAGCCCAGAAGGCATCTGCCAGCCTTTGCGCCTGTCGCCATCTTCGGTTCAACCGGTTGTTTGATAGCTCGGAAGGAAATGTCGCTGGTATACCTCGTTGGAGAAGAAGGTGATTGGGTATAATCACGTTGAAATCATCGGGATCATTCGATATTCTGGTTAGAGGGCGATCATTAGGTATTCTTTCTACCTCGCAGAACATCGTTACTAACGCCTCATCTACGACCAACTGATCAGCTAGAAGTGAAAGCAGAATTCGGCGGACAGACCGTATGATACGCTCCCATACATGATGATGACTTTCCTTCGATGGAGAGAAGCGCCATTCACAGTCTCTATTCCCAAGTGTCTTTAGAATCTTGTCTTGGTTCCAAGCCTTCAGGCATCGCCTCAAGTCTGCTTCAGCGCCTCGGAAATTCGTTCCATTGTCACTGTAGACAACACTGGGACATCCTCGTCTTGCCATAAACCGAGAAAACGCAGAAAGGAAGGAATCGGTGTCTAGGGTGTAGGCGACCTCTAGGTGTACGGCTCTCATGGACAGGCAAGTAAATATACACCCGTAACGTTTCTCATTGGCTCTACCGTGCTTCACCAAGAAGGGACCGAAGTAGTCTACTCCGACAGCAGTAAACGGATTCTCGCCGAATAACATTCTGTCCCCAGGAAGTGGTGCCATTACTTGACTTTGTGCCTGGGAATGCCAACGTTTACAATGAAAACATTCCCGTAGTATATTTTTAACTGTAGAGTAGCCGTGTGTAATCCAATAACGTTCCCTTAATAGTGACAACACATGTGCTGCACCAACATGGCCATTCACTTCGTGATAATGTTGCAGCAAGCCTAACCAAGATTTGGCATTGCGGAATCTTTGTATCCAGCCGACTGTATCTGATGTTTGCACTGCATTCACGCGAACCCTTTTGACCAATTCGAAATGAATGGATACTGTGGGACTAGGCTGTGCAGACCACGAAGACACATTCTGCAAGAGAAATCGTGGGCCATTAAACCAAAGTGCATCTAGCGGCCTTCTCGGGCTGGTACCTCTCGAAGCCATATCAGCTGGATTGTCCTTGCTGTTCACGTGGACCCACTGTTCAGGTTCCGAAAGTTCACGGATCACCGCCAGACGATTGGCCACAAAGGTTTCGAAACGAGACTTGGTATTTCGTATCGCCTGCAAAACAATTAGCGAGTCTGTCCAGAACGTAGTCGAGCAGATAGGTGCGGAAAGTTCTTCGTTGGCAAAGGCAACTAATCTTACTGAGACAACAGCAGCCGCAAGCTCCAACCGCGGGATGGTCACGGATTTTAAGGGGGCTACACGAGACTTCGCCAATATCACAGAACAGTTTATCATTCCATCTTCGGTAACAGATCGTAAATAGAGTGCTGCTCCATAACCCAGTTCTGGAGCGTCACTAAATGCATGTAGTTCCAGTCTTGGATCCGTTTTTTCATTCATCGGACGTATACAACGGTCGATTCGTAGATTAGATACTGCTTGAATTTCACTGAGACACACAGTCCATCGGTCGATTTCCTCCCGGGTCATTTCCTCGTCCCATTTGCCCTGTCTTCGACATAGGTTCTGTAAAAGCAATTTAGAAGGCAACAAACTTGAAGATACCAGCCCCATGGGGTCGTAAATTGAAGCGATGTATGTAAGTACACCTCTCCGGGTATATTTTTCCTCCCAAGGTGGATCCCATTGTACTCTCAAAGTTTGCTTTACTTCAGCTGGCTGTCGATCAAGGAAAATGGGTTTGGTTTCTGCTTTCGGCAGTTCTCCCAAAGCATGTGGCACATTACTGAAGAATTTAGTCAAGTTGAAACCGTCTTGCAGTAGAGCGTGCCTCAAAGTTCTTCCCATTCTTCCAACGTCCTCCATTTTAGATAAACTCATCAAACAATCATCTACGTAGAAGCTTTTTTTGGTTTGATTGATCACTGCAGTGCCGTAAATTGCCATATTACAGTCGATAGTGTTCTGCAAAGCTAAGCTGCAGCATGACGGCGACGAGGTGGCCCCAAATGGATGAGACGTCATACGATATGCTTCTGGTTTGTTGGTCACGTTACCGTTAGGCCACCAGAGAAGCTTCAGACAATCGCGGTCGCTTGGTGGGACATTCACCTGGTGAAACATAGCTTCAATATCGGCTACCAAAGTGTACCTGTACTCATGAAACCTCAGCAGCACCTGGCACAAACTATTGACAAGGTCTGGTCCCGTTAGTAGTTGTTCGTTCAGTGATGTTTGATTGACCTCCACAGCGCAGTCGAACATCGCTCTAACCTTGGTTCGGTCGGCGTGTTTATATACGCCGTGTTGCGGAAGATACCATTTGTGGGGGCCAGTTAGGTTTTGCTCAGTCCCAGGTACCATCTCAGCGTAACCTTTTGATATATATTCGTTAATCGTTGCACAGTACTTTTCCTTCAATAACTGATCGTTTTCAGAGACCTTGTTTGGCACTGGTTGTTTCTGAGTCAAAACACGAATTCCAGGTTCCTTGACGGATATCTGGTCGACAGGTTGATCATTTGAAGTTGGGAGAGACTGTACATAGTTTTCGACTCGTTCGGGCTTCTCAAATGGCTGCGGAGTAGGTGGTCGAGAAGTCTGGGCCGACAGTATTGACCGTTTTTCCGCTTCCAGCTCACTTATGTTCTCTGCGAGCCTCATTCTGATATCACTGATTTGTCTTTCGGTTTCCAGCTCAAGCTCCAACCTTTTTATCTTTAATTTTGCCCATTTCACCTCTCGATTCAGCTTCCAGTCGGGGGATGGGCCTTGTGATAACTGACGTTTACTGGCGGAATCTTGACGGGACTGCATTTGACAGAATTTCCTTCAATTCCGATTCGGGCAGTATATCAAAGCAGCGGTTTGGTTATCTGGCTAACTGTTGCGACTATCCCGATGTCTAGGGCTGTGAATCTAGCAGTAACTTAGTTTCTCTAGCTACACGCACGATATGGGCAGAACACGATTACGGGCAGCAGAACAAATTCCAATCGAATAACCGTGTTTATCGATGATTCGATTGGAATTTGTTCTGCTGCCCGTAATCGTGTTCTGCCCATATCGTGCGTGTAGCTAGAGAAACTAAGTTACTGCTAGATTCACAGCCCTAGACATCGGGATAGTCGCAACAGTTAGCCAGATAACCAAACCGCTGCTTTGATATACTGCCCGAATCGGAATTGAAGGAAATTCTGTCAAATGCAGTCCCGTCAAGATTCCGCCAGTAAACGTCAGTTATCACAAGGCCCATCCCCCGACTGGAAGCTGAATCGAGAGGTGAAATGGGCAAAATTAAAGATAAAAAGGTTGGAGCTTGAGCTGGAAACCGAAAGACAAATCAGTGATATCAGAATGAGGCTCGCAGAGAACATAAGTGAGCTGGAAGCGGAAAAACGGTCAATACTGTCGGCCCAGACTTCTCGACCACCTACTCCGCAGCCATTTGAGAAGCCCGAACGAGTCGAAAACTATGTACAGTCTCTCCCAACTTCAAATGATCAACCTGTCGACCAGATATCCGTCAAGGAACCTGGAATTCGTGTTTTGACTCAGAAACAACCAGTGCCAAACAAGGTCTCTGAAAACGATCAGTTATTGAAGGAAAAGTACTGTGCAACGATTAACGAATATATATCAAAAGGTTACGCTGAGATGGTACCTGGGACTGAGCAAAACCTAACTGGCCCCCACAAATGGTATCTTCCGCAACACGGCGTATATAAACACGCCGACCGAACCAAGGTTAGAGCGATGTTCGACTGCGCTGTGGAGGTCAATCAAACATCACTGAACGAACAACTACTAACGGGACCAGACCTTGTCAATAGTTTGTGCCAGGTGCTGCTGAGGTTTCATGAGTACAGGTACACTTTGGTAGCCGATATTGAAGCTATGTTTCACCAGGTGAATGTCCCACCAAGCGACCGCGATTGTCTGAAGCTTCTCTGGTGGCCTAACGGTAACGTGACCAACAAACCAGAAGCATATCGTATGACGTCTCATCCATTTGGGGCCACCTCGTCGCCGTCATGCTGCAGCTTAGCTTTGCAGAACACTATCGACTGTAATATGGCAATTTACGGCACTGCAGTGATCAATCAAACCAAAAAAAGCTTCTACGTAGATGATTGTTTGATGAGTTTACCTAAAATGGAGGACGTTGGAAGAATGGGAAGAACTTTGAGGCACGCTCTACTGCAAGACGGTTTCAACTTGACTAAATTCTTCAGTAATGTGCCACATGCTTTGGGAGAACTGCCGAAAGCAGAAACCAAACCCATTTTCCTTGATCGACAGCCAGCTGAAGTAAAGCAAACTTTGAGAGTACAATGGGATCCACCTTGGGAGGAAAAATATACCCGGAGAGGTGTACTTACATACATCGCTTCAATTTACGACCCCATGGGGCTGGTATCTTCAAGTTTGTTGCCTTCTAAATTGCTTTTACAGAACCTATGTCGAAGACAGGGCAAATGGGACGAGGAAATGACCCGGGAGGAAATCGACCGATGGACTGTGTGTCTCAGTGAAATTCAAGCAGTATCTAATCTACGAATCGACCGTTGTATACGTCCGATGAATGAAAAAACGGATCCAAGACTGGAACTACATGCATTTAGTGACGCTCCAGAACTGGGTTATGGAGCAGCACTCTATTTACGATCTGTTACCGAAGATGGAATGATAAACTGTTCTGTGATATTGGCGAAGTCTCGTGTAGCCCCCTTAAAATCCGTGACCATCCCGCGGTTGGAGCTTGCGGCTGCTGTTGTCTCAGTAAGATTAGTTGCCTTTGCCAACGAAGAACTTTCCGCACCTATCTGCTCGACTACGTTCTGGACAGACTCGCTAATTGTTTTGCAGGCGATACGAAATACCAAGTCTCGTTTCGAATGGTTTCCGACTGGTCGTCGGAATCATTTCCCCATGACAGGAGTGTTGCTACAGGAGACATCAATGGAGAATTTTGATTTTCGCACGAGCAACGGCTGGTTGTACAACTTCCAACGCCATATTATTAGACTACTAAACTGTGAAGCCCCATCAATTTCAAGTGAAGAGTCATCAAGTTGGCTGGGACGCATTCCTACATTGTGCAAAGATTATGATTCGAAGAACATTCTTAACTGTGATAAGACTGATGTAATCAACAAAACAACTGCACCCGAGGCTCTAGCTCAAGATCAATTTGACCCCCTACCCTCGCCCCAAATTAGTGTTTTCCATTAACGTTTTGTACTACACCCGCTCGCTGTTTGAACCACACATCGGACGTTGACTTTATGCAGGCGCTGACCGATGGGTGCATTAATTCTACGTCATGATCTTTGACCCACAATACCTACAGACATCTCGTTGACCTGACCGCTTGAACATCATGCGATTCCGAATTCGCCTGCATTTGCTCGACTCGAATTCACGGAGCGGTCATCATTGAGGTTTGTACAGTTTCTTATGTATGTATGACTGTTTTATAAAGTACCACTTCGGAAACCGTAATTGGACGTTTAGCACTTTTCGACTGCGTTACACGCATTAAAACGACTACTAGAAGTCCGTTATGACAAGTCTTCATTTTAGAACCACTCTAGCATGCGAAATATGATCTACACTCTGCGGCATTCGAAAATGCAAGAAGAAAAAAAGAGAAAACAGTTCACAATGGATTCCTTTCTGATAAAATAAATTGCGGTTGAACAATTGTTTCCTGTCTTGTTTTAAACTTGACGATACCAGTAATCTCACTTGAACCTTTCGGAAGTGTTAGGTGCTGACAGTTTGGCTTCGTATTCTAATCATCGTTTATGCTTTTATTTGTACATCCCTCCCAAGAGTGAACAACCCCGAGGAGCAAACAAATCTGGACGGTCCCGATGATGTTTGGTCCGGCCGGGTGCACCGTACTACAGAACCATGATTTTATCGATAATTTCGACTATTTTTGGCATTCTATTGACCTCTGTTGCATCTATTTGGGTGAGAACAGTTGTGGATCATGAAAACATGGCTCGCCATCTACATTGGAAACTTTAAAACCAATAGGTACCATTATGGCTTCGTTCGTTGCCTATCCGATTTAGGAAGTTCCGGGGTGGAACAGAAATTAACGAACTCACTACAGAAACATCACATTCCAGAACTGAATGATGGTTGTTTTCTGTAAGTCATACCAAACTTTAATGAAAATTAACACTGAAATTATCACTTAAACGATTACCAGGTGGCATTTAAAAACGATGATAACACGATGGAATTGGGACAAATTGTTTCTCGATAAAAATTCACAAGTCACTCGGTTGTAATAATAGCCAAAAAACAGCATTTCGTCTCCCCCTCCTGGGATGAGACGGTAGCGTACCACATGAAGATTTTAGAACCGAGTTGTGAAACTCACATTCCAAACGTTTGAATAATCTTGTGAACGTGTAATCGAACATCAGTTCGGAAGCTGTGCGAAATTCAAGCTCCGGATTTTTCGCACCAACGGTAAAAGATTCCGTTTTGGATAGTTGATTTAGCTGTTCTAAAATCATTTCAATACCCATTCTGTTGTCCAGTGTATTCAACAAGGACTTCCTGTGAATAGACAAATGATGAAGATGGGATGGGGTGATGATCAAGGCATTTAATTTGTGTACCGACGAATAGAGAACAGCAATTTCTGAGGCATTTTAATGGAAAAAGTTAACCATGTAGCTGGACTGGATGAAAAGCACACAGCGGATGGGATAAAAAAATTGTGTAGCGTCAAATTGTGATATTAATTGATGAGTGTTGTTGACAACCTTTGAAAAAAGGTTCATAGACTACGTAGACTACCAGCTTGAGCAAAAAGACTAAGCTTGTTCACAACAATCTAATTTGTGCATCAGGAGTGCGAGTGGATGATTCTCTTGAAGGAGTTCACTGAAGAGTTACAACGGTCATCCACCAATGGTTCGATGTGGTTTAGGCGCAGCTAACCTCGAGAACGATGACACTGCGGTCACGAGTAGGAATTTTTGATGCAAGCAGTGTCAACAGACGGGTAGACGAAGTTTCTTGTAGGAACGGGACCGGTTTTGCATTTATTACCGCCCATTAAGTACGCCTATTTGGTACTCCTCTGTCCATCCTCTCCTTGGCATTTGTACGGGGTGTCCAGTGATTCCAAGCACATCCCGGAAGTTTCCTATTTCAATTTTTGCTACTGATCGCAGTGGCAGTAGTTAGTGTCTACCCTGATATCAAACGATAACTGGGACAATGAAATGGCTTTATTTCTCAGAATGTACGGTTAAACGTGAACGTGCGCAGTGGTCCAGTACTGATTGACTCGACTGCATCAATAATGCCAACGGGGTGGTCGGGTGAGCGGTAAAAACAAAAGCAACACTAAAAGTGTGTAAGGGGGGCGAGGGGTTGACCCGTTATTGTTGAAGGAGTATTAGGATATTTACTATTACTGGATGGAGGTGACGGTTAGAGAAATTTATTGCTCCTTTTGGGGTAGACGAACGAGAACGTAGCATCATGCCTGAATATAAACAACCATATCATTCTAGATTTTTTATTACATGCTTTAAGATGAGTGCAATGGACGACGTGTACTCCATAGCCATAAAAGTCCACTGCACTATTAGAGAAAAACCGGCAACCAGACGCTGACAGTGAAGTGGAGAATCACACAGTCTCAACACGTCAACTGTTGCATTAAAATAACCGGTGATGGCAAGGGTTCGAACTTCTAAAGACGTAATCGAACCCTGTAAACCACTCGACCACCACCATGACGTGAAGCACTTTTAACTCCAAGTGACTCGTACATAACTCCACGTGAAGTCAATTAATACAGTTTCAGTTTATTCAACCATTAACCTCGCACTTCTGTGCTCTGGTTTCGGTTGCTACCCCCCAGCATAGTCCAATAAAGGGCGAAAACAATAGAAACATAGTGATAAACATTCAAAAAGTCGAAGTACCAAGGGAAAATCAAGAAGACAAGGAAATAGTCCGAATGCAACTACATCACTGACCGCGACACCTAGCCAAATCACTCAACGTCTCCAACCATTTAGTAAGCGGATCACATGGACCCAAACCTGGAAGTCTAACACGTCTTACTCGGCCGAATCAACTGGTCAAGGTTTTCAATCTTTTCTGCTATGTCATGGACTGACCACCTCGACCTACCTTCCAATCACTACCCATCTCAGGAAACAGCGTTCGCCGAGGAAGTCCATCGGTGGACATAAGTAACACATGTCCCAGCCACCTTAACCTGTTCAGATTCAGCACTTGATCCACAGACTGACCTCTGGTTCCCAACACCTCCCGTCTAACCTCAGCATTGCTGATACGGTGTTCCCACCCTAATCGAGTAATACTACGAAGGCACTGATGTCCATATACAGACAGTTTTCACCCATCTTTTACCGTCAACGGCCATGGTCGAGTAGGTTAGAGCGTCCGCTTGTCTCAGGTTCTAATCCCGCCACCGACGGCCGCTCTTGTGGTAAACAGTATTGAACTATCCTTCGGCTCGTTATTAAACTTGACCCACTGGGAAGGTATGCGGTTCTCCATCGCTTGTTTCAGAGTCTGACTGCCGGCTATACTTAACAGTGCAGTGGGGCTTTGAGGTCACCGGCCAAACCCATTCCAGTGCACTCATGCACAAGCATGTCCACATACCGACAGTTTTCGCCTATCTTTTACCCTCAACGGCCATGTTTCTGAACTGTATAAAACAACGGATCTAACCACCGCACTGTACACTCGACCCTTAACAGACAATCGGATGTCACGCCGGCACCCCAGGAAACTGAGGTTGACAAAACCCAAAGCCGCGTCTTCTGTGTACACGATGACATTTCATTCGATATCTGTCCATCTGGTAAAATGTAACTGCCCAGGCAACAAAATTTATCCACTTGAGCTAGAGCCTCTCCTGCCAAGACAAGATTTGGTGTAGTGCTAACCCAGTCCTGCGACAGCATTTTACATTTTGAAGGTGCAAAACGCATCCCAAACATTGCTACACTGTTGTTAAGGCTATCTAACAAAGCTAGCAATTTGCCTGGATCTTCACTCAGAAGAACAATATCGTCCGCATATTCAAGCCAGACAGTTCACTGTCTGAGCAACGATCGACGCCGCTACTCTCACACGAGGATAGGGCTATCTCAAGAATCATGTCAACCACAAAAATGGAGACGAAGGGCGAAAGAGGCCAACCCCGACGAACACCACTGTCCGTGGTGAACTAGGAGGAAAGATCGCCGTGAGCACGAACTCGGCTTCAACTGCTTGTATACAGGCATTGGGAAAGAGAAATAAACTTCTCTGGAACACCGTTCAATGAGAGGCAGTGCCAGACAACTGCGCGATCGACTGAATCGATTGTCGCTTTCAGATCAAGGAGGGCTGAGATTGTCGGTCTACGGAACATGTGTCTGTGTTATAAGGTTTGTCGAAGAGTACAGATGTGGTCGATACAACCACGACCGGGTCTGAAACCAGCTTGATTCCCACGCGTAAACATTTCGCGGACACTGGATAATCGGTGGAGAATAAGACCAGTGAGCAGTTCAGATGCGATACTCACCAAGCTAATTCCTCTGTGGTTTTCACAAGAGGACCTGCCATCTTTCTTGTAATTCGGCACAATCACCGATTCACACCATTCTCGCGGAATCTGCTAGCTATCCCAAATAATCCGGAGGAGTTTTGTCAATTGCGAAACCAAAGCTTCGCCTCCACCCTTGAAACAAGATGGAGACAACCGATGCGGTCCAGCGCCTTTGTACGTTTTCAAGTAACTAATCTCCCTTCTAATCCCCATTTATGATAGGTGAGTGATATCTAGTTTTATTCCGTACCACCAGCTCTGGTAAGAACTCAGTTCTGCCTGCGAGCTCTCGTTTCATGTGTGAAAAACAAAGAATATATAGGCAGTCAGTCAATGTACCCACTCGTTGCACATCGAATTGGTCCGACTGGTGTGGGAGACCACGCCTTGAGGCTTAGGTACAGCTGACAGGATTCGCATCTCATCTATCGATTCACGCCATCGATCGGCTATCCTGTTGCTCGTGTTTTCGTGGGCCCGGTAAAGACCCGTGCTGACGCCTTGTATGCCAGTGAAACTAAATTGTCTATCGAACGATGTGTCAAACCATACCATCAAATGTACCTGCATCGTTTCTCGGACGAGCATACTTGGAAGGTCAACCGTTGAAGTTGGCCAACTGAATTGTTCCTTAAAGTGCTCCGCCCAACGATCCAAATGACGTCCCTGAGAGTGAATCTGTGAGCCTTCGGATTCCTTAATTAACTCACTTACACCAGGCTTCCGTGGACCGGTACCTCTAATCAAACGGAAAAGGTTGAGAGCATTGCCAATGGACGCAGCCTTTTCCATTTCCCTACATTTCACAAGCCACCACTTCTCGCGGTCATTTCTCAGACTCCTAGTTAGTTGGCGTCTCAGGGATTTGCGCACTTCATTGAATGTAGCATCCGGAGGGGCGGATCTGCGAGCATCCAAAAAAGCAATTGATGTCGAAGATATCCATTGTTTGTGAGGCCTACTCGAACTAGAGTCCTATGTGGCATTCAAAGTGGCATATAAAGCTTCCTTGAACTGTTTCCAATATTAATTTGGGTCCTGGACATCCGGCTGCATAGATAACAGTGTAGACAGTTCCGTCTGGAAATCGTATCACCGGTTATCATCAAGAAGCAAGGGCGCGGGAAAGGTGGCATTTACGTTGGTGCGACCACGGACGAGACGTAAACGGAAGTAGGCACGTATCAAAGCGTGATCTCAATCCACAGGCGTGGATCGAAAAGAACGACTATCTTCAGCTGATTCACGCCAGCGCTGACCGACCTTAATATTACCAATCTGAGTCCAATGTTGTGAAAACGAAGGAGGACGTCATGTGAGTCTATGCCGCTTGTTGTGGTAGACGTTCGTACTTGCCAGAAAAGTTGTTATCAGAACACAGCTGAATGAGACGATCGTCGTTATCGGTACGATCGGCTGGGATAAAAAATGGGCCTCCAATGTGCCTGCCTTTCTGAATCTCCCAAACGGCCAACTTGGGTGTTGAAATCCCCAGCAATGACCACCACGTCCGTTGAACGTGCCCTTCGAAGTAGCTGAGACAAATCCTGTTGGAATTCGTCCTTGGCCTCAGGGGAGCTGCAGTCAGTCGGCGACGATGAACAAACATCGGCGCTTCAGTTCGTTGTTGTTGACACGAACAGAACCGTCCAACCGAACTCCACACAAACGACTGCTGACTGGAATCCAGTCCAGCAGTGCATGCTCAGCTTTCACGTTCGACGCAATCCCAACGCCAGCCTGACCACCAGCTCTAGACACCAAATCATCCGACATGCGAAGAGTAAAGTGAGAGACTGGGATTGTATCTGGGGTCTGGAGAGCTATCACAGAAGTGGGGTCTTGTATGCGTGTTTCGGAGACACAGCATACATCTATTTTGAATGTCTCAAGAGTTCTAGTGAGGGCAGCCTGTTGCCTTATCTGACATGGTATGTGGACATTAAAGGCAGCCAAGTGAAGTGAACATTTAAGCTTAAGAAGTGCATTCGATTTATACTCGACTCCTGAATTACTGTTTTCTTCTGAGCCATAATTATCCGTGGCGTTTTGCATCAACCTTAAATTAAAGGGAGGTAAATTGGTAAGGCCCTTCACAGGAAAGATGCTGGAGGTTTCTGGGCGAATCATACTTCACGGCTGATCATACCGCAGAAGGGGCTTTCCTTTGAGAATCCTAACCGGAGCCTTTGACTCAAAAGTCTGACCCACAAAGCAGTGGGGCATTAACCCAGTACGGGAACGTGAACGAAGCACCCGTGAAGGAACTTCTTTTCGTCTGCTAAGTGGGACCTGATTGTTGCATACGTTCTGTCTTTTCGTCGCTGGTGCTCTGTTATCGATCCGCTTTTCGGATTCTGTCTTCAGCCCCATGCACCCAATGAAGCAAACGGAACGTGGATGAGGCAGCACCCTTTGGGCTGGGGGCTGCCCAGCTTAAGTGGGCGATAGCCGTCCAATGAAGTGCGATGACTTCTCCCACCGTCGAGAGAAACCCCAGGTACTCCACTCTTACGTCTATCTAGTGGAGATTTTAAGACCGGTAGACTGTTTCTCCCCATGTTTATTCGTTGGAGTGTCCTCTCCGGTGGCATAGTGGTTAGAACCAAATGTTGCCCATCAACTGATTTAGAGACTGGTTTTCGTCCGGCCTCAACCCATTGACTTGTCAAGCACGATTGGATCTCCGGCTTAGGGAAGCCTTCCTGTATAGCTCTTTGGGTCATGGAGGCACACAAGCCATCACACCACGCCAAAGTGCAGTCTCGCCGTGATGGGTTTTACATAGGTAATGTGGACGTGATGGCGCTAGGCGCTGCTTGCCTATAACGGTGACACGGCCAATGCTGCTCACGGCACATATACGGTCAGACAGCATTAAGGCCAAATCGAAATTGCACTTTCACCAGTGCTCTCTCGAAAACTTGTGCAGTGAACAATGTTTACACGTCTCAATGACCCAGAGACTTGAGGTGCGACAACTTTATTTGATTTGACCCAGAGCTTAGTCAAGGAGCCCGACTATGGTTTTCTGGTTACCACCGTGATGTGGTTTGTCTGTCTCACCGAGTTTGGTAACTGTCTTGCGAAAACATAGTGAGGGCGTTTGGACTTACTGAGATCGAAAATTGGGCTATCTTGAACAGTACAATGGACGGCACGAATACAAAAAATTCCATACTGCATCGGTCGTCGCACAGGATAATCAGGACCGCGCTGCCCATTGCATCGAGCGGGGTGGGTAGTGATAAGTGGGCTACTGCTCAGAGTTCCCTCTCTTTTATTCAACCTTTGTCTTCTTTCCCTAACCACCCCTCTTTGCCCCATCTATCCACCCATAATGCTCCCACTGATAACACCGTCGATACTCGCAACGATTCACTGTCAAACAGTGTCGGGAATAATCCTCTGTCTGGTAACTCACATTTTCTCAAGCCTCATCAGCCTCTGAATCTCGGCTCCTTCAACGTGCGTACACTCATGCAGGTCGGTCAGCAGGCGTGCCTAGCACTCACAATAGATCCTCTGAAGATTGATGTCTGCTGCTTAAGTGAAACGCGTATAAAGGATTCGAGCAGTGTAATTCAACTAACTGCTTCTGGTATCTCATCGAGGTATTTTCTGTGCACTTCAGGAGACGAAGTAGCTCGAACTGCGGGTCAACATGGTGTAGGAATAGTCTTGATTGAGAAGACTGAGGCTGCCCTTTTAGACTGGATCCCTGTTAACAGTCGTTTATGTGCTGTGAGACCCCGAGGGTCAGTCGGCGTTCGAAAGGATAATTGTGTTAGGCGCAATTTATTTGTGATCTCGGCGTACGCCTCGACGGACTGCAGCTCAGACTTGCAGAAAGATAAGTTCTATGATGCACTCGCCACCATCGTTCGCAGCAGTAAAGGTTTTGACACTGTAGTGCTAGCTGGTGACTTCAATGCACAAGTTGGCAAACTTAGTGTGTCAGAAGCCTGTTTAGGTGGCCGTTGTGCTTTACCTGCTGAGCGTACAGATAACAGGGATAGGCTTCTCCAGTTTTGTGCAGACAATCGATTGTTCTTTTCTAGCACAAATTTCCGACACAGCTCGCGTCGCACAGCGACATGGCGCTCTAACTCTACAGGTACTTTGAGTCAAATTGATCATATTGCCGTAAGCTACCGATGGCGCAGTTCTGTTCAGAACTGTAGATCTTACTGGTCCACGTACGTAGAGTTGTACCATGCATTAGTTTTAATGCGATTATCGCCCCAGCTCCATGGTCATCGTCGCAAACCGCAAACCGGATTAGCCGTGCAACGTTTGTGTGACCCAGAAGTACGCACCCGTTACGAGTAGAAGTTTGCACATGAGCTAGGATCTACGACGAACAGAAATGTAGATGAGCATTGAGCTCATATCAAACAGGCGATGAACGTTGCAGCAGTTTTCACCTGTGGGCCTCGATCCGTTGACCATCAAAGACACTGGATCTCGCAAGAGTCGTTGAGTATAATGGAGCAAAAGTGTCAACTCTTGAACCGTAAGGAGATGAATAAGATACGAAGAAAGTTGCAAAGGCAAGTTACGAAAAGCCTTAAGAATGATCGAGAAAATTGGTCGGTCAAGGTTGCCGAAGAAATGGAAACAGCAGCTGCTTCAGGTAACGGTCAGAAACTGTTCAAACCTATTCGTGACACCGGTGGACGGCGCATCCAGGTCAGTGAAACGATTTGGGATAGAAATGGAGAACCCATCCATAGCAAACAGCAAAGGCTTAACCGTTGGGCCGAATACGCTAGTGTAGTTATTCCTGTGTCAACAACTGTGACTCCTTGGGTGGTATCACTTGAGCCCCCACCGGAAGTAGAAATAGAGTCATGCATTCAATCACTAAAGCGAGGGAAAGCGGCAGGTCCCGACGAACTTCCTCCAGTTCTTTTCAAACTGGGTGGAAATGTTTTGATAAAATCACTTACCACTCTGATCCGTGACATTTGGAACGAGGAGCGTTTTCCGTTAATATGGAGCGAGTCATTGATTGTTCCCATCTTCAAGAAGGGAATACGCAATAACTGTAGCAATCATGGTGGAGTTAGCTTAATTCCGATAGTCACCAAAGTATTAGCCTCAGTTCTACTGCACCCGTCTTACACCCGCTCGTAAGAGGAATGCCCGCGAACAGCAGGCTGGATTCCGCCCAGGTCGAGGATGTATCGACCAGATTTTTACTCTTCGCCGACTACTTGAAACGCGTCACACACACCGCCGACCAATAATAATGACTTTCTTAAACCTGAAAGGCGCTTTCGATTCAGTTGATCGAGCTGCGCTTTTCAGTGTTCTTCATCGAAAAGGTATGCCCCAGAAGTTCGTGAACCTACTGAGATCATTGTGTTCTCATACTTATGACCGCGTTAGAGTTTACGGTGAACTATCCAGTCCATTCGAAACGACCCGCGGTGTTCGACAGGGATGTCCAATTTCTCCATTCTTGTTTGAATTCGTCTTAGACGAAATAATGGAGAGTGCGCTGCAAAATCTCCAGGATGTAGGCGTCGAACTAGGAAATAGTGGAAAGCTGTGTGACATAGATTACGCAGACGACGTTGCCTGCTTGTTCGAATCCATGGAACATGCTCAATGTGCACTAGATAGACTCGCAAGAGCTGTAGCTCCATTCGGCATGTTTTTTGCACCTTCAAAGTGTAAAGTGATGTCACAAGACTGGACGTCAACGATTCCGAGTTTGATGCTCGATGGGGAGATGCTGTCAGTTGTCGACCACTTCACCTACCTCGGCATCAGCGTGACGACGGCTGGGAGCACTGTAGTAGAGATGAGCACACGGATTTACAAGGCTCGAGCGGCGTACACTGGACTGAAGCACTTGTGGCGTCGATCTGAAATTGCACTGAAGTTGGAAGGTCGTGTCTACTGTACCGCAGTGCGTTCAGTTTTGTTGTATGGTTGCGAAACTTGGAGTCTGCGTGTTGAAGATATTCGTCATCTTGAGGTTTTCGACCACATATGTTTACGTAATATCGCTAAGATTGGGTGGAGTAGCCGAGTGAGCAACGATGAGGTCAGAAATCAAGTATTGGGTACGAATTCGGAAAACGTTTTGTCACAGCGTATCCAGCTGAGTAGACTTCGTTGGTTGGGGCACGTGTTACGTATGTCAAACACACGTCTACCGTACCGTGTCCTGTTCTCCGCCCCTCCTAGGGAATGGAAGAGACCACGTGGAGGTCAACAGATGACGTGGCAGCGAGGAATGAGAATATGTACAACAAACTTAGGAAAAGTAAGTGCATCACGTCTTCGTGGTTGGGGTCCAAAAGATCCGTCTACCAGTTGGCTGGAGACACTGAAGGATATGGCTGCGAAGCGAGAACAGTGGCGATCGTGTTGTCACTTTCTATCGAATCAGAATGACTGGTCGATGTGCGTTTGTACAGTTAGCTTGTGTATTCCGTGTGTTGGCTACTAGGGCATTCTATCCTTTTCCCACCCATGTAGGTCCACTCCCTGTCCGTCTTGTATATTCATACTTTCTAATTTAACGTGCAACATGATGAGAAAGGTACTGGTCAGTGGGGCTTGCCCTGCTGTTTAACGCTGTACGATGATGATGATGAGTACAATGGATCAGACCATTGGATTGCGGCGTTCGGAGGACGGATTCAGCTAGACACGTGTGCATGGGTGAGCTAAGTACAACACCTAAGCAATTGTGAGACAGTCTTACGGATAGCTGGGTGAACCCAGTCCTTGGGAAGCCTAAATGCACCAGACAGTGGCGCTTAAACATGAAGATGTGCAATGGCTAACATTGACTGACGCGACTGCATCACTAATGTGGACAGGGTCGTTGGGCAAACGCTGTATGGTGAATACTGGCACATGGTGCGCAGTGTGTCGGGCTTTGCGACTCGGTACAATTGGAGGGGTACTGTGCCATTTTAAGATTGATTTGAGAACCTATCAAGTCGGATGGAGTCAGTCTGGACAGTTTAATTGTGGAATGCGTTTGACGGACAATCGCGCACCGCGGTTTCGAGTGCTAGTTGCGACTCGGAAGACGCGTACTGCTAATGATGCCTAACAAGAATGAAGCAGCTATACAGTGCTTTTGGTGGTTTTCAATGGTGGACTGAAAATAAACAAATGTTTTCCAAAGTCTATCATAGAACTGATGAGCCAAATGAGATAACACGGAACCGAACAGGTGCACGTTAGGCCTGAACTCAAAGTGGCCCGCGGTAATTGTGTGGCTGAAATCTTTTGCTTACAACTTTAGAAATCCGCCAGCTCCGGTCACTTCGGTGACAAGCAGTAAACCACTGTCGTCCGGCTCGTTACTAAACCTGACCTTATGTGGTTCTTATGTGGGACTCAAAGCCCCACGGTTAGATTGCCAGTTAGCACTAATAACGCAACGGTCCTTTGAGGCTTTGGGGTGCGCCTCTTCCGCTGCACTCATGCGCAAGCATGTAATTAGAATAGTCAATTTATTGGGAATATTATTTCTAGAAAAACACGGTATTATTGCTTTTTCAAGAGAAACGCACATATTTTAGCGACTTAGGAAATTGTTGATGACAGTCAAAACGACGGGATCAGAACTTTCACTTAAAAAGTAGTAAATAAACTGCGGAATTAAATCAATTTAACACCGAGGACTGGTAAGCTTACCGATCGAAACCAGGCACGTCATCCGGGTTGAACAGTACGCAGATACAAGTCAACAGGGTAATCATGCCGCGTACCGCAATCTCTGACTCCTCGTTTCCCGACGAGGCCGCTTCAGCGATCAGCGCGGACAAATTGGTACCTCGCGCGGCTGATGTGCCATCAGTGGCTGTTGACTGTTGTTTAACTCTATTCTTTTGATCATCTGATGATGGACTGAGGAATCGACGTACTGCGGCTGGACAATGTGCCAACCAAGTGCATAACAGTTGGAGAATGCCAATGCGACTTTGCGACTTGTCCGACTAGGCGTCCAAACAGAAACGTACACATAAACAAATGGAGTCAAATAAATGCCTGAAGCATCCGAGGTTGGATATTCTGCAGCTACATAATCACTTCTGAATACAGAATGAGACAACATACGAGTGAATTTTCAAGTCAACTTAGCATGGTTTAGTTCTACAGTGGTAGCTTCAGGGTTGGCGAGGAAACGTGTGAGATATGGCATTGTTAAGGCCTTAAAGGCTTTAGTTTGGGCAAACAAATGTTTATAGCAAGTCGTTCGGATGATGTAAAAATAGACTGCTGTAACTGGGGTAGAGGGGGTATGAGTGGTCAACCAGTATCCAACGAGAAAATTTCACACATGATTTGTGGCATTGGGGTATTGTAAATTAGGTTTGAGATCGGACAACCAGTTTAAAGTCTTTAGCAAGCGGTCCCGGAAAAACCGTAGAGGTTTTGACTCAGTTAGGTAGAACGCAGGAAAGAACAACGTGTCGGATGAAGTGAACTGCAGCAGCAAGGGATTTGAGTCGTAAAATATAAGACTGCGGAGATATGGTAAAACAAAGAGACGTCGCGGTTAATAACGCCGAAGTATCTCACTGATGACTTGCTTCGGACGCACTCCCCGTTTATGAACTGAGGAAAGAAGATTCAAAAGCATTGGAACACCTAACTTTGACACCAGAACAAAATATCAGAAGAGTTTGAAGAATTCATTCTCAGGTTGTGGTCAATCGGTTAGTTCAAACAATCATTAACCGTGCGCTGGGTGCGGTGGCATTGGTTGCTATCTCGTAGCAGCAACCCAAATCGGAAATATTGAAGGGAAAACAAGAGTATAAAAAGATTAGGAGAACTACAGATGGTATTAGGTCCACTAAAAATGTTTGCTGTGTGAGTTGTAATACTCAGTGGTTCGTCTCAGGAATCTTTTCCAATAAGAGCTGGCATGCCTTCAAGGTATTTTATATACATCACATGGACTGTAGTTTTCATCCTTTCACTAGAAATAGGGATTAAAAATTTTTACTGTCCTATATATTGAGAGGGAATTGGTGTCATTACCAATAACTTGTTGCCGCATGCATTAAGGCTGTCGGAAAGCAATCTGGACCACTGGCTTCATAACGACTAGACAGGATCAAGTCCTTCTGGACTTCTGAGGAATCAACTGTATGCTTATATTTATCTGCAGATAATCTTGGTTTTAGGGCAACTTTTACTGGCGAGAATTTTATCCGTATGCACAAAATAAGATTCACGCAGCTGAACCTAACGCTCATAGACGAGGGAACTTTTCGATAATTTGCCTACTGATAAACATAAGAGTAACCCGATGCGGAATGCAGTTTAAAGGTGCCTAGACAAGACTCCAGATTTTTTCCATGACTTTAGAAACACTGCAATTCCCGGTCATTTTCAAGGAATGTGCGGCCAGGCTATGCCCTATCTTGACCGATCTCTTCAATTGTTTAATTCCAAAAACTATCTTTAACCGGTGATGAGTGGCCTCCATTACACTGATACCGAAGGAAGGAACGACTAAGTTTCGCCCCGTTACCCTCACGCTGTTCGAAAGGTTATTACCACAAAGACCACAGCCGGAGCCAAATGTATCTGAAGGTTTTTTTGATTATTTGCCTTCTGATAAACATAAGATTAGTCCGGTGCGGAATGCAGTTTAAACGAGCTTGGACAAGACTCAAGATTTTTTTCATAATTCAAAAAACACGGTATCAGGAGTACGTTGACACTGTTGTTCACATACATCAAGGGGATTGAAAATACTTGTGTTTCTTAAGCGGCTAGAATTCGACTTCATCTCACAGAAATAATAATTGAAATATGACTTCCCGTCTATTTTGAAACGGTTGTAACATGGTACCTTTTCTCGTCTAGAGGGACTCCATTTTTGGCAGGGGGATAACATAAACAAGGGCCCGGTGAACAACAAAATGGGAAAGCTTGGTAAGAAAACGCTTGAAATGTACCTGAATTAGCCACTGAAAACATTGTTGCAACAGACTGATGGGAGTACCGTCCGGATTGGAGGCTAGCATAACCCGAAGTAGCTCCTCTTTCAGTTGCGGATTATCACGAATACAATGAAGCAGAGCGACTGAGGAGAACCAACTGGATAAGACATCGTTTGAGAAGAGCCCACCGCATAGCAATTGTCCATCTGTTATTGATGCATTATCTGGAGCGGATGGTCAAAAATAAATGTGGAACAATGACGCTGATTAAAGGTCTGTACTCTCCAGCATAAAGCAGGGACAGGAAACATTTTGATCTGGTTATTGCAAGTACAACTCAAACAAAACATGTACAAGGACATTTGACTTTTCACCTAAACGGTTCACTTTGTTTAACTATCAGCCTCACAGAATCACCCCGTCGTATGCGAAACAAATTCAGCCAAAAAGAGTAAATAAACAGCTCAGGAAGGTGTACGTGGAAATTATGTAAATGACGCAAGTGTCCGAGTGCAATTACACCATTGACCGCAGCACTTGGCCACACCATATGAAGTCTCCGATCATCCGGTAGGTTGATCATGTGGACCCCCAACTTGAAAACTAACATCCTACAGAGTCAAGCCAATTTGCTAAGATTTTATGGCTTTCTATCAAATAACGGTTGAGCATGAAATAGGAAACGAGGGCTTACAGAATTGTTAATGTGTACGAGGACGCCAGGTGGCAGAAGTTTGTACTCGCCAAAAGTTGTTTGTGACCAGAACACAACTGATTGAGAGTCGGTTGGAATAAAAACCGGACGGTCTATGGGCCTTTCCGTCTGACCCAAGAGTCTTATGCAAGGGAAACAAGTTGTTCTATCTATGATACTATCCAAATTTTGAAGTAAACATTTAGGCGTGAGAAAAGGATTTGACTCCTGTCCTACATTTTGATTAGTATTTATATTAATCAACTCTTCGAGCCGTGGCTAAGCTTCGCACCCAGTATGGAGTTTAAATTGGAGTGAAGTGAATTAGCAAATGGTTCTTAGTACTTTTGGGTGGATGACGTTTCGCAGCTGTCTACATCGCACAAGTGTTTTTCATCTGGCAGTTGTGGGAGCGTGGCTGAAACACTTGCATAGCACCCTTTTCCGGCACATCATATGAGACCATTATGTCTGGATCCAATTGTTATCATTCTGTTTACTGGCCAATACGCTTTTCGGATCGTCCTTAGCAACATGAACCGAATGGAGCATGTGGAACTGGGATGGTGCCGCGTATTTTTGGGCTACAAGCTACTTATCACTGATAGGCAATAAGTGCTCGACGAATCGTAATGATCTCTTCAGAAAAAGAATTTAGTTACACATAAATTCTACCGGCCGAAATGGCAAACTGAGCAAGAAATTAACCCGGAGGGTTAACGATCCGTCACCTTCCAACTCTCGAAATCTGAATGGGTTTTCAGCCTGAAAAGTGCTCGTTGAATCATAAGCGGGTGGTAAAACGGTCATTGTGGTTGACTTTTGACCCTGCCGTTCCGGGTTCGAATTCTGCCTACGTCATCGATCACTTTCCAATTTGTAGTCCCTAACGCGCTGACTTCCTTCCTGAAACTTTGTACAATTGTTATACAATAAAAAGAAAGTAAATAGAAGAATTAAAACTGGCAAATCAGATTAAAATGCGATGATCGGCAAACGGGAAAACCTATGAAGACATCGATGGCCAAACACTGGCAATACTTATGTAATCTAATCACGGTGACAATCTTTGGAAGACGAACGTGTATCACGCTACGGCGAAACTCATCATCGGCTAGCGCGTTTTTACCCTATTTAGCATACGACCGCCGAAGGGTGTTTTCAATCCACGCTAGCGCATGGGTGAATTGAAAAAAACTCATGCCCAGTAGCCCCAAATACTCGCTGCACTTTTAAGGATAACCACTAACCACAGTCCTGATATTTTGAGTGAAGAATCAAACAAAGGCTCAATATGTCAGGCATGGTAACTAAAAGCGAAACATCGGATTTCTGTCTACCGCCATCGTGATGGGCGGTGATGGGGGATGAACTACGGGACTTGTCGGACTGCTGATGGTTCCTATCATGGGTTTTGTTGGTGCTGATATTTGCTGTGACAAAATGACTAGCGATTAAATTTGAATCCCCTGGCCCTCTGCTATGCTCAGTGTTATTCTGACTGGTTATACCGAGGGTAACCTGAGGCGGAATGCCTGCACGAACTTGTTCTAAAATATTCCCACGCAGCTTACAATCCTAGATGATTCATTTGACCAGTTTACGTTCCTGGTAAAAATGTCAGCAATCTGACGGTCTTAGCGACTGGTTCAAACCTAAATCCTGTCTACCAGCGGCAACTAAGTGTTTGCTTATCAACTCGGCGATAAGATGTTCGAATCCAGCCACCGCCGGTCACTTAGGTGGTAGACAATGATCCACTGCCGTCCGGCTCATAACGAAGCTTGACCGATTAGGGCCTTATGTGATTCTTCACTTCAAGTTTCAGAATCAGGTCGTCGGTTATCCCTAACAGTGCAGTAGGCCTTAGAGGTTATGGGGTATACCCCTTCAACTGCACTCATGCGCAAGCATGTAATAAATAAAAAAATTGAGGCCGCTTTCTTGGAAAACCATGTTACTTAACAGACGACCTACGTTCTACTGACTTTGGCAGCAATGTCATGATCACAGATGACTGTATGTCAGGATTTCCGGCCACGTAACATTGAAAACAGTAGAGTGCGGCAGCACGAACTGCAAGAGCCTGTCGATCGTTCACCATGGAAACTAACAGCACAGTAATAGCCGGTTGTGGTGGGTCAGACGGAGCAATCACATGAGCCAGAAATTGCTGATTTGCCGGACAGCCACGAATAACATCTGCGATAGCGTAGATTGCCTTGGTGAGAACATCAGCTGGCACTCCATTGGCCATGATGATTCCACACAGTGTAGCTAACAGGCCGCAATCGTGAATCACACTTTGACAGATACGAGTGATTTGATTTTTATTCCGCGGTGACACAAGGATTCGTAGTATCTACCCCGAAGGGACAGATTAAGAACAAAACAAAAAAACCATGACACATGTTATGATGAAGACAACAGCACGAAAACATTAAACAAGAAAAAACAATCTACGAGAAAACTCCGGGGACAGATGCAACCTGGGCTTCGGTCTATCTTTAATAATATAAAAACTGCTCAAAATGAGGAAAAACGAAAACCCGGAACGCAATCGGTATTGTTTTTCGTTCACGAGTGCATAATTTTATAGTACTTCACTAGGAGAACCTACACGAATTGCCATCAATAAAAAAGAGCAGACGAATTAAGGATTACTAACGATAGTTCGGTTTAGTATGAATTTGAATTTAGTGTAAAATATACATCATGAATGTAATTTGGGTCCATGAATGGTTGAGATAAGCTAAACAGCATTCAAATAGAACTGTCCAACTTTTCAATTCTACCCTACGCTATGTTGTGACGTACGTCAATATAAAACAAAAAAAACTACTTGAAAGAGACGAAAACTGTTTTTTTCTGCCGACTAAGTGTAAACTAAACTAAACTGTTTTGATTCGTCTGTAATTAAGACCTTCAGTGTCAGCGTTTGTTAGGAATCTCTGAGTGCTTTATTACAACGACTTCAATCTGTCTGATCCGGAATAAAAGAGTGTCCAATAATGGCCCAATAACATTACTGCGCATGCACTTCCAGAATGGATCCTAGACATTAGTCGGTTTTGCATAGTTCGTGTATAGTTTGGCTGAACAGTTCTGGGTCAGACTGACTATAATTCTCCTGAGGCAAAAAATGAACACGGTCAGGGTTTGTCTCAGTCACTTCGAAGCATGCGCTTACCAGATGCTGCGATCACTTCTAGCGATTTTAGCACCCAGGACGGATGTTTAGACGAGACAGAAAGCCACAAAGGAGGCCCATTTTCAATCCCAGTCCGATCCGGTTCACATCGGCGGCCGTATCATCCAACTGTATTCTGGCCAAAGACTGTTTTGGCGATTAAGAACTTATCACAGCAAATAACACTGAATCACTTGGTGTCCTCCTACGACGTCACCGGGTTGGACCCCGATTGACCGTACTGTTAATGATCATCGTTTGTGTGAATCTGTAGAAGATTGTTGTTCATCCTCGTCCATACACTGGCGTTCGAAAGCTTCTATTTGCGTCTCGTCTAAGGTCATAACTCCCAAGTGAGTTGTCCTACACGGCTCCTTCTAGATGATAACTAACAATATGCTTTAGAGGCAGAACTCCATGCATTATTGACGCAGCTACATTTCCAGGATACCAATGTCCACTGGTAACGGAATGAGAATGTCGTGCACGCTGATGCCTATACCAGATAAACTCAGTTTGAGCAACCATTATTTATGCACTGGGTGTGGTGGTTTTGGTTACTGTCTCTCAGCGGGAACCCTAGATGGACATCAAAACAATAATTAGAGTGAAAAAATTAGGAAGAGAGCTAACAGTATTGAGTCCGTAGAAAATTTCGAAAACAACAGCGAAACGTAACCACACTGCAGCGTGAAGGTACGTTGAAGCAGAGCAAGACAGTTAAGTAAACACTTACTCAATCGGGCTGCTTTTCCATTACGTTGCAGATAACCGAATCAAACTCCTGCTTACGGACGTGAACATACCAGAATCGAAAAACAATACGCAGGACCAATGGACATTCGCGCGACGTATTTTTATTACACAGTCTCACATTGCAAATATTGTAGTATAGTTATGTGCCAATACACTGCATAGCGCGATCCACCTTTACTTCCGATTGCAAGTTGTAACTGGCTATCCTGCTAGCAGGGACCAAGTAGAACGGGACGCCTTTGTAATTCCACATTTTGGGACGCTATGCAACTCGGCAGTAGTCTCAGGTGGTTGCAGATAGAATAACCGAATGAGTAATGATGAGGTCAGAAAGTGAGTATTGGGTACTAGCTTAGAGAATGTTCTATCACAGCGTATCCAGCTGAGTAGACTTCGTTTGATTGGGGCACGTGTTACGTATGTCAAACACGTCTACCATACCGTGTCCTGTTTTCCGTTCCTTCTAGGGAGTGGAAGAAGCCACGTGGTCGATAGATGACGCGGCAACGGGGAATGAGAAAATGTACAGCAAACTTAGGAAAAGTGGGTGCTTCACATCTTCGTGGTTGGGGTCCAAAAGATCCCTCAACCAGCTGGCTGGAGACACTGAAGGATATGGCTGCAAACCGAGAACAGTGGCGATCGTTTTGTCACTTTCTGTCGAATCAGAACGACTGATCAATGTGCGTTTGTACAGTTAAACTGTGTATTGCGTGTGTTGGCTACTAGGTCGTTGTTTCGTCCTCCCTCCCCCCCCCCGGTTTAGGTGCACTTCTTGTCCATCTTGTATATTCATTCTTTGTATTTCTATGTGCAACATGTTGAGAAAGGCAGTGGTCAGTGGGGCGTGCCATGCTGTTTAATGCTGTAAGATGATGATGACGATAATGTGTGGCCCTAGTGAGCCGAGTACCCCTGGTGTTTGTGATGCAGGAGGGCGAAACAATGGTGGCTGTTTTTTCATTGACGAGGGCACTATAACGGCGAGCTGTAGACCACCGTATTGATTTCTAGCTGATGCAAACGTGAGAACCCGATGAAACACTTACCGAGCTTTGGACTCATGGAATGTCCTGTTCCTATCTCTTCCGACAGAGTACGTGTAAACCCAAAGGAAGACCACTGTCCCAGCATTCTGCAACATATTCCAATGTATTTTCCACCGAGGTACTAAGTGGACTACTTGGAATCCAACTTAGTACGCTTCGAGAGCTCCCCCAAAACCTGTCGGTGACTGCGATCTATACGCCGACCAAAGCGGTTGAAACACACAATGAAAGATGACTTTCGTGATAACTTACAAGATTGAATTATTCGTGTGCCAAGAAGTGAAGTATTCTTCATTTCCGGAGATATGAATGCATGAACAGGTCTCTTGCTGTGTCTTCTTATTGCATGAATGTAATGGGAGGTATATATACTCCATAGCCACAAAGGCCCATTGCACTATTAGAGATAATCGGTAATCACACCCTGAGACTTGGAGTTAAGAGCCATATAATGTCCCACTAGGTCAGGTAGACAGCATTCCACTGTCTTCTGAATCGTTACCACACCCGACCTATTGGGATAATAGGTGGTTCTCCACTCCAAGTCTCCGGGTCTGGTTGCCGGTTATCCCTAATAGTGCAGTGAGCCTTCGTGGCTATGGCGTATATACCCCTTTCACCGCACTCATGCGCAAGTATGTATTAAGAAAGGTATAGTAACGAACCGGATGACAGTGGAATACTGTTTACCACCAAAGTAACCGATGATGACGGGGATTCGAACCTGCGGCCTCTGAGGTGGAAATCAAACATTCTAAACCACTCGACCACCACCGGTCTTGGTGAACTTGGCCAACACTGTGAGAATGGATGCTGCCAGGTGAACTTTTTCGATGCCGTTAGATTTGCCAACTGCAATGGGCGCTTCCAACAGTCAGAAAAATATCTGCTGATCTGGTACCCAAAAGACGGTTTCCCAGTACACCAAATCGACCATATCCAAGCACAACCCCGTCGAACTTCATCGGTGGAGGACTGCTGGGCGTACCTAGCAACGGGAAACACGGACGATACGGACCATATCCTTGTACGTGCCTCTAAATGCCTCAGCATGGCCGGAGGTGGGTGTCCCGGACTCCGAGATGGCTACTCACCCTGAACGCCTCTCGAAATGCTCCTTAATGACTACGCATCTAAACAGTTTCTGCTGAGGAAGTCATACACACTGCCTTCTCGTTTTCACCAAAGTGTAAGGATGAAGGCGAACGCCCGGCGCCCTGTACTGGGTTGACTAATATTCGGTCTAGGGTAGATGGTTAAACACTGATTCTAAACCAACCACGGACGGCGTACGAAGCACACAGCAGTACGCTTACATGCATTTGTGGCGGAAAGTGTACTGGGCGCCCAGGGTGTTTGACCTTGCGGGTTAGGTTGTGGATAGCTTAAGGCTCCGGCTGTGGACCCCTCAGAAAACTACCTGCCTTGGCCTGGGTAACCTGGCAGTATTGCGCCCGCAAACAAGTGGAACCAGACTCCATCTACTCCTTCCTCCTCGACTGTACCATGCTTTGTTTGGCACAGCGTGAAATCAGGAGTAAATAATATATATATATATATATATATATATATATATATATATATATATATACTACACGTGTGCTTCAAAGTTATTCTCTCTACGCGCTTCAGTTCAGATCGGACAACCATTAACCATGCACTGGGTATGGTGTCTTTAATTGTTATCTCCTAGCGGCAACCTCAATGGGGAATAATGAAAAAAAACAATAATATGAAAGGAGTAACAAGAAAACTACAAAAAACTAGTATCAAGTCGATAAAGAAAGTTTGTGGATACAAGAGCACCGCTGATTACGACACCTAACCACATCCTCCAATGTATCAAACCATAAAGTGGGAGGGTCTCTTGGACCCCACCCAGGAAGTCTAACACGCCCTACATGGCCAACTCCACTGGGTAGGTTTTCCATACGTTTCTTCTATGTCACGGACTGGCCACCCTTACTCATCTTCCAGCCGGTGTAAAGCGCATACCGAACATTGCTACACAGTTACTCAAGCTGTTTAGAAAAGTTTGCCGCCTATCTGGATATTAACTTAGAAGAACTATGTCATCGGCGTATTCAAGGTCTGAAACTTTTCCACCCGGGAAAAGTTCAATACCACTATTTTCACCCAACAAAAGTGCGGTCTCTAGGACCATATCAATCACAAAGTTAAAGGAAAATGGACAGAAGGGGCAGCCCTGACCTACACCTCTTCTTGTGGTGAACTCAAGTGAAAGATTACCGTGAGCCCGAACTTGGCTTTGTGTGTTCATGTAAAGGGACCTCAAGATGGAAATGAACTTCTCTGGCATACCCTTCAACAAGAGGCAGCGCCAGAGAACTGAGTCGAGAGCTGCTTTAAGATCAAGGAAAACGGAGATAATGGGCCCACGGAAGGTGCGTTTATGTTCTAAAATTTGTCGGACAGTGAAGATATGACCAATGCAACATTGACCAAGTCTAAACCCAGCTTGATTCTCGCGCGAGCACTGTTTGCGAGCGTTAGATAAGTGGTGGAGGATAACATCAGCCGGCAGTTTGGATGCGATACTAACCAGACTTATTCCCCTGTGATTTCCACAGGAGGACCTGTAGCCTTTCTTATGAGTCAACACGATTCACACCAACTCCGTAGAACTTATTTTTTCTCCCATATCAAACCGAGGAGTTTCACCAACTTCAGTAAAAGTGCTGAGTCACTGTCTTTTCGAATAGACGGAGGCAACCCAGCAGGTCTAACAACCTTATATCGTTTAAGATAGCTCATCTCACGGGGAACCTCCGCTTCTGACGGAGGATTGGTATCTACAACTAGAGCTGTAGCCATCGCGCTAGTGAGTAAACCTGTCATGGATATTGGCCAACTAAACTGATTCTTGAAATGTTCTGCCCAATAAACTAGACGATGCTCCCGGGTCTGAATCAGTGAGCCGTTAGCCTCTTTCATCAATTCGCTAACACCTGGCTTTCGTGGACTAGTATTTCTAACTGGACGTAAAAGTATGCGGGTGTCGCCAATACCGCGGCTTTTTCTATCTTCCTGCTCTTTTCAATTCATCACTACTCGCGGTCATTTCCCAGGCTCCGAATCAGCTGGCATTTAAGGCATCTCCGTGCATCATCGTACCTGGAAACCGGAGGAATCGATCTGCAAGCATCTTACAGCGCAACTGAGGATGCAGATATCCATTGTTTCTGTGTGTGTGTGTGTGTGTGTGTGTGTGTGTGTGTGTGTGTGTGTGTCTGGTTGTTGAACCTTGGGTAGCATCATTAGCCGCACGTATGGCCTGTTTGATCTCTGTCCATCACTCTTCTGGATCCTGGGCATTTGACTGCATCGCTAACCTGGTGGATAATTCTACTTGGAAAGAAGATCGGTGGGTATCGTCCGGTAGAAGCTGCGGAGGACGGTTGGCTCTGGTATTATTTCAGCCACCGACGACAAGTGGGCTGAAACGAGTGCGGACAAGACCACGATCAGTGTCTACAGATGTGGACCAAAATGATTGACAGCCTTGAGTCGATCGACCTGAGTCTAACGCTGGAAAGGCGTGGGAGGACACCAAGTTAGTTGGGGCCGCTTTTTGTGAGAGAAATTTGTACTCGCCAGGAATAGTCTATAATCGGGGCGTAGTTGGATATGTCGGTCACCGTTGTCGGTGACCGAATCGGCCTCCTATATTCTCCTCCGTCTAGTCTAGGCTTCTAACTTGGGCATTAAAATCATCAGCAACAACCATTATGTTTGTAGAGCGCACGCTACACAGCAGTTGAGACAAATCCTGACAAAATTCTTCTTTAGCCTCAGAAAAGCTAGTCAGTTGGGGCATATACAGAAAAGACAAACGGGTATCGACGCCTCTGTCTAGTGCTGTTGACATGTACAGAACCGTCCAAACAAACCGCACACAGATGATTGCTGACTGGGATCCAGTCGAACGGTGTACGCTCAGGCTTCGTGCTCAGAGCGATGCTAACGCCGACCTGATCACGAGCACTGGACACCGAGTCGCCTGACACGCGAAGAGTGAACCGAGAAGCCGAGCTTGTATCTGGAGATCGACATGCTAAAATTGAGGTTCGATTTTGTATGCGTGTTTTGGAGACAACATAAATCTATTTTAAAGGTTTTAAGAGTTCCATCTACAGCAGCCTGTTGCCCCGTTTTGCAAAGTGTGCGGGCGTTGAAAGCAGCAACGTGGTCAGAACGCTCAGGTTTGAGAACTGATTCTCCATTTTACCTTGTCTCCAAGTTATTATCCTTACATAGAGCTACAAGTTCTCAGTCACAACTCACTGTAGCTTCTTGTACCCATTTATAACCGGAACGTAAAGGATAAAGAGCAGAGGGATAATAAATGTTTCCCGAGGGACCGTTGGAGATTTTTGGGAACATCATACTTCGCAGCTGCCCACATCGCAGAAACGGTCTTTCTTTGGGAACCCTAACGGAAGCCTTTGACTCGCCGCAGGGCCCAGTCAATATTGCAACTCTGGGAATTCAAAAAAGCGCAACGAACTGCCGAACGCTACTGTGACCCAAATGACTACGGTAACCAGCGTGCAAAACGGATGGATCCAAAATGAAACAGCAGTGGGAAGTGATCAAGTCGGTGGTCAAAGAATGCTTGGAAGGAACTAGGATGAACTGGAAATTGTCTAAAAGACTGTGTCCCAGCGACCACATTGTACCTATCAGTCAAGTTTTAGGAAGCCCGACTAGTTGGAAGCACCGGACGCCATAGACTAGAACGAGTGGCATAGTATTCGGCTAAGGTCAATCGTAAGTGGTACCAGATAGAAGTGGCAAGGAAGATGGAGAACGCATCGGGTATTGGTGACTTCGGTAGGCTACTTCGGCTTATTCGCAACGAATCGGTCTCTGACTATCCCATATAAGGGAAATAAGCATTATTAGGGTTGCATCATTGGAGTTCATTCGCTTTACCAGAAAAGGTTAAATGTAATCTTAAGACTTACACTGGAGTTCTACCCAGGAAAAACGCGTTACTAACCTGCATGGCAAGTTGCACGTTGACAACCTTTTGTGCCGACCATTTCAGTTGAACAGATGTGTCGTTGAGATGAAGATCCAATAATATTAGCAACAGGCGGTTAATAAAATTATTCTCTTTGAACAGTATTTGATTGGGGAGGTTTGCTTCCAACAACTGACAGATCAAACGTAGACAGTCCTCTACAATTACACCGCCATCAGTCATTCCTTCTGACTGAACGATTGCCAAAATTCGTTCAAATATGTTTTCAAATGCGACAATTTTTTGGATGGTTGTATGACATTTTGTAAGTTCTAGGAGCAGTAGTAACGCCTGAAAATAATGGTAGGAATACAGAATCAATAGAGGTACACAGTCTACATTTTAAGGACATTTAGGTAAATCTATCTGGAATACTGTGTAAGTAAAATAAGTTATTGGTAGATGCGAACTTCCAGTAAAGAATACTTACTGAAACCGAAAATGAAATAAAAGAGCAGTACAAACATACTTCAACGTGCACTGTAACTGACAAGAACCGCAAAATTCACCAGACAAACATAAAAACTAGCAAATCCAGATTATAACGGCAACTACTAATGCTGCTGAAAGCAATACTCACGTCATTACGGAGTGCCTCTCGCGGGTCAGACAGCAAATCCACCAGTTTTGAAATCGCCCTAGGACACTGCAGGATCACGTTTTGAGTGTCCTTCGGTTGATTAACCAGCAGGACAGTGAGTAGGCGCAGCGCATTTCGACGTAGGTGATGCTCGTAGGCCTGAGTGGAAATAATCCAAAGGATACAGCGCAATGTTACAGATATTGGTGTTGAATATCGTAACCAAATTATTGCATTTACAATGAAACGCCTCCGAGATATTATTCAGTGTCCAATCCGCAAAAATTCGTTTCGTGAATGCATTTTACAAAATAAACAAACAGAAGTTTGTTTAGAGCGGAAAAGTATTTTAACTAGGATCAAGCCATAAGCCTAAACCATGAGTTAGTAGTGTCCTCGTAGTGCAATCAGAGCTGAAACCAGAATACCGGAAGTCACATCAAACATTTAGCAAAACATTCACAAGAGGAGTCAATACAGATGCACCCTTTGAAAATAAGACTGTGAAATGCGGATGGTGTGGCCGTCGACACAAATAATTCGCTTGTTCCTACGGTCCACTTGAAACTCATAAGCAGTGATGGACTTTTGCTTGAACGGTTAGATGAACTGAACTGAGAGGAACACACAGCTGGAGCCCGGCACTGCAATTCTTTCGCATTCGGCCAGAACAGTGTGTCACTAAGAATATTTATTAAAATCCTACTAACCTATCGAAGTGTGTCTACACGCGTTTAGGTAGAACACAACTTTTGTTCAACATGAACTTCAGGTCATTAAACTAACAACCTCACACTGCTTTACCACGGTTTTGGTTGTTACCTCGCCGCATCATCGAATCAAAAGCGAATATGGTAACTCATGATATACAGTCGATTAGTAACAACACTCCGTAGAGCAAAACGCCGTTATTATTTATTGCAAACAGTTAACCATAACAGGACACGACGCTGAGCGGTACAAGGTATTCCTTGTGATCTAAAGGGCAGATTTTGTATCATATGAAGTGAATTACAACGAAGATGTAAAGCCCAAAGTTGGAGGACATACTGTAAGATAAATCTGATGGGAACCTTCAGATCAAATCCAGTCGATTAATTCTGCTCTTGAAGATATACCGGTTATGGGTGGACCAAACGAGACCATAGGGGCGCTTCGCAAGTCCAAGGGAAGAAAGAATACTAAAAGGTCTGGTTCCGTCATCAGAAGGCATAAACCTGAAACAGATGACTGGTTACCTGTATTCGAGGCGGGCGTTAATGGGAAGGGGGATAACCGAGGCGAACCGGCAAGAACAAAAGACAAATACAATCAGATAACACACGATTAGTTAAGCTTGTGAAAGCGGTTACAATCAGTCTTTGGAGCCCATTGATATGTTATCAGAGTAAAATTACGTGTCAGTGATAGTACCATGATGATCTATCTAGCCAGAAAGCTTTATTCCTTGTACTGTCTCAATTTATTTACTTGTTTCTGGAACTGCATATAAGCAGTATAACAACCTGCAGTCTGTACCACTAACGATGTTGTTTCCTCTATCAATCATATGTAGCAGATCAAGGCTGTTTCAAGAAAGACCGGCAGGACACTTGTGATCGAGTGGTATAAAGCGTTTGCGTTCCACCTCGGATGTCGGAGGTTCGAACTGTGTCATTCTCGGTCACTTTGGTGGTAAACAGTGGTCCACTGTCCTCCGATACGTTACCATACCTGATCTATTGGGCCTTATGTGGTTCTTTGGCACCAAATATCAGGATGCAGTGGGCCTTTGAGGCCACGGAGTACACCCATCCAACTGCACTCACGTGCAGGAATGTAAGGAAAAATACATTCTAATGAGAACAAACTTCATGTGCACTGGATTGTAATGAAGAAGAAAAGTTTGAGAAAAACTTGTCACTACTTTGAAGCACAACCAAGTTCATCGCGAAACCCATAAGCAAAATTCTTTGCATTAACTCTACTTGTCTTCCGTTGATTCATCGCGAAGTTCTAGTTACGCACGATCGCCCAAATATCCCAATGAACCTTAAGTCGTACGCAGGACTGATGAGGGATAGTTATCAAGAACAGGGAGAAAGCATTGTGTTGACCTCACTTCGTCTGGGAGCATTCCGTCTTATTTCCTGTAATCACGATTCACGGTGTCTGCTTGCGATGTTTTGCATTAAACCACTTATTGAATTTCTGGAATACGCCTGAAACTCACATCAACGAATTCCATAATCAGCTGGATATTCTTAGGTTGTTTGATGAATATTTCCGTAAATTGAGCTCCCAGGTCTGTGGGAACGTTTATCAGCTCATGAGAATCTACAGATGAATATGCTAAAGGAATTAAATTTACCTTCCTCTGAATCTTTGTCGTTCATAACAGAGTGCAGTGCTTCTAAGGTGTAACACACTGAGTCCGAATCTTCTCTGTCGTTTAAACAATGAACAATAAAGCTTTACGCAAAAGTGACCCACCGGTCGTTTTTCAGGGTTTCGATGAAAATTGGCATAGCGTGTGTCCCGACATCTAAGCGGTACTTCTAAAAAATGTCATCAATCATTAAAGCAACCACTTACTTTCGACAGAGCCCTCAGTGTACGCAAAGTGTCCCTGCGGTCTTCTACACGTGTAGCGGATTGAAAGCGATCCACGAGTTTATCCACCTAAAGATAAAAAAAGCTGACTGGCTGCTCACTATATCTGCACCAGATGTATCATCGGAGTCGGATCCAGAGGAAAGATATTTACGTAAAATCTCCATGATATACAAAAACCGCACGACGTAGCGCCTGCTGTTACTATCCACACCCCGTCCAGTTTATGTTTCTTGAAGTTCAGCTCAGTTCGCACATGATAGATAATGGCCAAGACCAATAAAGCGTCCAGAATTCTTTCGACGGTAAGTACGTATATTACGCACTCACCACTGCACAGTGTAATTTCTCGAATCCCGGCTAAAAATATGAGGGAAACTTAGAATCGCAGACCAGATCAGATCATATCACAGGATGTCCTGAAGTCTTGAGGTAGGACACGGGTCTGGGGCCGAAGCCAGATGTTCTCGGTTCTTGAGGTATCTTCTCGTCTGTAGCAGTCTGTCCCTTGAAATCAAGAGAGCTGAAGCAAAAGGGACAATTACCGGAGGTATATGAGGCAGGTGGTAGCACCGATGTAGACCTGGTATGACCGGCAAGGCCACATGAATATTGCTCTCGGAAGCAAGCATGAACGCGTACGATAAGACTGCACACCGAAGAAGCAACGGAAACGTAACAGTAAGTATTTCATGTTTCGTCATTTTCTTATTCTTCTAGGGGGCAGAGCATAGAAAGACAGGCCAGTTAGGGGAAACTGGAGGGGGAGCGAACATCGGTTGAAATGTCGAAAAGGTTCAAGAGGAAAACTTCATCCCTAAGAACTTGTTCAACCACTTCTTTAAGGTTCCTTTGCTCGGAGCGCCGATGACCTCCTGCGGTATGTGATTCCAAAGAGAGACTATTCTGTGAGTAAAAGAGTTCTTATGGACGTTCGCACGAGGGCAAGGCTCGAATACTTTCTTAGTTAGTTCTCTAAGGGTGTCCAGGCTCGGCAGCAAGAAAATTGGTCTGCCATCCCTGCATAAAAGGTTGGACATTGGGAAAAGATCCCCTATAAATGTGCAAGTTTCTAAAGGGTACGGTTTTAGGTTGGTCAGCGGTTGAGGATGTGGAGGGCTGAGCCAAACTTCCATCCAGTTTCTCGCACCCGACGCTCCAGAGGTCCTCGTGTACTTGAGCAGAAAAACTGACTGTTGTTCGGACGCCCGCACGATATATGCGGACTCGGTTCCTGTCCAACGAATGGAACGCGCAGAACGATAGCAATTGATGGTTTTTAGTAACTGCATTAGTTACCCTATGCCACCGACAGGGATGGGAGATTGAACGTGCTAATGGCCAGAGCTGACAAGAAGGAGTGCTCCTTACCGCTAGAGTCGCTTGAAGTGACATGGCCATGCATTTGACTTTGCCGGTACCAGGTGGACTTAAACGAACAGACTTCAAACAACCAGTCGATTGAGGGAAACGAGGCTAAGCTGATTTCCTGACCCATCGAAGAGCCTGGTCAAAGTTTGCTTGGCCAGTTGTGTACCTCAACGGGTGGCTGGTCAGAATCACCCAAGTGTCCTACAGGACTTCTTAAATAGGCCCATGTGCCCCAGCGAAGAAGGTTATCATACCGCACTGGTTGAATCGGGTCTGGACCTGTGAAAGTACTTTGAAGTACAGTTGTCCAGACTATAAGCCGCTTTGTGCGACTGAGAACAAAGATTCGAAAAAGGAGATCTCCTATAGCTAATGGAAGATTTGGTACCGGAATTGGCTGCTCCTGGGGAGCGGTTGTCATTCCCAAGTAAACCTCAGTACAGATATCTATTCATAAATAGGGTGCACCTAATCTCTAAGCCCGCAGTTGGATTTTAGTGGGCTTGGTGTCTGCGAAGCCGCTACTATAGCATTTGTTCCAGTGGTCACAGCAACGCAGCAGGTTTCTAGTTCCATACCAGTCCATTTCCTCTTCCCCAAAACAAGAAGACCCCGGTAGAAGTACAGCCAACTTCGGACCACACAGAACTGTAAGACATGGTAGCATGACAGACTGTTTTAGTACTCCGGATACCAAGCGCTAACTGGACCCCAAAAACTGCTTAGGGAGTGAAAAACAAGCCAAAGATCCAATGTGTGCCAAAAGACAGTGAACGGCGGTGGAATAGGCGGAGGAGGGTTTCCATTGAAGCAGAGCCAATCACTTTCGTGTTTTGGCGTCACACCGGAGGCGGTACTAGCTAAAAGAGCTGAAGGTTCAACCGTCTTCAAGAAGAGCTGTCAAAAATTGTATTTTACTTGGCGGAAACCGAAGTCCTTACATCAAGCTGACAAATAACGAACAGGCCTATGACACCGAACAACACACCAACTGCTTAGAGCGAAGTGCTGATTGGTTATGTTTGTCTACGGGGAATTTCGTCCATGAACTTACACATTCAAACTCGGTCATCCCCACTTCACTAAACAGTCTTCGTCGAAAGTGAGGACTCTACTCTCATATTCTTTGGTTGCTCTTCTAGGCTGCCGTGGTGGTGCTTGTGTGGACGGTGGCGAAAACTTTCTGTCTACCCACTGCGTTGAAAATAAGTCAACCTCGAGAGACGCCATGCATCGCTAGAGTTCACTGAAACGGTTGCTTGGGGCGTGTGTAGTGCAGCCCATCTGCCACCCCACTGGAAAATTCCCTACTGACAAGTGTTGAAGATTCCGTACTGTTTACAATTTCTCCATCCCAGATGGCCAGAGTTTTAGGTAGTATATATCGACCCACCAGCAATGACACTTCCACATTTACGCCCGTCATCAGTGCATTTATTGACATCTTTGACCTGCCACTTGGAGGGGCATTTATAGCAGGCGACCTCGATGCCCCGAGCATGAGCCGGTTTCGCTTTGCTGCCTCCTACAAATACTTGCTTTCCTCCTCATGCATTCCCCTGGGACAAGGGGCCCAACATGTAAGAAAGCCTACCAAAAAGACTGACATTCTTGATTTGATATTTGTCCCAGGTCTTAAAATTGTTTCTGCCTCCGTACTAAGAGCCTACACAGGTAATGACCGTAAAACCGTCCGTTGCAGATTTCAAGTCAAGCCACACACCGATAGCCTACCACGTAACGGTCCCTCCTTCCGTCACTTCAAATGGGACAGCATCCCCTCGCCAATTCACTCAATAAATTGGGACGAGTTCCTCTTAACAGCAAATCCTCAGTAAGCCGCTGACCTCATCAACTCAAGTTTACTTTCGAGCATCGGAAACGTATCACGGCCCTATAATCCACCGAGACCAGCAAGTTACCACATAACCAGGTTAAATCAGAAATGCAATAAGCTTCGACGGATGTACCCGCGAAATAGAGAATTTTCTACAGTCTTACAACTGGAAGGCCTGTCCCGCGAAGTTCGCCACATGGCCCATGACCTACAACTAAGGCGAGAAACCAAAGCAATACGCCGCCCAAAAGAAGCCCAAGAGCTAGCCCGGCTGAACAGAGCTCGTGCCCCACAATCAACTGAATGCATAAAACAGATCATCCACTTGGGTAATCTCAGAAGCTCGTCTCGAAAGATAGCCGACACGTTTAACACATTCTTCACAACCCCATTTGTCTCTCAATCCAGCGCGTACCCAGCTTTGCCACCCCGTCTGTCACAAATTCTACTCTCAGTTCTATCACGGTCACCATTACGGATATAAATAGATATATCCACATTCTCAAACCAACCTACTGCCCCGGACCTTTCGGATTACCATCAGCGATATTCGCTGTTGGTGGTTCGGATATTCCGACCATACTAACCAGCCTATGCAATCTATCGCTGCAAACAGGAACCTTCCTCAGTCGGTGGAAGAGATCCGCTATTACCCCCCCCCCATGTATAGGGAAGGTGCAGTGCAAGACCTTACCATTTACCGCCAGATTGTTCACCTGCCTATGACCTCGAGGCTGCCAGGAAAAGTCGTGAGGCACTACCTGACTGACTGCCTTTCTGCACATAAGCCCATCAGCCTCAGACAGCTCGGATTTCTCAGATCACACTCGTGTTGAACCGGCCACTTCGATCTTCTGAACTTCGTAACAACAGCTGCCGGCTAGGACGGAGCACTCGCCATTATCTATCTCTATATGACAAAAGCATTCGACAGAGTCCCGCATCTGAATTTTCTGAACAAGAATAGAGGTGACGGGAATGAAAACCCCCTACTAAGTTGGTCTAAACCCTGCCTTTAAGGCCGTCACCAGGTTACCTGCTTCAATGGCCAGATGTCGAACCCCCACTCGGTGAACAGCGCGGTTATCCAAGGAAGTGTTCTAGGATCCCTGCTGTTTTACTATATATAAATGACATTTGCAGTGTCGTCACTTATGGCGAAATTTTCTTATTTGCCAGTGGTGTGAAGATATTCTACGAATTCGGAAGAGTAAACCTACGCGTAGCACTACATAACATCACTGTCGACGTAGAGTCCTTTTCTTCCTGGCGTGATGGCTGGGAAATGGAACTTTCAGCGAACAAAAGCAGTTGTCCCACACTACACTGTAATATTCCTCATGATACGCTTAAGATTGACAGTGTCTCTTTCCCATATTCCTCAACAATAAGAGACCTCTGAATACCATACTCCTAACTTTTCAATATCTCTGAACACCCTTTCCGCATAGCTGCAAGGGCAATCAAGTCCTTTGGTCCGTTTCAGAGAAATTCCCTTCTCACGAACAGTCGGTTAGAGGCACACAAAACTCAGGCCAGCCCAACCCTAGAGTACTGTACACTTGTGTTCTGAAACATGCACATGCGTGAAATTATTGGCATCGAAAATGCACAGCGTTGATTCACAAAAAACCATTTGGGCCTTCTACGAACCTAAGCTATAGACAGCGGTGTACACTCCTGCGGCCTGACCCTCCGTGGCTTAGGAGAATAAAACTGAACATTGCCATTTTGTTTACTTTGCCCCACAAGCAAGCTGTGTCCTCTAGCCAAGTTCAGTTCAGTATAAACTGGGCACATCAGCTGCGCAATAGGAAACACCTAATAAGGGTCCCCATCTCTCGGAACTCCTTAAGGCGAAACCTTTTCCTCTTTAAATATGCAGCTTTGTGGAATAAACTCCCAGCTGATATCCTTTCCATAGATTCCAAAATCCTATTTAAGTCTAGGCCACACGAAGCTCTGGATATCCAGGAACTGATCACTCTTATAAATCCACATATGACTATTGATAGAGCGTGCCGCCTAAGCTCTCCACACACGCTTGCCAACCCCGCCCTTCTTAGTTTCAACCATTTTGGGTTCCCTGTAATGCCCTTACCCAGCTTGCCGATGTCTAATGCAGCAGTCAGTACACGGTTGGAATAGTTCTACTGTTTGGCTTCTGCTCTGACGACACCCCGGTATTGATATGTCTACGGTTAACAGCTATCGGCTAAACCTCACCTGTACTGGCTGACGGAATGAGAAACGTAAGCATCGCACTTTTATGGCTCACCATCCACAACCTCACCTTTTCTATGTTCTCCTCGAGCCCAAGCACTAATAGTGATGACTAAAGTCAGAGCTGACTTGTCTGCTACGCTGATGACTCAATTACCCGACCAAAGTATCCACCGACACTAGCTCCCATAAAAAACCATTTTGTCCTTTAGCGATAGGTGCTCACCTTCGCATAATTCTTCTGTCCCAGACTAGAAAGCAGCTGTCTCATCCTGCTTTTCTTGCGCTTTTCTCATATGCTAGAATCTTGTCACACAGATTACTATTCTTCAGTAACTGGGGCTCACTGCCCTGAGCATACGCTCATGGTAAGTTAAGACCCCATTCCACCCGGAATCCGTATACCTCTGATTTCTCATGACCACAAGAAATACCAGCACGTTTGCTTTCACATGAAAAAGCCTCCCTTAGCACCGAGCACTTTCTTTCCTTTTCACTGTTTGCCGTCCTCGACCCCAGCTGGTGCACCGATCAGACTGCTATCTTCCTTTTTTCCCATTCTTCTTCCTGATCCCACCCTCTTCTATTTTTTTTATTCCTGTTTCGCAAGTGGGCCTCCTCCCCTCGCCCACCGCTTACCTACTAAATTATTTTGCACCGCGGCCAAGCCTTCGCCTGATATCTCCCTCAATCATTAATATCACCCAACTACCCTAGGAGATCACCAGTCTCCGTCCAGGGATCCCCCACGGATCGGCCCACTGGCCCTCAGATAACAAAATGTTCAGATAACAAAATGTCCATTGTCTGGTTTCCATGGAAGCGATAACGGTAACCCACGGCCGGAAAACTCTTCAGACTGCCGCACTCCTGATCTTTTTCAGATCACACTGGTTACTTGGGTAGCCGTCGGCCAACTCGACGTTATTCCCGGATTATCGTGTGGACTAAACGATTTGATCAGTCGGATTGACAATGACTTAACCCCATACTGTCACCTGCTGACTTTATATGGGGCACCGCACACGGCTGACCGGTGATCATAATCCTATAACCGGAGTAACAATCCCTCATGAAAGTCTCACCGGATAGTTGAGCTAATTCCTAACACCAGTCATCACCCACAACCTCTCAACATCTATTTCCAGTACTCCATTCCGGCAGTTCAATTCATTCCACGTTGCAGTACAAAACCAATGACCGAAACCCAGCCCTGGCAGCTGTGTTCCCAACCTAATCTACCCACCTCGACAACCTAGCCCTTTTTGCCTGATGCCCTCACCACTCTACCTACAATCACCTACAACCAAGATCTTTATGAAACAGAATACCGGGCATCCGTAGCCAACCAGAATCTTGATAATAATTCTTGTATCACGTATACAGAAACATTTTATCTTTACACTGTTCCAGCTTCTGTCTAGCCGCATCGGTGCGTTTGCCTCCACTAGGTTGTTTCTTCGATGGCCCCATTTTGAAAATCCGCTCTGCGTCCAAAAACGATTCGTGCCCTTCAGAATTTCACTGCATTCCTTGTGAAGTTCTTCGCCTTCATGTGAATTTCCATATGACACTGAAATCATCTACTCAAAAAGGTCTGTCTCATTATCACATCTGACTCACTTGCTTTTATTTCACAGGCTTCCCACAATTAGTTACCCAATGCTGGATCAATCTTCTGTATTTCGCTAGCATCTCTGACTGTACTTTGATATCCCCATGCGGACTTTACTTTTATTCTTGTCTTTTGGTAACTCTCTTACCCGGTTGCTCGTTAGTGACCGTCCAAATATCCAGTTTGTGCATCCTGGCATCCTTTACTGGACACTGTGCCCCTTCGCAGCTAGTTTTTGGCACTCGTAAGGCATATGGTGAAGTACTCCTGCCTCAGCTTGCTGTCCATGTTGTGATGTCCGGTGCCTATTGCCTTACTGGTCCTTGCCATCAGTGCTCTTTTTAACATTCTCCAGTGTCGCTTATATCAGCATTCACACGTTTGTCCAGCTATCCACCCGCCCTCCCCGAATTCGGAAACGGGTTGGAACTCCCGTGTAAACCATCACCACTTTGGTTCACTCAAACACTGCATGGTTCTACTGTCCTATTTCGGTTACTGTGTGATTCCCAAATTTCATATTGTTATGTATTGCTGCATTCTTTGATCTTGCCTTGTGCATGTATCTTGACCACGGTCAAGAAATGAGCAATTATCAGTTATCAGTTATCGAAGTGTTGGATACTAACTAAAACCCTCGATAACCTCCTGGTGTGCCACACCATTCACCGTCGTTGCCATCACCTTAGCGCAAACATACCAGGTTACAATGTCCAAAGTTAGTCACTTTCATGACTGAGGCCAGTGCCCCTGAAATCTTATTTGGATAAACGAAATACCACTAGTTGCGTGAAAGGTGGTCCTTAAACATTCCGAGTGATACTTTTGATTAAGTCTTCGCCTCTGTCTCCAACCCGAGACGCGGTACCTGTCAGATACCTCAGCCTCCATCCAGTGGTCACCCTAAGCCGAACCATAAGACACTCATCGCCCATAGCATCCCACTATGATTGGCCTGTGTAACACCTGATACTCAGTCAACGAAACCAAAAGCCATCTGTGGATCTTACCAAGGTATCGTCACAGTTTGTGCCAACAACAGCCGGTTCACATGTAGACTGAAAGTCGTCGGAATCAGGCCCTATCAGAAATGGGTGGCAAAGTATGCTTTCCTCGAGCGTTTAAAGCATTCCGTGTGTCTGTCTCCTACTTCTTCTCTCTTCCACAGGTCGAAGCCGCGACATCACCCATGGGCAAATGGCAACACTTGTGTGGTTGTCTCTTAATCAGGGGAAAACAGATAACCTTAGCAGTGGCGGACCTCATGGCTTACGACTAAAGGCCGGCTGGAGGAGGAGAAAAGGGAAGTACTCCCTACGTGAAAAGCCTGCCCTCCCACTCCTGTGAATCAGGAAAACAAAGAACCAAAAGTACTTCTGGCTGCAGTGGTATTGGGCTCATGCTGTAAGCCCCTTTAGTAACGGATGAAATCCCCGTTGCAGCCGCGACCTCATTTTGCGTATGGGACGCCCCAAAGAAGAAAAAACGGAGCAGGAGCTAAGCCCTCAGTACTTCTGCCAGACACTGTGCGGGGTGAAACAGTGTGCCGAATGAGCTATCCGCTTATGACCCTTGCATTTTTTACGATAAAATTTATTATCTTTTCACCATCAGCATATTTTTCCTGCTTGACTCAGCACTTCTCCTGTGGATCGTCTTCTCAGGCAGTGCCCCAATTAGCAACTTGTGGCTCAGTCAATCTGCGCAATCGCCTGTAAGCACGGGGTTCTCCAGTTCCACTTCCCCTACCATGACCCGCACATATTTCTCATGCCTTTTGCTCCATCACAGGTTTTCCTCTCCGGGTACTGCAGTAGAAAGATCTGATTGGTCATAACTTACTTGGTTTTCTTCGGTCAATTCTCTCCTCTGCTTCGTTCTTTGCTCGCCACAGGTATCTTTAGTATGCCTTCCAGGCTACGCTGCTTTTCCGCATTCCACTTAGTGTAAACTCGTTGTTAAGTCATCAGTTTCACGTACAGTTCCAAGCCACGTGATTTGCCATTACCTGATCTTTCTGATTCCCCGCTTTCTCATTTCTTTCCTGTGTTGTTCGCTGTTACAATTGCTGCAGCTTTGCAACACAGTTCGTCTTACCTCCAGGCTACAGTTCTCCACTGAATCTGTTGCGCTACACCAGGTCGTTTTGCGTGCTGTTATCGATATAGTTTTCATTCATCTGTCTTAGGAAATACTAAAAAGTATATTTTCTTAGAGTATTCCGTTAACCCATAGAAATTCAGGTATTTTTTTTCCTCAGTGGTAAATTCTAACCCAGCTTTATTTTCCGTTACTCTTCCACCTCATTCACAGCATCTTTTTGATATTTCAAAATGCCACGTGTAGCAAAGAAGACTTCCAATACCACCCCGTCCACTCATACCCCGGTCACTAGGAAAAATAGGCTCCTTCAAACTCCCGTGGCCTTAGAACAATGTTTGGTTGACCTCTGTGACTTTGTAGGCTTGGCGACGGAAAGAACAGCTGTTCTAGACCGAAGTATTTCAGATATAAAGTCTCAGCTTCTGAATTTGGAAGATACGATATCTAAACTGGCCCCCTTACTGTGCATCACTGAACGCATCGAAAATTCCACCTTACAAAACCTGACAGCTGCGGGCCGCTTTATCGACTCTGTTGCATCCGAAGTTCTCATAAGAGTGAGGAACTCTCGTAATGCAGTCGTGTTTAATGTCCCAGAGAGAATACCTCTGGAGCATGTCAAGCACACACTGTTGAATGCATGTGGTATGGCCCACCTTCCTTGTCAAATAACAAGGCTGCGTAAGCGCGTTCAGCGCTTCAGCTGTCCAATCCTTATGCGATTTGCAGATGATCTGTCTGCCAAAGAGTTCATAAAAATGCGTTCCACTATAGCTTCTAATTCTCCTTATAAAAACATAAAAATAGCCGAAAATAAAACCCCACTTCAAAGGGAAATTACCAAATCTCTTTCGACTTTCCCCACTAGAACGACGCCTGATAGTTCTGAGCCTTCAACACAGACGGCTGGTCGCTCCACAGCTCCTTCTCAAGTCCCCACTGCTTTACTTTTACACGCGTCTCCCGCCTCTTCACAACCGCCCACTGCCTCCTCATCTGCTCCCGTACTGTACTCTTTAAAATCTAATCCCATTACTGTTGATCTTGACATTTCCGCTTCTCCCCTTTTGCTGCCACCCAGTAAGAGACGCCAACTATTGCCTCGCTCTCCCACCTCATCGCCTGTTGGATACACCCAGAACTCTAACTCGCCATCTGTTCCCTCCGGTGATAAACTACTCGCCGTCCAGAGGAACAGGTCTAACAGTCTTCCCATTCTTCTCACAAGCCCCAACCAAGGTCTTTACGGAACAGAATTCCAGCCATCTGCAGCCAACCATAATTTGATTAACAATTTTCTATCAAATACAAAAAAACATTTTACACTCTTCCTACTCCTGTCTAGCCGAACCATTGACGTTTGTCTCCACTAATCCGTTTCATTGACGGCTTTTCTTTTCTTTAATAGTCCGTTATATGTCCATACACCATTCATGCTCTTCAAAAGTTCACTGAAGTCCCTGCAAATCTTTTCGCCTTCATTTGAATTTCCATATGACACTGTAATCACCTGCACAAAAGGTCCGTTTTATTATCACCTTTGAATCACTTGCCTTTATTTCACATGCTTCCCCCACAATTAGTTACCCAATGCTGGATCAGTGTCCAATATTCCGCTGGTATCTCTGACTGCACTTTGAAAGCCCCACGCTTGCTTTACTTCTAACAATGTTCTTTGGCATCTCTTCCGCCCGGTTACTTGTTAGTGACCGTCCATTTGTCGCTTATATCAGCAATTCCACGACTGTCCAGCTATCCACACCGCCCCCAGCGATTTCGAAACCGATTTGGAATTCCCGCCTCAACCATTACCACTTTTGTTTACTCAAACACTAAATGACTTTACTGGTGTATTTCAGTTGCTGTGATTTATAAATTTAGAATTTGTGAATATCTCACATTGACATGTACTGCTGTATACTCTGATCTTGCCTTGTGCATGTGTATTGACCATGGTCAAGAAATATACTATACTATACTATACACTCCAATCACTCTGTGCTTCCACTTGCTCTGCGCTTTCCAGCTATTTCCACGGCCATCTTCTTGTTTCACATTGTACGTCCATTTGTAACCGCTTTACCCATTTTCGACCACCACCACATGTCACGCCTGCATTAATCAAATTGGTAAATCCACTCTCACCTATTTTCATCGATCCTTTCCTTCGTATTTCCTCGTTCATCAGCTCCCGCTCACAGCTGTTACTTCTGTGCTTTCGAGGTCGTTTCTTTTTCTCCGTTGATCCACTATGTTCACCTGTCATGAACGAAATCATCAGGATTTATCCCAGTTAGTTCTTGTTGCGTTCCGAATTCAGTAGGCAGGAGAAGGGCACGCTTGTAGAGGTAAACGTATATTCGGTACAAACGTACGGCAGGCAAAAGTACGGGTGTAAAGAACGAATACTGAAAATCCTTCTAAATGTTCAACGTGCTTTGTGAATTTGACTATATTCAACATTATCTTGGAAAGCTCGCTCATACACCACACATTTTCACGTTTGTTTATCCATGTGAGACATTTGAATTTGGCCTTGAACCGTTTCTGACTGTCGTGCTTGAGCCACGGGGCTTTGGACCTTTGGGTTTTACTGTGAAGTCTATTTGGCCGCATACTTGAGGTTCGTATATATTTGTATCCTTTGTGCATTTCAATTTAGTACCGTAGAAGCTACGAATCAATCTTGTTCTGGTTTTGGGATTCGTTTGAATTGGCTACGCGTTGCTCGATTTGCGAGACTTGAATTACAGTACTCAAGTCTCGCAAATCGAGTACTGTAATTCAAGTCTCGCAAATCGAGCAACGCGTAGCCAATTCAAACGAATCCCAAAACCAGAACAAGATTGATTCGTAGCTTTTACAGTACTCAAGTGGAACCTGGACAAGAAAACTCATTGGAAATGCCCAGACGAGGAAGCAGGGACCTTTTGAGACAACAGGAAATAATTCGGCAAGTCTCTGGGGATGGTTCGGGTGTTATTGATTCTCTAGATAATGCTAAGTTTACTAGCTCTGTCAGTGGCAGGTCATATATCTCTAACCGCGATGCGTTTGACGATATTAGTACTTATAGAATGAGAGTAATAGAATTAGAAAACGAGCTGCGGTTAGCCAGAAAGGAAGCACAGCCCCTTACACAAGGAACTGGTCTCAGAGAGCCAGCAAAGAGTCCATGTAGTTCACAATGTCAACATCGAAAAGGCACTGTGATCGACGAATATAAACCCTTGAGACAGCCTGAAACTACCGAGGTTTTGGCTCTTGACCTGCCGAGAGTGGGGCTGTCCCACTTCGACGGGCACCCCGAGCAATACTGTATATTCATGAAACAATTCGAAAATTTTGTTGAGTGCAAAGTTGCAGATCCTGGTCAAAGGTTTTTGTATTTATTACATTACTGTCGTGGGAGAGCCAAAAGTGCTATCGAAGGCTGCGCGATGCTTGATCTACCGATGGTGTACATCAGGGCGCGCAGAATCCTCAAAGATTTGTTTGGACAACCATTCAAGGTGGCTAGAAGCCTAATTGGTGGTGTTTTATTGGAGGCGAAAAGGACTGAGGGTAAGGCTGAATCACTGTCGAGTTTGGTGATGAAAATGCAGAATTGCAGTATAGCACTGGAGCACTTAGGATACCAGTCTGATCTGAATGCATTGCACACACAGGAATGCATTGTCCGATGTCTATCTATTGATTTACAAAGCCGATGGGCAGAGGAAGCTGAAAAAATAAATATGCTTGAGCGGGAATCTACGTTTAACGATTTGACGGAGTTCATAGGTCGTCAATCCCGTATCGCCAACAGTGGATTTGGGCAAATCGTACGCGAAAGTTGCAGACTGGCGGGAAGGGAACCAACATCTCAAATTGTGGAGAAGAACTGTAACCAAATCCAGTCTTTGGCTAACATGCACATGATAAGTCAAGAACCCGAGAGGTCTGCTGAATGCAAGCTATGCAACTCCCTGCATCGGTTACCAGATTGTCCGACCTTTCATGGGATGAGTGTACCCGATCGGTGGTGCGCAGTAAAAAGGATTGGCTCATGCTTTATGTGTTTGAACAACTCTCATCGAGCCTCTGAATGCAGCTTAGGAGTGAAATGCAACCAAGACGGATGCTCGGGTAATCATCACTCGTTACTGCATGGCCTTCTCAACAATAGACCTATTCAGCCGGATGAACCCAAAATTGTCTGTTCAACGGGACGTGGTGATTTCAAACCGGCAAGATTAGGCATCGTACCTGTCGGCATCATGACACCTAAAGGACTGAGGAGGGTCAATGCATTTTTGGACACGGGGTCGGATACCTCGCTGATTACTCGCGAGCTTGTAGAAAGCTGTGAACTAATAGGCGAGCCTACCTCGCTCACTATCAGCACGATTGCAGGGGTCATGTTAGCAATTCTAAGAGGCTGGCCCTGCAGTAAACGTCTTTATCTGATGAGGGGACCGTAGAAATTCCGGAAGCTTTTGCAATAGACAGCTTGCCAATGAGACCAGTCGACTCTGTTAGATCGATCGCCAAGAGATGGTCTCATCTCAGGGACATATAGTTCGAAGAAGTGTCTAGCCCCCACGTCGACATACTAATTGGATGCAATGTACCAGAGGCTCACTGGGTGCTTGAACAGAACATAAGCAATCGAAAAGAACTATTCGCTACGCGAACGATACTAGGCTGGACACTTCTCGGATCCCTGACGAGCGAACTTCAACAATCGGCATCAATAAATTGCTCAAATGTTGCTGAGAGTAGTGCCTCTGTAGAACACAATCAGCCTTTCGATATTGAATCCAACGGTCCATCTCAGGAAAGCGAAGTTCACTCAAAGGATCAGTCGGTGCTTTCGATGGCGAATTCAAAGACTGGACGTCACAATGGGCAACATGAAGTTGCTATACCCAAGCGACCACCGTCAAGTCACCTATCGAGAAAAGGAGAAGTTGCCCGGAGGCTTTTGAAATATCTCAAAAAAGGACACCAGCAGGTCACCCAAAGCAGCTTGAAATTTGCCGACCCAGTGACAGTGTACGATACCTGGGTGGAACTGCATGGCCGGCGGCGAAACAAAGTACCCTTTGCCAAAACAAAAATTGCTGAGCTGAAGTCAGTATCCCTAAACGAGCTCAAAACGACTGCACTGGTATTGGGTTGTAAGGTAGCACGAGTGCTAAAAGAGAACTGCACCACCGCCGAACTGAGCCTTGCCTATTGGACAGATCCTACAGTTGTGTTACATTACAGGAAACGGAAGAAACGAAGAACGTGTTCGAGACATCAGAGAGCTAATCCACTCGTAGCAGGAAACAGTGAGGTAAATGTTTATGATTCGAGCTGGAAACCACATACAAAAGACAAAGTAGCTCGCAGATCGCCTCGCTTCGAGGTACTCAGCACTTTATTGCATTTCATGCTCTACAACTAATCAGCTGGACCCATTTTTTCTGAAAGGTTGCAAATGTACTTAGTTCCAGTTTCTATCTAGCGTGCACATAGGCGAAGAGGAGAAATTCACCAGTATTTCACTTGAACAGTTCAGGTGAGGCATACTAGCTGTGAGCACATTGTGAAACTATTATTATCTTTAAAGAAGAAAATTTATTTACATTTTATACAATATTGATTGTCACATATTTTGTGCACAGAAAAACTTTGAAATACTCTGATAGATGCCAGTATTCGATCAATCTCCGTGTTCATGTGTATTTCGATACTGTCCGCCGTACACTTGTTTTCGAAATTTATTCATAATCAGAAACCGGTTTTCATTTCTTTCGGAAGATTTGGTGCGTTAATTTTATGTAATTCCACTGGTTCGTGACCTGTCAATTTTACGTGATATCTCATTAGGCGTTGCGCCTGCTTTCAACTTCTGCGCTCATGCTTGTAAACAAAATTAGTCTAACCAGTTGCTGCAATGGGTTACTGCTTGTGATGCTTAGACTTATTTCATGCGGCGAAACACTTCACTTTGCGGAGCCTTCATCTTCATCGTGCGTCTGACTATATGCGCCGGTCTCCTGATGAATATGTCAATCTCAAGTTGTGCAGCGGGATTTGGAATTGATTCCTTGTGGATTGTGCGATGATTACTACGGCGAAAACCTGTTTCACGTTCAGATAACACAGGAAGTTAGTAACCACAGGCACTAACAATAGGTTAAAGGTAGATAGGGTGAGAATCATGACCCCTTCCTGAACCTTAGACAACCATTTTCGCGGAAGGATTTTGGCCGGCGGAGTAAAGAACGAATACTGAAAATCCTTCTAAATGTTCAACGTGCTTTGTGAATTTGACTATATTCAACATTATCTTGGAAAGCTCGCTCATACACCACACATTTTCACGTTTGTTTATCCATGTGAGACATTTGAATTTGGCCTTGAACCGTTTCTGACTGTCGTGCTTGAGCCACGGGGCTTTGGACCTTTGGGTTTTACTGTGAAGTCTATTTGGCCGCATACTTGAGGTTCGTATATATTTGTATCCTTTGTGCATTTCAATTTAGTACCGTAGAAGCTACGAATCAATCTTGTTCTGGTTTTGGGATTCGTTTGAATTGGCTACGCGTTGCTCGATTTGCGAGACTTGAATTACAACAGGCACATTTGGCGTCGCGGCTTTAAACCTGCGGAATAGCAGCTACAATTCGTGCTCCAGATCAATTTTGGATCAATGCTGCTGCTAAACCATCCTCAAATTCGTGGAATTCGTGGAAGACTACTTTCATTGATTATGTGGAGATTTTGTCCGTCTTTAATACTGGCATCAAGCTTTCAGAAGAACATAAGCTGAAACTTCTTCGACTACATCTGGGAAATGAAGGACGAAGGCATTTTGACGCATTAGGTTTGTGCATGAAAACGTCGTTGAGGGATGCATTGGAAACATTAGACAAACATTGGGGACCCGTATAAATGCCTATGTGGCACGTTACAAATTTTCACTCATGAAGCAGCAGCCCGGAGAGAAAATTGATGATTTCATATCTCGGCTTCTGTGTGCGATACGCCGCTGCGACTACAACTCCGTGCCAGCAAAGAAATTTGAAGAGGTGCTTCTTATTCAGCAACTTATTTCGGGCGTTTGTGATCAAAGAATTCGTGAAGCTATACTTGCAGAAAATTCCCTCAAACTCAATTGGGATAGTGCATGTGACATTGCACGTTCGAAAAGTGATGTTAATGAGCAGGTGAAACTATTCCACTCCGATGCAGTTAGTACGGATATTACTCGCATCAGAGCTGTCGCACCGAATACGGATCGTGTCTCCAAACAACGTGTTTATTGCTTTAGATGCGGAAGTACCCAACACAAAGATGACTATAAACTCTGCCCCGCAGTAAATGTCCAGTGCCGCATTTGCGGTAAGTGTGGCCATTTTGCTCGTGTTCGTCGTAAACGTACTGTTTCTCACGTATGTGACATGAATTCTAGTGATCTATGTTTCACAAATCAGCCTTCTGATAACATTTACGCCTTGAATACTCGTTTATCTCGTACAGCATTGCATAATTTTGAACCTAAATTGCCTTTACATGATATTCGTACGGTATCCTCGAACATGATAATAATGTGCATTCTCTAAAAATGGAACTAGATTCAGCTTCACCTTTAACTGTAATACCTTACGATTTTTACCGCAGTCATTTTACCGCTTTACCGATACACCCGTCATGGTACACGTTTGGCAGTTATTCAAACAATACAGTGTCCATTCTTGGTTTTGTACATGTAACGTTATTTTTGAACGAAACTTGTAAGTGCCGGATTGCTGTGTACGTGTCCAACAATAACAGTAAACCGCTCTTGGGCCGAAATGCCATGGTATCGCTGCGAGTTGCTCCACGCTTTGACAGAATGCTAATCGCAAACATAGAAGCTTACGGTTTCCAGGCGCAATATCCCAATTTATTTAAGAACGATATCGGGCGAACTCCAACTGGCCAACACAGAATACGGCTGTTTTCCAATGCAACTCCATTCAGCATCCATCAACCTCGATCAATACCACTTGCTAAAAGGGAGGCGGTTACTACAGCGCTTCGGGAAATGCTCGAGAACGATTTAATTGATCCGGAATCAGACGTATAGTATCGAATAACTGATTTGAATGGTAAAATTCAAGTGACCGGAACATTTGTTGACACTTACAGATGTGAACTATTTCGAACAGTTTACTACATTTTCGCTTCCGGCGAGTTTTCCATTATTGACGTTTTTTCGTTTTTGTTGTTGATTGCTTAACAAGTGTTTTATCTTTTTCGCTCGCATGTGTCCTGTATGCATCCTTCGTTACAATCGGACCTGGATAATTACCGTGCATTGTGTCATTTCGTGCGTACTAAAACTGTTGCTACTGTTGCTGTCATGACTGCTACCACTGCGAACATGAGTACCGCTGCAGTTACTGTTTCAGGTACTAATACTGCGACTACTGTGCCCGTTACTACTGTCGAGTATTGTGTCCCGAAACTGCTACTACAAATACTGCTACGATTATCGTTACTACTACTGCTGCTGCTATTCTGGTTACTGGTTCTGACTGTACAACTACCGTTACTGCTACTGCTACAACTATGGTTACTGTGTCTGTTCTACGACTACTGTTACTGTTGTTGTTGTTACTACTACCTTTGCTGGAACTACCACGATTGCCGTGCTGACCATGGATTTTCCTCTTCGAGAAGAAACAGGTGGTGTTGTATTCGGCCTGAACAGGCATGTGCTCAGACAGACGATCTTGCACACACACACACACGCACGTACACAGCTGACGTTCGCCGGGCTTCGTCCCGGACGGCATTGACCAATCAGAGTGTATCACGTGTTGCGCGACCTTGCACGACGTGGTCCGATTGTACCGTTGTCTTACGTTTCCGATTACATGCGCGACTGACTCACGCACTGGCAGACTCGGCTGCGTTTTCACGTGCGCGCCTGTACTTGTGCCTGCCGTACGTTTGTACCGAATATACGTTTACCTCTACAAGCGTGCCCTTCTCCTGCCTACTGAATTCGGGACACAACAGTTCTGCACCACTAGTTCTAACCCTACCTTCCTCTTCCAGTCACTGCTACTTCCAGGTTCCATCCCATCACTGCTATTTGCTCCCGCTTCTATATGTACATATATATACGTGTATATATGTACACATATGTATATACCCCCACATCTTCTCTGTGTCCTCCAGCTCTTTGTCGGCCGGTTCCCTCGCCACCATGCTGCCGTACCTCACGATGTGCGATCTTTCCAAACCATTGTTGCCATCCGACCCACCCTTTGAGTCTCTCATTGGCCGCCCCTTGCTTTCAAATTGACGCCGTCCATTTATTGCAGTGCGGCATACTTCATGGCCACCTAATCCCTGGCCAAACAACTCAATATTGTGTTTTTCCTTTCTTTCTTCTTTTTTCTTCACCGTTTCTCGTTGCCATAGTTCATCGTTCAGCATTTCATTCATGCTCATGCAAAACCTACAGGTCTCGTTCTCCTCCCCTTGGTTCAGCCAGCCCCTCCATTTGACCTGGGCTTTCAAGTTTACCGGGCACATACTTGAATCCGTCCCTGGGTCCGCTTGAATTCCTCACATTTTTCCTTGGTGTGCATGCATTTATCTCCCTCCCACCTCCCCCATAATTCTACCTATTCCTCGGTTGTCTTGAATATTTCGTGATTTTTCATGCTTTTTGTCTATCTACTTCGTCGCTTGCAAAAGTTTGACCATACGTGAAGCAAACATCGGGCTTCTCCGAAATAAACTGCTATTATTATTGTGATCATCAATATTGTTAGTAACTCAACCTCACCTCTCCCAGTTTAAACCCTTTCCGGTTCCCTGTCCCATCTCCCATCGGCTCGTTGATGCCAAACTCCGTTTCCGTGCACGCTCCCCAAAGTTTATCCATGTAAAGTCCGCTGTGTTCCAAATCTTTCTTGTTGATACATGGACTGGTTGGCATCAGCACCCGCTAACACCCGAGAATGGTGCGAGAGCTAAATCTCTCTAAAGCCAAGCCCTGGATACTTACTCATAAGTTGTTTGCAACCTGCCCAGGTTTCCATGTGTCTACTTTTTCTTAAGCCCAAATGATGCATGAGCACGAGCTTCCTACGCGGTAGCCTCGGGCTTCGCCTTCCATATATATGACTGCACAAGTTGTAAAATATCCATACCTCATACCTCAATAATATAAACCTCCCCACTGTTGACCATAGTTGCTGATGACCGAAACGAAACCAAACGATCATCAACCGCCCACACATAAAGGAAAGCAGGTGCTCCGATAGCCACGGTATCCAACACAGTTCTCTTAGGACTAAATGGCTTCATATCCTAACATAGCAGCGGTTGCTACTAACACATTGCCCATCCCGGTACCTGTGCAAGTACATGATTTGCCATTACTTTGATACCATTTCTCCAAAGTCAAAAACACCTCGACAAAGAGCACAAATCGAAATCCCCCCATAAAATGGTGCTCACCATCAAGCACATGCCCGTAGTCAGCTATCGAATTACGACTGAATCGTTACCATGGTCTAGGGAAGACTCATCTACTTCTCTATTGCCCTGATATCCCACCAAACATTTGTTCACCTCCCTCCCGTTGGAACCAATCCTGCCGGGCATAAAGAGCTCCGTCACACCGTGACGTTATCATCTTGCAGCCTTTTATATACTACCAAAAATATGGCTTATCCCGGTGAAAACACGCCCTCCCAGTTTCTGCCATCAACGCTTAACTTCAAAGTCCTGTCCATGGCGTGAAGCATGTGCCACCGCCCGCTAAAATGACGCCTTACCCTTGCCGTAATAATACAAAAACACCCAGCTCATCATATATTGCCTCCATTTACAATCACAACACGGCCGGAAACAATTCCAGATTGCTCATCCTCCCACGAATTCTGGGCCTTGATTCCCCCGTCCCCCAAAATTTCAATCGTTGGATTTCCGTTGATAATTTAATCATAACCCGCAGCTGGAACATCCTCCAGACTGCCACGTCTCCGGTATCCTTTCAGACCATGCGGGTTACTTGGGTGGCCATGGGTTCACTAGGAGCCACTCTCGGATTACAGCACGTACTTATTGAATCTGACTGATCGGACTGGACTATTTTCCACGCCGGATGGCCATCGTTTGAAATTAAGCTCACGCTGGCCGATGCTACGTGGAGCCTTTTACATCGCAAGCCGCCAGGACTGCAGTAGTGCCACCCGGGTTACTAGCCACGAAAAATGTTTCACCGGACCGCAGGGGCGGATCTCCTGCGTCAAGCGACATGACGCAGTGGCTCGACGGTCACTTCCAGTTTATCCACTTATCGGTCGTTGTGGTCCCCGAATCATGACCAAAATCCCACTACCGCCGTTGCATTTTCAACCCACTTTCCCTATCTCACCGACCAACGCAATCTTGGTCTATTTTCGCCTGCTGCCCAATCATTTACCCCATGAACAGCCAGTCGAGCCTGGTGATCCCACCCACGCTCGGGCATTGGTCCGTGACCCGCCTTCAGTGACAAACATGATCTCTATGAAACAAAATACCAGTCACTCGCTGTTGGCCGAAACATCTCTATATTCTTTGATCGCATGTGCAGAAAAGTTCATCCTTATATCCGACATTATCCCTTGTCGCCCCTGGTCTGGTCCTCTGCAAATCACTGCCGTAGGACTTGCGTACCCACATATCACCTCTTCAAATGGACTTTGAAGCATCGGCTCCAGATGACTGCCTTCTCAATGAATTCTTTTTGAAAGCCCCGGCTAGGCAACCAGCCGTCGTTCATGCTACTTTGACAGCACACTACATTCCTCGTGAAGTGTTTCTCTCTATGTCTACTTTCAAATGTTACACCGCTCTCTCCATATCGCATTGTAATTAGAAAAATACAACCGAAATTAAATAATCTGGCCTCGCAGGCTCACTCCTCCTTAAGGTTTCCATACCACTGTCCACCAGCCTAAGGATTTGCCCAAATGACATCAGCAAATACCCCTCGATACGCCGCTGACTCTGCTGACTGATGAGTTGACGTTGACCTTGCCCTCCACCGTGTCCGGATATTCATTGGCGGATATCTCCCTGGAGTCTTTCGAAATCGATCCTTTTGGCAACCAGCCGGTGCCTCCATGTATTTCTCTATATACACCACGATTTATCTTTGACCTCTAGGTGAACCATTGTTCAAACCGTTCTTGTATACACTACTTCTCCCCCTTACTTGAAAAGGCCTTACCCAGCAGCCTTGCGCTTGGCAAACTCTCCACAGTGCCCCGCCCCCGGAACAGAAATAACTTTGCACTGCCCTTGTTAACCGTTCCCACTTTGAACAATTTGAACACTGTTCAGTACTATAGTACTGTTACGGGGATGTTAAAATTCGACGTTTGAAATTTGTGAACACATCATACCGCTGTGATAAGCTGTGCTCCTTGGTTTTGCCTTGTGCTTGTGTCTCGATCTCAGTCCAAAAATTTCAGTTAGGTTCAGGTTTCAGGAAGGGGGTTATGCCTTGGCACTTGACTACGAAAACAAACACGAAGAAACCAAATCATCCTGCTTTTTCAATTCTCGGACCCGCTGACAGCCAGTAGGTTTATTATCAAACAAAGCGTTGTTGCTGGCAACTCGCCATTATAAACATCCGAATGACATCCAAAAGAAAGGCCGTTACAAAGAGAGGGGCCGAAAGAGCTGAACTGTCTCAAACGTTCAGGATCGGAGTCCGCCAAAGGGACACCTTCACCCTACATTCCCCTGACTCGCTCTACGCAACTGACGTATACCAGCCAACAACTGCCTGATGTAGACGGTGACGCAATACCTGGGCCTTCTCCTAGTCTACCAGTCTCCAAGCTCCTTAGACTGATCGGTAGCACACTACTGATTGATGCGAAAGCGCTATACAGCTGACTGGGCCCGACTTCATCATCATCATCACCTGCGCGTTATTTTTAGCATGCCAATGTAGTAGTGCTTTGTCAGCCCATCTTCAAGTCGTCAGGCCTGTCTCTTTTTTGACAATATTTGTATAATCCCGAAAATTTCTTCTATTTACGTCGGAGCGAGATGCACGCTTTACCTTACAACGGACGACAATTGTTCTAATTAATTCGTAATGGACTGGACTAAATAATTTCTAGAAGTGTTACAACTTTACCAAGTGCGAGCTGGTGGCCACAAAATTTTGCCATTTTTGTGAAATAATGAACGGTCATATTAGCATATGGGGAACCATTATTAGTGGTTTATTTTTAAACAATGACATTGGTATTTATTTATGACAAGTTTTCATGTTACCAGACCATTGTTGGTTCACTTGATCGCGGGCAACAAATGTGCACCGATTGCCGTATACCTGGGAGGCACGATCCAACAATTTTCGTTGCTCTCCATTATGATGAGTTATTAGGCTCTGGTTGCAAGGTCAATGTCACCCCGACGTGAAATTCAGGTTGTCTCGTTTCGCTTTCGCTTATTTCACTGTTTAGACTTCTAACTGTGTCCACCCTAGTAAATATCACCTAAACAGCCTAAATAGTGACCTATTTGTGTAAACAACTGCGACACACCAACGTGCAGCCGCTAGTTATTATCGCGAGTTAGAGTCATAGATTACATTGGACATCCCCGGCCTCAATTCCATTTAATAACATTTTGCATGACTTACCTAGCAATGCCTCGTTGATGCTTGCAACGATAACATCTACCTAGCGTTTTCACATCCCATTCCCTATAACCCAACTTCTACCTCATTCTCGTTACGCATCCACCGGTGCACCTTCTGAAGTTACCGTTTCGCTGTTTCCATTTATTTCCTCCCAAAGGAGCACACTCCCGTTTCATCCGGTCCATCGATCCAATATCCAAAATATACCTCCTTGTACAACCCGCTCTTTTGATCCAAGCAATAGTACAATACCCACCGTATCCTGTGTGGGTTGCATCTGTGCATACCATACAGCAAAATTCTACTAGTTCACTATCCCAACTATGTGTATAATGGGCTATGTGGCTAATCTCCTTTACCGCATTGTTGCATAGGTCTTACCTAGACAGGTGCGCATATAGCACCACCGTACACTGATGGTTTGCGCAGACCTTTGACTTGTCTCGTTCTAGCTGACCGAATTACTGCTACCTCAGCCCCTTCATCATACGTTTTTACTTATCATGCCATCCCGGTCCTCAACCAGTGCTCGGAAAAACCGTATCGCTAACGTTGACAAATCCAAACACATCCACCCCCCAGCAACAATCAGGCCGTGCTCCGTCGCTTTTGCTAACATCGACGGTGAAGCTTCTGATAGTCCAAATGGCCTCAGGCAAACTTTCATCGGCCCCCAGAAAATGGTCGAGATGATTGATGAAGTCTTTTCAAATGTTTCACCCGTGGCTACACCCCTTAATCCTGTAGCTCCTACATTCTCCATGAACTTGGTTTCAGTGGGACACATTCTCGACTACGTACCGACCAAAATATCTTATTTTGAGAGATGTCAGATGTTCCAAAGCACGATGGCGGAGGATGACGATTCGTTTTCACAGTTTATTGTACAAAAAATAATTACTATTCCTGAAGTAATAACTTTTTCTGAAGGTGGCCTCCTGAAAGTAACGGCGAGCTAATTCCGCAAAATGATTTATGCAGGGATGTGATTGCTGTTAATAACCAAGTCTCTTTAGAAGACCACAGAATGGAAGCATTTCATTCATAGTAAAAATTATCGCGTTTTATCAGTGATAAGTCGCACGCATAAACCGCCAATAGACAAGTTACTTGCTACTCAGTTTAGACCGCTTAGAATCAATCAAACGAAGGAAATTTCGAGACGAAGTTGTGAAACTAAAAGTTATATGGTGGCATTGTATAGACAGACGGCGCAAATTTCTTCGACGCCCAATTAATCTATCATTTCTTCCCCTAAATGTAACATACCCATTAGATTTTCCTGATAGAATTTGCAACTGCATATGATAAAAGAAAGGGAATGCATGAATGAGTTACAGGAAAGTGGGGTCAGAAAAAGCCACAGCCCCTGACCATTACCGTTGCGTGTCGATATACTGACACATGGATGTCGGTTTAGTAATGCTAACCGAGAGGGGTGGGTGGAAAATGTCCTCACAGTCATCCTACGTACTCAGTTTTAATTATTAGTTTTTTGAACAATTGGGCACAAACCAATCCATTTTACTGAGGCTAAACACGTAGTAGGAGGCTAGGTACGACCAATTACCAATGGAATTAAGTGATTATTTGCAGGTAAAACGAGATTTAGTTCCAATAATCAGAAGCAGTAGGGGTATTGCCGTCACTGAACATTTAACGATTCATTTCATCTGTCGCTTAAAATTCAGTTGGGACTGTAGGACCATTATTATTTTTCAGCCAATCCGTCTACGAACCTACACTGGGATGAAAATAAAAGAAATATCCATTATTGAATAAGAATATTACATAACAATAATATTATTACGAATAATAATAATAATATTACTAATGACAATAATAATAATGGTATATTTTGAAGACGCTCGAGGCATGCTAGAGGCATGATCAGGTTTTACAAGCGATGAAACGGGCAGGCTAAATTCGTGAAAAAGTAGAAATATGCATGACAAAGGTGGGGTAGTGAGGCTCAGAAGGGAGATAAATGTATGATGAATGTGTGCATACCAAATAAAAATGGGGAGAGTTTAAAAGAACCCAAGGGTGGATTCAAATGGATGCCAGGTGGATTTGAGGTTCAGGGTCGGGCGGAGAGTCTGACTGTTCTAAGTGGCGATATCTGAGAACTATCAGGTACACATGAAGGGGGCCAGAAAGTGATATGAGAAACTGTGGCAGCGGCAGATGGTGGAGAAAAAAGAGGAATCCAGTACAAGGGATTAGATAGCAATGAAGCCTTGCTACGCTGTAGTAGATGGTCAGCGGACAGGGCACAAAACTCACCGTAGAACAAAAAGCGAGCATCGTAAGAAGTAAATGGTGGTACAGATTACGGAAATTATTCGGGGGGATTGAGCATGGTAAATGTGAGGCGCAGACATAAAAAGAATAGATGCACACCACGAGGGCCAGCAGGATGACAGCATGGGAAATGGCCGGCAAAAAGTGCAGGACGCAAAGCGAGTGCATATATACATGTGTATAAATATGTATATAGATAGATATGCCAGGAGCGAGAGCAAACGGCAATGGAGTGCTAGGAGCAAAAAGTATCAGTGACTGGAAGAGGTAGGTAGGGTTGGATCGAAATTTGTAGGATTGACTTGGGAAAAGTCAAACGAATTTTTCCGTGATGGGTTAACATGAGGGGTAAAAAGGGATAGAAGACTGAGGAAGCACAGGAGTAATGCCGGCTGTGAAGTGCAGATCATAAACGAGGGAAGACGAGGGATAGGATCGAAGAGAACAGGTAAGAATTGGTCTGATTATTTGATCAGTTCAGGTTCGGCCTGTGGGGATGGACCAGAGGAATCGGGTGGTGGCAAATAAAACGATTTGGAACTGTAAGTGTACATCATGGCGTAACGCTATCTTTAGAATCGCTGGAACATGGTAAAGCAGACCAAACTGAAGGGCACACAGAAACTGCTTGTGGCGAGCAATATACGGAACAGGAGATGAGAGCAATGACCGAAGAGACTCAGGTGAGATATGAGCAATCAGACTATTTTACTACAGGTGAAATACGGAGGCAGAGAAGAAAGAAGCAGGAAGCACCAGGATGGGTAAACCAGTAATAGAACAAAAGGCCCAAAAAATTAGTGCTCGACGGAGTTGGGGCAATGAAACTGGGGAGCTGCGTGCCGGCAGACAATTGAACGGGTGGATTGAGCGGGAGGATACTAATCGAGGTACTGCCTAATGGAAAGGACCACAGAGGAATCGCAGAGCCAAAAAAGAAAAATATGGTGGAGGTGATTAGATAATAAGTACAACTGTAAAAGATGCAGAGTTTGGAGCGGTGTCGTCTATTATGAGAATTGCTCGTGGGTGCGGGTTTGACTGGCGCGTAATGGCATTGGGCATGAGGGGGAAGAACAAGGAGGGATTTAACAAAACGACAAACAGTGAGGTACAAGAATGTTATCAGTGTGCATTATGAGCATAGGGTGATACCAAGTTAATGGGGGCTAGAAGCCGGCAATGATGAAAGGTGGGGAAAAAATAGTGGCGGGCAACGGCAGAACGGAGTGGGTAGGACGATGGTGACGTCATGCAACTAGGGGTGATATGGCGAGAGGCGATAGGCGCAAAGACAGAATGGGTAGGTGTACATACCGTGGTAAAAGGACAAAAATGGAAGGTGTCAACAGATGATAAGAACTACAGTTAAGCGTACCGTGGGGGAACAAGGATGGCTAACAAAATTTTCAACCGAGGATACTGAATACGGCAGTCCGAATAAAGTTGGAGCGTGCGACCCGTACTCGGTGCTAGTGGGTGGGGCTGGCCGTGCGCTGGACACGCAACCTGAAAACACTCTTCGCGAAGTGAACACATGATCTGTGATCCACTAGCCTAATGGCTCTCCCATGTCGTTGCAGACGGCCTGTGTAAATTACATGCGTGGAAATCCTCCCCATCCGTTGTCATATACTTGCATTGTTGAGAATATGATCTTTATCCTATTGACTCTCAAACGAGTACAACATGCAACAATCACTACACTTCATCGTTCTTTTATATTTTGTCCACGTGAAGTGGCATAATTTTGATTCGAACTTGGACTGCCGTGACGGTGGTACCTGACATTAGCCTTTGTCGAACTCTGGTCCTCGTTGTTAGACGTTGTGGCCATACAGTTGAGGCTTGTACATATGTATGTGCGTATAATTTGTTAGTCCTGTACCGTAGAAACTACAAATCAACCTTGTTTTGGGTTTTGGATTCTTTTTGAATTGGCCACGCGTTACTCACAGCCGGAACAACCGTTACGGTACTCAACTTGGAATCTGGTGAAGGAAATCAATCAGAAATGCCAAGAAGGGGACAAAGGCAAACCGAAGCTGGAGAGGTAGTAACCCGGCAAGTCCCTGGTTCATTTATGGTGATACTGATTCCTTAGATATTGCTAGGTCTACTACTCCTGTCAGTGCAATTTCATATACTTCAGCCAGTGGTATAGAATTTAAAGGTGATGATTTCTATCGATTGAGAATAGTTGAATTAGAAACCCGGCTCAGACTGTTTGGGGAAAAAGCTTAATCTGCCAGGTAAGCTCAACTTCAAAGACGGGAGCGGGAGGTGACTTTGGAAACCACGGAGCATACGGCCATTCAGCCTAGCAGTTCCGCGGAAAGATTAAAGTCGACTTGTACCAGTGTAACCCACGCTATTGGCTTACCACGAGTGGAATTGTCCCCGATCGGCGAGAGCGCAGAATATTAAAGTAAGTTCGTTAAACAATACGAAAACTTTGTGGGAAGAAGAGTATCCGATCCAGGAGAGAGATTCTTGTATTTGCTGCATTACCGTTGTGGAAGGGCCAGGGAAGCAATCGACGGGTGCTCGATGCTTGATCTCGAAGAAGGTTACACTCGAGCACGTAAATTCATGAAAGACCTATTTGGGCAACCATTTGAAGTCTCCCGGAACTTCATCGATCGTTTACTGTCAGAGGCAAAAAGCTTCAAAGGCGAGTCGGGTTATCTAGCCGGTCTGGTGATAAAAATGTAGAACTGCAGCATCGCATTAAATCACCTAGATTACCGAGCTGACCTGTACACACTGCACACATTGGAGATCATAGTGCGCAATTTACCCGCAGAACTACAGGTTAGATGGGCCGAGGAAGTCGAAGGGATCGGTAGGTTTGGGCGAGAAACCACGTTCGAAGACCTGATCCAATTTACTGATCGTCATGCCCGAATAGCAAATAGTCGTTTCGGTCAACTTATGCGCGAGACGAGCAAATTGCCTAGGATTACGACGTTAAGCTGGACCAGGGGACCAAGTAGAAACCAACCATGGGCAAATACACATGCACTATCTCGCGAAAGTGAAAACTTGCCGGTGTGTAAAGTTTGTGGGGCGCCTCATGGCCAAGTTGAATGCCCTCGCTTCTGCAAAGTAGACGTCGACGAACAATGGGAAATGGCTAAGAGACTGGGTGAGCGCTTCGTCTGTCTCAACGATCCACCTCGAGCAGCGGTGTATTGAAAGAAACCTAGTTGTAGTCAGGATGGATGCCATGGGAAATACCTTAACCTACCACACAAATGCCAGAAATTGAATGCCAAAGAAGCCCCGAAGCCAGATGTGGCCTGCTCAGTGTCTCACCCCACTGACAAGCCCTTTCGCCTGGGAGTAACAGCAGTCGGCGTAGAAACCCCAGTTCAGGTTATAAGAGGGTTGGTCTTCGTAGATAATGGATCGGATACCACTCTAGTAAGGAAGGAGTTCGCAGAGAGATATGGGGTCAGAGGGAATCGGTCTTCATCAGCGGCGAGCACAGTGAGTGGAACCCAGGTCATCCAGTCGACCAAAACTGCACCCACAACTCGTTTCCTTGGTCAACGACGATGGAGCAGAAAATCTAGAACCATTCACCGTAAGGGATCTGCCTATGAGAGCACCTCAGTCAGTGCAGTCGTTTCTGACTCAGTGTCCGCATCTCGACGGGGTTACGATCGAGGAGAGGCAGAATATTGCGATTGATCTGCCGATCGGTTGTGATGTACCGGAAGCGCACTGAGTCCTGGATCAAAGAATAGGAAGCTGCAAAGCACCCTATGCAGTGCTCTATATATTCGGCTGGACTTTATATGGTAGTATTGATGGAAGATGCGGCATGCAAATCCAAATCGACTGCACTTCGGCGGAAACGACGGACATCAGAGAAGCATTACAATAGCCGTATAACGCCAAATTTGCTGACCTGGCCATTGATAGAGATGCCCCATCACGAGAAGATAGGCCGGCTCTGAAAATGGTGGCTGAGAACTCCAAGTATGTAATAGATCGTTTCGAGGTTCCTATCCCGTGGAGACCCAACATGAAATCTATGCCAAACAGCCGAGAAATGGCTCTGAAAAGATTATGCCTCCTCAAAACCAGGCTAATTCGGGAACCACAGCTAAGGATAGAATACACGCAAGCCATGCAACATTACATAGGCTCGGGTTATATAGAAAGAGTCGATACAGCGGTAAGCAGCGCAAATTTGAGGTGGTGCCTAACTCATCACACGGTCGTGAACCCAAAATCAACCGGGGAAGGTCAGGGTGGTTTTCGACCGTGCCGCGAAATGTCAAGGTGTGTCACTCAACGACCACATGCTGCAAGGCTTAGCGTGGACAACTCCACCAGTCGAGGTGTTATGTCGTTTTCAGCTAGGAAAAGTGGCCGCCTCGGCGGACATACGTGAAATGTTTCTACAAGTGAAGATGCCTGTTGAAAATAGCGACGCTTTTCGTCTTCTCTGGTGGCCTGAAAGCGACATATATCTTGCACCAGACGAGTACAGCCTGACCGTTCATCCCCTTGAAACAGTATCATCCCCTTTCTGTGCTACTTTCGCCCTCCGAGAAACCCTCGGGCTTTTTGGTGGCACCAGCAATCTGTTAAAAGGAGCAATGGACCACTTCTACGTAAACGATTTCCTGTGTTCCTTTGACGATCCAAATACTGCTATTCTATATATATATGGCCGAACTGACCGCCTCTCTAAAGGCCGGAGGATTCAACCTCACTAAATAGACATCAAGCAGCCAGGTGGTGCTCAGTGTTTTCCCAAAGTCCAAGAAAGTGCAGTGTACGAGAGAGCTTTTGGGATCCTCTCCACGAACGGAGCGCACTCTTGGTCTTCAGTGGAAACCCAGAGGTGACGAGTTCTTTTTCACTCTGGACCTACCCAAACTACCAGTCACACGGAGAGGAATTCTACCATCAGTCTTAAGCCCTTGTGGTCCCCAGGGTTTCGTTTCAGCAAGATTTTTTACCAGGAAAGCGCTTGCTGTAATTGCTGTGCCAGAGTGGGACGGGTTGGGACAAACCTCTCCAGGATGACGACGATAAGCGATGGCGCTGCTGGATACATAGCCTGGATCAACTTGGTGAGATCAAAATACAAAGACGCTCGACAGGAATGAAGTGCACGAACGATGCCCAACTCTACTTATTTTTGGATGCATCAGAAATAGGCTACGGTATAGTGGCTTACGGCTGCTGGTGGAAGAAAATGGTGGGAGGCACAGTCAGATATTATTCGCAAAGGCGAGATTGGCTCCACTGAAAACGGTGTCCATTCCGAGGCTGGAACTGACAGCAACAGTACTGGCTGTGAAAGCCGCGAAGCTGATTAGGAGGTGCTTCCATCTGATAAACTGGGAGCCAAAATTTTTGGACGGACTCAGCCACGGCACTACATTACATAAACAACATTACCACTCGCTTTAACACCTCCATGGTCAACAAACTCACTATAATCAACGGGTCGACCAAGACCGATCAATGGCACCATATTTAATCCGCCAGTGCCCAGACCGAATTCTGCTCAAGCCGTGAGAGTTCAACCGGGATGCCCGTTCGTGGAAATTGGCGTCCGCTACTTTGGACCGTTACCTGTACGACGGCAGAGGGGCGCGCAATAGGGGTATGGCTGCCCGATAACATGTTTACAATTCAGAGCTGTCCATCTTGAAGTAGTGCATAATGTGACCACCGATTCATTCCTAATGGCCTTTCAAAGGTTCATCGCGAGGCGGGGCGTCCCCAAGAAAGTGTACTCAGACAATGGCTCGAATTTCGTTGGAGCTCAAAGGGAGTTAGATAAATGGTGGGACCGTCTGGACCATCCAAAATACAAAGCAAGACCGTAGCAAGGAGGATAGAATGGCACTTCAACCTACCTCATGTCAGTCATCGCGGTGGCTTTTGGGAAGGGCTGATACAACCGACTAGGAAAATACTCACGGCCCTGACCTCACAACAAAACCCCGATGGCGAGATGCTGACTACTTTACCAACAGAAGAAGGACGTATACTGAACAGCGGTCCCCTGGTGCCGATCGTCCCAGACCCGGAAGGCGAACCGGCCCTCACTCCTAAAGGCCTGTTGTTACTGCCGTCAAACGTAGGAGCAATCACACCGAAAACCCTACGTGGAACGTACATCATAGGACAAAAAATGAACCACCTGGCGCAGGCTTTTCGGAAAATTTGTACGAGGGAGTACTGACCGACCCTGCGGCTTTGGAAAAGTGGATCTCCAAATAGAGGTCGTTCAGAGGTGGCGATGTAGACATCCTCGTGGAGAGCCACTTGCATAAAGACGATTGGCCGATTGGAGTGATCAAGGACTGCCGTACAGAAGCCGAAGGCCTCTCGCGCACGGTGGTGGTGAGAATGAACGAAAGAGACGTATTGCGAGATATCCGTAACATATGTCTGCTTGAAGGTGACAATGGCGAGGGCAAAGTACACGCTACAAACAAGCTAAAACCAAGTCTACTGATACCGGATGAATATGAGTTCATTTATTTATTCTTCATGCATTCTCCCGTAGGTCCCAACCCTTCACACCGTCTTTGAAGCATATTTGCTTCTAATTTCATACGATGTTTACGATTTGCAATGGAGTTAGTTGTCGAAACCCTGATTTATCCCACGACACGACATTGTCTGTGGGGTAGCGGAAACTTTTGAAAAAGCACTTGTTGACCGTTTGTAGAAATATCTCTTTTTCTGGGACCACTCATTTGTATTATTATTCAACCTGTGTCCAAGTGGATATAAGTTGTGAGTTTGACATACTTCTAATGTGATGACACCACACGTTGAGCCCCTGATGTTCGAGTACCCCGTAGTCATGTCGATTTTCCACCAAAAGTTCTCAGTCTTCATCTTGCCACGTACTTTACGCTTGTTCGGGCAGCCTTTTCCTCCACATTCCGTAATAATTCTACGCATCTCAATCGCACCGAAGCCCTTTTTGTATACGGATAATGTCGTGTCATCCTCAGACGGAATTCTTAGACATAGAGGTATGCAGCATAACTTCGAGAGAAACTGCAAGCCTGCCTGCGACTGGCCAACGATAGATGAAGCCCATGACAACCTACGTATGCACTGGCTTAGGGTCGAGGTAAATTAGGGCAAGTCAGCACTCCTATTTACTCCTTGGATGTTGGCCGTTTCATGAGAGGATTTGGTGGGCGGTATAATGAACATCCGCGGAAATCCTCCCCATCCGTTGTCATATACTTGCATTGTTGAGAATATGATCTTTATCCTATTGACTCTCAAACGAGTACAACATGCAACAATCACTACACTTCATCGTTCTTTTATATTTTGTCCACGTGAAGTGGCATAATTTTGATTCGAACTTGGACTGCCGTGACGGTGGTACCTGACATTAGCCTTTGTCGAACTCTGGTCCTCGTTGTTAGACGTTGTGGCCATACAGTTGAGGCTTGTACATATGTATGTGCGTATAATTTGTTAGTCCTGTACCGTAGAAACTACAAATCAACCTTGTTTTGGTTTTTGGCCACGCCTTACTCATAGTCGGGATAACCGTTATAGCCTGCAAGCCCGATGTGCGCCGGCCGAAGCGGTGGATCTGATCGCACCACGCACCGTTTGGATTGGCGTGAACCTTCATTGATAATTGTACGGGGGTGAAGAGATCGCAAAAGGGGTGTGTGATCCAGGATCAGTGGGCCAAGTAGTAAGGCCATGGACAGCATATCCAGCGAGAACGGCGAGTGGTAGACGACCGTGTAGCAATAGTATACAGGTGCATCTGCCAGGGAGATGGTCAGTTCAGAGCCCGAAGTGGTTGACCGTCATTGAGGATCAGTGGAAAGGGAAGAGGGATAGAAAAGCTCAGTCTGGGTGTGCCCCAGCTGAGGAGAAACGGATACTGGGGCGAGAAACAAAGTAAAAATTATGAGTAACAGATGGACGTGGATGAGCAACAGGGTTATCTTACGAGGGCAAGCGATAAGTTCGCTGTGGATCAGGGATGGCAATGGCCATATTTCGCCTCGCTGAAGAGAGGAGGGGTGTCGGACATGGAGTATACTTATTGGTCTGTGGCGCAGATGTAGCAGGGTTACAGTGTGAGGCCTCTTTCAAAGGCCAGATCGGTGGAGACGAACTCATTGACGAGCAATACAGCACCGAGAACTGTTAATTAAAACACAAGTGCGCGCCTTAAACAAAACAGTGAGAAGACACTATGTAAACTAAGGGGGAGCTCATTCCAGATTTTGGAGTAGGCTGACAGAGAGAATTGTGGCTTCAAGCTGAGATTGGATTGGGGAATAGGGAGAGAAAAGGCACGGTGTTGAAAGGGGTAAGAGCAAAGGCAGCGAAGGAGATATGATAGAAGGTGCAGGCCTGGTTGTGGGTTGGCTTAAAGAGAAAAGTCAGGTTGGGCCTCATGCGACAAATCCACGGAGGCCCAACTTGGAGGAGCTCAGAGTGCTGGCAGTATGTTAATGCTATGGACACGCCCAACAGATTTGTGGTGAAGGTAAGCTGCACGTTCTCAAGAGATACGATGGAGGAACGTGGTCCGAGGCTGGAAGTAATCGGAAAATGTTCTGGGGGTGGTCCTACACGTAAGAGATATATTGGGAGGCGAATGGCCGGTGGAAACAAAAATCGACGAATCAGGCTCAGGGTTCGCTTAGCTTTAGCCATTTGGAACGATGCCTGTGAATCGATTCCCGCTAATTGAGCAACGCGTAGCAAGTTCGAAAAAATCCCGAAACCGGAACGAGACTGATTCGTAGCTTCTATGGTGCTTAACTGAAATTCATAAAAGGTGCAAATGTAAACAAATCTCAAGTATGCGGCCAAATAGACTGCACACTAAAACCCAGAGGTTCAGAGCCCCGTGGCTCAAGCACGACAGTCAGAAACGATTCATGTCCGAATTCAAATGTCTCACATGGATAAGCAAACGTGAAAAAGTGTGATATACGGGCGGGCTTTTCGAGGCAATGTCAAATACAGTCAAATTCACAAAGCACGTAGAATATTTGAAGGGATTCTCAGGGTTTGTTTTTTACACCGCCGGCCAAAATCCTTCCTCGAAAAGGCTGTCTAATGTCCGGGATGGGGCCATGATTCTCATCTTACGTACCTATAGCTTATTGTCAGTGCCTGTGGCTACTAACTTCCTGTGTTAACTACAAGCAAAACAGGTTTCCGCGGTAGTCATCATTTGCACAATCCACGAGGAACCAATTCCAAATCCCGCTGCACAACTTGAGGTTGGCATATTTCTCAGGAGACTGATGCACACAGTTAGATGCACAATGAAAATGAAGGCTTTTAGGAGAAAAACGTTTCGCTGCACGAGCTTAGTCTACGCACCTCAAGCAGAAGTTGAACGTAAGTGCAACGCTCAATGAAATATCGCGTAAGATTGAAAGGCCACGAAACAGTGGAATTACATAACATTACCGCACCAAATTTTCTGAAAGAACTGAAAACCGGTTTCTTATTATGAATAAGTTTCTAAAACAAGTGTACGACGGACAGTATCGAAACACACATGAACACGAAAACTGATCGAATACTGGCGTCTATCGGAGTATTCCAAAATTTTTCCGCGCACAAACCACGTGACAAACAATATCTTATGAAATGTGAATAAATGTTCTCCCTCAAATGCAGGAATAGTTTCACAAAGTGCTTACAGCTAACAAGCCTCACTTGAACTGTTTAAGTGAAATTTTGGTGAATTTCTCCTTCTCATCTATGTGCACGCAGGACAGAAACTGGACCTCAGTACGTTTTGCAACTGTTCAGGAAAAATGGGCCCTGTTGTATAGTTGTATGGCATGAAATAGAATAAAATGTTGAATAATTCGGCGCGAGACGATATGCAAACTACGTTTTCTCTTGTATGTGGTTTCGAACTCGAAACATCAATACTTTCTTTGCTGTTTTCTGCTACGAGTGGATTAACTCTCTGATGTTTCGAGCACGCTGTTCGTTTCTTCTGTTTCCTGTAATGTAACAAAACTGTGGGATCTGTCCAATATGCAAAGCCCAGTGCCATGGTAGTACAGTTCTCTTTTAGTATTGTTGCTATCTTAGAACCCGATAAAAGTGCAGTCTTTCTGAGTTCGTTTAGAGATACTGACTTTAGCTCAGCAATGTTTGTTTTGGCAAGGGGTACTTTGTTTTGCCCTCGGCCATGCAGTTTCACCGAGGTACCGTACATTGCTGCTAGGTCAGCTAACTCCATGCTGCTTTGTGTGACCTGCTGATGTTCAAACTTCAACTGGGCTTTCCGAAAATGTCCTTTTTTGAGATCTTTCAAACGCCTCCGGGCAAATTTCTCATTTCTTGATGGGTGGTTTGACGGTGGTCTCTTGGGTATAGCAACTTCATGTTGCCCATCTTGACGTTCCGTCTTTGAATTCACCATCCAAAGCACCAACTGATCTTCTTTTGAGTAAACTTCGCTTTCGCGAAAGAGACCAGTGGATTCGATATCGAGAAGTTGACTGCGTTCTAAATAGGCACTTCTCTCAGCAATAGCTGAGCAATTTATTGATGCCGATTGTTGAAATTCGTTCGTCAGGGGTCCGAGGAGCGTCCAGCCAAGTATCGTTTGCGTAGCTAATGGTTCTTTTCGGTTGCCTATGCTATGTTCAAGCACCCAATGAGCTTCTGGTACGTGGTATCTAATTAGTATATCAACGTGGGGGCTAGACACTACTTCGAGCGCTGTCTCGGAGATGAGACCATCTGTTGGAGACTGATCTAATGGAGCTGACTGGTTTCATTGGCAAGCTATCTATTGCAAAGACTTCCGGAATTTCTACGGTCCCCCTACCAGTCAATGACGTTAACTGCAGGGTCAGCTTCATGGAATTGTTAAAATGAACCCCTGCAATCGCGCTGATAGTGGGAGGGGTAGGCTCGCCGACTAGTTCACAACTTTCTATAAGCCTGCGCGTAATCAGTGAGGTGTCCGGCCCCGTGTTTAAAAATGCACTGACCCTCTTTAATCCCTTGGGTGTCACGATGTCGATAGGTACGATGCCTAATCTCGCCGGTTTGAAATCATCACGTCCCGTTGAACAGACAATTTTGGGTTCATCCGGCTGGATAGGTCTATTGTTTAGAGGGCCATGTAGTAGCGGGTGATGAAAACCCAAGCATCCGTCCTGGTTACATTTCATTCCTAAGCTGCATTCAGAGACTCGATGAGAGTTGTTCAAACACATAAAGCATGAGCCAATCCTTTTTACTGCGCACCACCGATCGGGTACACTCATCCCATGAAAGGTCGGACAATCTGGTAACCGATGCAGGGAGTTGCATAGCTTGCATTCAGCAGACCTCTCGGGTTCTTGACTTATCATGTGCATGTTAGCCAAAGACTGGATTTGGTTACAGTTCTTCTCCACAATTTGAGATGTTGGTTCCCTTCCCGCCAGTCTGCAACTTTCGCGTACGATTTGCCCAAATCCACTGTTGGCGATACGGGATTGACGACCTATGAACTCCGTCAAATCGTTAAACGTAGATTCCCGCTCAAGCATATTTATTTTTTCAGCTTCCTCTGCCCATCGGCTTTGTAAATCAATAGATAGACATCGGACAATGCATTCCTGTGTGTGCAATGCATTCAGATCAGACTGGTATCCTAAGTGCTCCAGTGCTATACTGCAATTCTGCATTTTCATCACCAAACTCGACAGTGATTCAGCCTTACCCTCAGTCCTTTTCGCCTCCAATAAAACACCACCAATTAGGCTTCTAGCCACCTTGAATGGTTGTCCAAACAAATCTTTGAGGATTCTGCGCGCCCTGATGTACACCATCGGTAGATCAAGCATCGCGCAGCCTTCGATAGCACTTTTGGCTCTCCCACGACAGTAATGTAATAAATACAAAAACCTTTGACCAGGATCTGCAACTTTGCACTCAACAAAATTTTCGAATTGTTTCATGAATATACAGTATTGCTCGGGGTGCCCGTCGAAGTGGGACAGCCCCACTCTCGGCAGGTCAAGAGCCAAAACCTCGGTGGTTTTGGGCGGTCTCAAGAGTTTATTTTCGTCGATTATGGTGCCATTTCGATGTTGATATCGTGAACTACATAGACGTTTTGCTGGCTCGCTGATACCAGTTCCCTGTTCAAGAGGCTGCACTTTTCTTCTGGCTGACCGCGGCTTGTTCTTCAATTCAATCACTCTCATTCCATAGGTAATAATATCAGCCAACTCGTCTCGATTAGAAATATATGACCTGGCACTGACAGAACTAGTAGACGTAGCGCTATTCGGAGAATCAATAACACTCAAACCATCCACGAGGACTTGCCGAGTTAATTCCTGTTTTCTGATAAGGTCCTTGACTCCTCGTCTGGGCATTTCCAATGAGTGTCCTTGTCCAGGTTCAACTTGAGCATTGTAAGTCAATTCTCGCACGTCGAACAACGTGCAGCCAATTCAGACCAGTCCTAAGACCAGACGAAGATTGATTCGTAGTTTATACTGTGGTAAGTTGGAGTTCAAAAAGGGTACAAATATGTGCAAACTTCAGTTATGCGGCCAAGTAGACTCCACACTAAAAACCCGAAGGTTCGAAGCCTCGAGGCTCAAACGCGACAGTCAGAAACGGTTCAAGACCGAATTCAAATGTCTCATATGGGTAAACAAACTTGAAAAAGTGTAGTTTACGGACTAGCTTTTTAAAGTTATATCAAATATGGTCAAATTTGGAAGCATGTGGAACCTTTGGAAAAATTTCCAGTATTTGTTCTTTGCAATGCTTGTTCAGAGATGGTAAAGGAAAAAGAGCAGCGTAAACCAAGCTGGATTACCGCGGGGTATATGGGGACATGCTGGCAGTCCAGACAAATTTGGCCGGGTGGTACAGTGCATTTGTGAGGTAGAAGGAAGCTTTTCTCCTCAGAGGATTTCATAAACCACGAGACGCACCAAGTTTGGAGGGACAACAAGTCACGCGACATGTTGCACAGGGTCACGGATAGGTCAGTAGGGCGAACAGTAGGGGGCACCGTGGAGATTAGAAGAACAAATGTCACTGACATAAATAAGGAGTAGTAAAGGGGCCCAAGACACTGCCTTGGATGACGCCACTAGTAATGAGTTTGGCAGAAGATAAGTGGCAATCAACTGGCACAGCTTGTGATATGTGAAAGAGATACGAGGATAGCCAGTAGAGGGAACGGCCAGTAATACCAAGAGACTGGACTTTGGCTAACAGATGCATATGGGGAGCACGGTCAAAAGCCTCAGACGTGTCGAGTTACAGGACAACTACAGAGTTGCCGGCGTCGGCGGCAGATGATGGGACATTGAGGAAGTCCAGCTGGCAGGAAGAGCAAGAGTGGGAGTTACAGATACCATGCTGGCCAGGGTTAAGCAGGTTGTTGGATACCAGGTACTGAACAATGTGTTTTTTGATAATTCTCTCCATGATTTTGCAGACTACTGGGGGGTGGTTAATGGGCCGATAGTTATCTGGGTCGTGTAGTGCACCAGTTTTGGAGCGCGGAGTTATAACTGAAGTTTGCCATCGAGGGGGGAAGAAACTGCGAGATGGTTTATGCAATAAGTAACAATAAAGGGAGATAAGAAACATCGAGACGGAAGGGGCCGGCGAGAGATCATCTATGCCCGGTTTCGGGGAAGGTTTAATAGGGAATGCTGATTTTTCAATCTCCGGTTGCGTGAAAAGAATCGACAAAAGAGAGACAGAGGTGCAGCGATGGGTTGTAGGAGGGAGGACACCAGGGCATCTTATAGGGGAGCAAGTGAGCATTGAAGGCCTTAGAAATAGATGCTGGGATATTAGCGGTAGATGAGCCGCTGACAAGGGATTTGGTCGAGGTAAGATTGGAATGACTGGACCTTTTACTAAGCACGTTAGATAAGTTTTCAGTTTTGTTGGGGTGTGCCAAGGCGATGACCTCCTGCCTTCTCAGGTGCAAATCGGCCATGCGACTTAGCTTCAGTTGCAGCTGGTTTATGCACAGAAGGATTTTGAAGTCGCGTGATCTAGTGAGGGTAGGGTGCGGTTTAGCCAGCTTGCACTCTCAAAGTGACAAGCGTGGGCTGCTGGACTTGGGACGCGGATCTGCACATGGGTTAGCGGTACTTAAGCCGTGCAGGAGGTTGGAGTAGAGAGAGTTCACAACAGTGAGGGAATCAGAGGAGAGAAAAAAGGTGTCTCAGCTAAGGGAACGGCTTATCACTAGTACCGGGGGCCAGTTACATGAACGGCAGACAGTCGGAAAACGGGGAAGGGATTGCATGGGATAGGAACATCTGAAGCAGCTGAACTCGCACCTGACAATGCGGTGGTCACTAGTCGGGAAGTGATCCGTAATCTGGGTGGTGATATCAAGAAGAAGAATGGAGAATAACAGGTCCAAGTTGTTGTTCCCCCTAGTAGGGCCAGAGACATGTTGGGTCCATCCACCAAGACGGGCACAGGAAACGAAGGTGGAGAAGGCGGGAAGGCTAGTATAAGAGGACAAGCAGATTGAAGGAAGGTTGAAGTCACCCGCAGTTATTTTTGCGCTGGCAGGATAGCCAAGCACAGCATCAAGGACAACCACAGCAGAGTAAAGTTGTGCAAGCTCCAGACTCGGAGGGACACGGACGCAGCCAAGGAGGAGGTTCTGGTCGGAGGCATGAATGAATAGACATAGTGAATCCATAAAAAGGAGAAGGGAGGAGTGGTCAATAACACCAGCGTGGATGGTGAATTTGACAAAGGCTAAACAGCCCCTTCCAAGCCTGTTTCGGCGGGTATTTGAGAAGCATTGATGCTTAGATATGCGAACAGGGTCAAGCGGGGCATCATCTGACACCCGGGATTGAAGTAATTGTACGATGCCGGCGTTTGAGTTTAATGATAGAGATCGCAGACGCAGAAGTTTTCTAATTACTGATCAAGCGGTAATATAAACTAGTAGGAGGGAGTTCAGTGTCGGTGTGCGCTAAGCGTTGATACCCGTTGGAAGCCCATTGGGTCGTTCTGGCTATAGGAGTTAGGTCTCAGTGCGGATAGGTCGTCAATAGAAGTGGGAGGGCGGACAATGTTGGATGGGGGACAGAAAGTAGGCAAAGCGTTAGCACGGGGCGCCGGCGATCGCCGTGAGCAATCAATACGGTGGGTGTGCAACAGATTGTTGATGTAGGCCGGAGGCTGTAAAGTGGCACAGGGGGGGGCACGATGTGGCAAAGTGAGAGGTTTAGAATATCTGACAGAGCGGAGTAGACAGGACATAACATAGGGGGAGGAGCGATCAGTGACATAGGTCTGTGGAAGATTATCGACATGGTTTGAAGGGCGATTAGCGACATGGCCAGAGGTGTAGAGGGCACCGGTCAGGAAAGAGATCTTGACCGCAGATAACCTACCTGTTGGGCGGATTCGGTGCAAGGCCGGCAGGTCGTTGTAACGACAGGTCGTGGAAAATCCCCCAAAAGCCACTGCAATTCCATGTTTTAATAACATCATTCACTTATTTATGCTATTGACTTGTTTTATGCACTGTTTGTCTTTACGGACCAAAGCTTGTTTGTTCGCGCCCAGCACGCTGCTCTGTCATACCCCTGTTCTGGACCTGCATGACGCACGTGCTCCTTTCTCGCACGCCGCAATTCGGTTCTCATATTCTGAGTCCCTTCGATTGCATACTTGGTGTTCATGTCTGTTTCGTGTCATTGTTAATTTACTGATCTAGTATCGTAGAATTTCACGGATAAACGCCTTCTGATTTTGGGATCCGTATCGAATTTGGCTGCGCATTGCTCAAAGTTGTCTTACAGTCGGCGTGGGTTTGAAGTATGTGGATGAGTAACTGCGAGGTACTGTGGGGTGGGGAGCGGGAAGGGAGTGGCGAAATTCGGAAAGGTCTAGAGGCTCATGGGGGTATGGGAGCCGGTAAGTGGGGAGGGTGGGCAGGTGGGGCGAGGAATTGGGATACAGGTACGAACCTGGAGTATCCGCCAGGGTACGTGAGTGGTACTTCGGGATTATATGGAGTTGGAGAAGGGGAGCAGAGGGAAACAGCGGGGGCATGCCGAGGCCGTAGTGTGGACGGTTGGTGTCCGGGGGGCAGGAAGGGATATGAGGTAGCAACGGAGACGGAGGGCTAGTATGACCCATTCGATCAGAGAGCGGGGAAGACAGTGGAAGTGGGTGTGAGGCATTGGAAGGATGCAAGTCACTGGCGTGGCTCCAAGGGTTGCTCCTACTTACAGGGACGATGGCGCTAGACGAATCTGGATGGTTGCCCAACTGGAATCCTCCTGCAGGGTCCAAGAGTACGCTATAAGCAAATGCCGATTGAGAGTGGGGACTAATGGGTGAAGTGATTAGTGAGGACCTGGTAGGAGTGCCCGGTGGGCTCATAGATGGGTTGGGGGGACATTTATGAAGATAACTACGAAGCGTCGCGGCTGAGCTGGCAGCGGATGGGTAGTTTGTGGAGTCGTTAGAGCGAAGGCAGTGGCTGATAACACTTGTCAAGTGCTCAGAGGACTGATGAGAATTAGTACGGCGGGAGCTAGTTGTTGTCTTGTCTTGTCTCTGAGGCTACGATGGGGGAGCACAGGTTTAATACTGGAGTAGCGTGTCGCTTGGGGCCTGCGACCAAGGGGCGAGGGCTACTGGAGGTAGAGGCTACTGGGAGAGATGGTAGGAAAGGGCGTTCGTGCGAAAGTGGAGCTGGGGGTAGGGAGTTAGATATATCTAGGTCTACAGTTTGCAGGTAGACGGGGTGTGGTATTTGGTAACCTTCATGTCGGTTCCAGTGGGGATCGACTGCATGGGCGAAGCAGAGGTACTTCTCAGCCAGCGAAGTATTTCTGTTGGAAAGGGGTTTCATCAGGGAAAATCTAAACATCAGCAGACGGCGAAATGGCAGCAATTGCCGACTTTCCGCCAATAAGCTCTTCTGCCGTTGCGGGTGTTGGTTCCGTGGGTGAGGTCACACTCTGATACATGAGAAAATAGTAGCACCCATTACCTACGGGAGATACCTCCCATAATGTCAGTGCTAAGCAGGGAACAATCCTACCTGCGGCTTGTCTTGATGGAGGTCATGAAGTATAAACGTGTATTATATAAGTGTGATTGGTATGGGTCTGGGTATATGGTAGAATCACAGGTGCTACTACATATGATAAAGGCCTTCTGTAAAGCCAACGGAAAACGGCGTGCACTGTAACGTGTTTGACGGAGGTCATGAAGTATAAATGTGTACTATGTAAGTGTGTATATATCAGGGTGTGTAACACACGTTTGGGCAATGAGTGGCCAAATTCACAACGGATCCCGAAACCAAAAGGCGATTATCCGTGATATTCTACGATACTGAATTATGGAATGAACTAAGACACCAAACAGGTACAAACCTCAATTATGAGATCAAAAGGACTGAACAAACGAGAAACCGAGTTGCGGTGTGTGAGCGAGGAGCACGTGCGTCACCCAGGTCCAGAACAAGGACATGAAAAAGCAGATCTCTAAGCGCGAACAAAAAACAATTGGTCCGTAAGAACAAACAGTGCGTAAAGACAAGTCAGTAGTGTGGGCAAGTGAGTTTTGTTAAGAAAAACATGGAACTGCAACGGTTTTAGGGGGATTTACACGACCGGTCGTTACAGGGTGCATGATAGTTCATTACATCAGTATGTCGTAAACGCCCTCGCGCATGGGGGTTCTTTGGCCCACCTCAAAGACGAATGAGGGATAGTCTACTGGGTTTTCGTGTTATCGGCTTCTCCGTCACCACTCTCGAGGAGGCTGGTGCTGCGTGCGTCGTGGATTACCGTTCCGTTGACCTTCTTTACCTTTACAGTTCTTATCATTTCGCCTGAGCTTTCGATGGTTTCCATGACCACTCCCAAAAGCTAGGTGCTGAAATGCGCTTGCTCGTCTGCGACCATCACCACATCCCAAACCTGAATGGTCTCGTTTTGACCAGTCACTTCTGTCGAGCCTGTAGAGCTGGTAGGTACTCCCGAAGCCATCGCCTCAAAAAACATCGGAAAGATAGTTTGCCTGCTTCCCCCGGTGGAGGTACCTCCCGCGAAGATTTACCGGCATTTGGGAACCCTCGTTCGATCTTAACGTTAATAAGTCGTTCAAGGTAAGCACCAGATGAGTGGAGTCGCCGTTCATTACTGGAAACAAGGGGCAGTTTTTAGAATTCTCTCGACCTCAGTCATGACTTGTTCAATGTCGCGTAGTTGGGCGGCTGTTGCTTAGTAATCAACAGCAATATTCGCATGGCGGACCTGATCAGGCCCTCCCATACGCCGCCGCAATGACTGACCTGAGGGGATTGAAGTGCCATCGTATGCCATAGGCCACGGTTCGATTCCACATTTCGTCCCTGTTAATGTTGTTATGCCAACGATGCAGTTTTCGGTGGGCACCCACAAAGTTCTACCCATTGTCGGAGTGTATATCTGCTGGTACACCTCTTCGGTTGATGAAGTGCCGCAAGGCCCGCAGGGGAGAGTCGGTTTTCACCGAATGCTAAACTTCTAAGTGTACCGCACGTGACTTCCTGCACGCCATGATACACCCGTATCATTTTTCTGGCCTCTTCCCATACCTGGTCCACAGGGGCCCGAAATAGTCCACCTCGGTGTCGCTGAACGGCCACCAATCCAGAGCCACTCTGCATTCTGGTAGCGGGACCATGTGTTGTTTTCCCGCTGTGGCATTGCGTCTCCTACAATGTGCACAACGCTGGATTACACTTTTACAGTCGCTCTTCCTCTCAGCAACCAAAGGCGCTTTCGGATAACGCTCGTAACGTGACTTTCTCCGGCGTGTACCCCCACCGCGTGAATGCGTTGGATCATTAGCTCTATCACAGGTTGTCGAGCTGGTAGCAGTATGGGGTGTTTCGTGTCAGAGCTCGGATGGAAGTTGGTCAGCCTACCATCTACCCGTGGCAGTCCATCAATGAGTTTGTGGTTTAAATGCTTCAGGTCACCTCTCGGAGATGATATTCCTTTTTTGAGCGGTGCCTCTTATTCCGCCCTCTCGAGTTCTCGGGTGGAAGCCTCCCGTTGTATCATCTTTAATATGCCGTGGTCTGCGGCTCGTAGTTCATCGGGACTTATCTGGCCTACTCGTACCCGGTCGGAGATGCAGACTCCTTTCATGACTAGCAAATGTCTGTTGAACCCGGTCAACCAAACTAATGAAAGAAGTGTCCCATCCATGAGGAAAACTTGAACAATCGTGACAAAATGAACGACGCCTCGACGACAGCGGCCGTCATCACCACGCCTTTGATCTCTAGTTCCAATTCCAAGGGGGTTTCGTATACGGGCCAGTCCTGTTCAGGTATTTGCAGGAACTTCGGTCCTCCCGTCCACGCGTCCAGTTGTCGGAAGTTGATCGCATCTCGGGAGCACAGATCGGCTAGATTATTGTCAGGCCTAAGGTGCCTCTACTGGTTCATGGTCAATTCGTCGTGGATGATCGTGAGTCGGCTCGCAACGAAAGTACTAAAACGGCTCCTGACGTTGTTAATGTAGTACAGCACTATCTTCGAGTCCGTCCAGAAACCAGCAGACCAAATGTAGAAGTCGAAGCATCTCTTTATCGCTTGTACCGCTCTGACTGCTAACACGGCTGCGCTGAGTTTAAGGCGCGGGATAGAAACTGTCTTCAGTGGGGCAACGTGGGCTTTGGCAAACGAGATCCTCGTAGTATACTGTACATCGCCCGTGCACCACCGTCCGCATACCACAGCTCCATAACCGACTTCGGATGTGTCAGAAAAGGCGGTCAGTTCTCCCGTCCGTGTTGCATGACCAAGGGGCAAGCATCGTGGAATCCTTATGTCCCCTAGTTTCTTTAAGATGTTCAGAAATTCTTCCCAGTCCAGCAGGTCTTCTCGGTCCAGTGACTGGTCCCAACTGACTTTCTTACAGCAGAGCCGCTGCAGCAAGATCTTTCCAGGTAACAGCCTGGGTGAGACGAAACCGAGCGGATCGAACAAGCTAGAGACAGCAGACAGTTCGCCACGACGGGTTACTGGCAGCCCGGGAGCGTTTAGCTCAAAAACAGGGTCTTCCGTTTCCGCGTTCCATTTTATCCCTGGAGTGCGTTCGGTAGGGAGTGCAGAGCCGTCCAAAGCTCCAACCCTATCGGCCTTCTCGTGGTACGGGATGACTTCCAGCACTTCTGAAGCGCTTGACATCCATTTCGTTAGGTGGAAGCCGCTCTCTTCCAGCAATCCTATCAGGCCCCTGAACTGCGCTAGGGCCGGGTCTACATCATCGAGTGACCCACAAACGTCGTCCACGTAGATGTTTCTGCTGACGCTATCTACTACATACCGGCGGACCAAACCTCCATATTTTTTCGCTGATTCTCGAAGGGCGTAGTTCGCACAAAACGGTGATGAAATGGCTCCGTAGGAGTGGACGGTCATCCTATAATTTATCACTGCGTTGTCCCGGTCCTTCTCTTCCCACCACGGTAAACGCAACGCATCTCGTTCCTCTACCGGTATTTTCACCTGGTGAAACATTTCCCCGATTTAAGTAGACAAGGCCACTCTACCCTCTCTAAAACGGCATAAAACTTTGATCAGTGACGTTGTCCAATCGGACTCTTGTAGTAGGCGATCGTTTATTGACTTGCCCTGGAACGTGGCCGCACAGCTAACACTACCCGCAGTTTTTCGGGTTTCTTGGGGTCGATAACCGGGTGTTGAGGTAGATAACAGATCCCCTTTCGGCCGTTAGTGGTAGCAGGCACCCTTTCAACGTGGCCGAGAGCTTCATTTTGCTTCATTAGTTCTGCATATCGCTTCCACAGATCCTGGTGTCGGATGAAGCGTTCTTCCATTCGAAGTAGTCTTTGCAGAGCATAGTTTCTGCTATCAACTCAATGGTCGGCTGACGTGCGTCGTGGGAGGGGAACCCCAAACTGTTTCTTAAGGCCTCTAGCTCCTTGCCGCATTACTTACAGAGCAAAGTAATCCTCTTGAGACAACCATAGTCTCTCGTCTTCGATGTCGTGAAACTCCCTTCGATACGGCCGCTGCAATTGACACCATATGCCGCCCGTTTCGGCTGATACGTGATTCATGGAACCGCGTTCCCCTACCGGACCATATAATATCCGTCCCAGAGCCGTGCGTACGGCATGAGATGTCCGGCGGTCTCCCACCCTCTGGTCAAGTACCCAATGTGCCTCTGGTACGTCGCAGCCGATAGGTGGGTCCACTTCGTCGTCTTCACAGTCCACAACGGTTGCATCGTGCAGGTGGGGCCACCTAGTCAAAATTGCGTTCACCGACCTTGGTGCTCGCAGGAGAAGATTGGCTAATGTAAATGCCTCCGTTGATTTGATTTGCTCGTTAGTGTCTAAGGAGATGAGCCGTAACCTCAAACGGACGACAGTTATTACTTGAGTTCCTCCCACCGTGCTCACTGCCAACGACGTCGTACTTTTAGCGAGCCCGTGTGCGTCAGCAAACTGCTCTTTCACCATGGTAGTGCCCAATCCACTGCCGACGAACGCCAACGCTTTGACCACCCCAGTTGGGGTCACCACTCCCACGGCGACTACTCCTAATGGTATTGGTTTACTGGCCGACCGAAACGTTGAGCAGATAACACTGGGCTTGGTGTTCGTCCCTGGGGCAGTAACTCTCGCCCGGTGTAACAATCGATGGCGTCTGCCCGCACAACCCTTGTGACCACACCTGGTCCTTGTTCGACAAGCTGTCGCCTGGTGCGTGGTGTTGAGGCATATAGGGCATGCTCCTGTCGTCCTCGCCATTCCCCAAAGTTGGTTCACCATGGCGCTGATGAACTTGGGGCATTGTGGTAGCCCATGGCTGGCGGCACAGGGGCTGCTACTTGGATGCGCTATAGACTCGCGTAGAATATCGTGTGCGTTGGTCCAGGGCTGGTATTTCGGATGTTTCCGTGCAGTGGTTTGAGTCTGGTTAGTGCTAGATTTGTTTACTCGGTAACTGTCCCGGATAAGTCGGCCAAGTCTACTGTCGGCTTTTTGGTTTGCCTGTCCAAGTATTCGGTCAAATCTTCGAAGTTAGCCCCACGGTCGCTCCGTCTTATACGCTCCGCTTCTTCCGCCCACTGACCCTGTAGTTCAAGCGAGAGGTGATGGACTATGCCCTCCAAAGTATGCACTGCATCGAGGTCGACCTTGTAATCTAAATAGTCGAGGGCTATTGAATAGTTCTGCATTTTGATCACTAGGTCGACCATTGTATAGACGTCTCCCTTGGTTCTTTTTGCCTCTATCACTGCGCCCGCCATCAGATTACGGGCTACCTTGATTGGCTGGCCAAACAGGTCCCTCAAAATATTTTTGCTTGTGTGTGGCCTTGTTCTGGATCGAGCATGGTACACCCATCGATGACTTCTCTTGCTCGGCTTTGACAGTAATGAGTCAGGTAGAGGAACCTTTGCCCAGGGTCGGTTATCTTGTTTTCGACGAAGGTTTCGAACTGCCTGATGAACCTGCAGTAGTGTTCAGATCGTCCGTCAAAAACTGTCGGTTCTACTTTTGGCAGATCGATCGTTGGTGGAGTTGATTTTTAACATTCGGCTACCGGCGCAGAGTTTCCCATTTTCATTTGCCCCAGTCTATCAGATATGTCGTAGTCGTTGGTGTTCTGCTCTTACTCGTTCTGTCTATACTTCCCTCCCGCTTCCTGGACCTGTTGTCTAGGTGATAGCAGTTTTTGCTCTAGGTCTAATATCCCTACCTTAAATAGATCGACATTCTTGCAATCCATATTATCCTCATTAATACACGAGCTAGCACTGACAGGACTAGGTGACCCAGCGATAACTAAAGGGTCAAAAGTACCCGAAACCCTTCCAGTGAACTGCCGCATTACTTCCTGTCCGAATTTCAATCGCTCGGATACGTTTTTTGGCACTTTGCATATTTTCTCAGTCCAAGTTGGTAAATCGAAATTTGCAAGACAACTGTGAGCAATGCGCAGCCAAATTCGATACGGATCCCAAAATCAGAAGGCGTTTATCCGTGAAATTTTACGATATTAGATCAGTAAATTAACAATGACACGAAACAGACATGAACACCAAGTATGCAATCGAAGGGACTCAGAATATGAGAACCGAATTGCGGCGTGCGAGAAAGGAGCACGTGCGTCATGCAGGTCCAGAACAGGGGTATGACAGAGCAGCGTGCTGGGCGCGAACAAACAAGCTTTGGTCCGTAAAGACAAACAGTGCATAAAACAAGTCAATAGCATAAATAAGTGAATGATGTTATTAAAACATGGAATTGCAGTGGCTTTTGGGGGATTTTCCACGACCTGTCGTTACAACGACCTGCCGGCCTTGCACTGAATCCGCCCAACAGGTAGGTTATCTGCGGTCAAGATCTCTTTCCTGACCGGTGCCCTCTACACCTCTGGCCATGTCGCTAATCGCCCTTCAAACCATGTCGATAATCTTCCACAGACCTATGTCACTGATCGCTCCTCCCCCTATGTTATGTCCTGTCTACTCCGCTCTGTCAGATATTCTAAACCTCTCACTTTGCCACATCGTGCCCCCCCCCTGTGCCACTTTACAGCCTCCGGCCCACATCAACAATCTGTTGCACACCCACCGTATTGATTGCTCACGGCGATCGCCGGCGCCCCGTGCTAACGCTTTGCCTACTTTCTGTCCCCCATCCAACATTGTCCGCCCTCCCACTTCTATTGACGACCTATCCGCACTGAGACCTAACTCCTATAGCCAGAACGACCCAATGGGCTTCCAACGGGTATCAACGCTTAGCGCACACCGACACTGAACTCCCTCCTACTAGTTTATATTACCGCTTGATCAGTAATTAGAAAACTATTGCATCGGCTTTTTCTGGCATACACCTCAGAAGCTGATATTATAGTGGATCCTTCAATGCACCCGAAAACCCAAGGTTTACTAGCGGATGGTCGCTTCTCGAACTCAACTTTCTCTGAAATCCACCAGAGAATTGAAAGATACAAAATGCGGTGGTCTTTATTAATCCTATCGTCTTCCTTTTTCCTTTAATATAACATCGTTGCTTCCAGCCTGCGATGTATCACACCACGAGTGCGGCCGCGTACTACTGAGAAAGAAGTCACAGTGGTATATGTGTCCACTTCTGTTTCATTTCCTTGAGGAAAACATTGCCGCGGGGTTCATTAGAATTATAGAAGCTGTCACTCCATTCAAAAGCATGAAAATTGTCGCCGACAAGGCCTGATTGCAGATGGATGTCCCTAAGTCGGCAATCACGCATCATCACAGTCTCCCGAGCCAGGGCCGTCCACCTCGCTCAACAGCCCATCACGGTTAACATATTTATACACAAGCACGCACACCATCCATAAATGCGCCACCGGTGGATTTAGACCTCGACATATCCCGCTCGTCGCCAACTCTTCAGCGCCCATCTAAACCGCTCCACATGGCAACTCAGTCACCACCATCACCTATAGGGCATACCGAAAGCCGGGCCATACAATCATCTTTCACAGACAGCTGCCGCTCAGCTATTGGCTTGTCTTCCAAGCAAGCCGAGAAGGTGATTGCTTCCAACTCGCCACCCTGTACCAGCCAATCTGCAACGACATATTCCCCAACAACATTGAGTGACGGTTCTTCCACCATCCCTGTTGCTTCCCGTGGCCTGGATCACCTCAGCATCGTAAGCACAAAGCCCCTAGTTTGCCTCAAAAACCAGCCTTGGGCCTCTTGTGTGGGCGCTAAACAAATTTGTACCCAACCACCATCTTCATCACCGGCACACCCACCGAACTCCTCGATCCCCTCATCGGTATTCCACCTGTGCACCTAAGTAAACATCTGAAGACCCATGTAGCCAACCCTAAAGTGGAACATGCAACTACTCGTATGTCACCTTCATCCTGTCCACCGATGCTCCCCATATTGCGAATTCACCCCTATGCAAACCACCACTTTCTTTGGCAACACAATTCGAACCGTCTCATTTTCCTGTACACCACACACCGTACTCGACCAATGTTTCACCCGGTCGAATTCGGTTACCAGACCTTCTTTTACGCCTCTCGCCCCACTGCAGCCCTTCCCTGTACCCTACCAACCTACCTACCTCAACCCAACCGCGGCAGTATTTCATCAACCACCCATTCTAATCGGGCTCCCACTTCACCCAAGCAATCAGGGGTATATCCCACGGCTACTCGGTACCGACGCAAAATGCCTTTTTGTTTTCCTTATGTGCCCTGGGCGAAACACGGCCCTATGCCATAGCCCTGTCCTAGTGTATTCGTTCACACCCGTTCCCCAATGGCGGTATAACCACCAGTCCACCAACCCGTATATCACCCACAAACCGAGGCCTCGCCTCTATAATTGCAGACGATATTTCTAACCTCCATCCACTCCACGCCGTTTCTTCGCTCCAGACAACCCACTCATCGTTACCGAAGCTCCACTTGACTTCTTGGTTGATCCGGCCTGCCACTCCACGCACTCCCAATCGAACTCAGAAATCACTAAATTCGATTGTACTACCTGACCTGCCACCTCTCCCCCAATCTTCATTGGCCATTCTGATACTGACCAAATGTCCCCATATTAGTCCTGGACTTACACACATTAATCTACTCAGGACTGTCTCATCCACTTCGTCAGCACCAGGGCTATAAATGCCACTACCTCTGTCTCCCCAGCCTCAACGCTAGCACAAATACCTGTTGCGACAATACAAGGAAGAGCAACGCGCATGTCCGTTTTCGTCATCGTCACTCGGTCACTACCAGCAAAAAATCACCTTCTGTGTGCCCGTGTCCTCGTGTTTAACTACGGCCCCATCCTCATCACAGAAAAGTGGCTTGACGCAAACACTCCCAACTTATACCCCACCATATCCGGTTACAAGGCTTTCAGCAACTCCAGAATACATTGCCAAGGAGGGGGTTGCCTAACATACTTCAGAGAATTTTTTTTGTTTCTGTAATGCAACACCCAGTCGTTGACGCCGTTGATGACTCAGTCTGGGTAACACCTAGATCGCAGTCACAAGAACTCTTGCTTGGATGCATTTATCGATCACCCGAATCAACCGGGGACAATATTGTACTTGTTATTGAAGATCCCCACTTTGCCTTCGACTGCCCCATCGATCACAAGTTGATCGCAGGTGACTTCAACGCACCAGGAGTGTGTTGGTCGTCACACTGTGGCCCACGAAGTTATCAGGATTTCGTTACCTGCACACACCTTGGTGGTTGGGCTCAACATGCTCAGCCACCTACTAGAGGAAATAACACTATAAATCCTCTGTTTTCTCAAGGACTCAATAAGGTAACCGCCCATGTAGGAAGTAGCCTCCTCGGATTTGATCACAAGGCCGTCTCATGCGAGTTCTCTGCACCGAAAATCGTTATTTCCTCTAAACCATCAGCCAGGCCATATCACTCAGCTCACTAGAGCAGCCTTCCAAACATAACCAGATCTCAAAATTGGGATACATCATTTCTTTTTCCCGATCTTTAGGTGGTAGCGGATCAGCTATATTCTATCTACAATCAGTCTTCAAACACTATCACCCAAACTATGCCGGCACTGACGAATTCTAGAACAAACAGACTTTTGCAGATGAAAAGCAAACTCTCAAAACCTCGACGACTCACCCTCAAAACTCAGGAGCTGTCGGTATATATCCAAATGGGCCGACTGTCAATGACAGTCAAATCACAAAGTGAACTCATTCTTACTCAGCAAGAATCAAAGGCTTTATGCCACACCAAGAAGACGGAAATCCTGGGTAAGCTGATGAGAACAAGAAACCCTCAAACCCGCAAGATTATACCTTTCTTCACTGTCAACAAGCCCCATCTCGATAGACCAGAAGGAAAAGCTGATGCTTTCAACACATTTTTTGCTTCAACCCTAACGGCCGGTGTACCCACTCCTGGAGTACAATCTGCTTGCCTACCCAGTGAGACTCTGTCCACATTTTCACTCCACTTCATGAAACCATATTACCGCCCAGGTCCGGACGGCATTCCAAAGGCTGCTTCTACTCTGGGGGGGGGGGGGGGCAGACGTCGCTATCCTTCCAACTCATGTATTTAACCTGTCTATGAAATTTAGACGGCTCCTTACCCAATGGAAAACCTCTACAATTACCCCTTTGCACAAAAAAAGCTCCCTTCATTTTCTCGAGGATCATTGCCCTATTAATTATACACCCATTACCTTCAGAATCATGGAGAAGCTCATAAAGAATAAGATAATGGCCCACCTTTTAACAAATAACTTGCTCATTGCGGGTCATCACGGTTTCCCGAAAAACCGTTCGTGCTCTGATGGTCAAGTTAACTTCTCGAACCCAGTCACGGAGGCTTCTGACAAAGGCGCGCCCATGATTATTATCACGCTTGATATGAAGAAGGCTTTTGACAGAGTCTCACACAATTGGCTCATTGCAGGCCAAACCTTATGGCATCACGAACCCATCACTCAGTTGGTTGGATTCTTATTTCTTCGACCGTCATCAGTTGGTTCAGGGCGATGGGTCCGTCTCCAAACCCAAACCTGTCACCAATGGTGTCATACAAGGCAGAGCTTTGGGCCCACCGCTCCTCTCCATACACGTAAATGATGTTTTCGATGTTGTTCACCATGGCTGTCTCTCTCTCTCTTCGCGAACAACATAGAAATCTTGCATAGTTTTGATACTAGACTTCTTAGTACAGTTGTCAGTGATATACGGCAAGATTTAACAGCTGCTAGTTCTTGATACACCACTTCTATATTGAAATTTTCTGCGGAGAAAAGCAACATTCTTACCTCCAGGCATAATGTCCCCCTAGGTATGTTCAGTATTGATGGTCACCCGATTTCCATCAGCCCATTAGTACGAGATCTAGGCTTGCAGTTTTCAGCCACCTTCACTTTCTTCGGACATAATACCACTCAAGTTGCGAAGGCTAGAAGAATCGTAGGCCTGCTTCATAGAATTTTCCGCCTTCCGGTAAGCATATTCAATACCCATAAGACCCACGTTAGACTCTTTCTAAAACACTGTTCCACAGTCTACTCTAACACGCGCCACTGGGACAGAGCGGCTATTGGAAAGGTTCAACGGCCAATGACAAAAGAGTTGACTGGCTTTTCCACTCAACTCAATTAAAGCCAGCTCTGTGAACACTTGAAACTAGATCCGCTATGGCTTAGTCGCGTGAATCTGAACCTCATATTCTTTCGTGGTTTTGTTGCAAATCGAACCGTCGTATCAGGACCGCAGTCCAGAAGCCTAACGGACTCAATATTCTTTAAGACTGAGAGAAAACACAGTTACTGCTCCCATTTCTGGAAGTGCTCTTGGATCCAACTTTTTCCTGGGTAAATATGCAGCATTATGGAAAACATTACCCGGTGACATACGTTCTGTACGGCCGTCCAAGACGTTCCAGACCCAAGTAAGCAAATGCCTCGCAGTAAAAACTATAATCCAACTTATAGATCCGTACGTGGAGAAAGGGCATTTGAAGTTGGATTAGGTTTCTAATAGTTTTCGAACTACTTTCATTTGAGCAGCTCATTGTCTTTTGGGGCATAGCCGCGCTTGTTTCATCCACTCACGTTACTCACCCATTCTTTCTTGCTCCTCTTCTGTATCTGATCCTGCAGTTTGCTTTTTTAATTCTCCCCCGGCAAAGGCCGACAGGCACAGCCGTTGAGCTTTCTCCGGAGTGCCACACTAACTGGACTCAGGCCCCAGTTATGAACGCATTTCCTTTTTTCTTTCTCTCCATGCCGTAACTTCCAGCTTCTTTTGTTCTACGATTTCCTACAGAATGGTTTTATCTTCAGTCCGGTAATTCTGTTCCGCTTTCATCTGCTTCGTTGAATCTGGCAACAAATAATTTTCCGGTTCCGCCCATCCTCTTATCGCTTTTTTCGCATCCACGGCATGGCTATTAATAACTTGCTTCTTGACGTTCACCTACCTACTTTTCTTCTTCCTCTCATCCTACCTGGCCATATTACACTCTAATTTGCATACGAATACTTAGCCCGCCATTGAAAATCCAGTTCGAAGCTTCGTCAAGACAATACATTCCCGCTAGGTTTCACCTGACTTTGACTCACTGCTATACCTGAGGTTCGTGGGTTTGAGACTGTTCTCCACCTTCAACCTGCTGCTCATAGGACGCCTCATTTTTCTATGCAACACTCACTCACGATCGCTCAAAAAGTTCTTTCATCCGAATTTACAAGTATTTTTCTACCGAAAACATCCTCTCCTCTATTTAACAGTTTTCGGTATACGGAATCCTGTGATCTTTACGGTTTATCAGTTGTCACCTTCAGCTTTCGACTTTCGGCCAAAAATCGTTGTCTTATCTGTTCTAATCACCGTTGCCACCGCACTAGCTGGCGGTCAACCTCTGCAAAGCCAGTAGTACTACCTTTCCAACAACCTCGTCGTGACCTTGAAGTTATCCTGCTACCAAAATCGGCGGTGGCCCGTATACATATTGGGACCCGTCCGACTCTGTTAGTCGCAAGATCAAGCTGTTAAGTGTTGGCCCCAGGAATGCTGCCATCATGTGACTGATTCTTCCCTCCTGTCTTTTTCTTTCACAGCTTGTGGCAGCAACATCCCTGAAGGTTGTGGCATCTGGTCTCTGGCGGTCTCACAATAAGCGGAAGCTGTCACCCGTATCAGTCTCGGACCCAGTGGGCCACGTGTAAAGAAAGGCGGGTCAAGGGGAAACGGGAAGTTGACCCTACGGCTTGAATTCACTCTTCATCTCCTCTATAAAAAGACGACAAAATACATTTCTGGCTGGGGTGGTCTCGGGCCAATGCTCTCCACCCTCTTCATTACAAATGGATTTCTGATAACAGCCTAGACCCGGACCTGCATATGGGGAACCCCAGGCTTCCGGGTTAACTTTCAGTTCCTTTTGCCTAAACCAGTGTGGGGTTACAGCACATTGTTCGAGCTCTCTACGCATGCTTGCCGACTCTGCCTTACCCAGAATCAACCCTTTTGGGTTCCTTACAAAATCCTTGACCAGCTTGCTGATGTTTATTGCAGTAGTCGATGTACGGTCCGAATAGTTGCATCATGTGGCCTTTGCTCTGAAAACGCCTTTGCATTGATACGCCTATGCTTAACAGCTATGGTCAAAGCCTCGCCTATATTGCTGTCGGAACGAGGAACGTAATCATTGTACTTTTATAATTCACCATCCACAAATTCGCCTTTTCTTTGTTCCCGTCGAGCCCAAGCATTAATAATGTAGTCCAGGGTCAGCGATGATTTGTCTGCTAACATGTTGACTCAGTTACAAAAACCAAATGCCTACTGACACTAACTCCCCTAAAAACCGCTATTCTTCTAATGAAAGATGATCGCCTTCGCTTAATTCTGTCGTTCCAAGCTATAGCTCACTGGTCTCACTGTCCTTTTTCTTGCACTTCTCCGATGACTCGAGTCTTACCAGGAAGATTACCATCCTTCAATAACCAATACTCACCGATCTGCGCATTTTGCCCATGGTATGTTTTGACCCCATTCCACCCAGCAAGCGTATGCATCTGACTGCTCATGACCCTACGGAAAGTCAACACATTTACGTCCACACAAAAAGGCATCACCTTAGCGCTAGGCATTTCCTTTATTTTTATAATTTCTGCCACCTTCACTTACATCCGGGCCAACAACCAGACTGCTGTCTTCCTTTTCCCCATTCCCATTTCTGACCGCACCCTCCTCTACGGTCTTATTTTTGGTCCTATGCTGGGCTCCTTTTTTCTTCTACGACCTATCAGCCTAAACATTTTGCACTCTGGCCAAGCCTTTGCTTAATATTTCCGTCATCAACCAAATGTCCCACAAAACTACCACTGTCTCCGCCAGTTAATTCTTCATGGATCGGCCCACTGGCCGTCAGGTAGCATTGCCAGTCTAATTTCTATTAAGCCGTTAATCATAACCCCAGCTGGAACATTCTCCAGACTGCCGCATTCCTCATCTCTTTCAGAACACACTGGTGGCCTGGGTATCCTATCAACCAAACCGACGATACCCCCGGATTACCCTACGGACTAAACGATTTGATCGATCGGATTGGCCGTGGTAAAACCCATATGCGTACCTGCTGGGGCCTTATATGGAGCACCTTACACGACTGACCAGTGATCACAATCCCAAAGCAAGGGTTACACTCCATCATGATAGTCTCACCGGACCGCCGGATGGATTCCTGACATGCCTCGAAATCTTGAATTATTACACGGGTTCGGGGCTCTGAGCCCAATTGCCCCGGTTCTTGAGGAAATCTTTGATCGTCATTCTGATTCAACGAGCTAAAACGAGAGTAAAAGGAAGCGGGGGAAAGGGGGCGGGGGCGGTAACAAAAACAAAATATTCATAACGTCATGCAGTCTCAATGCGGACAGTGCCTTGGGCGGAATGGGGGTGCGACATTCGTAAACATATAGCAGAATAGGAATGCAATAAAAAAAAGTCTTTTTCACTTTTTTGGACCAAAAGTTACTGAGAGGCCCAGGTAGAGGTCTGATGTTTCTTTAAAGATAGATTTGATCCGCAAGAGAACAATAGCTTCCAGAATGGCGTTCCACAGATTAATAACCTTATAGCTGAAAAAGTTAATTCGTAGTGAAGCGCGCGGTCTCGATTTAAAAGCCCTTCTGCTGTGACCACGGGGAGAAAAAACCGGACAGACGGAGAAGAAGCAATCACTTTGACCTGATCCAAAAAGGTGAAGCACCGAAAACAGATCACCCCTTATGCGTCTTAAGTCAGGGGGATAGAGGTTGGGTAGTGCGAGGCTGACGGAATAGGGTAGGCGAGAGAGACCCCACACTGTTTTGGTGGAGGTCCTCTGAGCTCTTTCTAAGATCTCACGGTCTTGGACAAGATCACAGAGCATTATCTGACTAACGTGCTCCAGCAGATGTAGGATATACATGCTAAAAATTGTGGGAAATTGTGGGAAATTGTCTCTGGAAATGCGCGGGAAAGACCTTTGATTCATAGTTAGGACTCGAAAGGCAGGCTTGCTCGCAAGTTGACGATGAGAGAAGGACCAGTTACAATCTAATCGGAAACCGAGCACTTTGAATCGGTCAACCCCAGGCAATGTGGTTGATTTGTTGATGGAAAAAGTGTGATCAGTCTCTCTGCCAAAAGACATGCTTACTCATTTGCCATCGTTAACTGGGAAGTTCCAGTCCTCGGACCAGTGTTTCGTCTCAATAGCTGCCATTTGCAGGCTTTCAACTTTTGAACTGCAGAGGGTTACGTCATCTGCGTACATTGCGTTGTTCACAGGAAGGGCTGTCGGAAGGTCGTTTATTTAAATCAAGGAAAGAAGAGGACCAGAGACTGACCCTTGGGGGGCCCCAGTTGTTACTAGGGCGGGTTGGGACAAAACAATCCCCAGCTTAACTACAAAGATGTGATCGGTAAGGAAGCTGTATAAGATCGCCAACACGGAGCCTATGATCCCGTTTGTCTGCAGCTTATAAAGAAGAGGGGAATGAGGGGCCTTGTCGAAGGCCTTAGCAAAATCGATGAATACAGCATGTGAGAGCTGGTCATCATCGTAGGCTTTCGTCAGACTATCCGTGACAGTAGGCATATTATTGATGCATGACATGCCCAGGAAAAACCCATGTTGGAACGAGGGGAGGATCCTATTTCTATGCAGAAGGGAAAGAACCGTGCCCTTAAGAATTCGCTAGAAAATTTTGCCGGTGATGCCAGCTAGACTTACGGGTCTGTAACTAGAAGCAAGATGTCTACTATTTTTCTTATAGATGGGTGTGATGGATGCTTTTTTCCAGCTACTGGAGGAAACTCCATCGTCAACACCGCTGAAAAAGAAGCATAAGGAGCAGACAATATGCCCGCAGTTTCCTTGAGAATGCTGGGGTGAATTAAGTCAGGACTCGTGGAGCAGTATTGGCGGCGCTGTCGGAAGCCTTGTGAGACTGCTCCAATGGGAATAGTGACGTAGTTAAAGGTAGGGACCAGAGATAACGGGTGCATGGTAGGGTGGGTTGTATGGGTAAAGAGCTAAAAACAGTAAGAAAGCAGGAGCTGCGGGCCTCGGCTACCCGGCTGGGGGAAGTGATTGGGGATACGGCACTATCCTTGAGAGCTAGTGGCCTCGGAATTGTGTCCCCGAGAAGGCGCATGTACTGAAAGAAGAATGCCTTATTGGTCCGTGCTCGGGTGGACGGATCGTTGGACCTAATCTTGCCTTTGCGTATTTTCCGTATAATTCTGAAATCTTCTGTGTCTCTGACAAGGCCTGTGGTTTTACGTCAAGCAAAGAGGCTTGCTTGTACATCTAGAATGCGCTTAATGGGGCGAGGGAGGGGTCGCTTACCGGTCTGTGGAAGGCGAATTCTGGGGACAAATAGCCTACCAGCCTGGAGATCAACTCTCTAAGATTCTCTGCCATTCAATCAGCAGACTTACCTAGGTTAGTTGAACTTAGCTGAGAGCGACTTAATGCATAGACTTGGTCAAGATTGGTCCTTTTGAAGGATCTCAAAATTTTGATTTCTGAGGGAAGAGGAGGCCATTTCACAATATAATCAAACCCAATGAGAATGTGATCACTTTTGCCGAGAGGTAGCAAGTAGTGCACCCCATCTACTTGGAACCATTCGTTGGTGATGACCGGGCCTAGCAGGAAAGAGGCGTGTTCTGTGCCATATCTAGTCGGATCTCTTACTTTCTGCACCCTTGGATACGAGATCTAGGAGGGTTTTACCAAAGGTGACATCCGAGGCGTCAGCTCTTTGTCAATCGATACCGGGTGAGTTGAAGCCACCAGCGACTGGAAGGTAGATGAAGTCTGTGTAGCTTTTCAGGGAGCCTAATAAGTCTATGAGACATAGGCTATCAGCTGAATTGCACGCGGGAAGACGATAGACTTCACCAAGCAGTAGGGTATCCGTCCTAGAGAGGGTGAACACAACACCTAGACAAGCTATATATGAAAAGTTAGGGGTTGTCAGTATGGTGAGGAAGGGGAAAGAATTGTCTTAGCATATGAAAACCCCACCTGCACGACCTCTGCTGGAGTCCTGCCTTACAGTGAAGTATCCCGGAATGGATATTTCGGCATCAAGCGTACCAGGGGTGAGCCGGGTTTCTGTGAGGGCTACGATCCGAGGCTGTTTATCCACCGCGAGCTGCCAAAGCTCCAAGATCTTATTCAGCACACTTAGGCAGTTGCTGTAAAAACGCTCGGGCACATGCTCGGGACTTGTTGCAGCATCGCCAGAGACAACTGATTTTGGGTTTGAGAAGTTTCGACGTCTAGTAACCTGGGGGGTATCGTACCAAGCGGACATTCTACATCCTTCTGTCTCCGGAAAGAGTGGGCTGCTTTTTGTGGTTAACCTTTGTGCGCACTGCATGGTTCACAGCTCTGAGTTCTCTTGTTGCTGACCCCTTTTTGCGTAGCCGCACCGGGTATCTTTTCTTTTGCTTTAACGTCTTAACCGCAGATTTCAGCAGGAACAGGTTGCAGGTTTGTATCGGGGCCAAAGAACGAGTAAGTCCGGTCCGGTAGAAGCCTTGTTAGAAATGTTGGGGTCCAGGATACTTTTTGTAGGCATCAGATGTTTAGTAGCACTAGGTCTACCACTGGAGGTACTTTCCGCGACGGGAGATGGAGTGAGTAGGGAAGCTGCGGATGGTGGGCATGCTGCTTGATCCTTAAGGCGAGTTGCCTTCACGGAAGGCAGGACTCCGAGCCTGGGACCGGCATTTTGTAGGGTTGCTGGCCTAGCCTTCTCACTGCGGAGCCTTAGATGGAGTGAATTGTCAATAATTACTTCATCGAGCTCTTTTATTTCCTCCTTGAGCCTTGTGGCTGGGGAAACAATTCGTTTGGCTGCCTTTGTAAAGCCCATTTCAATGAGAATGCCGTGTACCCGACTGGTGCTTTTGGTTACCAGCAAGTGGGCCGACTTTCAAGTGAGAAAGAGAGCTTGAGACTGTAAGACACCTGGGTGTAGGTGTTATGAAGGTGATTCGAGTTGAGAAAAAGACCCCAAAGGATGACTCGCTTGGAGCATTTCCTGGTATCTTGCAGAATCCTGGCGACGTCAAGAATTTGTGGCTCAGGTGGTCTGCACACCTGATTGGCTGCCTGGGACGCTGGGAGGGATTTGATAACCAAGCGCCCCAGGCTGGTCAACTCATCCTGAAGGTTGTGGACAGTAGCCTTTACCTCAGCTATCTCTGCGGCCTGACTTTGGACTGCACGTTTTAGTGCCTCCAATGCCAGCGCACTATGAAGGGCCATCTCCTCTGGAATGAGGAATGGGACGTCGGCCACAGAGGGGAATCACGCTACCTCATAGGGAAAGTGGCCTCTTCTGAGGAAGTGGTCATACCAATGGTGGAGGAAGCTGAAATTATTCAAGATGAAGTCAGTACCGATAAGGATCGACTTAAATGGGGGGAAGAACGAGCTGTGTGTCCTTAGCAGTTCAAAAACAGCTACACTCACCGAAGTAGACTAAAGCACCGCTGGTGTGCCGCAGTTCAGTTCGACATCATCCGTCATCTCACACCCATCAACATCTACTTCCCGTAAGCCACACGAACAGTTCAATTCATTTTGCAGTGATGTACCGAAGAAATGGCCGGAATCTGGCCCTCGCTGTTGCATTCCGTGCCTACTCTTCTCTTTTCATCAGCCTAGCCCTTTTTTCCTGCTGTCCTAATCATGCACCACCTGCCATCAACAGCAACCAATGTCTTCATGAAACAAAATACCAACCACTTGGTTATTCATTCTTTTATCACTTATGTAGAAAATCCCATTTTCACATTCTTTCAACTTCCGCTGTTCATTCGGGTTTGGACTCTCCCATTCACCACTGTCTTCCTTCCTCTTCATCACCTGTGCATAATCGCTTAGTTGCACCAGAAGCTTTTGTCTCAAACAGTGCTTCCTCGGCGGCTTCTCTTTGCGGTTCTCCCTTTTGCTTCCATTCGCCATTCATGCTCCTCAAAATCACACTGCATTCCTGATGAAGGTTTTTGCCTCCATGTGAATTTCCATATAATATCGAAATACCTATGCAGAAAGGCCTGTCTGATTACCCCATTCGACTAACTTGCATTTGTATCACAGGATCCCTTCACAATGAGTTACACAATGTAGGATCAATCTTCTCTTTATCCTGCAAGCATCCCCGACTGCACTTTGATAGCAGCATGTTGACTACATTTTCAACCCTCTTTTGGCAACACACTCACCCAGTTTCTCGATATCGATTCCTAAATATCCATATTCCACACCGCATCTTCTTCTACACTTCTCGACCCTACTTTGAACCTCTCTTTGACTCCCCCGATCACTGTCTATTTTCATCGACCGCATACGAAATTCAGTATATAGCCGTGATCTATTCTGGACTAAGAGATCCGTCAAAGACGGTCATCGGCACCCATGAGGCAAGTTGTGTATTATTCATGCCTTAACACCCTGTTCATGTTTTGATGTCCGACACCAAGTGCTTTATGGGTTATTGCAAAAGCTGCAATTTTACTCTTCTTTAGTATCGCCTTTATCTACTCTTTCCCGTCTAGCCGGCTAACCACAAGGTCTCCGTCTCAAATTCGAAAGGATTTACAATATCCGTGTTGACCCTCTCCACTTTAGTTCACTCAAACACCGTCCAAGTTTATTGTTCTATTTCTGCAACTGTGTGAACCTTGAATTTCCAAATTGTGAATAATCACGTAGATGTGAATTGCTGTATTCCGTGATCATGACTTGTGCATGTGTCGTGACCACGGGCAAAAAATATATTATTGGAAACATGAAATGGTAACTGAATTCTGGCTGTCAGATGATGCCTCGCTTGACCCTGTTCGCACATCTGAGCATCAATGCTTCTCAAACACCCGCCGAAACAGGCTTGGAAGGGGCTGTTTAGCCTTTGTCAAGTTCACCATCTACGCTGGTGTTATTGACCACCCCTCCCTTCTCCTTTTTATGGATTCACTATGTCTATTCATTCATGCCTCCGACCAGAACCTCCTCCTTGGCTGCGTCCGTGTCCCTCCGAGTCTGGAGCTTGCACAACTTTACTCTGCTGTGGTTGTCCTTGATGCTGTGCTTGGCTATCCCGCCAGCACAAAAATAACTGCGGGTGACTTCAACCTTCCTTCAATCTGCTTGTCCTCTTATACTAGCCTTCCCGCCTTCTCCACCTTCGTTTCCTGTGCCCGTCTTGGTGGATGGACCCAACATGTCTCTGGCCCTACTAGGGGGAACAACAACTTGGACCTGTTATTCTCCATTCTTCTTCTTGATATCACCACCCAGATTACGGATCACTTCCCGACTAGTGACCACCGCATTGTCAGGTGCGAGTTCAGCTGCTTCAGATGTTCCTATCCCATGCAATCCCTTCCCCGTTTTCCGACTGTCTGCCGTTCATGTAACTGGCCCCCGGTACTAGTGATAAGCCGTTCCCTTAGCTGAGACACCTTTTTTCTCTCCTCTGATTCCCTCACTGTTGTGAACTCTCTCTACTCCAACCTCCTGCACGGCTTAAGTACCGCTAACCCATGTGCAGATCCGCGTCCCAAGTCCAGCAGCCCACGCTTGTCACTTTGAGAGTGCAAGCTGGCTAAACCGCACCCTACCCTCACTAGATCACGCGACTTCAAAATCCTTCTGTGCATAAACCAGCTGCAACTGAAGCTAAGTCGCATGGCCGATTTGCACCTGAGAAGGCAGGAGGTCATCGCCTTGGCACACCCCAACAAAACTGAAAACTTATCTAACGTGCTTAGTAAAAGGTCCAGTCATTCCAATCTTACCTCGACCAAATCCCTTGTCAGCGGCTCATCTACCGCTAATATCCCAGCATCTATTTCTAAGGCCTTCAATGCTCACTTGCTCCCCTATAAGATGCCCTGGTGTCCTCCCTCCTACAACCCATCGCTGCACCTCTGTCTCTCTTTTGTCGATTCTTTTCACGCAACCGGAGATTGAAAAATCAGCATTCCCTATTAAACCTTCCCCGAAACCGGGCATAGATGATCTCTCGCCGGCCCCTTCCGTCTCGATGTTTCTTATCTCCCTTTATTGTTACTTATTGCATAAACCATCTCGCAGTTTCTTCCCCCCTCGATGGCAAACTTCAGTTATAACTCCGCGCTCCAAAACTGGTGCACTACACGACCCAGATAACTATCGGCCCATTAACCACCCCCCAGTAGTCTGCAAAATCATGGAGAGAATTATCAAAAAACACATTGTTCAGTACCTGGTATCCAACAACCTGCTTAACCCTGGCCAGCATGGTATCTGTAACTCCCACTCTTGCTCTTCCTGCCAGCTGGACTTCCTCAATGTCCCATCATCTGCCGCCGACGCCGGCAACTCTGTAGTTGTCCTGTAACTCGACACGTCTGAGGCTTTTGACCGTGCTCCCCATATGCATCTGTTAGCCAAAGTCCAGTCTCTTGGTATTACTGGCCGTTCCCTCTACTGGCTATCCCCGTATCTCTTTCACATATCACAAGCTGTGCCAGTTGATTGCCACTTATCTTCTGCCAAACTCATTACTAGCGGCGTCATCCAAGGCAGCGTCTTGGGCTAACGTTTTGCACACCTACTCATTCTGTCCTTGCTCCTATCGCCTCTCACCATATAACCCCTAGGTGCATGACGTCACCATCGTCCTACCCACTCCGTTCTGCCGTTGCCCGCCACTATTTTTTCCCCACCTTTCATCATTGCCGGCTTCTAGCCCCTATTAACTTGGTATCACCCTATGCTCATAATGCACACTGATAACATTCTTGTACCTCACTGTCTGTCGTTTTGTTAAATCCCTCCTTGTTCTTCCTCCTCATGCCCAATGCCATTACGCGCCAGTCAAACCCGCACCCACGAGCAATTCTCATAATAAACGACACCGCTCCAAACTCTGCATCTTTTACAGTTGTACTTATTATCTAATCACCTCCACCATATTTTTCTTTTTTGGCTCTGCGATTCCTCTGTGGTCCTTTCCATTAGGCAGTACCTCGATTAGTATCCTCCCGCTCAATCCACCCGTTCAATTGTCTGCCGGCACGCAGCTCCCCAGTTTCATTGCCCCAACTCCGTCGAGCACTAATTTTTTGGGCCTTTTGTTCTATTACTGGTTTACCCATCCTGGTGCTTCCTGCTTCTTTCTTCTCTGCCTCCGTATTTCACCTGTAGTAAAATAGTCTGATTGCTCATATCTCACCTGAGTCTCTTCGGTCATTGCTCTCATCTCCTGTTCCGTATATTGCTCGCCACAAGCAGTTTCTGTGTGCCCTTCAGTTTGGTCTGCTTTACCATGTTCCAGCAATTCTAAAGATAGCGTTACGCCATGATGTACACTTACAGTTCCAAATCGTTTTATTTGCCACCACCCGATTCCTCTGGTCCATCCCCACAGGCCGAACCTGAACTGATCAAATAATCAGACCAATTCTTACCTGTTCTCTTCGATCCTATCCCTCGTCTTCCCTCGTTTATGATCTGCACTTCACAGCCGGCATTACTCCTGTGCTTCCTCAGTCTTCTATCCCTTTTTACCCCTCATGTTAACCCATCACGGAAAAATTCGTTTGACTTTTCCCAAGTCAATCCTACAAATTTCGATCCAACCCTACCTACCTCTTCCAGTCACTGATACTTTTTTCTCCCACACATATGGGTTACACCGCCCACCAAATCCTCCCATGAAACGCTCAACATCCAAGGAGTAAATAGGAGTGCTGACTTGCCCTAATTTACCTCGACCCTAAGCCAGTGCATACGTAGGTTGTCATGGGCTTCATCTATCGTTGGCCAGTCGCAGGCAGGCTTGCAGTTTCTCTCGAAGTTATGCTGCATACCTCTATGTCTAAGAATTCCGTCTGAGGATGACACGACATTATCCGTATACAAAAAGGGCTTCGGTGCGATTGAGATGCGTAGAATTATTACGGAATGTGGAGGAAAAGGCTGCCCGAACAAGCGTAAAGTACGTGGCAAGATGAAGACTGAGAACTTTTGGTGGAAAATCGACATGACTACGGGGTACTCGAACATCAGGGGCTCAACGTGTGGTGTCATCACATTAGAAGTATGTCAAACTCACAACTTATATCCACTTGGACACAGGTTGAATAATAATACAAATGAGTGGTCCCAGAAAAAGAGATATTTCTACAAACGGTCAACAAGTGCTTTTTCAAAAGTTTCCGCTACCCCACAGACAATGTCGTGTCGTGGGATAAATTAGGGTTTCGACAACTAACTCCATTGCAAATCGTAAACATCGTATGAAATTAGAAGCAAATATGCTTCAAAGACGGTGTGAAGGGTTGGGACCTACGGGAGAATGCATGAGGAATAAATAAATGAACTCATATTCATCCGGTATCAGTAGACTTGGTTTTAGCTTGTTTGTAGCGTGTACTTTGCCCTCGCCATTGTCACCTTCAAGCAGACATATGTTACGGATATCTCGCAACACGTCTCTTTCGTTCATTCTTGCCACCAGGATTGAAACCTTTGGGGGGATTCCATCAATTAGCTGGACCATTTTCTGGGGGCCGATGAAAGTTTGCCTGAGGCCATTCGGACTATCAGAAGCTTCACCGTCGATGTTAGCAAAAGCGACGGAGCACGGCCTGATTGTTGCTGGGGGTGGATGTGTTTGGATTTGTCAACGTTAGCGATACGGTTTTTCCGAGCACTGGTTGAGGACCGGGATGGCATGATAAGTAAAAACGTATGATGAAGGGGCTGAGGTAGCAGTAATTCGGTCAGCTAGAACGAGACAAGTCAAAGGTCTGCGCAAACCATCAGTGTACGGTGGTGCTATATGCGCACCTGTCTAGGTAAGACCTATGCAACAATGCGGTAAAGGAGATTAGCCACATAGCCCATTATACACATAGTTGGGATAGTGAACTAGTAGAATTTTGCTGTATGGTATGCACAGATGCAACCCACACAGGATACGGTGGGTATTGTACTATTGCTTGGATCAAAAGAGCGGGTTGTACGAGGAGGTATATTTTGGATATTGGATCGATGGACCGGATGAAACGGGAGTGTGCTCCTTTGGGAGGAAATAAATGGAAACAGCGAAACGGTAACTTCAGAAGGTGCACCGGTGGATGCGTAACGAGAATAAGGTAGAAGTTGGGTTATAGGGAATGGGATGTGAAAACGCTAGGTAGATGTTATCGTGGCAAGCATCAACGAGGCATTGCTAGGTAAGTCATGCAGAATGTTATTAAATGGAATTGAGGCCGGGGATGTCCAATGTATTCTATGACTCTAACTCGCGATAATAACTAGCGGCTGCACGTTGGTGTGTCGCAGTTGTTTACACAAATAGGTCACTATTTAGGCTGTTTAGGTGATATTTACTAGGGTGGACACAGTTAGAAGTCTAAACAGTGAAATAAGCGAAAGCGAAACGAGACAACCTGAATTTCACGTCGGGGTGACATTGACCTTGCAACCAGAGCCTGATAACTCATCATAATGGAGAGCAACGAAAATTGTTGGATCGTGCCTCCCAGTTATACGGCAATCGGTGCACATTTGTTGCCCGCGATCAAGTGAACCAACAATGGTCTGGTAACATGAAAACTTGTCATAAATAAATACCAATGTCATTGTTTAAAAATAAACCACTAATAATGGTTCCCCATATGCTAATATGACCGTTCATTATTTCACAAAAATGGCAAAATTTTGTGGCCACCAGCTCGCACTTGGTAAAGTTGTAACACTTCTAGAAGTTATTTAGTCCAGTCCATTACGAATTAATTAGAACAATTGTCGTCCGTTGTAAGGTAAAGCGTGCATCTCGCTCCGACGTAAATAGGAGAAATTTTCCGGATTATACAAATATTGTCAAAAAAGAGACAGGCCTGACGACTTGAAGATGGGCTGACAAAGCACTACTACATTGGCATGCTAAAAATAACGCGCAGGTGATGATGATGATGGAGTCGGGCCCAGTCAGCTGTATAGTTCGTTCGTATCGATCAGTATTGTGCTACCGATCAGTCTAAGGAGCTTGGAGACTGGTAGACTAGGAGAAGGCCCAGGTGTTGCGTCACCGTCTACATCAGGCAATTGTTGGCTGGTAGATGTCAGTTGCGTAGAGCGAGTCAGGGGAATGTAGGGTGAAGGTGTCCTTTTGGCGGACTCCGATCCTGAACGTTTGAGACAGTTCAGCTCTTTCAGCCCCTCTCGTCGCAGCGACTTCTTTGGATGTTGTTTAGATGTTTTGTATGGCGAGTTGCCAGCAATAACACTTTGCTTAATAATGAGATCAGGAGGATTAAAAAAAACAAAAGAAAAAGAATACCATTCATATACTCGAAACGCTGCAAATGTACTGCTGTCTCCTCCAGCTAACATAGACTCTCCATCGTGCTCGCTTCCGAATTCGCCTCTATAACTTGCCGCCTCTTAAGTTTGGCAAAATCTATTTTCTTTGGTGCATAATTATCGCATACGTAGGAACCAATCAACCTTTTTGGCTCGTTGTTCACGGTCCGCTTCCCCGCGGTTTCAGGCTAAATTATTCACTAGTCTTAGTTGTAAACTTAACCACTCTCAAAGATAAAGCTCATCCCTTCTTGCTACTTTCAACGATACACTCGAAAACTAATGCACTTATTGTTGCCATTCACTTTCGTACCATAATCTTCAAACAGTATATGACACGGTGGAATATCTCTCTCTAGAGATTCCCAATAATGGATGATTCTGTGATTGTTTACTTTTTCTGTCAGTTCCGCTGTTCGCCCACTCAGGGCTGTTGCTTTGCAATATCCTCATCTTGCAAGACATCTTGTCCCACATATGCATATCTGATAAGCTCTTGTACTGCGAAGTTCTGTTCTGTCGCCATTAAGTGGTCCACGTTCTGTAACGAACATAAACTGGTAGTCTCCTCCCCGTCACTTCATTTGTGCCAGCTGTATCTTTCATTCTGTTATAGCTAAGCATTACGCATCAATTGTTTGCCAGTTCTCAGTTTAATGTTGATGCAGTATATTCCTTTCTTCTGAAAACAGAACAACCCGCTCAAAGTCTATATGTTCTCATCCGGCCACTTCTCTCACTATCACTTTGGCAACCACGGTCCAGGTGTATATCCCATTTGATTTATCATACACTCCGCCCGTATCCTGCTTTCAAACTGAGCAGATCTATCTATCGGTTGTTCTGTGTATTTCCTTTCCAATGCTCTATTCTGATAGATAGTCTTAGACCTTACCGATCCTTGACACACTTTTCACCACGTGAAGTACTTGCTAAGACGTATCACTGTGTATATACTTACCTGTCACTTAAGTGATCATCTCACTTGCAAGCCACATTTCTGCCTACGCACCACACATCGATTTTTTGCCAGTTCCCAGTTTTACCTCGATGCCTTATATTCCTTCCTGCTGAGAGCAAAACAATCCACTCAAACTGTATATGTTTTTATCCGGCCTCTTTCCTCACCATCACTTCGGCAACTACAGTCCAGTTTGTTTTCCTTTTGTCATACAACTGCATGACCCATCCGAAAAAGGTTCACTGAATTTCACAACTAAAATCCTCGACTTGTTTTCTTGGTCTTTACTTGTAATGCCACCATTTTGCGTCGTCTAATTTTACGTCGTAACCCCCCTCATACGCAACAAAGCTCTTTGCTTGATTACGTCTCATTCGGGAGTGTTTCATTTTCACGATATCCATGTATCCATCAATCCAGTTTGGTTCTCCTGCAGGACGTTCTTCCTTCCGTAGGATTTGTGTGATTCTTTACTATTCTCCATCCACTCCAAACTTTGGCAGAATAATTACACTCCACCTTGGACCGGCTCGACCACCTGAACTTGAGTTTGAATTCACCGGGCAGTACCTCAGCAATTGACTTGAATGCTTTCCCTTACATCCGATGGCGTTCACATAATTATACAATCCTCTTATAACTCTGATTCAGCTTTCAACTGTACTGTTCGATCTTGCGTCGCAGCATGCTTCGGGGTTATCCGAAATAAACTATTAATACTATTATCACTATTGCTGGCTGTCAGAGGGTCGAGAATTGAAAAAGCAGGATTATTTGGTCACTTCGTGTTTGTTTTCGTAGTCCGGTGCTGCGGCATATCACCTGACCTTGCCTTGTGCATGTGTACTGACCACGGTCAAGAAATATACTATACTATACTATACTATACCTGTTCCATGTTGGTGGCCTTTAGCAAAGCACTGCTGACATCATTCGGCGGGGCCTAAGCAGGTACGCTTAATACAATAGTGCGATTTGTACTTCGTATTCACTTCAAAAAGTCTGAAGATATATTGTCAATGAAATTCAGCGTGGTAACTAGACTACAGTTCGTGGTTATCAAAGATGGGTGGAGTAGTTGAGCCAGTGGCTTCGGAGTTCTGGTGACATCAGTCAAATCTTTCAAGGGCCTCAGTTCGCGATTCAAGTGAGCTTGTTTTTTGTAAGAGGGTGTTGACCTTGCTACCGGCCTCATCCTGGACAGTTGCCAATGAGAGGGAGTATGGTGTGGTGACTGGGATACGCACTGCGACGCGTGGCAAAATCTCACCCGCTGGTCTGCTTCTTTTGAAGCTGCGCATTTTGACAATGGGCTTCAACTTGTTTTCCTTTTGTATATTTACCAATCAAATACAGCTTCGGTAAGAAACAGAAATGAAGTTCTGTAATTAGTCACTTAAATAAATACAAACAGGGTTACCAAGGTGGATCCACTGTATGAACGGAGGAGGATTATGATTTCGGCAAGAGAAGAGTAGACAACTAAATTAGGCTATCTAGCCAAGAATCAATAAATATTTAACACATGGGCTCGCGAGGGATGATTTCCGGTAGGTGTAGATCCAGGATTCTGAGTAAAGAATTTTGTTGATTTTTCGCAGTAATAAATTACGGACTCCTCGGCGATTCCCGTCGAGCAGTGGTGTGCCGAGCAAAAGTGAGCTGCAACCAAGACGGGTGCCACTGAGGGCACCAACTCTCAGGCACAAAAGTAGAAAACTAAATGCCAATGAAACCCCAAAAGCCGAGCGTGGTTTACTCTATGTTTTAATCTGCTAATAAACCCATTCGCCCGGGCAAAAAGCAGTGGACATAGAATTCGCAGCTGGGGTGACAACAGCTTTGGACTCCATTAGTTGTGGCTCGGATATCACGTTGATGAGGAACGAATACGCTCAGAGATATGAAATTAAAAAAAATAAAATTTTATTGTCTTTGATCAGATTAGGTGCCGCCGAGGTCATCCAATCAGCGAAACTCCTCTTATTTCTCGCCTTTCTGTCCAACGTCGATAAAGCAGACTGCCTGGAAGCATACCGGCAAGGATTGTGCATAGAAAACCCCTCCAAATACCCAACATTCTTTGCGAATGGGACTATATTGGACATAACACAGCTAAGCTGGTCCATACACAACATCTTCGCACTTTCGTTTAATCGTGTGAGACACTTGAATTTAGTGGTAAACGCTTTCCGACCTTGGTGTCTGAACCGCGGGAATTTAAACCCCCGGGTTTCACTGTTGATTACATTTGGCGACGTACTTGAAATTCGTATATATTCTTACTTTTGTGATTCCCCCTTAATTACCACGGCGACTGAAAATTAATGTTGTTCTGATGTTGGGATTTGTGTGAATTGGCTACCAGTTGCTCGATTTGCAATTCTTGTGAATTACGTTTGCTATTTGTGGGCCTTTGACGACATCTGCCAAGTCAGCGCAGTCGATATTTAGTCAGCGCCTGCATCCGGAAGGGACCACAATCCATCTGTGGCGGAATTATGAGAGGATCTATTGGCCGACTGTGACCTAAAAGAAGCACACTGGGTCCTGGGTCAAATAAGAGAAATCCACAAGGCACTGTGTGCCGTGCGCACTATATTTTGTCGGACTTCATAGGGCATCACTGGTGGGAAAGACGTTTGGAAGGTCTAACCCAACTTTATTTCGGCGGAATAGGCGTACGTCAAACAGGCAATCCAACGCCTGTATAACGCTAAATCTGCTGATGCCCCTTCTCAGGGAGATAGGATAGCCTCGAAAATGGTAGCCGAGAACACTACGCACGTAACTGATCCTTTTGTGGCTACCGTGCCGAAAACTCCAACTTAAACCAAAGTCGGACGAGCGAAAAATTGTCCAGAAAAGTTTGTATTTCCTCAAATATCGGCTAATTTGGGAACGCAACTTTAGGATATACCGAAAGCAAGCCACGCGAAATGTCATAAGCGAAGGTTGTGTAGAAAAAGCAGATGAGTTGGCTTTTGGTGCAGTTTTGATGTGCTAACTACCTTGTCCCCCAGTCGTTACTCCAAGTAAACCACGAAAGATAAGGGTGGTCTTTGTTGGAGCTGGTAAAAGGGTGAGTCCCTCACAGATCATACATAAGAGGCCCCGTGTTGAAAGACACCACCAGTCGAGGTCCTGTGCGGCTTTTAGCCGGGCGGAGTGGCCGCCCATGCTGATTTATGTGAAAAGTTTTGCAAGTCACGATGCCCGTTTAAGATGGACCAGTTTTCCGTCTTCTTTGGGGGCCCTAGGGCAATGTAGACCAGGAGCAGGATGAGTACAGACTGATGGTTCTGCGCTAAATTCGCTCTCCGGGAGACTTGCAGACTTTTTGGTTGAGCCGACAACCTACTAGGACGAGTGATGAACAGCTTCTATTTGGACGATTCCCTAAGTCCCTTTGATGATCCACGTACCACCATTCAATAAGTGGCCGCCCCGACTACCATTCTGGGGCCAGCAGGGCACAAACTTGCAAAACGGACCTCCTTAAACCGTAAGACGTTAAACGTTACTCGTGGCTGGGAGAGGACTGAGTGAGCGAGAGAATGTATGTGATCCAACTCACTAGTGGAGTGCAAGCTTGGAGTAAATGCAATCACCGGTGCGTTCTGTCACGCAGCTGGAATTCCGCAGCCTGCTAGAATTATAGCGAAGGAATTCAACCTCTCTGGCATCCTTTGGAAAAACGTAAGTATTCCGAAATTATGCAATCTTATCTTACGTATCCGTGCAGGCACATGGGCGCAACACTCAGCATCATCAACCAGAAGGAGCGTTTTCTTTACTTTTGGCCTGCGGGATATAAAGGCAAAGGTCCTTGGTCATTTTCCGGGTCGTGATCATAAGGTCATAGCACGTGAATTCTCCGTTTAAACAAGTCATCACAAAAGTCCTCAAAATCGAAAACCTTTCCTAAAGGCAAATTGGGGCATTCTATCAGCTATCCTGCAGAAACTGACTTGGGATGAATTCTTCCTAACATCTGATCTTCAGCTAGCGTTGGATGTGTTGAATGCTAATTTATTCTGCTCTCTAAACATCATCTCTCCTCATATAGTCAAATTAAGTGTAAGAAATGCCTATCAGCAACAACAAATGCAACGTAAATTCGAGGACCTGCAACTTACCTACAAAAGGAACAACAACCTCTCTATCTTCCTCTGCCCCAGCCACGTCCCCCACCGGTCACTAAGCGAAAAGGAGAAAAAGCTGAAAAGCAAGAACTGTACGCTCATAACCAGCCAAGTAAAATACTCAACCCCTCTGGCCTTGTTTGAACTCGAAATTTGAGCTGTACAACCGAAATACCGTATTCGCTCCTATCATAAAACACGTATATTGGCTGGTCGCAGTTAACTGCTGAGGCGTTCAATAATTTATTCCTTTCTACCTTCGTTACAGACCACAATAGTCAAAACCAGGATCTCACCTTCTTCGCTGCCGATACCTTGTCAGCCATAGTGTTCTCAGCCAGCGAGGTCAGAAGTCCTTCAAATACCACCCGGCCCCCGGTCCGCCCTAGACCCAGTGGTATCCCTCCAGCTCTGTTTCGTCTTGGCGGCCTGGACATTATGATGCTTTTCATGAAATTATTTACTCTGTCCATGCCACAAAGCATTTTTCCATCCAAGGGGAGAACATCCGTTGTCTTTCCCTTTCCTAAAGGCGCCTCACGTAGCCCTGCTGACTACCGACCCATGTCTTGCCCTACACTCTTCCCAAATAGGTGATGACCTGAGCTCTCTTGACATATGGTGCGACACTTAGAAAATTAGATTCTCCGCTGCTGTTTGCTCTTCTCAAAAACAGAAGTCACATTCCTCCTGAGTTCTTTGCCCTACACGGCTCGTGTATTCCTGCTACTCCGCTGGTACGAGATCTTGGTCTACCATATTCCTGCACCTTCACCTTCCAAGGACAAGCCGCATATCAGGTGGCTAAGACTAAGAGAACGGTAGGCTTTATCCGCAGAACTTTTATTAATAACAATAGCAATAATAACGATAATAAGAACAAAGATGGTTTATTTCGGAGATGCCCGAGGAGTGCCCCAACCACGGTCAAATTTTTTTGCAAGCTACAAAGTAGACAGAAAATTTGGAAATGTGCAAGACAAACGGAGGGTAGGTAGAACTAGGGGGAAGATGGGAGGAAGACAAATGTAGGCACTCCAAGGATGAATAGGGGGATTTCAAGTGGACCCACGGATAGATTCAAATATATGCCCGGTAAACTTGAAGGCCAACGTCAGATGGAGAAGCTCACTGAGAGTAGCCGCCAACCAGTCCTACCGAAAAAGTTGGGTAACCGCTGTTTCTAATGTGATTGCTCTGTAAGCATTAGCCGGCCAATTTGAATAGTCAATCCAGTAATGTGCAGCCAATCCTCCTGGCGTATTTTGGTTATTAAAGTTATGTTATAGTTGATGGTTGTATCCCTTTTCAGGAGTCGTCCGGTACTTAGCGTCAGTGAAGTAAATTTCTCAAATTCGTGTATTGCTTCGACTTGTGGTTAAAGAAAATGGAGAAAGTATCGACAAAATGTTGCAATCCTTTATTAAAAAAGGAAATATTTGATAGACTATATTGACATTGGTCCTCTCGTTTATAGGTGACCAATGTTTAACGCATTGAAAAGCCTTGAAATACCAAGTTATTGGCCTCTCGAACTCACGCCTTCGGAATGAGTGAAGTATTCTACTCATTGTCACTTTATAAAGATATTCACCCGGATATCGATTACTTCGTTCACGCCAATAACGCCGATTTCCTGCAGTTGCTTAAAATACCGGTATGGCATTTCCGATCTATTAGACCTTGACCACTAAAATAGCCACTGATGGGTCCTATCACTTAGTTGCTCACACGAGGCGAGTCCCCTGTGCCATCTATTTACTGCATTTGCAAAAAAGCAACAAAAGAGATGGCAGCCTGTATGGGGTGGCCCCGAAAAGGGCCTTGGGGTGCTTTCATATGTTTTTAGCCACGCAATAAACACAACCGTAGTTCTACATGCAGCGAAAATCTGCGCAATGGAAATGTATCCTTCGTCCACAATTCGAACTGTGGACTTATTTGAAATCCTTGTCCGAGCTCATCGGCGGTTTCTCTTATCCGCACACGCTGCAGGTACGCACACCAGCTTTCAACGACCCAGCGGACCGCACAGCACATGGCAACGGACTGACGGAGTAGCGACTCACAGAAGTTTATATGCGACCGATGGGCCAATCACAATTCATCAAATCAGATTAGTTAGCAGTACCAAATAATTTCCTGGGGAAAGAAGCAACACTGATCAACATTTTACGACAGAAGGAAGTTGTCATTTCCGACGGAAAACTGCATTATACCGTGACATCCATCACTTCCCCACTCATGTCACAACAGCTAAGTGATGCTTCAAACCGACAACTCTCGAGTGGTCGGACGCTTTTACTAGTTGGTTCAGGCAGAGAAAAACGGGACCTATAGGTTTTACATGAGCATGAATGAAAAGCTGAACAATAAACTATGGCAACGAGAAACGATGGAGAAAAAAGAACGGAAGAAAGAAAAAACACAAAATTGAGTTGTTTGGCCAGGGATTAGGTGGCCATGAAGTATGCCGCACTGCAATAAATGGACGGCGTCAATTTGAAAGCGAAGGGCGGCCAATGAAAGACTCAAAGAGTGGGTCGGATGGCAACAATGGTTTTGAAAGATCGCACATCGTGAGGGACGGCAGCTTGGTGGCGAGGGAGCCGGCCGACAAAGGGCTAGAGGATACAGAGAAGATGGGGGTGGGGGGTATATGCATTTGTGTACATATATACATATATATATGTACATATAGAAGCGGGAGCAAATAGCAGTGATGGGATGAAACCCGGAAGTAGCAGTGACTGGAAGAGGAAGGTAGGGTTAGAACCAATGGTACAGAACTAACCGGGATAAATCCTGATGATTTCGTTTATGACAGGTGAACATAGTGGATCAACGGAGAAAAAGAAACGACCTCGAAAGCACAGAAGTAACAGCTGTGAGCGGGAGCTGATGAACGAGGAAATACGAAGGAAAGGATCGATGAAAATAGGTGAGAGTGGATTTACCAATTTGATTAATGCAGGCGTGACATGCGGTGGTGGTCGAAAATGGGTAAAGCGGTTACAAATGGACGTACAATGTGAAACAAGAAGATGGCCGTGGAAATAGCTGGAAAGCGCAGAGCAAGTGGAAGCACAGAGTGATTGGAGTGGTGTAAAAGATCAGTGGAGAACTGAAGCCTGGAGGTAAGACGAACTGTGTTGCAAAGCTGCAGCAATTGTAACAGCGAACAACACAGGAAAGAAATGAGAAAGCGGGGAATCAGAAAGATCAGGCAATAGCAAATCACGTGGCTTGGAACTGCACGTGAAAACGATGACTTAACAACGAGTTTACACTAAGTGGAATGCGGAAAAGCAGCGTAGCCTGGAAGGCATACTAAAGATACCTGTGGCGAGCAAAGAACGAAGCAGAGGAGAGAACTGACCGAAGAAAACCAGGTAAGTTATGACCAATCTGATCTTTTTACTGCAGTACCCGGAGAGGAAAACCTGTGGTGGAGCAAAAGGCATGAGAGGTATGTGCGGGCAGCAGTTGGGGAAATGAAACTGAGTCCAAGGAACGGCCAGCCATGGATAGGCTTTGGCGATTAGCTAAAGAAGCGGGTTCAATTATGCCAGGTATGGGGGCTATCTTTATATAATATCATCGATGGACTGGGCCTGGTTATGCAGGTCCGCCACCCTTTGATCTACTTCGGTAATCGTCTTGTTGACTGAGTCATAAACGTCAACGAGAGCCAGTGAGCATGGACTGAGTGCAGACTGAGGTTGAGTGTTCCTGGTTTTTGTTTACCTGACAGTACGAACTGCCTGCTTCGCACCCGGGACCTAGGCACCTTTATCGATGACCTTTGAAGCTTTCATAAGTAGTTCAGGAGATACTGTGAAGAAGGCGGAGAGATTATGGGTCAGTGAGTCGAAATTTTCGAGAGTGTAAAGCTACGTAGAAATTTAGGATATTTTTCCTAAGCCCTTCTAGATAAATCACTGACGGCTATAAGCTTTATAAACAAAAACTAAATACAACCTAGGGAAAATAGAGGCCCGGTGTAGCTCAGCCTTCGCTTTCATGTTTTTATAATGGCTTGATAATGGTTTATTTCGAATAACCCCAAGGCAAGTTGCAACGCAAGATCAAACGATACAATTGGAAGAGGAATCCGAATTTCAAGAGGGTGACGCAGGTATGTGCACTTGATATTGTACAGGAGAAAGTACTTAAGTTACTCTCTCTGGTGGCGCCCCGCAAATTTGAACTCAAGGTCGGGTGGCCAAGCCGGCCGAGTTGGGATGGAGCCGGTCGGAAGTAGTAGACGTTTGCTCAAATGTTAGAAAAAAGGAATGTGCGACGAAAGAATCAAACAGAATTGACGGAAGCTTTGTTCACTTTGGGAGACGTGAACCAGCTATATTGGGACTGAACAAGGTCAAGGTCACCCCCGCGTGAAATTCAGGTTGTCTCGTTTTAGTTTTTGCTTATATCACTGTTTTGACTTATAATTGTGCCCACCTTAGTATATATCCCCTCATTACCTGGAATAGGGACCTAGTTGTGTGAACAACTGCGCACACCAACGTGCAGCCGCTAGTTATTATCGCGAATCAGAGTTACAAATTATATTTGATATTCTGTGCTCCAACTACAATTGATAACACTCTACCGGACTTGCCTAGCAAATCTTCCTTAATTCTCACCACGATACCATCCATCTATCGTTTTTACACCCCACTCCGTATAACCCAACTCCTACCTTGTTCTCGCTACGCATCCACCGGTGCACCTTCTGAAGTTTCTGTCCCACTGTGCCTGCATTCATTTGTTTTTTCTGCCATAAGAGGGCACTTTCGTTTCACCCGGTCCACCCACCCCAGACTTACAGTATACTCTCCCGCAATGCCTAAACATAATAACTCTCATGACTGAGGCCAGTGCTTCAGAAGTCGTATTTTATTATTTGAAATACCACTGGAAGCATGGAAGATAGTCTCTGAACATTTCCAGTGCTGAATATTATTAGGTCTGTGCCTCTGTCTCTAACCCAAGACGCAGCACCTGTCAGACTCCTCAACCCCCACCCAGTAGCCACCATTAGACATTCACGGCTCCAATTCGGTCCCTATCACGGAACTCTAGCATTTTCCACGATTGGCCTATACAACATTTGATAATTTGCCAGCAAAACTACAAACCATCCATGGATCACACCGACGAATCAAGTTGTTAGTGCTGCACGTTTTACTCCATCTTTGAGCAGACTGGCGTTTCGTTGAACATAAAACCCATCGAATAATCCCAGGCTGTGGTTGACTCTACCTATCCCTGCATTTTTTGTCCCATGTAAACAGCCTGGGTGTTCTGACTTCACGGATAAGGCGAGTGTTAGCACGGCACTTCTGCAAACATTCCTGGCCGTGATGGTCTCTCTGCACAGAGTCGATCACCAATAAGACATGAACACCAAAAAGTAAGAGATTGGCACAAAGAAGTGAGAAGAAAGTACCCTACTGTTTTGTCTTCCAGGCAGACCAGCCTTGTCACATGTGACCCATGTCTCCGGGTTGTAGTTTTGCTACGGATTGACTGCTGTGGTTGACCTGTTCCTCACGCGGCTTGTTAAATGCAGTCCATGTTTCGGCCGGGGCGTGGGAGCTGTGGTCGCCCACCAAAAGCAGCTCTGCCTTCTCTGACAGCCAGATACCTGACTGTGATAAAACCATTAAAAAAAGTAATAAGAACGTCTAAAAACGTGTGGATCACTCTTGGAGCGCCACGTGCTGGATGCCAGTAGTTGTTTATCGTGCTACCTCCCTACATGAAGCTGACCCTTGTGCCGCCTACCATGAGCACCGAGTGTTGACCGTTAGAGTTTGCTTCCCTGACGAAACTTCGGACCCATTCTCATTCCCACCTCTCATGGTTCCCCAAACCAGTCCAACGTCGGTGTAGTCCTGCTTTGCACTACGATAACGACAAAGAATACCCCAAGATAACCATGCAATCATATCCACATCAGATTTCCTTGCTCACACTGGAGCTTAATCTCAGTACGACAGCACTATCGAGGAAGAGCATAGATGAACTCACGTCAGTGTTCCAAGGCAAGTGACCAATTACCTCTAATGTATCACCACTGTCACCCCAATAGTTCCTTCTACTTTCAGACTCATCAGAAATTACTCAGTATAGAATAACCACTATGCCGAAAAAGACAGTAACAGCGTAGTGCTACGCAAACAGTGTGTTAGTCCTACTCACTCAGTCTGTTATTTCAAACCTATCTTATCGCCTCGTTGCCTAACTGCGTTCTGCGTAAGCAAACGGCATTGAGGGTTACCATTTCTAACCACTCTTGACCGTGAAGCCCTTGGCCTTTTATTAGTATCCCAGCTATGCCGTGCTCACGGGCAAATCATAAATCCTTTGAAATGCATACACAGTTACCAAGCCAGTGTACGCAACTTCGGCAGCCTGCAGCAGTATGGCTCAAATTCACTGCGGGCCTATTTTACCCATGCCCCACTCACACACACCCAACCAATCCATTATTTATTGTCTTCGTATGTTATCATAACCACCAGCTGGAACCACGCCCAGACTGCAACCCCCCTTTATTTCAGGTTCGTTGTCTCCCACTATCTCAGTGGCCAAATTAGCCAACCAAGCATGCCGCTTTGACTCGTACGGACAGAGACTCAAGTGGAACCTACCATAGCGACTGGGACCGAAATCAAACCACACAACAGGAAATACCCCCAATTGCGTATCAGGTCGTTCAGTGTTTTCTAACGCAACCAACACAAATTCCAGCTCACGCGCATGCCGCTAATATACAGCCACATTCGGCTGATTGACCGACACATACTTTGCCCTGCCAGAGGAAAATTACGCATTCGATGTCGTACGTTACCAGAAGTGACGCTGAATAACACTGAAGGCAAATGCATCAACACATACGCATATATTTGTCGGTGAAACAGCATAATAACTTTGAAGTCCATGCGGAGATTTCCCACTTTATTATCCGTTACCACAGGTTATCTTTTCTCCGAACCGTAGCCCGCTGGAAATCGACTCTCCACTTCTCGAGGACCTCCCAGTTGCGCTTTCGCGTTTCTGAATAGTACATGTTACTGATCCTGAATTTAAACTCACCTTTTTATGAACTGCTGTTTCTCCCACATCCACCGGTGTTCACTTTCACGAAATTGGTCTCATATCCCCCTGCTTCAAAGCTCATTCTGTTTATTGAACTCCGGTAAATCCAAAATTTAGGGTCTGCACTGTCTTCATGGACAGCTATCTTGTTCGCATGCGTCGATTTCCCCCCTCTTATTGTTGTTCAAAATGTACTCCATTTTCAAAACCTTAGTTGGCCTCCGGTTTCCTTGGCTTGCATCATTCTTGTTCATAATGCCTCCTCGGCACTGAGTTAACGATTTTTCCGATATCCCCACCGCGCACCACTGCCTAGCCCGGATTCGAAACTGTTTCAAACCTGCCGCGTAAACTATTATCAGAATGATCTATTCAAACTGTTGCTGTCTTTGTTTTTCCATCTCTGATACAGTCGACTTGCATACTTAGAATTTGTGAATATTTCATCTTATTGAGTAACGTGTTACACCATGATCATGCGCTAGCGCGTGTTTCTCGACCATGGTCGAGAAATATACCAATATGAATATTATTATTAATAAAACCTGCTGTTGTGATCCAGGCAACAGCTGAGTACCTGCCGTATCCTGTGAAGTTCAACCTGTGCACACCACACAGCAAAGTTCCTTCTATCTCACTATTCCTCATCGTCCCGAGTCTTGTAATCTCAATTGCATATATAGCGGGTCATATAGCTCACTGTCCGTACCACCTTGCCGCATAGGTCTCATCTAGACCTTTGAGCACATAGCACCCAGGTACACTCCTGATCTGCTCAGACCTTTGGCTTGTCTCTGTCTAGTTGACCGATTTCCTGCTACCTTTTTACCTCCGTCATATATTCTTACTTATCATGCCATCCCAGTCCCCGACCAGTACTCGAAAAATCCGTATCGCTAAAGCTGGCAAATCCAAACACACCCAACTCCTCCCAAAAACCAGGCAGTGCTCTGTCACCCTCGTTGCCGTCGACGGTGAAGCTTCTGATAGCCTTATTGGCCTTAAGCAGAGTTTCGTCGAACGTAGCAACAAGGTCGAGCTGATTGGTTAAATCCTTTCGAAGGTTTCACCCTGGCTACTCTCCTTGATTCTTTAGCCGCTACATCGCCCAAGAACTTGGTTTCGGTGGGACACCTCCTCGACTTCGTGTCTACTGAAATATACCACCGCATTGCCAACTCCAAGAACGCAGTGGTTTTTAATGTTCCAGACCGCTTAACACTTTCCTTGGCGAAACACAACATACTAAGTTCGTGCAATATGGCTCACTATAGATGCCATTGCAAAAGGCTACGTAAAACGTCCTAGCGACATAGTTGCCCCTGCTATTCCAATTCATGGACGACCCAACAGCTACAGAGTTCATTAGCAACAAGTCGAGAATTGCTGTCCTTTCGCCGTATAAGAACATCAAGATATTCTCTGATAAAACCCCCCTCCAACGGGAAGTACTTCGCTCGCTGAGAAGTAACTCCGCCTTGCCCATGCAGGCTGACCCCACTGTAACCGACATGAAGGTTACCCAATGCCCCTCTGTCAAGAAGTCAAAGGCGAGCCCTGCGCCTCACCCTGCCTGCCTGCAAACTGTCGACTTAGATATGTCTAACTCCCGGCCCTCGGTTCCGCTTCCACAAGAACGCCATTTTTTACCATCTCCCCCAGTAGCCTCTACTAGCAGTAGCTCTCGCTCCCCGACCACAGGCCCCAAGCGGCACTCCACCTTAGTATTAAACCCGCGCTCCCCCATCATAGCCTTAGAGCCAAGACAAGACATTGGTACAACCATCAGCCCCCGCCGTACTGCTTCCAGTGCGTCCTCCGAGCAGTTGACAAGTGTTGTCACCCACCGCTCTCGCTCTAACGACTCTACCAACTACCCACCAGCTGCTAGCTCAGCCGTGACACTTTGTTTCTATCCTCATAATTGCCCTCTAAATCCCCCCATAAACCTACCTGGTACTCCTACCAGGTCCTCACTTGCTCAACTAATCACCCCACCCATTACCCTCCACTCTCAATCGGCCTCTGCTTATAGCGTACTCTCGGATCCTCCAGGTGATAACCAACTGGGCCACCATCCGGATTCGTCTAACGCCATTGTCCGTTTATGTAGGAGTGACCTTCATGGCCTTGCCAGTGCCACTCACCCTTCCACTGCCTCACACCCCCTTCCATTGTCTTTCCCTCTCTCTGATCGGATAGGTCACACCAATCCCCCATCTCCGTTGCTACCCTATATCCCTCCCTGCCCTCCAGACACTAACCCTCCACACTATAGCCCCAGCATGCCTCCGCTGTTCCCTCCTGCTCACCTCCACCAACCCTCATCTAACCCTGAAGTACCACGTACATACCCTAGCATATACTCCAGGTTCGTACCTGTATCCCGCCTCCTCGCCCCACCTCCCCACTTACCGGCTCCCCTGACCCTCATGAGCTTCCAAACCTTTCCAAATTTCGCCACTCCCCTCCCGCCCCCACCCCACACTACATCCCAGTTACTCTTCCACATGCCTTCACCCCCATACCGACCTACCGGCCTTGTACTAACTCTGCCCAACAGGTAGGTTACCTGCTATCAGGATCTCGTTTTTTTCCTGACCGGTGCCCTCCGCACCCGTGGCCATATTGCTAGCCGCCCTATGGACCATATCGATAAACTTTCACGGACTCATATCACTGATCGCTCCCCACTCGATGTCATGTCACTTAGCACCTTACACCACGCACTCCCCCCTGTCCACCCCGCTTCCACAGATATTCTTAACCTCTCACTTTGCCATATGGTGCCCACTCCCCCTGCACCGCGTGACACCCCTCCGGCCCATATCAGCGGTGTACTTCACACCCACCGTATTGATCACCCACAGCGATCGTCTGCGCCTAATGCTAACGCTTCCCCTACTTTCAGTCCCCCACCCAACACTGCCTGCCCTCCCCCTTCTACTGACGCTCTATCCCCACTGAGACCCAACTCTTATCGCCACAGCGATCCCAATAGTCTTGCACCTGGCATCCATGCTTTGCGCACACCGACACTGAACTCATTCCTACTAGTTCTTATTAACGCCCGATCAATAACTAGAAAAATATCGCACCTGCGATCTCTGGCATTTACGTCAAATGCTGACATTATACTAGTAACTGAATCCTGGCTGTCAGATGATGCTTCGCTCGACCTTGTTCGCATAGCTGGGTATCAATGCTTCTCGAACACCAGCCAGTCCAGGCGTGGAGGGGGCTGTTTGGCCTTTGTCAAACGCACTATCCACGCTAGAGTTATCGACCACTCCTCTCTTCTCCTTACTGAGGATTCGTTATGGCTATCCATTCACGCCTCCGGTCAGAACCTCCTCCCGGGCTGCGTCTACGTCCCCCCGCGTCTGGAGCCTGCAAAAATTGACTCTGCCGTGGATGTCTCTAATGCTGCGCTTGACTACCCTGCCAGTGCAAAAATTATTGCGGGTGACTTTAACTTTCCTTCAATTTGCTGGTCCTCCCATACTAGCCCTCGCGCTCTCTCCACCTTCCTTTCTTATGTCCGTCTTGGTGGATGGACCCAACATGTCTCCTGCCCTACTAGGGGGAACAACACCTCGGACCTAGTATTCTCCATTGCTGTTCCTGATATCACCACCCAGACTACTGCTCACTTCCCGGGTAGTGACCACCGTATTGTCAGGTGCAAGTTCAGCTGCTTCAGCTGTTCTCATCCGATGCAATCCTCTCCCCCTGTTCTGACTTCCTACCGTTCCTGTAACTGGCCCCTAGTGCCATTGATAATCCGCTCCCTTAACTGGGACACATTGTTTCTTCCATCCGATCCCCTCACTGTTATGATCTCTCTACTCCAACCTCCTACACTGCCTAAATACCTCCAACCCATGTGCCGATCCACGCCCCAAATCCAGCAGCTCATTCCTGTCAGTTTTAGAGCGTAAGCTGTCTAAGCTCAACTTACCTTCGCTAGATCACACGACTTTACAGTTCTCCTGCGCATAAACCAGCTACAACTAAGGCTACGTTGCATGGTCGATTCGCATCTGAGAAGGCAAGAGGCCATCGCCCTAGCACACCTAAACAAAACTGGCTATCTGTCCAACCCACTTAGTAAAAGGTCCAGTCAATCCAACCATACCTCGCCCAAGTTCCTCATCTGCGGCTCATCTACCGCTAATACTCCAGCATCCATTTCTGAGGCCTTCAATGAGCATTTATCTTCCTCCCTTATAAGCTGTCCCGGTATTCCCCCTCATACAATCCACCCCTGCACCTCTGCCTCTCTTTCATCGATTCCCTTCACCTATCTAGAAATTGAAAAATCAGTTTCCTCTATTAAACCTTCCTCGAAACCGGGACCAGATGATCTCCCACCGGCACTCCTCCGTTTCGGTGGTCCTGACCTACCTTTATTGATACTTAATATGTATACCACCTCCATGCTTCACAGTTTCGTCCCATCTCAATGGAAGTCTTCTGTTATAGTTCCGCGCTTCAGAAAGGGCGCATTGCACGATCCAGATAACTATCGGCCCATTAATCACACCCCAGTAGTCTGCAAAATTATGGAGAGAATTATCAAAAAACCATTTTCCAGTACCTCTCATCTACCAACCTGCTTAACCTCGGTCAGCATGGTTTCTTGAACTCCCGTTCCTGCTCTTCCTGCCAGCTCAAATTTCTCAATGTCCTATCGTCTGCTGCCGACGCCGGCAACTCTGTAATTGTCCTGTACCTCGACATGTCTGAGGCTTTTGACCGTGTTCCCCACATTCATCTGTTGGCCAAAATCCGATCTCTCGGTATTACTGACCCTCTCCTCTCCTAGCTATCTTCTTACCTCTCTCACAGATCACAAGCCGTGCTCGTCGACGGCCACCTATCTTCCGCCAAACCAATTACTAGCGGCGTCATCCAAGGCAGTGTCCTAGGCCCATTACTATTCTTTATTTATATCAATGATATTTTTTCTTCTATTTGACACGGCACTCCTTTCCTCTTTGCCGACGATATAAAAATAGTGTACTCCTCCCTCCCTAGTGACCTATCCGTGACTCTATGCAAAATATCGCATGACTTATTCGTTCTCCAAACTTGGAGCTTCTTGTGGTTCATGGAATTCTCTGCGGAGAAAAGCTTCCTCCTACCATACAAGTGCACCGTACCACCCGGCCAAATTTGTATGGACGGCCTGCCCATCCCCATACACCTCATGGTTACCGATCTTGGCGTACGCTACTCTTGTTCCTTTAACTTCTCCGAACAGGCATCGTTCCAAATTGCTAAGGCTAAGCGAACCCTAGGCCTGATCAATCGGTGTTTCTTAATACCGGTTAGTCGCCCCTCCATGTATCTCTCACACGTGAGACCGCTCCTAGAATATTGTCCCATTACCTCCAGCCCCTGGCCACGTTCCTCTATTATATCTCTTGAGAACGTTCAGAGTACTTTCACCAAAAGGCTGTTGGGCGTATCCTTAGCCCTAACATAACGCCAGCGCTGTGAGCTCCTACAAATTGAGCCTCTATCGATTAGTCGCATGAGGCTCAACCTGATTTTTCTCTTTAGGCTAATTCATAACCTGGCCTACACCTCTTATCCCATCTCATTCGCTGCGCCCAGCTCCTACCCGATCCGACACAGTGCCTTCTCTCTCACTGTCCCTCATTCTAATCTTTGTCTTAAGTCCCGATTCTTTCTGTCAGCCTATTCCAAAATCTGGAATAAGCTCCCCCTTAGCGTACGCAGTGCCTCCTCAATGTTCGCTTTTAGGCTCGCACCTTTTTCATACTTAACAGTCCCCAATGCTATATTGATCACCAATGAGCTCGTCTCCGCCGACCTGGCCTTTGAAAGAGGCCTCACACTATAACTCTACTACGTCTGCGCCACAGGCCCCTAGGTACACCCCATGCCTGGCACCTCCCCACTCTCTAGTGCCGCGAACTGAGGCCATTGCCTTCACTGATCCATAGCGAACCTGCCTCCTGCCATAATAAGATAACCCCATTGCTCACCTACGTTCATCTCTTATCCATCATATTCACTTTTTTCTCCTCAGTATCCGCTGATCCTCAGTTGAGGCGCACCCAGACTGCTCTTCTCTATTCCTTTTTCCCTTCCAGTGATCCTCAGTGACGGCCAACCACTTCGGGCACTGTACTTACCATCTCCCTGGCAGGTGAACCTGGATAGTATTGCTGCACGGTCGTCTACCACTCGCTGTTTCCGTTGGCTCTCCTGTCCATGGTCCAACGTCTTGGTCAATTGTTCCAGGTTCATGCACCCCCATGGCGGTCGTTTTGTCCCCTGTACAATTATCCATGAACACTCGTGCCACTCCCAACAGTGCGGGGCGCGGTCTGATCCACCGCTATGGCCGGCGCACACCAGGCGTGTAGGCCGTCTGCAACGATGTGCGAGCGCAAATAGACTGGTGGATCACACCCCCTGTGTTCACTTCACGAAGTTTTCCAGGTTGGGTGCCCAGCGCAGGGCCTGTCCCACCCACTACCGCCGGTTGCGGATGGCACGCTCTAACGTTTCTCGGACGACTGAATCCAATGCTGTCGGTTGAAAATTGCATGCTCCTCATCCTTTTTCCGCCACAGCTCGTTCACCTATAGCTTTTATCATCTGTTGCCACTTCCCATTTTTATCACCTTACCACGGTATGCACACCTACTCGTTTTGTCCTTCCTCCTATGGCCTCTCTTCACATCAACTTCCACTGCATTGAGTCACTATCGTCCTAACCACTCTTCTCTGTCGACGCTCGCCAATATCTCTTTTCCCAACTGCCTTCATTGCTGGCTTCTATCTTCTATGCGCTTGGTGTTGCCCTCTGCTCAGAACGTCCATTGATAGCTTCCTTAAACCTGTCGTTCTGTTAAATCCCTCCTTGTTCTCCTTCCTCATGCCCAATGCCATGATGCACCAATCGCACCCGCACCCATGAACAGTCCGCATATTAGAACTTACCGCTCCAAACTTCGCATCTTTTACAGTCGTATTAATTATCTAATCACCACCACCATATCTTCCTCACTTGGCTCCGCGATTCCTCTGTGGTTCTTTCCAGTGTGCTGATTATTATCCACCTGTTCAATCGTCTGCCGGCACACAACTCTCCAGCTCCATTGCCCCAACTCCTTTGCGCATTCATTTTTTGTGGCCTTTTTGTTCTATTACTGGTTCACTTATCTCGGGGCGTCCCGCTTCCTTGTCCGCCTCCTTCGGGTTTCATCTGCAGTAAATGATCTGATTGGTGATTTCTTACCTGTGTCTCCTCGGCCATTGCTTTCATCCCTTGATCAGTTTATTGCTCGCTACAGGCATTTTACTGTATCCTCCAGCGTGGTCCGCTTTTTCATGTTCCACCATTGTGATGACAACTTTACGTCATGACGTTCTCTTACATTTCCAAATCGTTTGACCTGTTACTACCCGATTCTTCTGGTCCGTCACTACATCTCGCACCTGCATTGATCGAATAATTAGACCCATTCTTACCTGTTTTCCTTGATCCTGTCTTTCATCTTCACTCTTCCATGAACTGCTCCTCATAATCTTCATCACTTCTGTGCTTCCGCATTCTATTTTTCTCGCCGTCGGGCTGCTATGTGCACTTGTCATGAAGTTAATCCACCACGATATTCCAAAGTTAATTCCACAACCATTTGATCTAACCTTACCTACCCCTCCTAATGACTGACAATCTCTTTCTAGGACCCCATTGTTATTGCTCCTGCTTCTCCTATACCTATATATATATATGTAATATATCTATATATATATATATAAACTTACGCATATATATCTATGTGCATGCACTCTGCCTCTTGCAGTTCCTCACCGGCCATTACTCTTGCTATCATCTCAACGACCGTCATCATAGGCATCCATCAACCCTACATCTTTGCCTCACATTTGCCGTATCCTATCCTTCTAAATCGTTTTTGTCATCTGATCATCCCTCTACGTCTTGCATTGCTCGCTGCCTGTTTTACGGTGAGTTGTGTCCTGTCCTCCGACAATCCACTGCAGAGTACCAATGCTTCATTGGCATCTAATCCACTGCAGTGCACCTCACCTTTTTCTCGATCGTTCCTCGCTACTGCAGTTCCTTATACCGATTTCCAGCTTTTCTCATGTTTACCAGTCGGCCTTCATATATATTTACCCGGACCAGCCATTCAGTCCATCTGACCTTGGCTTTCAAACTAACCGGGCGTCCATTCAAATCCGCTCTTGAGCTCATTTAAGCTCCACACAATCTCTATGGTGTGCATACGTTTATCCTATTTTCATCCCACCTTATTCCCCCTTCTGAGCCTTTTTATCCAATATTTTCATGAAAGTCCCCATATTTCCATGAATTATATCTGCCCATTCCATCACCTGTATCCACAAGATCATGCATACAGCATGTTTCGGGCGTTTCCGAAATAAACCATTATTAATATTATAACACTCTGCAGAGTATGGAACGGATTCGGATTGGAAATCAGACGATGGAAGGAATCCATTTGCGAAAAAACAAGAAAAACCTTCCGAAGAATACCCTTGTAACGTTTAGCGACCGAATAAAGGATTCATTTGTAGAAAGAGATTGCCTAGGTGATGGAGAAAGAAGTGGCCGAATGTAGACATGTAATCGTTGAGCATATTGTTTACTTTCAGAAAGGTGGAAAGCAACGTACCGAAATGGAAGTGAGAACTGGGCGACAAATCAGTTTGTGATGCGCAGCCATGATGGTGGCAGATACGCGGTTGGCAAAGGAGATGAGCATTTAGGTGACAAATCAGTATTCACGTAATGATTATCGTTATCTAAGGACCGATTATGATGACCAGAGTGTAGCAATGGTCAAAATTGTCTGAGAGAATTTACCAAGATAGAATACCGAATATGAAAAAGCATCAAACAACCAATGAATACGGTTGCAAAGTTGGGCGGCGAAGTAGTTGACAGGTAAAATACCATCTGTTGGTACACTTTTTAAAAGGTGGATCATGTGATGGCGGAAGTTCAAAACGCTGCGGTACCGATGTCTCTCAGATGCGAATCTTTGCAAGATGGGGATACTGCAATGCTACAGCCGCGTGGGCGAACAGAAGGACTGAAAGAGAAAGCGAAGTGTCCCAATATCACCGAGTGTTGGGATGCTCTGGAGACAAATATTCCTCAGTGAAATATGCTGTTTGGACATTGTGGGACGAAAGTGTGTGGCAAAAATAAATGTGACCTTTTTCAAATATGTCTGTAAATGTGAAAAAAGGCAAGTTTTATCTAAGGGATTGGTTGAGTTTGCTAATGGGACAAGCGGGTAGTTTGGCACGAATCCTCGGAAAAAGGATCATGAAAGGTAAGCCCAGTACCAAAGCCGTCTTTTAGCCCCGCAATAATTGTGTGCTAAGGAAAGTAGATTTTGCAGGGCGTAAGAAGCTGTAAGTTAGGATGACAAAGATGGAGACGAGTACGATGAAAAATAGCCTATAACTGGGGGAGATAGTGATTTATTTGCAGCATTCGGCTGTATAGATGTTTTTTTGCCTCAACCGGTGCTGGTGGGTGGGGCTGATTGTGTGCTGGACACCCAACCTGAAAGCCATTTTTGGTGACTGAAGTTGTGATCTGCTATCCTAGCTGAGCCCGCACATAGTTGCAGACCTCCTGGATGCCCGATGTGGGTTGGTCAAATCGGTGAATCTGACCGCTCCCAGCACCGGTGGGCTTCGCTTGAGTGATATTGGCGCTGTCACATAGCTGTAGAGATCGAATATTCCAGGTACTTGCAACCAGGTCGCGAGGGGTCCTGGAGAGCAGGGCCAACGTGGTAGTGACGAAATGGCGGGCGGGTATCATATTTTGAGCGGGGTGTGTGGGTCACGTATTATTCCGAGCCATCGAAGGGAGGGTACACATCAGTAGTTGTCTGGAAAGATAAAAATAGAAAAACGCAGCCTTGGATGCTCCCAGCTGGGGATCAACGGTCAGTGGTAGAGCAAAATCTCTAGTGTCCGGTAATAGGGACCACTTGGTGGATGGTTCGACTTTGCAAAACACAAGGCGGTACACGAAAGAATAATAAAACTTGAGTGATATATACGGCAACTTGCATGGGACTTAGGTCTCGTGGCCCCTGACTCTGACCCGCGTGTCAGTAACCAAAACCAACTTCGTACGCTCGCTCCCCCGAAGTGTATAGATCATTGTTTGATACTATTATTAAGACATCCAGCTGTTTGTTTATTTCCTCTTTAAATCTCTTTAAGTGACCTATTGCACGGACAATTCTTGGGAGCTTATTCCACATTTGTGAACATTTAACAACAAAGAAATTGGACCGTAGGCTGGTTCTCGAGTGTGGCACAATGATCGACTGACTGCTGTGTCGTAACGAATACCTTAAGTTTAATGGGTCTTGTACCACAGGGGAGGCTTTGAGGGATCTATATTCTAATAGTGAGTGGAAAAAGTAAATTTGTTCTCCATCCGCCGGAGCCAGTGAGGTTCGAGTTGTAGAGGGTCACAGCACTGTTTATAATTGAGACTAGACGAATAGCCAACTATCTGTTTAGCAAGGGTGCGATGAACATTTTCATTGGCGATCCTGTCAGTCTGGTGCATGTTGGAGCCAACCATTTAATTATACTCTAACAATGGTCTAACGTGTGTTATATAGACACTGAGTTTACTTTCGCGAAACGGAATGTTTTGTGAACCAGTCCTATTAACCTGCGGGACCTAGCAGTTTGGGTGTCTGTTTGCTCCGAGAGCTTGAACGAAAAGGAGCGGTATATGCCCAGGTCATGTAGTGACGATTTGTTGGCGATCAGATGACCACCTATGATAAACGTTTCGGGAGGGACATGACATTTGCATGTAAGAATGCAGCTTTTGTCCGCCGAGAACCCCATTACCCAATAGGTACACCACGAATTGAGCATCCATGAGCCCTTCCGACATTTTTGCTATGGTATTACCCAATAAATTGTGGTCGAGGTTGTACAACAACTTTCCATCATCAGCAAATAAAAACGGAATTCTATGGCGAACCACGGTAAACATATCATTTATGTACATGAGGAACAACAACGGGCCGGCTGGTCACTTCATAGACTCCATTGTCTCGGGAACCGTGCGAAGGATAAGCAACCGAAAAACTCTGTTGTATTTGATATACTCGACAGATTCCCTGTTGGAGAATTAAAAAATGGTCTTTTAAGTGCTAGTGTTATGACACACCATCCCTGCCAGTGCTTTTGGCAACGAAAAACATACAACGCAATTCTTGTCCACTGTTGTTCAAATTCCCTGAAGAGAAACCTGTCAAGCAATTCATTAGAAACTAATCCACCGTCACATCGAGAACTCCTTTGAAGAGCTTCAAGATTGCTGTCAACGAAACCCCACCGCAAAAAAATTCGACAGGTCCGCCAGCGCGTATTCAGCTACCCAGAAAATTGCCCACCCCCACCTATCTGCTTGGCCACCGTCTGACGATGCGCAACAAACATGCAATATCAATTCGGCTTCAAGCTTACCTGAAATTCGATTCCAAATGTTTGATGTCGACTTGGATATATCCAATTCAACCCGCCCCGCCAGCCAACGCCTAAAAAATCAAGAACTACGAAGTGTACACCTGGCAAGTTGTCCCCCCTTGGGCTTGCCAAATCGATTCCTCCATTGCCAATCACCGGAACATTAGCCACAACCGATGAAGGTGCGAACGGCCCAATCGGTTCAACAACCATACCCAGAAATCAATAATTAATAAGAGGAGACAACTCAAATTCTTCTATTTCATCTCGTCACACGGTTCCAAGAGCATTTTGGCAACCTACGGTGCCTAGGTCATCCCGGAACCCAGCGAAAAAGCCGTTGCCAGGTGGACTGCACATTGCTGACTCTACTTTCAATCCTAACTCACCCATCAAGTCGCACTTTCAGCTGCTGAGAACCCCGAGCGAAACAACACGGAGTGCAACTACGGACGAAAGAAAGTTATTCCCGGTCAAATCACCCCATTCGGAACCCCCATCCACTAGTTGCACCGTACATACCAGCCAATCACTCCTTTTTTGCCTGCTTGTTATCATCTTCACCAGGCTGGTACAACTAGCCCCCGGGCCTCTCTAATAATGCCACCATTTACACTAAATAATTATTTGCTGTTTTACGTAACATCTACAGTAACCCAAGTAATGTTTTCCCCCACGAATCGCCCTCTTTCTATCTTCCACCTATCTCGCCCACCCCGAATTCCTTTCCTGCCGTAGGTTACTAACAGCACGACCCGTGTCGTCCCAGTCTCCGTGCCAACTGGCCCCCCTATATCCCAATTACACTTCATGTGACCACTGCGGGTTACAGCCCACCAACTTGTTAGTGCAAAGGCGGCTCCTGTGTTACCGTCCGTGCTGAGGCAGGCGCCAAGGTATTCAGTACTACTACAATTCCCTTTCCTCTCCCACTTCATGGCTACTTTCCACTCTCTTCTCATATGTCTATATCCCATCCACAAGTATCCACTATTAGCCAGGCACTCGATAAAGACTTTTCACGGTGTTGTTCCGTGTAACACACTTTGAGCAATGCGTAGCCAAATTCGATACGGATCCTGAAATCAAAAGGTGATTGTCCGTGAGATTCTACGATACTAGAATGTTGAATGAACAATGATACGAAACAGATACAAACCTCAGTTTTGAGATCACAAACGGAGAACGAGAACGGAATTACTGCGTGCGAGAGAGGCGCGCGTGCTTCACGCAGGTCCAGAAGAAGGATATGCCAAAGTAGCGCTCTGAGAGCGAACAAACAAAAGTTGGTCCATAAAAACGTACACTGCCTAAAAACACGTCAATAGTGTAAGCAAGTGAGTGATGTTAGGAAAAACATGGAACTGCAGTGGTTCTTGGGGGATTTTCCACGACCGATCATTACACCAGCTCACCAAAACCCTCCCGAATCCTGAGCAGAGTCAAATGTTTGGTATAAATATGATGGTTCTTCCAACCTACCTAGGCCCTGCTGTCAGTGCGCGTTCCTAACACCTAGTCTTCAACTTTCTACCTATGATCGCGCCTGATCCGGTGTCCACACGGACGCTAAGTTATTCTACACCTTTCATGAGAGCGGCTGATCCATGGCGGGTGGGGAGGGGAAACATAGATGCGGTCCTTGGAAGGGTGGCCGTCATTCACTGATTGTATGTGCTTGCTTGAGTATGTGTGTATGATGGAACCACCGCTATTCTCACATATGCAAAAGGCCCTCTGTAACGTCAACGAAAAACGGTGTTTGACGGGAGCAATGCAGTATCAACGTGTATAATGTAGGTGTGCGTGTGTGTGCCAGGGTGTATGATGGTTTGATACGTCAGTACGTCGTGAAAGCTCCCACACATGGGGATCCCTTCAACCACCGCGAAGAAGAAAGCGGAATAGTCTACTGGGACTCCGTGTTATCGGCTTCTCCGACATCACTCTCGAGGAGGCTGAAGCTGCTTACGTCGAGAATTAACTTTCGTTTGCCATCTTCACCTTCACAGTTCTTACAATTTTGGCAGAGCTTTCGATGGTTTCCATGACCACTCCCAAAAGCTAGGTGCTGAAATGCACTTGCTCGTCTGCGACCATCACCACATCCCAAACCTGAATGGTCTCGTTTTGACCAGTCACTTCTGTCGAGCCTGTAGAGCTGGTAGGTACTCCCGAAGCCATCGCCTCAAAAAACATCGGAAAGATAGTTTGCCTGCTTCCCCCGGTGGAGGTACCTCCCGCGAAGATTTACCGGCATTTGGGAACCCTCGTTCGATCTTAACGTTAATAAGTCGTTCAAGGTGAGCACCAGATGAGTGGAGTCGCCGTTCATTACTGGAAACAAGGGGCAGTTTTTTAGAATTCTCTCGACCTCAGTCATGACTTGTTCAATGTCGCGTAGTTGGGCGGCTGTTGCTTAGTGATCAACAGCAATACTCGCCTGGCGGACCTGATCAGGCCCTCCCATACGCCGCCGCGATGACTGACCTGAGGGGATTGAAGTGCCATCGTATGCCATAGGCCACGGTTCGATTTTGCATTTCGTCCCTGTTATTGTTGTTATGCCAACGCTGCAGTTTTTGGTAAGCACCCACAAAGTTCGACCCATTGTCGGGGTATATACCCGCCGGTGCGCCTCTTCGGCTGATAAGGCGCTACCAGGCTCGTAGGAAAGGATAGGTTGTCATCGAATGTGCTACTTCTAAGTGTACGGCACGTGACCTCATGCACATCATGATACACCCGTATCGTTTGTCTAGCCTCTTCCTACACCCGGTCCACTAGGGCCCGACACAGTCCAGCCCGGTGTTCCTGAACGGCCACCAATCCGGAGCCACTCTGCATTCTGGTATCGGGGCCATGTGTTGTTTTCCCGCTGTGGCATTGCGTCTCCTACAATGTACACAACGCTGGATTACACTTTTTACAGTCGCTCTTCCTCTCAGCAACCAAAGGCGCTTTCGGATAACGCTCGTAACGTGACTTTCTCCGGCGTCTACCCCCACCGCGTGAATGCGTTGGATCATTAGCTCTATCACAGGTTGTCGAGCTGGTAGCAGTATGGGGTATTTCGTGTCAGAGCTCAGATGGAAGTTGGTCAGCCTACCATCTACCCGTGGCAGTCCATCAATGAATTTGTGGTTTAAATGCTTCAGGTCACCTCTCGGAGATGATATTCCTTTTTTGAGCGGTGCCTCTTATTCCGCCCTCTCGAGTTCTCGGGTGGAAGCCTCCCGTTGTATCATCTTTAATATGCCGTGGTCTGCGGCTCGTAGTTCATCGGGACTTATCTGGCCTACTCGTACCCGGTCGGAGGGGCAGACCTCTTTCATGACTAGCAAATGTCTGTTAAACCCGGTCAACCAAACTAATGAAAGGAGTGTCCCATCCGTGAGGAAAACTTGAACAATCGTGACAAAATGAACGACGCCTCGACGACAGCGGCCGTCATCATCACGCCTTTGATCTCCAGTTCCAATTCCAAGGGGGTTTCGTATACGGGCCAGTCCTGTTCAGGTATTTGCAGGAACTTCGGTCCTCCCGTCCACGCGTCCAGTTGTCGGAAGTTGATCGCATCTCGGGAGCACAGATCGGCTAGATTATTGTCAGGCCTAAGGTGCCTCTACTGGTTCATGGTCAATTCGTCGTGGATGATCGTGAGTCGGCTAGCAACGAAAGTACTAAAACGGCTCCTGACGTTGTTAACGTAGTACAGCACTATCTTCGAGTCCGTCCAGAAACCAGCAGACCAAATGTAGAAGTCGAAGCATCTCTTTATCGCTTGTACCGCTCTGACTGCTAACACGGCTGCGCTGAGTTTAAGGCGCGGGATAGAAACTGTCTTCAGTGGGGCAACGCGGGCTTTGGCAAACGAGATCCTCTTAGTATACTGTACATCGCCCGTGCACCACCGTCCGCATACCACAGCTCCATAACCGACTTCGGATGTGTCAGAAAAGGCGGTCAGTTCTCCCGTCCGTGTTGCATGACCAAGGGGCAAGCATCGTGGAATCCTTATGTCCCCTAGTTTCTTTAAGATGTTCAGAAATTCTTCCCAGTCCAGCAGGTCTTCTCGGTCCAGTGACTGGTCCCAACCGACTTTCTTACAGCAGAGCCGCTGCAGCAAGATCTTTCCAGGTAACAGCCTGGGTGAGACGAAACCGAGCGGATCGAACAAGCTAGAGACAGCAGACAGTTCGCCACGACGGGTTACTGGCAGCCCGGGAGCGTTTAGCTCAAAAACAGGGTCTTCTGTTTCCGCGTTCCATTTTATCCCTGGAGTGCGTTCGGTAGGGAGTGCAGAGCCGTCCAAAGCTCCAACCCTTTCGGCCTTCTCGTGGTACGGGATGACTTCCAGCACTTCTGAAGCGCTTGACATCCATTTCGTTAGGTGGAAGCCGCCCTCTTCCAGCAATCCTATCAGGCCCCTGAACTGCGCTAGGGCCGGGTCTACATCATCGAGTGACCCACAAACGTCGTCCACGTAGATGTTTCTGCTGACGCTATCTACTACATACCGGCGGACCAAACCTCCATATTTTTTCGCTGATTCTCGAAGGGCGTAGTTCGCACAAAACGGTGATGAAATGGCTCCGTAGGAGTGGACGGTCATCCTATAATTTATCACTGCGTTGTCCCGGTCCTTCTCTTCCCACCACGGTAAACGCAACGCATCTCGTTCCTCTACCGGTATTTTCACCTGGTGAAACATTTCCCCGATTTAAGTGGACAAGGCCACTCTACCCTCTCTAAAACGGCATAAAACTTTGATCAGTGACGTTGTCCAATCGGACTCTTGTAGTAGGCGATCGTTTATTGACTTGCCCTGGAACGTGGCCGCACAGCTAACACTACCCGCAGTTTTTCGGGTTTCTTGGGGTCGATAACCGGGTGTTGAGGTAGATAACAGATCCCCTTTCGGCCGTTAGTGGTAGCAGGCACCCTTTCAACGTGGCCGAGAGCTTCATTTTGCTTCATTAGTTCTGCATATCGCTTCCACAGATCCTGGTGTCGGATGAAGCGTTCTTCCATTCGAAGTAGTCTTTGCAGAGCATAGTTTCTGCTATCAACTCAATGGTCGGCTGACGTGCGTCGTGGGAGGGGAACCCCAAACTGTTTCTTAAGGCCTCTAGCTCCTTGCCGCATTACTTACAGAGCAAAGTAATCCTCTTGAGACAACCATAGTCTCTCGTCTTCGATGTCGTGAAACTCCCTTCGATACGGCCGCTGCAATTGACACCATATGCCGCCCGTTTCGGCTGATACGTGATTCATGGAACCGCGTTCCCCTACCGGACCATATAATATCCGTCCCAGAGCCGTGCGTACGGCATGAGATGTCCGGCGGTCTCCCACCCTCTGGTCAAGTACCCAATGTGCCTCTGGTACGTCGCAGCCGATAGGTGGGTCCACTTCGTCGTCTTCACAGTCCACAACGGTTGCATCGTGCAGGTGGGGCCACCTAGTCAAAATTGCGTTCACCGACCTTGGGGCTCGCAGGGGAAGATTGGCTAATGTAAATGCCTCCGTTGATTTGATTTGCTCGTTAGTGTCTAAGGAGATGAGCCGTAACCTCAAACGGACGACAGTTATTACTTGAGTTCCTCCCACCGTGCTCACTGCCAACGACGTCGTACTTTTAGCGAGCCCGTGTGCGTCAGAAAACTGCTCTTTCACCATGGTAGTGCCCAATCCACTGCCGACGAACGCCAACGCTTTGACCACCCCAGTTGGGGTCACCACTCCCACGGCGACTACTCCTAATGGTATTGGTTTACTGGCCGACCGAAACGTTGAGCAGATAACACTGGGCTTGGTGTTCGTCCCTGGGGCAGTAACTCTCGCCCGGTGTAACAATCGATGGCGTCTGCCCGCACAACCCTTGTGACCACACCTGGTCCTTGTTCGACAAGCTGTCGCCTGGTGCGTGGTGTTGAGGCATATAGGGCATGCTCCTGTCGTCCTCGCCATTCCCCAAAGTTGGTTCACCATGGCGCTGATGAACTTGGGGCATTGTGGTAGCCCATGGCTGGCGGCACAGGGGCTGCTACTTGGATGCGCTATAGACTCGCGTAGAATATCGTGTGCGTTGGTCCAGGGCTGGTATTTCGGATGTTTCCGTGCAGTGGTTTGAGTCTGGTTAGTGCTAGATTTGTTTACTCGGTTACTGTCCCGGATAAGTCGGCCAAGTCTACTGTCGGCTTTTTGGTTTGCCTGTCCAAGTATTCGGTCAAATCTTCGAAGTTAGCCCCACGGTCGCTCCGTCTTATACGCTCCGCTTCTTCCGCCCACTGACCCTGTAGTTCAAGCGAGAGGTGATGGACTATGCCCTCCAAAGTATGCACTGCATCGAGGTCGACCTTGTAATCTAAATAGTCGAGGGCTATTGAATAGTTCTGCATTTTGATCACTAGGTCGACCATTGTATAGACGTCTCCCTTGGTTCTTTTTGCCTCTATCACTACGCCCGCCATCAGATTACGGGCTACCTTGATTGGCTGGCCAAACAGGTCCCTCAAAATATTTTTGCTTGTGTGTGGCCTTGTTCTGGATCGAGCATGGTACACCCATCGATGACTTCTCTTGCTCGGCTTTGACAGTAATGAGTCAGGTAGAGGAACCTTTGCCCAGGGTCGGTTATCTTGTTTTCGACGAAGGTTTCGAACTGCCTGATGAACCTGCAGTAGTGTTCAGATCGTCCGTCAAAAACTGTCGGTTCTACTTTTAGCAGATCGATCGTTGGTGGAGTTGATTTTTAACATTCGGCTACCGGCGCAGAGTTTCCCATTTTCATTTGCCCCAGTCTATCAGATATGTCGTAGTCGTTGGTGTTCTGCTCTTACTCGTTCTGTCTATACTTCCCTCCCGCTTCCTGGACCTGTTGTCTAGGTGATAGCAGTTTTTGCTCTAGGTCTAATATCCCTACCTTAAATAGATCGACATTCTTGCAATCCATATTATCCTCATTAATACACGAGCTAGCACTGACAGGACTAGGTGACCCAGCGATAACTAAAGGGTCAAAAGTACCCGAAACCCTTCCAGTGAACTGCCGCATTACTTCCTGTCCGAATTCCAATCGCTTGGATACGTTTTTTGGCACTTTGCATCTTTTCTCAGTCCAAGTTGGTAAATCGAAATTTGTAAGACAACTGTGAGCAATGCGCAGCCAAATTCGATACGGATCCCAAAATCAGAAGGCGATTATCCGTGAAATTTTACGATATTAGATCAGTAAATTAACAATGACACGAAACAGACATGAACACCAAGTATGCAATCGAAGGGACTCGGAATATGAGAACCGAATTGCGGCGTGCGAGAAAGGAGCACGTGCGTCATGCAGGTCCAGAACAGGGGTATGACAGAGCAGCGTGCTGGGCGCAAGCAAACAAGCTTTGGTCCGTAAAGACAAACAGCGCATAAAACAAGTCAATAGCATAAATAAGTGAATGATGTTAATAAAACATGGAATTAAAGTGGCTTTTGGGGGATTTTCCACCACCGGTCGTTATATTCCGCATGAAGTAGACTTACATACCACCGATCTCCTTCAGATCTAAAGGCCCTAATCAGCACTAGCCATGCGCATCCTAGCCTATTATCCAAGCTGATTCCCTCGCCAGATATGCTTACTCGGCTTATTTCACCATTCATGTTGTGTCATATCTCTCGTCCACCTTACCGACCACCATATGTGTTTTTGACCTCCCCCCTCAATCCATCCCGTTGTCGTAGTTTATCCACCCCATCTTTCCCGCTCAACTCTATAACAACATACTACAATTCCTTCAACCCACAAACATCTTAGTCGTGACTTACATTCTAGCTCCACCCTAGACGCTCCAGCCCATAAACATACTGTCGTACCACTCTGACCAAAATAAAACCTGCTGAAATTTCTTTACTTCTCATGAACTGTCGGCCCCTAACAATAAACTCAACTCCCTTAAAAGTCTCATACTTCAGCACAGCCCTGATCTTGCCCTCAACACAGAGACTTGGCTAACTAGTTCCACCTACCCGCCCAAATTTCTGATAGGCTATCAGATGTTTAATAGAAGCAAATGTCTTCGGGGTGGTGAATGTTTAATCTTAACCAAGTGCAGCTTTTTCTGCAACTCTTTACGACCACCTAATCCTGGATGCAGTAGAGGGCTCTTTATGGGTTGAAGTTCAACATGCCCGCATCCACCTTTGCATTGGCTGTGTGTATGCAACTCCCGGTACACCTATTTCTGACTTTTTTACCCAACTTTAATGCTTTTACCTACCTATCCGACACACCCCGCGGAGCTAAGCTTATCTCTGGGATACTCTTATCTCCCCGCACTACCTATTTGATTTCCTCTCCTGCATTCGAGTAGGACTCCGGACCCAACATGGTCTCACTCCGACCAAGAAGTCTTCACCTTAGGCCTGTCCAACATGGACACTAACATACTTAACCACTTACCCGGAGGTGCTCATAATTTTGGTGTCCCCACTTTTACGGACACATATGGCCCGCTCGGCTCTCCCTTCCCTCATTACAAATGGCAGCTACTCACCGAATCAGTCCTCTCCTTCGAGAGGGGAGGCCACCTCCCGACACATGAACCCCAGCTTGCAGCAGATCTGCTGTATACTAAAATCCTTCACGGCTTACGTCAGATCACTATTTATAGAACCCCCCGCAGCCGGTTTGATGCACCCATATCTTTGCTAATAAAATACAACAAGGTCATAGCATCGTACAGAAAGTCACATGACCTTTCTGTCTTCATCCTCCTACTAAAGCTCTCTAACACTATTCGGGTTATCACTGAAAAACTCTACACAAAACAGGAAACTTCTGTCCCTCGCCTGCCGGATAAGCTACTTCGGAGTTCACGTATAATCAAGGATAGAAACACACACTGTTGTCCAAGTAGTTCATACCTGCAGTTATTAAACTGCACACTGGTCATTATTCTCGCTGAGGTAGCCGAAACTTTCAACTCGGTCTTCTCTTCTTCTATGGCTACTGAATCTGGAACCGTTCACTTTCTACTAGCTCCCCGTGCCGCATCCACATGCACTCAGAAAAGAGTCCGACTTATCTCTCAAATTGAAGCCCTCATCCTGCCCAAATTTTGGTAAAATTCCGCCAGGGCTGCTTCGATTTGGTGGGTCTGGTGTTGCAATTCTATTTTCAAATATCTTCAACTCATCTCTGAAGCTCGGAATTTTCCCTTCTCAGTGGAAATTATCCACCATTATCCTTCGCCACAAAAGGGTCCTCTCCTTAACCCCTCGAATTACCGACCGAACAACCGCACACCAGTGGCTTCTAGACTGTTTGAGCACTCAGTTAAAAGGCGCCCCCCTGAGTATTCATAATCTAATAACTTGATACGTAAGGGCCTAAGTGGCTTTCTAAAAACTCGGTCTTGTAAAACCTGTCAATTTGACTTTTCAACATGGTCAGTGCAGCTGCAGACAGTAGGAAATGCTTACCTGTCATATTCACCAACAAGACCAAGGCATTTGACCGCTTTTATCACTCACGGCTCCTGATCAAGCTCGAAGGCGTAGTGCATAAATCTCCCACTCTCAACTGGTTCTCCTCCTACATTTCCCACGGCAGCCGAGTCGTCTCAATCGACAATCACCTCTCACAACCATCTCGCGTTACAAATGGTGCGATTCAAGGAAGCTTGCTGGGACCGTTTGTATTCCTGAAGTACATCATCTACGTCTTCCCTATAATTCGTCATGGTTCATCGTTCCTGTTTGTGGACGACATAAACATTGTGCATGAATTACCGCCCCTGAACCTTGATCACGCATCTTCCAGTATACAGTACTATCTGGAATGCCTTTGACAATGTTGTCGCTCCTGGAAAATTGAATTCTTCGTTCAGAAGTGCAGCTTTATGACCCTATGCTGTCGCGTCCCTCCGAACTCTTTTCTTTTACATAAATCCCATATTACCCACAACCCATCAGTACGAGATCTTGAGGTGCATTACTCTTGCGCCCTAAACTTCTCGGAAAGCTTATATTTTCTAGGTGCCAAGGCAAACAAAACCTTGGGACTTCCAAGCAGTCTTGTCCTGCGCGATACAAAACTCTTATTGTGTCTGTCATATGTCCGACCCTGCCTGGAGTACTCCCTTATCATCTTCACTAACACTCTCCAATCAGACAGAGTAACTCTGGAGATTGTACAACGCTCATTCACGGAACATCCGCTTGGTTATTCGCCCATGCTTAATTTTAAAGAGCTCTGTACCGTCCTGCACACTGAACCTCTTTAGCCACTCCGAGTGAGACTGAACCTTTGCTTCTTCCATAGGCGTATTCATCGTCTGGAGGTTTCTTCCACTGGAACTCCATGTGTCCAATCACCCACTCCCTTCTTCCTCCGTCACAGAAACCTGCGTCTTCTTATTCCGAACACTAGGCTATCCATGAGATTTGATCTCTTTCTGCTAAAATACTCCAGACTTTGGAATAAACTCCCCATTGAACGTCATCAATGCTTCCCCCCAATCACTTCAAAACATCTATAGCACCTTACCTCATCTTCGATAATGCCCTAATGGTAATTGACACTATCTCGTCTGAGACCCGTGCTTTTGAAGTAGGGCCTTACTTCTAGCTGATCTTTAAACCTCATGCTGCAAGCTTTCCTTTTTCGAGAAACCTCTCACACCATGGCAATTCCTAAACCTCACATTTCCCTCCTCATACAAGCCTTCTTAATAACCCCATCAACTGCTACCAGTCGTCATCCGGCTCAAATCATTGTCCTCACTGTTCGGCGTACAACTTTTCCTCGTCCCTAAACTCTGCCCAGTGGCATCTCCGAGGAGTTTGCGCGTACCTGATAACACTCAGGTTTTCTCATTTCTAATTTTTTAGACTCATTACAAGTTCACGTTAGGGCTTAGGTTAATCTGATACTAGGTTCTTCGATCTAACCCCTGTCGATGATATGGCTAATCCTCCTCCTGGTCATTCTACGCTCCACCCGGGTTTTACCATGCATTGCTGTCACACCTTTCCCCAACTCCGCAGCTAGAACCAATGCCGGAATGCAGCCCGTTTCTACTTTCATTTTAGAATTTACCGACCAGGTGTTTGTTGACCGTTCTATCCCACGAGCACCAACCTGGCACATTTCATAGCTGGATATAAAAGCTTGGCCTTCGACACGGTGTGACGTTTGCCTCTCACTCGATTGCTCTCCAACTGGCTTTGATCTTTGGAACTCCCAAAACCCAGCCGCCGGATCTCTGACTCCTCTACAGTGAGCACTGCTACAACTCATCCTAATCCCAACGGAGCAAGGTGCAGTGAGATCCACTGCTTTGGCCGGTGCACGTTGGGCATGCAGGACGTCTGCAACTATGTGCGGGCGCAACTAGGTTGGTAGGTCAAACCTCCCGTAGCCAAAAGACGGTTTCAATATCAAGTGTCCAGCACACGGTCAGTCCCACCCACTAGCAACGCTTGTGGATAAAGGAGCCTTATCGTCTCGCTCGCTCTTCTGCCGCAAACACGCTATCTCTCTCATCTCAAATGACCGTTCTTTCTCCGAGCCAGCTCTTAATATTGGGATAGCAACTAACCTATTCAAGCCCACCAAATTCATTACCCGGCTATGTGCTAAGTAGCACGTAGCGTTTATTCCCACCGACCAACCCTCTGCTCTCCTTAGCAACCCATACTCGTCTTTATAAAAACTATCGATTTCGACATGCCCCTCTTTGCCTACATTCTCCGCTTTCCACAACTCGCGTCTGCTATCCACTAGCCTGCACTTCTACCGTCAGTGTTCATTTCCCCACCAAAATTCCACAGACTATAAACTTCGCCGAAATATATTTCGTAGTTCTCTAGAAGTCAAACCTGTGATTAGCAATCATTTGTCTTCTCTATCACTCCAAATGCTCATTTTCACAGCGCTAGTCGATCTCTGTATCCTGATCTCGGGGTTCTGCTTGGACCCTTCACAACTGTACTTCTCAGGTATATTTTTCATGCTGTGCCGGTGTCATACCTCCAGGTATCTGTGAAAATGATAGGCAAGTTTCACACTTACCGTCCTTTGGCAACAACATCACCATTTCGCGCCCTTCCTCCATGCAAACACTTTGAATGCATCTAAGATAGGTTCATTACAAAATAACTACATTCATGCTGATAAACCATTGTTCACCCGTCGAATGCTCACCTGTCCTCCGGCGGCCTTCTTTTCATCACTTTGACGTCCCCTCTTTCTCACAAGAAATGCCACTCGTTCGACTTCTGTGAATCCTTTCTCTTGATATGATATATATGTATATGTATATATATATAATTCCGTATGTGACCAGCCTCCATGCCCTCTGTTGTTGCACCCTAACCCTCCCAGTAACTTGTCTTGCAGCTTAAGTTACATGTCATTATGACAGGACACAACCATTGAAATGTTCATTAAAAATGAGTGCCTACCATTCATCCATTCTATCATCATCCCGGCAAACTATACATCGTTGTAATCGCTGTACCTTCCCGAACTCCACTTTGATTTATCTTCTATTTTCACATTGTCATCGCCCGACCACACAACCTATGCAAACAGTTCGAGCCCAATCACTCGTGATCCTCCGGCCTTCCTTTCAACAACACACAGTTGTCCCCCAATCTCTTCCAACTTCTTGCTCGTTCGCTGTGTAACTGAGTGCTCCGAGATGGGACCTCAAGTTTCAACTTCCATATCCACCGACTGTTCTATGTTAATCCAAATCCTATGTTCCGATCCCGTTTTCCTTTCTAAACCACTGGTTCCTCAGTTCTCTTCACCATCACCGTATTCTCCATTAATTATAGTAAGCCCCCGGACATTTATCTACTCCCTGCTCTATTTCTACTTCTGCAAGCTCTCCGCCTCCGAAATCGCGCTTCACATCGGTCTAAAACCATTGTACCATCTCCTTGTTGTTGCTTTGTAACATACCGCAATAACGTGGATAATTTGCCGATGCTCATATGCTCTCCTCTTGCTATTTCTGCCTTCATCGCACTTGGGGTTGCACCCGCTCTCATTCCGATCTGTTGTACACTGTTCTTGTGATTGCCTCCGCTGGCATCATGCCATCAAGGTTTGCAGTTTTTCTCCGGAGCTTTTTTTCATTAGGTGTTTTTGTCGGCATACTCTCCCTTGCAACCTTGTCGACGGTAGCTGAATTCCTCGGCATTTTTCTTCCATACCTGCTGCACTTGCTTACGTATCTCATCTGCGAAGCCGATCTTGCTCGTCACTGAGCTACGCGACATCCTGCCTTTGAAATTTAATTTTTACCGCCTTCTCTGCCGGTTGTTTATTTTTTCTGAATCCGGTGACCCGTTCTCGCTTTTCTTAACAGACTCCTTGGTCCCGTAGCTGTCATCCTACACTTGCCGTGTGATGTGTCCAATAAAACAGCGATCAGGTCACTTATCTACTCCCTATTTCAGTATCGCTTTTGCACTCCATTCGCCCCTGAAATAGCTGCTTAACGTACTGCACTTGACTTACTACCACGATTCCATATCCCTATTGTTACTTACTGTCATACACATATCAATGAGAATAAACCAGTGAACACTTGCCGGCTCTCTGTTGGCTATTTCTTCTATCACTGCTCTTGAAATCCCTCCCTCTATCCATCGAACTTGTTGCTTTCTTTCCTTGTGATTCACTGTGTCGGCATCTCATCATTAAATTCTACAACCACACTGGCCGTTGATCCATGGCACTTGATATCTGAAGGTCCGTTCTAGTACTTCCTCGGGTTTTTCATTCATATATTTTCACACCGTGCTACGTGCAAACGACTCTTCAAACCCCTTCTGGTTAACGTTTTTCTTCTCTCGAAGTTTTTGACGCATCCTTTACCAAGCTGGAGTTTTTGTTGTTGTCATCATTTCCGGTACTATTTATGCTTACATTCCCACTTTTCTAACCGACTTTAAACACCGCCAGCCGATCCAATCATTTAGCTTTGGTCTTGAAATTTATCGGGCATTATTAAAGTTTTAGTCCACTTTACCACCCCCTTCAATACTTGCATTATCCCACCTTGCACTGTATCAAACTTAAAGCGTCTCCAAAATATATTATTAATATTATTATTATTATTATTACCATTATTAGCTAAACAGAAGATCAAGACACTTTTAGCCTTCGCCTTTTGGGAGACGGCATGTTTGGAGAAGTTCAAAGGGCGAGAATAACTTAGGCCGAGTTCTCTAATTGGGGGATGGTTGTCGATGGGTGAACAGCCGATGCACAGAGAACCTGGAGGAATTTGGCACTCGTGAGTAAGAAAAACACATTTATCGGCGGGAAATTTCATCGCCCAGGTTGAGCACCATTCATCAAGAGCGGCTACTTCAGCAGAGACCGTAGGGATGGCAGTACTGAAGTTGCCGGACAAAAAAGTATAGACTATCTAATTTTCGTCCACGAACAAGAACTGCGTGACACTAAGTCATGTAAGAAAGTGTTTATGCATAAGGGGGAAAGAGGGGGGCCTGAAACACTGTTTTGAATAAAACCCCGTAGTAACAGGTCTGGGAATAGAGGTGTGCCCGTTGATCAAACAACCTACGAACGATGAGATAAGCACGATGAAAACAAAGAAAGCAGTGGAGTGATAATGACAAATGGACGTGACCTTGTTAAAAGGTGGGGAAGAGGTATACGATCAAATGCCTCAGATAGATGAAGATATGGTTGTAACGACCAAAACGCTTAAGTTCTGGCCCGGGTTAAGCCTGACCAACGATTCAATGCTCGATTCACCGACTAATAAGCGACACTGTTTCTGGATAGCACCTTGGAGCCCCAAAGCAACTCGTAGCCCAAACAGACGCAGAACCCAAATCAAGAACATGATTGCTCTGCAAATTCTACGGTAAAATATGAGTACAAACACGATCATATCTCTGACAATGAGCCTCAGTCACTATCCAGTAAAAAGGTAGTCAAAAATAGGAAAGAAATCGGTAAAACGGTAACAGTTAGCCAAGGAGAGTGAATAATAAGTACCTGTCCTGAAGTCCAAACAAATAGAACAAGTTCTCCACGCTTAATCAAGACAAAAGAACAATTTCCTGAGCGTGGTAGCCAAAAATTAGCGTTAACGAGCTGAACGTCTACGATCAGTCGACGTGAGCGAGAAAGTGAAACCAAGGAGTATTGAAACAAAACTGTGTGGAATCAGTGTGACTCATTACCGTACGAACTGTCCACAAAGTATTCTAAGAAAGAAAGCCCAACCATAAAAAGAAGAAGTGCACCAAACGTAGGTTGGTTGTCGACCACAAAGCAGTGTCAGCATGAATCAGTTTGAGAAGGCGGTCCATAATTGGCCGTGGAGTATAGAAGTGTAGGCAGAAGAGAAATTTCCCAGGCAACATAGTCATTACGATAGTTTACAGGACCTTCTGGCGTATCGAGTCCACAGCCCCAGGTTCTAGATTTATGACAAGCTAGCGGATATACTTGGCAGCGCGCAAAGGAGTAGAACTCAAAACGCTGGAGCGGGACAACGTGTGTGTTGAAGGAACGCAGCAGAGTGCAGACGGTGCACACGAGCGGAATCCAGTGACGTCACCAAATTCGGTAATTGTTCAAATAAACAAAATCGGTAACCGTGTGTTGTATCGGTAGCAGTACGGGGGTCTCCCTCTAGGATGCCGACGCAGCTGGACTTGGACCAGTGATGGGTACGTCGGCTCACGTGGCAGAGGCCCTTTTCATGCCTCTCGACGAGATCGAACAGAACAACGAAGCCAGCATAAGCCGTTCTTCGTGACTCACACCGGTTACTGTGCGTTGACAGCGAAATTGCACCCTTATCAACATTTCATTCTACCGGGGAAGCCTGCTGGCTGTTTTCCTCAGAAAACTTTCAATAACTTGTCACTACTTTGATTTACAGATGGCATTTTATCATCCACGTTATGGTAAACGATCTGCACTTTGCTAAGGCTTGTTTAAAATGTGATCAAAGCTGCCCCGGTTTCTCAAAACACCCATGGAGAATGACTTGAACAAAATACCGGTGCACTCACGATGAGCATGATGTGCCACTGTTCTGGATGCAGCTTCTGCTTGATTTTTTGGAATTGGGAGAGTAACCTCAGCACAAAATGTACACGGAAGCACAGGAATTGGCAAAACAGCACAATGTGCACTGGTTGCCGATCGGATTCGTCCGGCTGAAGTTAACAGTTTTCTGGCCAGCCTTCCTCCTACTGAGATTCCTCGGGGCGATGCTGCGAAGCTTGCTCAGCGTCGACTTTCCCGCAGAGAAATTCCTCTTGAAGACAGTCGTCTAGCTGTTGCTGTGGAGGAGGCTTGGGCGCACCGGGCAAGTCCTCAGTTACTCGTTGCCAGTCACGGTTTGGAAGGTGAGCTACGAGAAGCCAATGGATTTAAAAATTCTCGAGACCGAAGCGACTTTGGTACTGGTACAGTTGAACATATGAGCCAAGTGCCGGTCAGCCCTGTGCGGATTGACTTGAAACGATTGGCTTCAGCCATTTCTGCATTCGTGTTAGACCAGAGCATCGCCCACTCAATTCCATTGGATCAACACCTTGTGATGCCAGTGACCTGGCTCCCGCCTGGCGCTTGAGCTGCTTCCCATGTGCAACACGTGCTGATCATCTGGTAGACCGCCGCCGCCCCTGGTCCAATGGTCGACCTTATTGCCTTCGCCTCTATAGTCAGCCGATCCGACCTCTGTGTGCATCGTGTCATCGTCCCATTTTCTCAGAGGAGTTTACTCGTGCCATGGATCAGAAACACCATACTGGGCTTTTCGCTTGTCGCTCTTGCGGTGCTTCCCCAACCGGTCAGCGCTACATTCTTCGCGATGACGAGCTGTGCTGCCTAGGCTGCTACGAGGCCAAATTCGCAAGTACTTGTGAACAAAGCAAAGAAAAAATTGGTTGCGATTCCAAGGACTTGTCCTTCAAAGAACGACATTGGCATGAGAAGTGCTTCAAATGTTCAGCCCGTGCCACGTCATTGGCTGATCGTCCATTTGCGACCAAAGAAGAACAATTGTACTGTCGCCATTGTTATGACTAACTTTCCGCCGCTGGATGTGATGGTTGGCAAGGTGTGTTCAAAGCTGGTGTGCGTAAGTACAAATACCGAGGACAACAGTGGCTCCAGGAGTGCTTCCTATGCGTGGAATGCGGACAACCGATCGGTGCGAAGAGTTTTGACCCACGGGAGGGCCGAGTGGTCTGTGTCTTATGCTACGAGGCCAAGTATGCGCAAAGCTGTACCAAAAGTGCCGAAGTTATCCGTCGCGGCGGTGTAACGCACAAAGGGAATCCGTTGCACAAGGAGTGTCTCACTTGTACCAGTGTACGAAATAACTAGCCGGTCTAAATTTCACAACCTGTTTTGACTAGGCAGTGGTGATTGTGCCGTAGGGTTTGCTTTTTTCGGCATATCCTAAAGTTCTATTTGCTTGTGGTTGCTACTGCCTTCTTAAACAGTCAGCATCCGGCGCCAGATGAATCCAGTCGCTATCCAGTGGGAGCTGTGCTTGAGCAAACTCCTGGGACCCCGCATGGTTCTGTCCTACGGGAAGAGCTGGAAGGCAGGAAACACAAGGAAGCTGCGCCTCGGGGCGCGGACGGATACTCAACTGAGGGGGACATACCAGTGCGATACAGTCTGTCGCTACCCTTGTCGTGATAACCACGTGGTCGTGCTGTCAAGCATAATAAAACTATGCATAAGCTGATTATGAAGAGTGAAATTAAATATATACAAGTGTTATATCTTCAGAAAACCTCGTTAGCTGTCGCAGCTAGATGCCCTGTCGGATAGAGCTCTACCCTCCGTGGAGTTTGGCTTTGCACCAGACAAAGGGAAGTCATTAGTGGAAGTAACAGGTGCCGACTCAGGACGACTAACCGAAGGTTGTGAATAGGTGGGGACATTGGGCGGATTGTTCGGAGTGGGTTCTACCTTGATGAAAGCCGATTTAAGGCGGTTCACACTGATGGTCCCTTCCCTGCCTTCGACGTCTATCGCGCATTTATTTTCTTTCGCTGGACGACGTGAAACTGGCAAGAGTAAGCCGCTTGTAGTAGTGAGCACACTGCATCCATTCGAATAAACAGGTGGCTGGCGGTCGCCAGAGTGGTAGGTACGTGAGATCTGGGATTTTGTTCCCATGGCGGGGTGAGCTTTATCACCCGCATTTGGTGAGACATCAATTTTGTGTAATCCCCGTCATTGAAGCTCACATCTGGTGAGGGGAAAATTAACTCACCTGGAGGTCGTAATGTGCAACCGGCTTTACCGGTGTGACACAGTCCTTAGAGGACGATTGGTAAAACTTCACTCCCTAATAGGTTAGAACTAGAACAAAGGGCAGCTTTCGGCTGGCGATAGAACCGCTCCACCATGCCATTATCCGGAAGATGATAGGCCGTCTTTTTGTTGTGTGTGCGAAAAAGCGCATTCGGTAGCTTGTGGAAAACACCTTCAAGATGACAACGGCTGTCAGTGGTCAGGATGGAAAGGCAACCGAACTGACTTACCAACCACCTAGAAAAGCTTTTGCAGCTTTCTCTGAAGTGGGACGGGGAATGGGTATGGCCCGTGGCCAGCGAGTGAAACGATATACACAAGTGAGAATGCAGACGCAGCCGCTGGATGGTAAAAGGGGCTCCACGAGATCCACATGCATGTAATGAAAGCGTCCGTCAGGCTCACAGAATGTGCCCAACGTAGATTTAGTGTGACGATGTATTTTAACGCGTTTGGCATTGAAGCCAAGAGCGGGCCCAAAGACGCACGTCACCTCTGAGGCAGGACCAGAAGAGGTGCTCGATGACAAGTTCCACTGAGGCAGTTACACCAGGGTGCATAGGTTTGAGGGGCTGATAATAACCTGCCAGCGAAACTGGCAGGAACCAGTGGTAGGGGTCAACCCTGTGACACATTGCAAGTAATAGCTAAGTCCAAAGTTGAAAGGGTTACTGGCACTGGATGCAGGGAGCTTTTGTTTCTGAACTGCTCGAACTCAGGATCTGTTGTTTGGTCTTCGGCGATTGCTTCTTGGTCTAAGCCCATGGGTGGTGGGCCGTCGATATCGTGGACGTTTGAGAGTGCATTTACTACGGGACTGTGTGCCCCAGAGACGTGTCGGATGTCCTTAGTGAACTGAGAAACTTAGTCTAAGTGGCGCATCTCGCTTGGCGAATATCAATCACAGGCTGAATGGAGATCGTACTCTAGCGGCTCATGATCTGTGAACACTCCGAACTTCTGGCCCTCGAGTGTGTGCCGGAAGTGTCGGACACCCAAATAGATTGCCAGTGGTTCTCTGCTGAAAGAACCAGGTTAGAGAAGCTTGTAGAATAAAGCTATTGGTTTCCATGAATTGCTGACGGATTGTTGCGGCACTTATCCAACAGCCAAGTCCGGAGCATCCGTCCCTTTTGCCAGGGGAGCAGAAGGATTGGGATGTGAAGGGAGTGCTATGCTGGCGATAGCTTCCTTGATCGAAGTAAACTGTGCCCCCGCCGTGTCGGAAAGAATGAATTCCTGCGCACCTCCACGTAAAAGGTCTGTCGGAGGCTGCATTATTTGGGCGCAGTGTGGGATAAACCGACAATAAAAGGTAACCGAGCCAGAAAATTGGCGCAGCCACCGGTAAGAGTAGGGCTGAGGGTGGTCGCAAATTGCCTCCACCTTGTCAGATAGGAGCTGTGTACCAGAGGCTGAGATTTCGTGGCCTAGGAATGCTTTGGTTTTCCAACCTGATTAGCATTTGGTAGGATTATTGGTTAAGCCGTACTGGCTAAAGCACGCAAAAGAGTGCGCATGTGTGCCATATGCTATTTTCTGAAGCACCCGTCACCAAAATATAGTCTAAGTACACGGACACATACTTCAAGCTGCTTGTCGCTTCATGAACAAACCTTAGAAAGCATTGGGCTGCAATGCTGAGCCCGAAAGTCATGTACAAAAACTCGAATATTCCGAATGGAGTTGTTAAGGCCGTCCAAGAGATGTCAGCCTCAGCTACGCCGATTTTGCAGTAGGTGCAAAAACATGCGTGAAAGTCTTCCCTAGCCGCTGCCACATACATGTGTTGCTGAGACTATGCTCTTTATCTTATTGACCCTCAAACAAGTACGGAATTCATCAACCACTACACTTGAACATTTGTTTATCTTTTGCTCATGTGCCGTGGCATATTTTTGATTCGAACTCGAACCACCGTGACGGCAGTGCCTGACATTGACCTTTTGTCGAACCCTGGTACTCGTCGCTAGAAGTTGTGGCCGTACAGCTGAGGTTTGTACATGGTTATACGCATATAATTTGTCAAATCAGCACCGTAGAATCAGCAAATCAATTTAGTTCTGACTGTGGGATTCGGTAATTGGGCCAAACGTTGCTCACTATCGGAATACCCTTCACGCGTTTAGGGGGAAACGGTCCCTAGATAGTTGGGGCTACAGCAACTACCAGCCGGTATTCAAGCACCTCTCGAGGTTTCTAGCCATCTGCAGCTCACGGTATGATGGAATGGTGCCATCCACAAATTCCTGGTATACCAAACCCGAGTAGCTCCCAAGTCACAGCTTCCACCGTAGGACCATACTCCGAAGACCCTCTTATACCTGCTTCCGAGCAAGCTTTCATATGTTTTTGACCCCTGGTTGTTCTCGCGGTAGAGACCATAAATCTTGCTACAACTCTGACCGATTTGAACGTCTCTGAAGCCCTTCTCCAGACCTCCCGGTCAGCCTATCTCGACCAACGGAAAGTGGATAACACAAGAGGTTTCAGGTAGGGGCCCGGAGTTGCAACGCTGGCTGCGTATCCCCAGGAGCCAAGCAAGGGAACTACTGTCCAGGAACATGTTGACGACTAACGCGGTCGGCAGCCATAATAGCTGTCTTCTGTTGCGTGTTTGAGTTTTGGTTTCGCATAGCCTGTTTCTAGTTGACACCAATCCAGCAGTGAGCGTCATTCCGAAGGAAGCGAGTGATGTGACCATCTCATCAATCCAACAAATATGCGCTGCCGAAGGCACTCCTATTGCTACTTACGGTCGTAAGTCACTCACGATCAACTTAGGCCTTCGTTGCACCTTCCCCCGGGTGCTTATAGTAGCAGACGTCCCCTGTCCTATACTGGGTATCGATTTCCTTGATCACTTCGTCCTCCTGGTCGATGCACAATGCCGGAGAGTTTTCGACCGACAGACTTCTCCTTCCGCAACCAGTTCGTATTCCCCCATGAATCACGTCACTCCCCTATACATCGAACCTCAGGCCGAACACCCCCGAGCAGATCTCCTTCTAGCTTACCAGCAATGCAAAGGAAACCTGGAACCCCTCGCAAGTTGACCACCAATGTCACCCACCATATTGTCACTAAAGGCTTCCCAGCATTTAGCCGACCACTAGACAAGCTCCGCGCAGCACAGGCTGGGTTCGAACACATATTAGAGTTATGTATATTACGCCCTGTCCAGTAGCCCTTGGGCCTCGCCCCTCCACATGGTTCCTAATTCACCTTTGCGGCGACTGTAGGGCACTCAACCAGGCTACTATCCAAGGCAGGTACCTCACTCCACACATTCAAGACCTAAGTTTTTCCCTACCTGGTTGTTCTCTTTTCAGCCGAACCAACCTCGTTAGAGCGTACAGCCATGGTTATTCCGATAGTGAGCAACGTCTGGCCCAATTACCGAATCCCACAGTCAGAACTAAATTGATTTGCTGATTCTACGGTGCTGATTTGACAAATTATATGCGTATAACCATGTACAAACCTCAGCTGTACGGCCACAACTTCTAGCGACGAGTACCAGGGTTCGACAAAAGGTCAATGTCAGGCACTGCCGTCACGGTGGTTCGAGTTCGAATCAAAAATATGCCACGGCACATGAGCAAAAGATAAACAAATGTTCAAGTGTAGTGGTTGATGAATTCCGTACTTGTTTGAGGGTCAATAAGATAAAGAGCATAGTCTCAACAACACATGTATGTTATAGTTTCTAGACAGATTACGGAATGTGGAGGAAAAATGCTTCCCGAATAAGATCAAAGTGCACGGTAAAATGAATACTGAGTATTCTTGATGAAGAACCGAGGTAGCTACAAGGTACTTTAAGCATCAGGGATTCCATCGTAGGGTATAGTCACTGTAAAATTATGTTTGGCTCGAAAATTATATCAGTTTGCGCTTAGGTTGGATAGTAATACAAATAGGCGGACCCGGAAATAGAGGTGTTTCTAGAAACGTTCAACAGGTGCTTTTTTCAAAAGTTTCCGCTTCTTCACAAACAATGTTGTGTCGTGTGCTAAATCTGGGTTTTGACAACTAACTCCATTGTAAACCGTGAACACCTAATGAAGGTAGAAGCAAATGTACTTCAAAGATTGTGAAAGGTTGGGACGTACAGTAGAATGCTTGAGAGGTAAATAAGCGAATTCAGCTTCATTTGGTATCAGTAGACTTGGTTTTAGCTTGGACTGTAGCGTCGACGTCGCCCTCACCTCTAGCAGTATCTCGTTGGCTCGGATAAGTTTCAATCTTCGGAAGCCGCTCTGCAACTGCCTGCTTTTTTGGTGTCGTTTGTGTAATGCTGTACTTTGGATCAGTAGGCTCAGATGTTGAATTCCCAGTTTATCTGATCATTGCAACTTCTAATCAGTGTCTCGGCTTCCGCGGCCAGTACTGCTGCGATCAATTCCTGCCTCAGATTGGACACTGTCTTCAGCTGAGCTACCCTCTCATTTGCGAATACTATCTGATTGCGACGCCCACTATTTTTCTCTACCCGGCAGCCTTAGATTACTATGCTGCAGCCTATTTCTGACGCATCCGAAAACAAGCGGGGGTGGGTATCGCTGGCACACTAGATACTGTCAAGCATCTTGGTATTTCGACCATGCCAAGTTGATCTGGGCTGTACAACAAATCGCTCCACTGCTTGTCGTTGTCGTCCCGAGGAGGTTGTCACAATCCGTCCCTCTTTGGCACAGCAATTGCAGCAAGCACTTTCCTGGTAGCATTCATGGCAAAAAGAAAACGAGGGGGCCATAAGGGATTGAGATTAATGATGAAACTCTTCTCCGCGTGGCTGGTCGTTTGGGTAGGTCCGAAGTGAATATGAATTCGTCGCTTTCGAACTTCCATTGAACTCCAAGCGTGAGCTTCATTTGTAAAGAGGATGCCAAAAGCTCTCCAGCGCACTCAACCTTATTAAACTGCGGAGTAATATGCAAATCTCAGGGTCGCTTGTGGTCCATTTCATGAGGTCAAACCCTTCCACCCTCAGAGTGGCGGCTGGTCCGGTTACATATGGAACAGCAGTATTTGGGCAGCCAAGAAAACAGAAAATCGTCCACGAAGAAGTGGCTCACTACCCTTCCTAACAGACTGCTAGTGCCACCAAAAAGCTCCAGGGTTTACCGGAGGGCAAAATTGGTACGGCAAGGGGATTATACCGTTCCAGGGGGATGAACGGTCAGCCTGTATTTCTCTGGTGTACGACTTACTTCGCTTCCAGGACACAAGAGAAGACTGAAAGCTTCCCTGTCTTCAGCGGGTATTTCCACTTGTAGAAACATTTCATGCTTGTACTCAGAGAGGGCCACTTTTCATAGCCGAAAACGACATAACGCCTCGGCTAGTGGTGCCGTCCAGTCTGGGCCCCGTAGCATATGTTCGTTGAGTGACGCACTAACGCCTCACGTCACAATCCAGGACCACCCTCACCTTCTCCGTTTTCTTTGGGTTCACGACCGAATGATGGGGTAGGTATCACCTCGCATTTGCGCCAATCTCTGCTGTATCCAGCCTTGCTTTATGTTTCCTGGCCCGCGTGTACCCTATACTAGACTTAGCCTGTTTTTGTGGAAGCATAATATTTTCAGGGCCATTTCTCGGCTGTTTGGCATTGCGTTCGTGTTGGGTATCCACAGGACAGGAACCTCGAGGTGACTTATTACATACTTGGCATTCTAGGCCACCATTTCCAAAGCGCACCGATTTCCTTGAGAGGATGCATTCCTATCAATGGCCAAATAGGCGAATTCGGCGTTGTACAGCTGTTGGAACGCCTGTTTAAGTTGCCCTGCCAGCAGCAGCATTCCTAGCATCGGTGCAGAGGGCTTTTTACTACCTAGCTCCGTCCCTTAAATCATCCTTTTCGGTCTGAACGATTCTCACGGCAAGAGGATAGAGCTTATTACGTCTTTTACGGCTGTTTAACAATATTTGCTGAATATTACCTTGCTTATCTGGGTGTCAAAGTCACGGGAAGGCAAACGATATTCAACAATTACGGGAACTCTCGCTTGTGATTCTTTGTGTTTCAGGCTCTGTCTCTAACATGTGAAACCAGAGTTGAGGTTCATAAAAAAAACTCAAGGACGGCTAGGCGGACTGTCAAAAAGGACGGTTCCGGATCAGGCCTGCGGTGTTTGCTAGCCATAAGTGCATTGACATATCAAATGTAGGACGATACATAAAGGTCAGTTCTGCAAGCGTGAAAAGCCTACAATATCTACGTGAGGAAAATCTAAAGGGAGCATGGTAGCAGAAATCGGGATCGACCGTCTAGCTGCGGGAAAAATTATATGTGTAAACGAATGAATATGATTAAAGGACTTACGAGTGTCCTTGGTGTAATGAATTTGTTGTCCGGGCTCACCAGTTAAGGATTCCCCTGAGTTAAGTCAGGACCTGCTGGCGTATAGAGTCCACAGCCCCAGGTCCTAGATTTGTGACAAGCTAGCGGATATACTTGGCAGCGCGCAAAGGAGTAGAACTCAAAACGCTGGAGCGGGACAGCGTGTGTAACGGGGGAACGCAATGGCGTGCAGGCGGTGCGCACGAGCGGAATCCAGTGGCGTAACCAAATTCGGTGATTGTTCAAACAAACAAATTCGGTAGTCTGTGTCATAGTGTGCTTTATCGGCTGCATTACAAACGCATTGAAACCTTCGACTATGCAAGGTGAGGAGGTGATAGATGAGTTAATATCCGGGATTAGGAGTTGAAAGCCGGCTTTAATGTCAGTGTTTCTAGATTTGTGCAACATAGAGAGTTGCGATTTACTTGAATAACTCAACGTCTTGGCTTCCCCGTCACGAAGTCGCATATTATCTGGTCGTTGAATAAGTGCGGAGAGGTGGTTTAAACGAAAGAAAATTCATAGGCCATTTCAATTACTTAGTTGCCTGCGAAGTTTTTGGTGCTTCTTGTGGATCGGCGAGACAGGGGACCTCATTCTAGGTACAGCCTAGGAAGTATGAGTCAATTTGTTCAGGCAGTCGGGAAAGGAGTAGAAAATATCAGCAGCAATCTGTGGGTCGTGGGTGAGAAAATAGCCACCCCGGACTTTTAGGTGAATACATGTGTCTAGCAAAGTCAATTTTCCCTTTGGAATATACTGTCGGAGGGGTGTTCGGTTTAAAAGGGCCATTAGAGGCTGATGGCAGATAACTATTTTGTGGTCGCTGCCGGGGAGGCCTTATGTTACTGACACGTCGATGGGAGGCATGTTGTGAGTTAATATCAGATCTAGTATGTTCCCGTTTCTGGTTGATTAAAAACATGTTGCATCCAGCCAGCAAGATGAATACTAGTAACTAGGTCCATAAGATTTGCAGGGGCCGAGAGGTCAGGCCAACAAATTTGAGGGAGAATAAAGTAACCCGCCAAGTGCTTGGTTCCAGAAGGAAGGAAAGAAGGGCTTCGGAAGGTCTAAAAAGAAGTAAAAACAGGGAACTGGGGGAATTTGCTGAGCGATAAACGCAGCCGATGTAAAAAACAGTGCTTTGGAGGCTGACAGTGAACCTGAGAGAATCAGGAATAAAATCGAGCGCCGTATGTAATGGAGGGGTCGCTGTGTTGATTTCCCTGACAGAGGCTCAGCACCCGCCATCAAGCCGGCTTAACTTGTTGTTTTTTAGATTTTTGCACCCTAAGAAAGATATTTCATCATTGGAAGTGCTCTCAGGCAGCCGGGATTCTGTTACCAAGATAATGCCGTAATTATGTATGAGAACAAGATATTTTTATATGCGGAAGTTTGCCAAAAATAGAACCAGCCAAAGAGGGCTAAAGATTTGCCATTTATGGGAGGTGGTACTGGCATATCAAGGGGCTGTGTGAGTTCAGAGAAGGTAAGCTGCCGTGATTGGAAGGAGTGTAGATCAGGGTCAAAGGGGAACATATCGATGTTGAGGCTAGTGGAGGTTCTGACTGGGTGGCTTCCAGCCGAGCTGTAGTAGGTGGTGCAGTGAGAGAGGCTGCTGAGGAGGAGAAGACAACTGGGCATCAAAGGAGGGGCATATGTTGGAGCGAAGGGGAACCTGGGGAATTTGGCTGGTCTATAGCAGGCAGGGGTGATTGGGAGCATTTAGGAAACACCGGCTAGTCGGGATAGGGTACTGGCCGGGGGAGGTGCAGGGGGTAGGGTTGAAAATGTTTGAGGAATGGGGGTGTAGATTGAGCTTCGCGTTATGAGAGGGGTGAGGCAAATTGGGCGTAACACTAAATATGGAGCATTTATTATCGGGAGCGGTACAGATAGTTGTCAGGTGAGGAGTACGACGTGAGGCAGGGTGGACGGTACGTGGTGGCCGTATTTTTGTATTGGCAGGCTGCTAGTGCGGTGAATTTGTAGGCACCACCGACGTATAGGAATCTGTTTCACTCCACCGCTCTCTTCCTATCTTCATCGACTGCACACCAAATTCCATAGATCGCCGTGATCCATTCTGGACTACCGGACCCGTCGTAGACAGTTATCGGCATCCATAAGACAAGTTGTGTTTTATTCTTGCATCAACTCCCTGTTCATGTAGTGCTGTCCGACACCAGTTATTTTATGGGTTCTTGCAAACACTGCACTTTTACCCTTCTTCAGTATCGCTTTTTCTGCATTCCCACGTCCATCCCGCTAACCGCACCGTCCCCGTCCCGAAGTCGAAACCGATTCGCAATGGCCGCGCTAACCGTCCCCTCTTTAGCTCACTTAAACACCGTCCAAGCTGATCGTTCTATTACTGCAATTGTGTGAACCATATTCTTCAAAATTGTGATTACCCTACATAAATGTGAATTGCTGTGTTCTCTGATCATGCCTTGTGCATGTGTCTTGACCACGATCAAGAAATATACCATTATTTTTAAGACAGTTGGATGAAGGAGAGGTTCGTGAGAAGGATAGGAGGACTGGTAGACCCATTCCTCTGGACGGCGAGTAGTTTATTACCGGGGGGAATAGAGAACGAATAAGAGATGAAGGTGTGAACAACAGGTCATGAAGTGGGTGAACGAGGCAGTAGTTGGCATCTTTTACTGGGTGGCAGTAAGAGAGGAGAAGCGGGCGTTTCTGGATCAATCGTAGCGGGAACAGATTTCAAAGAGTTCAGTGTTTGCGCAGAAGAGGAGGCAGCGGGCGGTTGAGAAGAAGCGGAGGCCGCTCTGTCAGGGTAACGCAGAAGTGAAATTCAGGTTGTCTCGTTTTAGTTTTTGCTTATATCACTGTTTTGACTTATAACTGTGCCCACCTTAGTATATATCCCCTCATTACCTGAAATAGGGACCTAGTTGTGTGAACAACTGCGCACACCAACGTGCAGCCGCTAGTTATTATCGCGAATCAGAGTTACAAATTATATTTGATATTCTGTGCTTCAACTTCAATTGATAACACTCTACCGGACTTGCCTAGCAAATCTTCCTTAATTCTCACCACGATACCATCCATCTATCGTTTTTGCACCACACTCCGTATAACCCAACTCCTACCTTGTTCTCGCTACGCATCCATCGGTGCACCTTCTGAAGTTTCTGTCCCACTGTGCTTCCATTCACTTTTTTCTCCCATGGGAGCGCATTCTCGTTCCACCCGGCCCATCGACCCCGTGTCCAAAATATACCTCCCCGTACAAACTGCTGCTGTGATCCAAGCAATGGTACAGTACCCACCCTATCCTGTGTGGGTTTCACCTGTGCATACCACACAGCAAAATTCTACTAGCTCACTATCCCTCATCGTCCCAAGTCCTCTAATCCAAACTATACGTAAAGTGGGCCTTGAAGCTCACTTCCTATACCTCATCGTAGAATAGGTCTCACCTAGATCATTGCTCATATGGTAACATCGCACACACATGGTCTGCTTAGACCTTTGGCTTATCTTTGCCTGGTTGAACGACTCCTTGCTACTTCCGTGCCTTCGTCATACATTTTTACTTATCATGTACCCAAAAAACGGATAAAGCTGGTGGCATTCGAGGAGGCCCTCGCGGGTGATGCAGTGCGGGTGCCCAAGCGCCTGTTTGCATACTTAAAGCGCAGCACCAGAGGGAATGTAGGTATCCCGGCGTTGATGAACAACAACGGAATGGTTGCGACAGATGATGGAAAGGCTGAGACATCGGCCAAACATTATCTGTCAGTTTATTCTGTGAAGGAAGGTGCGCCAATCCCGATGGTGGATAGCTCGCCGCTGTTCATTATGTATGATTTTGGGGAGCCGAAAGTGAATAAGATGCTCGAATCCATCAAAACCCACAAGTCACCGGGACCGGACTACGTGCATCCATTGATGTTAAAGGAGTTGGCGGACCAACAAACTACACCACTGACGCGGTTGTTCATTTTATCGTTGGCCACTGGAAGTCTACCTCAGGAGTGTAAACAAGCGCTCGTCGTTCCGCTGTACAAGGGTGGGATAAAATCCACCTCGGCCAACTACCGCCCAGTTAGCCTCACTTCCGTAGCTGGAAAGGTCATGGAAAAGCTGGTGGCTGTTCGTGTACGTGAATATCTGGAGCGCTGTCAATTGCTATGCGCAGAGCAGCACGGTTTTCGGCGGAACAGATCATGTCTGTCAAACCTGTTGACCGCCCGTGAAAGTTGGTCGAACTCCAAGGCCGAGGGACATGTCACGGACGTCACCTTCGTGGGCTTTAATAAGGCATTTGACAACGTTCCTCACAAAGGGCTGTTGCTGAAACTCCAGGCCATCTGCATCTCAGGGCCCATGCTTTACTGGATTGAGGATTTCCTGGTCGGGAGAACCTTTTCCGTGAGAGTTGCCCAGTCCCAGTCCGCGTGGTATCCAGCTGGCAGTTGCGTGCCGCAAGGCTCCGTGCTAGGACTCCTGTTGTTTCTAGTGTTTGTGAACGACCTACCACAAACCATTCCATCCCAGTGCCCTATCTACGCCGATGACCTAAGGATCTGGTGCATCATTCGATCGGCAGAAAATCGCGAGATACTACAGGAGGATCTGCAGGCTCTCGTCAATCGGTCGACCACCTGGGGTCTACCGATAAACATGGACAAATGCGCAAGCATGAGGATTGTTGGCCCCAACGATAATTCCGGCTACTGCCTTGGGAGCATCGTACCCCGTTACACGCAGGAGAAAAAGGACCTCGGAGTTGTTGTCACAAACAATCTGAAGACAACGGCACACACTTAGAGAGTGTGCGCCTCAGCGTGGAAGATACTCGGTCCCACCCGCCGTTATTTGGGCCTCTACCCCGGGACACTTTCCGACTGCTTTATGTCTCACATATAAATCCTCGTTTGGAATGTGGCGGTCTGGATGCCTACCCGTGCACGGCGGCGGAAGTAACCAAACTGGAAAGAGTACAAAGTGCTGCCACAGGCCTTGTGGCCGGACTGCGTGGTTCAGCTATGAGGAACGCCTAGAAGTCACCGAGTTGTTTCCCATTGCCTATCGACTTCTGCTAGGCGACCTGATCTACGCCAGGCGAATAATCCGCGGTGAGTTGGGCCGAGAACTACAGTCGGAGTTCCCGCTCAGGAATATTGATCGTACCAAAGGACACACCCTGACACTTCGCAAGGTGCATTCCACCGGCTTACCGGCCATTTATCGATTGTCAAGAAGAGTGACCAATCTTTGGAACGCTCTACCGACCGAAGTGGTGAAATAGGAAACGGAGACACCATTCGAGAGGAAATTGGACCAGACCCTGAAGGTTTGTTGGCGGAGCACCGACACCAAGCCGAGTCAATAGAGTACGATGTGATGAGGCTCATACGGGATGGCTTTCCACTGCCCTTTAACTGAAGACTGAAGACTGAAGACATGCCATCCCGGACCCAAGCAGTGCTCGGAAAAACCGTATCGCTAAAGTTGGCAAATCCAAACACATCCAACCCCTTCCCCCCAACTACAACCAGGCCGTGCTCCGTCGCTTTCGCTAACACCAACGGTGAAGCTTCTGATAGTCTAAACGGCTTCAAGCAGACCTTCATTGACCCCCAGAAAATGGTCGAGATGATTGATGAAATCCTTTTAAAGGTTTCACTCCTGGCTACTCTCCTTGATCTTGTAGCCTTTACATCCCGCAAGAACTTGGTTTCGGTGGGACTTTTCGTCGGCTCTGTAACCCTAACCCTACTCCAGATTTTGGAGTAGGCTGACAGAAAGAATCGGGACTTCAGACTGAGGTTAGATTGAGGAAGAGGGAAAGTAAAGGCACAATGTCGTACGGAGTAGGAGCATGGGCAGCGAATGAGATAGGACGGGGATGTAGGCTTGGTTGTGGATTAGCTTAAAGAGTAAAATCAGGTTGGGCCTCATGCGACAAATCCACGGAGGCCCAACCTGGAGGAGCTCAGAGAGCTGGCAGTGCGTTAGTGCTATGGACACGCCCAACAGATTTTTGGTGGAGGTAAGCTGTACGTTCTCAAGAGAAACGATGGAGGAACGTGGACAGAGGCTGGAGGTAATCGGAAAATATTCTGGGGGTGGTCCTACACGTAAGAGATACATTGAGAGGCGACTGGCCGGTGGAAAGAAAAATCGGCGAATCAGGCTCAGGATTTGCTCAGGTTTAGAGATTTGGAAGGATTCTTGTTTGGAGAAGTCAGAGGAACAAGAATAGCGCACGCCAAGATCGGTAACCGTGGGGTGTATGGGGATGGGCAGACCGTCCAGACAAATTTGGCCGGGTGGTACAGTGCACTTGTAAGGTAGGAGGAAGCCCTTCTCCGCAGAGAATTTCATGAACCACAAGAAGCTCCAAGTTTGGAGAACGAATAAGTCATGCGATATGTTGCACAGGATCACGGATAGGTCACTAGGGAGGAAGGAGTTCACGATTTTTATATCTTCGGCAAAGACGAAAGGGGTACGGTGGTGAATGGAAGAGAAAATTTTGTACGTGCGGATAAGGAGTAGTTTCGGACCCAAGACACTGCCTTGGATGACGCCGCTAGCGGTGGGTTTGGCGGATGGTAATTAATAACAATAATAATAATAATTGTATATTTCGGATGCGCCCGAAGCATGCTGGAATGCATGATCAGATGATTATAGTGATGCCGGAATGACAATTCACAAAAGGGTATAACAAGTGCATGCAGAGTATCAGAGAGAGTGTTACAGTGAACTAAAACGGTAGTAATGCCCGGCAAGTTTGAAGGTCAAGGTCGAATGATGTCAGTTGGTCTGGAGTACATGCATAAGTGGTATATGAAATAATTACCACTAGTGGAAATTCGAACATATTCAAAGGAAATGTTTTTCGTGCGCTACAGAATATGAGAGGCATATGGATAGAAATATCGTCGAAGCGTTCGGTGAATTATTCACTTTACTACAGGCATGTCAAGAAGTATTAACATGGAAATATTTCAGTCTGCAAAGATGGTAGTATATAAAGTGGTGGCTGTATACTGGAGGAATCATATATGTTGCAAACAATTGCGTATTTCTTGGGAGGGATACTACCAGAGTGATGGTGGCAGGGAACGGCCGGAGTAAAACAGGTGAGCGTGCGGCAAGTTGTTAACTTTATGTACGGTTGGTATGAAATGTCAAAGCGGAAGTGGAAGACTAATCAATATTGACCGTGTGGTACATCCTTTATACAGGTGTTCAGTTCTGCGAGAGGAAAGGTAAAGTAATCCACAGATAATTGTTTGTCAATAGATGAATGCTGTGTGGTATGTACCATGCAAAAATGACAGATCAATAAAACTGCACAGGTATATCGCGGGAAGCGGCCGTGGATCAACGAATATAGAAATAAAATGTATCAGCCGGTGCAGATAGTGGTGTGATTTAGAGGCTGCATACGGGGTCAGTTTCGGTAATATAACACGAATGCAACATCTGGAAAATCAAAGGTCTCGATAACGGTGATGGTATAGTAAGTAGACGGTAAGTGTCACATTTCTAATGACCAATTTGACAGGTGTAACAAATGATGGGAACGGAGCGGCGATGCAGCATGGGAAGTGTATCGAAGACGTTCAATCGTGGAGGGAACTCAGTGATCTACAGAGCCCGAACACTCGATGAAACAGCATTGCGGATGCGATCGGCCGTCGACGAGCACAGCTTGTGATCTGTGAGAGAGATAGGAGGATAGCCAGGAGAGGAGAGGGTCAGTACCACCAGGAGACCGGACTTTGGCTAACAGATGCATGTGGGGAACACGGTCAAAAGCCTCAGACATGTCGAGCTACGGGACAATCACAGGCTGCCGAAGTCGGCAGCAGAGGAAAGGACATTGAGAAAGCCTATCCGGCAGGAACAGCAGGAGTGGGATTTCAAGAAACCATGACGAACAGAGTTCAGCAGGTTGTTAGATAAAAGGAACTGAATAAGGAGTTTTTGATAATTCTCTCCATGATTTTGCAGACTACTACGGTTAACGGGCCGATAGTTATCTGGGCCGTGTTGTGCACTTCTTTTGAAGCGCGGAATCATAACAGAGATTCCTCAATGAGGGGGAAGAAACTGTGAATCATAGGGGTGGTTTATACTTTAGGTAACAATAAAGGGAGGTCAGGACCACCAAAACGGAGGAGGGCCGGTGACAGCTCGTCTGGGCCCGGTTTCGGGGAAGGTTTATTAGAGGAAACTGATTTTTCGATTTCTGAATGGGTGAGGAGAATCGATGAAAGAGAGACAGGGGTGCAGGGATGGGCTGTAGTGAGAGGGATACCAGGGCAGTTTATAAGGCAGGAGAAGAAATGCTCATCGAAGGCCTCAGAAATAGATGCTGGGGTATTAGCGGTAGATCAGCAACAGATGAGGACTTTCAGCGAGGTAAGATTGGAGTGATTGGGCCTTTTACTAGGCACGTTAGACAGATGGCCAGTTTTGTTTGAGTGTGCTAGGGCGATGGCCTCCTGCCCTCTCAGGTGTGAATCGGCCATGCGACTTAGCTTCAGTTGCAGCTGGTTTATGCACAGAAGGATTGTGAAGTCGCGTGATCTAGTGAGGGTAGGGTGCGGTTTAGCCAGCTTGCACTCTCAAAGTGACAAGCGTGAGCTGCTGGACTTGGGACGTGGACCTGCACATGGGTTAGCGGTACTTAAGCCGTGCAGGAGGTTGGAGTAGAGAGTTCACGACAGTGAGGGGATCAGAGAAAGCTATGGGAAGTTCCATCTTGTGCGTACTTAGAACTTAAGGCGCCGGATGGAGAGCTTTCGGTGGGCTGATGGAGCTTGTATGCAAAAGCCAGAATAAGAAGATCACCTAAGTTTGAATCACCACAGAGAGGTCCCGATGAAAGCTTGAAAACAAGCCGCTCGAGCGCAAGCTGATCAGTGTGACGTATTCATTCCATTAGGTTCCAGATATATTCATTTTTCGCACACCCGTGGATATACGGATCCGTTTCAATCAGAAAACGCCTGCTATTTTTCTTCAAAAGCACAAGCTCTCAACCTTATTCTGCTATCCACTTCTTCTGTTCTTATTCAAGTGAACTTGAAACCTTTTATTGCACTCCGGGTTAACGAGACAAATAACGCGCGGACAGCGTAGACAACTACATTCACGAATCAAATGATGCCCCCTTAGCAGTCGGTAAACCAAAGTGTTTATGAACCCGCGGAGCAAAGAGTACAGACCGAGAAACGATCAGAGAGGACTCACGAGGGCGTGAGTCTTATAGGCGGTTGAACCAGGATCATTTTGGCTCTGAATGATAAGGCAAGGTTTATATATGGGGTGGCAATAAAGATGGTTCCCATAAATGAATGCAATGCCACTACACTTGCTTTCCGCTGGCATTCGTTCTACAATTCACTTCATGATGCTCTCCGTCGAAATAAGCTGAATCTTGTAATTCTTCAACCACTGCACGCTTTCTTCGTGCGCTTATGCTTGCTTCTCAACATCCAAGCGGTAGACGCTTTATACTTATTGTCGTCATCAAAGCAATGAGCAGACAAAATTCCCCAAGTCAATTGAAAGAAGATTCACGCCAACTTTCAGAAACGATGGCCTGTTTTTCATATCGTGATAATGAAATAGCGCAGTTTCTACCAATACACCACGGACAAACCGCGGCAGGGGCAGGGCCGACACAAGCCGAAGACTTATGGCAATCGACCACAGAAGTGTTGACGAAGATGAAGTTGGAGGGAACCTCCTGATTTCGACGTTTTTACAAAGCGAACAACCGAACAAGATTTGCGTAATTTAAAGATAGGTAAATGAGAACAGATCAGAAAGAAAATACATATGGAGTGAAGTTTGGTACCTGGTTGCATTTCCGGATGGTGGATTCCGTTGCACATTCATGAACCAAAACACCTGAGGTCACTGCGAGCTTCTGATTTCGGTGAGTACACCACAAATGACACAAGATGAGAAGGCTTGGTGGCCTTCTAAGTTTTATTGCTAACCCTGAGGAACCAACGAGGAGTGGGGGACTTAGATAGCTAGAGGCTGGAGCCCAATGAACAAAGGCAGGCCAAACTTATGGAACGGGAGGGCCGAAATGGCCGTGAGTCAAAGCCGGGTGGCGTCGATTGGAATAGAGAAACTCAAACAATTTGCGAGTTGGTAAGATAAAAGCCAGCCCGGAATGCTAAACTGTAGCTACATGGGAATGACCGAGTTTGAATGTGTAAGTTTATGACCAAACATTAATCTAGTCAGACAACATCAATTAGCACCTAATTCTAAGCAGTTTTTATGTTGTTTGATGCCATAAGTCTGTGTGTTGTTTGTCTGCTTGCTGTGAGGACAACTGGTTTGCTCCAACTGAGAAGAGCACTGTTGACTGCTCTCCTTGAGGACGGTCGAACCTTTGGCTCCTTTAGCTAGTATCACTTCCGGTGTCGCTCTCAAACGTAAAAGCGAAAGACGTTGTTCCAGTACAAACCGTCTTTCACCTGTTTCAAGATTTGTACTATCTTTCGGTGTGTGTCGGAACCTTTGGCTTGTTTCTCATTCCATCGCTCATTATCGTGATCTAGTTATTTCCTGGTATCCGGATTATAAAAATGGCAAGCCCTTTATCTTTATTAGTTTTTTTGTGGATTTCCGAGTACCGGTTTACTATCTTGTCAAATTTAGGTGGCCGCAACTCAATGATTTCAAGCAGTTTTTTGCATTTTTCCACTGCTTCGGTTCTTCTCTTTCTGACTAATTTCGATTCACCATATCATATACAATATGAACGACCCTAGATTCTTTGATACCGAGATAAATATGCTTGCCATTCCGTTCGCACATTTTAGGGAAAATAATCCCAGGGCTTGGTTCGCACCGTCAGAACCGACTTTTGCTTTGCCCAGCGTGACTACGGAAGGTGGCAGTTCTTACTACATGTCGCAGTTCTTTCTGTATTTTCGACGAAGAGCAAAATGTGTTGGAATCGGAAGAACTCAACCCATACGAACGCCTCAAAGCAGCGGTCATTAGCCGGATTGGCGTGTCTGACAAACAGCGGATTGCCCGTTTGTTTGCATACGCCGAGCTCAGAGATCGCAAGCCCTTGCAGTTGCTTCGGTACATGCGGATATTTTAAGAAACAACTCAGACCGATAATGGTCACCTGAAAAAGATTTGGCTCCAAAGCTTTCCCACCTACATGCAAAAGGTTCTTTGTGTGTCCACAGAGGAACATTTCGAAAAGCTTGCCTAGAAGGCCGACAGAATTAGGGAAACCTCTGAGCCAAAGATCAGTCAGGCGATTTCCCCACAAGCCGAGTCCGTGATCGCCTCTTAAACAGCCACTGTGCACAAACTAATCAAAAAGGTCAGGGCACTCAATGTGTCGTCATTTGGACGCCTAACCCAGACATCATTTAGCAGACAGTTTTTCCCATAGGCTTCTCCTAGTAGAAATCTTATTTGAATTTAGGTTCAACCAACATCAACTGACGCTCTTTGTTGGTATCAACAGCGGCATCGCTCAGTGGCGCGTTACTGCCCTCTGCCCTGTGCCATAGTCTCAGCCTGTTAGAGAAATGTGGACTCCAGAGCGTAGCCGCGGCGGAAGCTACTGGCCAGGGCCTTCGCGTATTCCGCATAATAGATGATAATTCAGGGACACGGTACTTGCTAGACACAGGTGCTGGAGTCACGGTGCTCCCACTCCAGGCCAACGTTTAGATGGATGCCTCTTCCGTAACCCACGTGCTGCTAACGGTACTTCCATACCGACTCATGGACGAATTTCAAAGACACCAGGTTTTGGTGTTCGTCACACTTTCCGTTGGGTTTCGTTGACTGTAGTGGTTCAAAAGGCCATACTTGGCAACAATTTCCCGCATCACTTCTACCTCCTGGTTTATTCTCGCCGCAAACGTCTTGTGGATCGGTTGATTTCAACCCAATCAGTCCTGTTCTACTTAAAACGGCCGGTTCTCGCTTGCTCGGTGAAGCATTAGATGCATACCCAAAACTGTAGCTCCCGCCATCCGTGCCACCTGCAATACCCAGCCCCGTAGGTTATCCCGTAGCGCACCATGCGCTCCAGTTTTTACAAAGGCACACTGGTTTGCACCTGACGAGCTTAAAACCGCGCGAGCTAAGCTCGAGCACATGCTCGGACTAGGTATCATTCATGCATCAAATAGTCTCCGGGCTTCACCGTTTCATATGGCTCCTAGAAATCACGCGATTGGCAACCATGTGGAGACTATAGAGTCCTCAATAACACCTCTGTCTCAGATGGGTATCCCATTCCACACATTCAGGACATCACGACCAACATCAGCGGTGCTCGTGCGTTTTCCGAAATAGGTTTGGTACGGGCCCTATCTCCAGATTTCTATCGCCCTTGGGGATGCACCTGAGACAGCTGTAACAAGAGCCTCTGGTCTTTTCGAATCCTCACGAATGCCTTTTGGTTTAAGCAGAGCTGCACAAAACCTTTCAGGGTTTTGTGGACCAGGTTACCGGGGGTTTGGATTTTGCTTCCGCCTACATAAACGATCTTCTAGTAATTAGCAAATCTGAAAGTGCGCTCTAGCGACACCTATATCAGTTGTTTGAGCCTTTGGCCGCAAATGGTATAACCCCCAATGGGAGCAAAAGTACCTTGGCCGAAATTCAGTTGAACTTTTAGGCCACGCGATCGATGAACTTGGTATTCCGCCCTTGGGAGAAAGGGTACAAGCCGCTCGTGACCTTTCGCTACCTACTCCACTAGCCACCGCTCGCCGTTTCGACGGGATGGTAAGCTATTATCGGCTTTTCATCCCAGACTGTGCTCACTTGATGCGTCCATTAAAAAAAATTTGCTTGGGGACGATGAAGATGGTCCCACAAATGCATCCGAGGATGCTAAAACTGCCTTCAATGCAGCTAAAGACGCTTTGGCCTCTGCTAATTTGCTGGTCCATTTCGACTCCAAATCTCAATTGAGTGTAGCCGTGGAGGCCTCTGACAAAGCTATAGGCAGCATGCCACAGCTGTGGTCCGCACCACAATGGAAACCGCTAGCCTGTTTCTCTTGTTCTCTCCTATTAGCTGAAGCCGGGTATTCCACGGTTAGTCGGCGGCTACTTGCCGTTTACGGTACTGTTAGACATTTTCGACGTATTCTCGAAGGCAGGCAGTTCGCCATCTTTACCAGTCACAGACCATTGACCTATGCGTTTCACAGTCGAAACGATAAACACTTGCTACGTGAGTTGCGTCATTTAGATTTCGTGGCACAGTCTCCCAGTGATGTTCATCAAGTTTCTGGGGCAGACAACTTTGTGGCTCGTGATCTCTCAAGTAGACGCTATTTTTAGTCAGCCACTGGCCATAGACTTTGTAGCCTTGGCTGCAGCCCAAAGTTCGGAATTGGATTTCACATATCCAAGCCAGGCCGCATCAATTAACCTTCGGAGTTTCCTTTAGCCATTCCCTGGTGCACGGTAATTTGTGGAACAAATTTGCCACATCCATGACCCATCGTACCTAAGTCTTGGCACCGCCGAATTTAAGACCTTTTACATGATTGAGCCAATCCTGGCATCCAAGCCACCGCCACGTCTGACACGGCATGCGCAAGGATATTCGTAATTGGGCTCGTTCATGCTCCTTATACCGACCATAGATGTTTAGTAGACGTGCAATGGCTCCAAAAGGCCGCGTTCCCGTTGTATCCTCACCGTTTTCTTATATCTACATAGATATTGTTGGTCCTCTCAGCCCCTTGAATGGTCTCCGTTACCTTCCTATTACGGTCTACCGTTTCACCTGTTGGTCAGAGGCCGTCCCCATCGGCAATATTGACAGAAACCCTAATAGCTGCTCTTATGGAAAGTCGAGTTTCGTTGTGTGGTTGCCCTGCAGCGGTAACTACTGATCGTGGCTCACAGTTTGAGTCACACCTGATTGGCGAAGTGTTTTGTATGTTAGGCTGTCGTCGTTTTCGTAGAACAGCATACCACTCAGCAGCCACCGGTATGGTTGAGAGTTTTCACCGACAGTTCAAAGCTTCTCTAGTCGCTGCTGACGGCTCTAATTGGGTTCAGGCGCTTCCAGTTGTTCTCTGGGGTTTTGCTTTCCGCTAAATAACCCGACATTACCGCATCGGCCGTAGAATTGGTTTTTGGCCACACTTTTCGGCTACCCGGGGGTTACTTTGCCATAGGTCGCGTTAACGACAACGATTGTGCTTCGTGTGCTCAACAGTTAGCTGCACAGATGCGCGGTTTGCAAATGCATTCCCCGTGAAGGCTATCTCGATTGGCCTGCATTCCACCTGAACTGCCCACCCGCGCCTGCTGTAGCGGCTTCGCAGAAACGGAACTCACCAAAATGCAATTGCGTGCCTGGAGCTAAAGCCCGCCTTGTTCATGTATAAGTATTTGCACTTAGGTGTAGTTGGGAATGACAACCGCTCTACAGGAGTGGCCAAATCCGGGGCTGGGTCCACCTCTGGCCATAGGCATTTGGGTTATTCTCATCGGTCACCCACTGAGGTGCGCAACTGGTCAAGCAAACGTCGACCAGGTTCTTCGATAGGTCAGGAATTCGACTTAGCCTCGGTTCCTTTAATCGACTGGTTGTTTGGAGTCCATTTGTTTAAGTCCACCTGGTACCGGTAGAGTCAACTGCATCGCCATGTCACCTCAAGTGACCTCGGCGGCAAGGCGGACTCTTGCTCGTCAGCCCTGGCCATTAGCTCGTCCAGTCGCCCATTTCCTATCAGATATACAAGATAACCAATATAATTACTAAAATCCACCAATCGCTATCGTTCAGCGCGTTCCATTCGTTGGACGGAAATCGAGTTCGCACATATCTTGCTAGCTTCCAAATTGGCGAGACCGTTCCAAAATATATCTTTTCGTCCGCTCATTACAGCCTTCCTCTTGTTTTCGTTGTGCAGTACGCATTATTGTCTTAGTGGTGTTGGTTTCAGTCTGCCACCGTATATTTATTTTGTTGTCTTTCTTGCGCCGTGGATGAATTCAAGATAATTATGTCCGAGCCTGCGGTGCCTGGAACGCTCTTTATTGCACTCCCAGTGAAGGTGTTGCCGTTTATTCCGGGTGATCTCTCCCTCCGGCTGACCCATCTGGAAGTATACGTATCTGGCTGCTGAACTTCCTTTAAATATTCCTGAAGCCGTTGAGCATATCATCTTCAACCCACCCGCGGACGAGCCTTATGATATGCCCCGCCAGAATTTCCTAGGACGCACCGGGGCCTCCGACTCAAACAGCCTTCGTCAGCTACTTAGTGGCACTTCCCTCGGTGACTATGATCCTTCACAACTTCAGCATCGTACGCGGCAACCCTCTAAGGGTATCGGGGTTGGCGAACTAATGTTGCGACAGTTGTGGATGCAGCAGCCGCCAAAACAAGCGCAATGCACTCTAGCGCTTCTCGTAGACAAAGCATCATTAGACAAACTGACCTCGGCGGGAGGGAGTGACCGCTATTTAGTTTTCACTGTAGCGGCTTGGAAGACAACAAACTCATTAAAATGCAACTACGGGTTTAGAGCTTAGGCGCGCCTTGTTTACGAATAGGTATTTTCACTTAGATTTACTTGGGATTGATAACCGCTCCCCAAAAGCGGCCAACTCCGGTGTCAGGCCCTCCTCTAGCTACAGGCAATCTTCCCTTTCGGACCTTTCTGATCAGTCACATAAAGTGGCTTATGGTCAGAACAAAGTACTTCAAAGTACTTTCACTCATCCAGGCCCGGTTTAACCAGTGCGGTATAGTAATCTCCTTTGGTCGGACACATCAGCCTATCTTAGAAACCCTTTAGGACTTTTGGGTGATCCTCACCAGTCATCCATTGAGGTACGCAACTGGTTTAGCAAAAGCTGACCAGGCTTTTCAATAGGTCAGGAATTTGGTCTAGCATCGATTCCTTCAATCGACTGGTTGCTTGAAATCTGATTTGTTTAATTTCACCTGGTACCGGAAAAGACTAGATCATGGAAACCTTCGTCACGCTACGTAACAAACGGCAGGAAGCGCTCCAGCTCATCAGCTCTGGTCATTGGCTCGTTCAGTCTCTCTTCCCTTGTCATTTATACAGGGCAACCAATATAATTACTAAAACCCATCAATCTCTGTCTTTCAGTGTGTCCATTCGCTGGACGGGAGTCGAGTCCGCAAATCGTGCTTGCGACTAAATCACGTTCGGCTCGTCTTAGCCGCTCCCCGACCCGCTCGCGCAGTCCTATTGTCGCTGGTAGTTCTCCCGGTCCGGCCTCTCCTGGTGCTCACACTGGGACATTATGTTGATATAACCGCAGGTATCGTTCCAGGGCTCGGAATTTTACGCCTTCGTGCAAGTCCCGCCACAACCAGGGAAACTCGCCGACCAACGAGTGGGTACGACAGCGCTCGTTGGCCTCTCGTCGCCCTGCTTTCTCTTTATCAACGACCCCATTTCATACTGTCAGTTTTTGATTGACACTGGCGCAAGATCAGTGTCATTCCCCCTGACCCTTCTAAGCATCAGCACCGAAACACTTTGGGACTTTAGGCTTCCAGAGTGTCTAGTATGCCCACTTTTGGTACCGTGTGTCCCAAATTAGATCTTGGTTTGGGCCACTTCTTTTAGTGTACTTCTGTATTGGCAGATGTTTCTCAGCTCATCTTATGTGGTGGTTTTCCTCATCATTTTACCATTTCGCTACTTCCGTGTTCTCAAAAGGTAACCGACCCTATGACTCATAGTGCTGCTGTTGAGTCTGCGTGCTTGAGCAGCGTCGTTCGACCTTATGTAGCTCCTGAAGCCAAAGACACCTTCGTCAAAATTTCAGCTGAGTTTCCGTCTCCAACCGAGCCAGTTCGTTCAGTCTTCCATCTCCTGTCAGTTATACAGGAGAGACAATATAATTACATAACCCAATCAATCGCTATCGCACTGCGCGTTCCATTCGTTGGACGGAAATCAAGTCAGTATAAGTCGTGCGAGCTTCCAAGCCACGTCCAAATGCGTGTGGATAGAGTCAAAACATATCTACCGCTGTTTTATGAAGGTCCACATAAGGTGCTGAAGCGGCGCAATCGAGTGTGTCTCACTGACCGAATCGGTAAACATGAAACTATATCGGTAGCCCGGCTTAAAGGTGCCCACCTTGAAGGCAGTCAAGAAAAGGAAACAAAGCTCACCAATATTCCCCAATAGGTCCTTTACCCATCATAGAGGCCACCCCAGAACCTCAACCGGCGCAGCCGAAAACCCTGGAGCCGAGGCAAAAGACTCGGTCTGGCCCTCATGTGCATTGGCCAAAGCGTCTCTTAGATAGCGTTCTTTTTCTCAACCCAACCTGAAGTTGCTTTTAATGCTTGGCGTTTAAAACAGCCATTTTGAAAACCAGAAAAACTTCAAACATTATACAATTCGCTTACTGTACCGACCTACCGGAGTAAGTCCCTTTCGTTTTGTTTTTAATCATCGCCGTCTGCTCACGTATTCCATTTTCCTCTTCTATTGCATGTACGGGCAAGGTGAACGGAGGAACCCTCGGGAAGTCGTGTTGGATTATTTTGCACGGTATACATAGATATTTTTTCCTGCGACACCTAGGCGAAGGCTTCGTAGATGACAGCTAAGTTCGAGCTCGTTTTGGTTGTTCACAACAGGCTGCACGAGAGGATTGTGGTGTCCCAACCTGGTCCCTCAAGACCATCGGTGACTCACGAGGCTTGTGATGTTCACGTAGACCTGTGCGCGGTACGCCGGCAATTAGATGGAAGGGTCCGTTCAACAGTTCTCTTCTACGGAGGGAGTTGTTGTTGTAAGGAACAAGTACCAAAAATCCTTCAAATTTTCTACGTTTTTTGTGAATTTGACAATATTTGACACCTCTCTGAAAAAGGCTTGTCATACACCACACTTTTCCACCTTTGTTTTTTCGTGTGAGACGTGGATTCCGCCTTGAACCGTTTCTGACTAACGTGATTGAGCCGCGGGGCTTTGGACCTCTGAGTTCTACTGTTGAGTCTACGCGTTGCTCGATTTGCGTGAATTAATTTACAGTACTCATGTGGAACCTGGAAAAGAAAACTTAATGTAAATTCCCAGGCGATGAAACAAGGACCTTGTGGGACAACAGGAATTTACTCGACAAGTCTCTGGGGATGGTTTAGGTGTTATTGAATCTCTGGATAACGTTAAGTCAACTAGTTCTGTCAGTGCCAGGTCAAATATTTCTGCTTGCAATGAGTTCGATGATATTATTGCTAATAGGATGAGAGTGATGGAGTTAGAGAATCACCTGTGATTAGCCAGAAAGGAAACAGAACCAGCTAAACAAGAAACTGATATAAGCGATCTAGCAGGAAATCCATGTAGTTCTCGGTATAAACATCGAAGTGGCGACGTAATGGACGAACGTAAACCATAAAGACCCCCTAAAACTGACGAGGCTTTGGCTTTCGAGCTGCCAAGAGTGGAGCTTGCTCCTTTCGACGGCACCCCGAGCAATAATTTATATACATGTAGCAATTTTGTTGAGTGCAGAGATGCAGACCCTGGATAAAGGTTTTTTACTGAATGCAATACTGTCGCGGGAGGGCCAAAAGCGCTTTCGAAGGCTGCACGATGCTTGATCCACAAATGGGGTACATCAGGGCACGCAGAATTCTGAAAGATCTGTATGGACGACCCCCCACGGTGGCTAGAAGCTTGATTTATGGTGTTTTACCGGAGGCAGAACGCACTGCGGGCATCGATGAATTATTGATAAACTTTGTGATAAAATGCAGAATTGCGGTATAACACTGGGGCATTCAGAACGCCAGTCTGATCTGGATGCATGACACACACAGGATTGCATTGTCCGATGTTTACCTATTGATATGCAGGGCCGACGGGGCACAGGTATTTGAGAAAATAAACTTATGTGGGCGAGAATCCACGTTCGACGATCTGACGGAGTTCATAGGTCGTCAATTCTGCATTGACAACAGCCGACCTGGACAAGTCGTACGCGAGAGTTGCAGGCTGGCGTGAATGGAACCAAAAACTGCTCAAATTGTAGGAAAGGACTGCAACCGAATCCAGCCTTTGGCTAAAATGCACACGATAAGTCGGGGGCCCGAGAGATCAACTGAATGGAAGCTATGCAACTCACTGCATCGGTCACCAGATTGTCCGACCTTTCATGGGGTGAGTGTACGTGATCGGTGGTGCGCAGTAAAAAGGATTGGCTCATGCTTTATGTGATTGAACAACTCTCATCGAGTCTCTCAATGCAGCTGAAGATTGAAGTGTGACCAGGACGGATGCTTGGGTTTTCATCGCCCGCTACTACATGGCCCTCTAAACAATAGGCCTATTCAGCCGGATGAACCCAGAATTGTCTGGTCAACGGGACACGATGATTTCAAAACGGCGAGATTAGGCATCGTACCTGTGGGCATCGTGACACTTAAAGGACTGAGGAGGGTCAGTACATTTTTAAACACGGGGTCGGATACTTCGCTGATTACCCGCGAGCCTGTCGGAAGCTGTGAACTAGTCGGCTAACCTACTTCTCCCACGATCAGCACGATTGCCGGGGATCATTGTAACAGTTCGATGAGGCTGACCCTGCGGTTAACCTCTTTAACTGATGGAGGAACAGTAGACATTCTTGAAGACTTTGCAATAGGCAGCTTGCCAGTGAGACCAGTCAACTCTATTCGAAGAATCGCCAAGAGATGGCCTCACCTCAAGGATATAGTGTTCGAAGAAGTGTCCAACCCTGACGATGATATACTGTCAGGCTTACAGAAGACTTTCGAGAGCGGCTAGTGAACGTGTCTCCTATTGGGTCTAGCAGTGAAATACCAACGTTATCCCCTCTATCGGACCAATAGAGAAGACGAAAGTCGGTTTATAGGTGCGAGGTGTATTCTATATATCGTGGCACCGAAACTGTACCGATACTAGAGATACACCGAACAGAAAACGAAACGAAACGCAACGGCTGTGCAGAAAGCGATCCGCGAGCGTGTACAATCGGCGAACGACCGAAAGTGAAAGTGATTTGAAACGAGGTCGACGGAAACCTCGGAAAAGTCAGTCCAGTAAAACGTACGCAACCGGACAACACTATGGGGTCGAAGTCAAGCGTCGGAAAATATCGTGGAGAAAATAGATCCAAAATGGTGTCCAGAAAAAAGTCATTTTCTCAGAACGATCGAGGTCACTACAATTTTACCAACAGAACTCGGTGCACACGACTAGGTTGTAAAACATCGAAACCTCAGGGGGCTGTGCTTTCCCCTATTTATTCTCCACCTGCGTTAGTGATCTTTCATCTAGTTCTGCTGCATATTTATTTAAATGTACCGATTATGTGGCCCTTTATGAAGCTGTTTCTGTAACCCAAGCCTTTACTGACTTTTCTATTAATCTGTCCCGTATTTATGATTTCTCTGTTCGATCCGGTTTAACTTTAAATGCATCCAAATGCTTTGAATGCATATATTTACCCTTTCTCGATCAGCTTATCCTCCTGATCTATCTGTCATTTCTACAGAACCACTAGCTAGAATGGGTTCTGTCAAATACTTAGGAATCACTGTTGATTCAGATTTGAAGTGGATATCTCACATTTCAAACGGCATGATGAAACTGCGCCGGCTGTCCTACCAAATCCAAGAGCTTAGGCTTTTTTTACGCTAAACAGAGTGTCACTTCCGTTTTTGTTTATCAATATGTTTTTCCTGTTCTGCTTTATTTCCCCCCCTGTTATTTTTGCTGGTCTGCGGAAGAAAGATTTCAAAGTTCTTCGTCGAGGTCTATCTATTTTCAGTCGGGTATCTGTCGCGCTTAACTGAACTATCTGCTAAGCTCTGCGAATTAGACGTGGCAGCATGTGAGAAGTTCGGTCACAAAATCCTTGCACACAGCACTCATCCTTTACACAGTGATCTATCCGAATGAGACTCTCTCTCGCTTCCTCACATTCCTCCTTTCGATCCATACTCTCTCGTATTACCATGTACAAAAACTTTGCCGTTCCATTACTGGACCGAATCCTTATATACGGGGCACGAGCATCGGCAGAATTTCTCAGCGCTTTTGATATTTATTCGTTTTCTTTCATCCCATTGATTTGGTGAGGTGCCAGGTGTAAATATTTTTTGACTGAAATGCGGTCGTCTGTCTACAAAATAATCATAATCGAATATGAATACAAATACAAGTAGTTGTGATAACCGGATTGCCCGAAATGAAACCAGAAGTCACATCAGACGGCACTAAAATGTATCGTTGTTTAGCATATAAAATGCGACATTTATATAAATATGAAATAAGGAAAGGGAACGCATGTAAGGTTGGTAAGACCTTACTTTGCGGTTTCCTTAGTAAACGCGTGCTTCGGTCCTTTGTGCTGCGTGGACCACCTGCACGTTACTCTAATGCTCGGCACTGTACGAATATGTTAACCATAACAGTATTCTCCGCGCCCCGTGAGAACGAGAAGGCGATTGGGAGAGATAGTGGTTAGCGTATATTTCAGGAGTGTGCGCGAGAGCGTGCGCAAGAGCAACGGTCAAATGGCCACCGCGCTTGGCAGTCAGCGTTCAGTTAAACAATAAACGTGGTAAAAGTATGAACGAAGATGGCAACCGCTACAGGGGCCTCCTCCTAGAAGTCCGACGGAGTTGGGCTTCGATCGTGATGGTAAGCCGGAATTATTGGTTGTCCAGGAACTCCTCATAGCTTCTCCGTTATATTGTTGTTGACGTCGAACGACTGCTGATGAGTTTACCGGTGCCTGCACTCTCGAGGTCCGATGTGCGTGGGTCCAATTGTGTTTTGGCGCCCGCGGGTCTCATGCGAATGCAAGCCGGAAAATGCCTCGTCAGGTCCATCCAAAAAGGCGTCCAGTTGCCGTCTCCAGTGCCAGGCTGGCCAATCGTCCCGTTGTCCAGTGAGCGGTTGGCTCCTTGAACGTGCACGGGAGTCAGCCAGGCTACGGATGAAGCCAATGTGACTTGTTAGATCCGTCTGAGAGAGGGCAAGGTAAACTGGAACAAAATAGCGCCTGAGGGCGCCGGCGGATGTTGGACCGTAATAACAACACACAAACGATGTTCGGTGTTGTTGTAGTCGCTAGGAGACCAGAAGAAAATGAAATCATAACTACCGATTGTAATTTCACGGGTCTGTTGTTTGGTAAATCCATGGCGAACTTCCCAACTTATTGCTAAAAATCGGTTGTAAAAATCGTCACGAAATCGGCGAAGCGGACGGGATTTCGTAGTTGGCGACCGCGACGGCTACTTCGCGTTGCGGGTACGGCTGGAGAATCTGATGGACTAGCTGCCGAGTCCTCACTAGGCGTAATTAAGGGTGGTTCGAGTGGTAACTCGCTCGATGCAGGTGACTGAGCGGCTTGAGTAGGTGTAAATTGGCCGAGCGGCTCGCACTCCATGACGGCAGGCTTGAGACGATCGATAGATACGGTGTCGTGTCGTCCGCTGATATCTATGACAAACGTCTTTGCCCTACGTTTTATCACCCGAAACGGGCCAGTGTATGGCGCTTGTAGTGGTGATCGAACGCCATCAACGCGAAGGAATACGTGAGTAGCGGTTCCTAACGCAGTTGGGACATAACTTGTAGACTGTTGTTCACGCGGCGGACTGGCCTTGAGCACTCGCATGTGCTGCGTAAGGCGCTGAGCATAGTTACCGTAGTCGAAAGTCACGGTTGGTGAGGGGGCTACCAACTCCCCAGGCAGACGAAGTGTACAGCCATATACCAGTACGGCCGGTGTTGTGTGTAACTCCTCCTTAACGGTACTACGCAGGCTTAAGAGTGCTAATGGTAGTGTTTCACTCCAAAGGGGGTTACCGTTTGCTCGAAGGGCGGCTTTTAATTGCCGGTGGAAACGCTCGACCATACCATTGGCCTGAGGGTGGTAAGCTGTCGTCTTAACGTGTTGGCAACCGAGCGTAGCGAGTAGGCTGCCGAAAGCGCCGTCAAAGTGTGGACCGCGATCGGTGGTCACTATTGCCGGGCAACCGAAATGACTAACCCAACCGGTCAGAAAAGCTTTCGCGGCCTCTTCCGACGTGGGCCGAGGGATAGGGATGGCCTGCGGCCAGCGAGTAAAACGATCCACGCATGTGAGTATGTAAACGTACCCAAGCGAAGGTGGGAGTGGTCCTACGAGGTCGACGTGCACATGATGAAAACGTGTTTCAGGCTCTGGGAACCTGGCTAACGCCGCCTTAGTGTGCCTATGGGTCTTAACACGTTGACACTGCAGACAAGCACGAGCCCATTGACGGACATCTCGTTTGACATTGTGCCAAACAAAACGCTCAGTTATCAGTTTCACCGAGGCAGTCACACCCGGATGAGCCAGATTATGGAGTGTCAGGAACGTAGGATAACGGTGGGCAGCAGGAACTACTGGCCTAGGGCGACCTTGCGACACATCGCACACGATGGTATTATGGGAAGCTGGGATAGGCACTGTGGTTAAACTCAAAGAACCGTTTTGTCGAAGTCGTTCGATGTCAGGGTCCATAGTTTGAGCCTGTGCCATTGCGTCCAAGTTGATATCCGGCGTTTGTGACAGACTTAGTTGATATACGCGCGATAAGGCGTCTGCGACGGGATTAAGTACCCCAGAGACGTGTCGTATGTCCACAGTAAACTGTGAGACAAAGTCTAAGTGGCGAATCTCGCGTGATGAGTATCGATCCGAAGCTGACTTTAGTGCGTAAACCAAAGGCTTGTGGTCTGTAAACACCGTGAACGAACGGCCTTCGAGTGCGTGTCGAAAATGACGAATTCCCAAGTAGATGGCTAATAACTCTCTACCGAACGTGCTGTAACTTGATTCCGCGGGTTGTAGGCGCTTGGAGAAGAATGCTAAAGGCTGCCAAGAGTCATCTACGAACTGTTGCAGTACTGCTCCAACCGCTGTGTCCGAGGCATCCGTCACTACCGAAATAGGAGCCAAAGGGTCGGGGTGTGTAAGGAGTGCTGTGTTGGCGACAGCATCCTTGACCAATGCAAATGCGGCTTGTGCCGTGTCGGGAAACACGAACTTCCGCTTACCTCCGCGCAACAGGTCGGTGAGGGGTTGCATCATTTCCGCACAGTGAGGAATAAATTGGCGGTAGAAATTCACCAGGCCGGCAAACTGACGCAACTGGCGAAAAGATTGGGGTTCAGGGTAGTCGCGAATAGCGGAAACTTTATCTGACAGAGGGCGGATACCCGAGGATGAAATAGAATGTCCTATGAAAGTGATATCAGACCGGCCTAATTCGCATTTCGCGATATTGATCGTAACGCCGTGCTGGCTAAGGCGTTCGAAAAGTGCTCGTAAGTGTGTAGCGTGCTCTTGCTCTGAAGAACTCGCCACCAAAATATCATCCAGGTATACGTGGACATTTTTCAAACCACGAGTTGCCTCGTGCATGAACCGTTGAAAGGTCTGGGCTGCATTGCTGAGTCCAAACGGCATTCTCAGGAACTCGAACAGCCCGAAAGGCGTAGTGACGGCAGTTTTAGGGATATCGGCCTCTGCTACCGGGATCTGGTTGTACGCACGAACTAAATCGATACGGCTGAAGACGGAGCAACCTGATAAAGACGAAGTAAGGTCCTGTATATGGGGAATCGGGTATCGGTCAGGGACGGTGACTTTGTTAAGCGCTCTGTAATCACCACAGGGCCGCCAGTCGCCACTAGACTTAGGAACCATATGAAGAGGGGAAGCCCAAGGGCTACTAGAAGGGCGTATTATACCCAGTTCTAGCATATGTTCGAATTCAGCCTGTGCAATACGAAGCTTGTCTGGTGCTAACCGACGCGGCCTACTGAACACTGGGGGTCCCTTAGTATCGATATGGTGAGTGACACTGGTCGTCACCGCTGGGAGAGGCCCGGCCTGCCGAAACATGGCTGGGTAGGCGGCGATGAGTTCGCTATAAGGTTCGTGTGCCGGTGGTTGGACGTAAAAAGGCGTGACGTGGTTCACTCGCGAATTACAACCCGCAACAGCGAGAGTGATCTGACGATCCACCACTCTGCGGCGCCGTGCATCAACTAACAAGTCAAAATGCTGCAGGAAGTCAATGCCTAGAATTGGGTACGGGACATCGGCGATGATGAATACCCAACGAAAATTACGCTTCAAACCCAAGTTTAAGGTGAGCGACCGCTGGCCAAACGTTGGGATGGCCGTGCCATTGGCAGCGCGTAGTGTTTGGGCCTGCGGCGTGCTATTGTCGTCTTTCGCTCGGGGAAGGACGCTCACTTCGGCACCGGTATCTACAAGAAATAGGTTATTTGAAATGATGTCCCTTACGTTCAAAAGACGACTGTTGGTCTGATACCCGGCTTCGTGGGTCGCCACCACGGGCCGGGGGTTGTTTCCCTGATGCGCCCCGGGAAACGTACACCCTCGTTCGCATCGTTTAACTCCCTCACCAAAACGACTGTGGTATTTACAATAACCCTCCTTTGAAGAGCCGAAAGGTCGTCGCAATGACGGACTATGGCGCCTAGGTGAGCGTGCGCGGTGCTGCTCCTGTGACCCACTTCTAACTGCTAAGCGTTGCAGGCTCGCGTCAATTCTAGACAAAACTGACGCGAGGTCGTTAGATGTTGGCAGGGCAGGCACCGTTGTGACGGAGGACCTGGTTACTCTAGCTACAGCGGGGTTGTATCGTGACATAATGTCATCAGCTATTGCTGCAGTTTCCTCCAGTGAACACTTGCGCGTGGCACTTAGTAAAACTGGGATGTTGTGTGGCAAACGCTGCAGCCAAAGTTCCCTTAAGAGCGGGTCCTCGCCTACCGTCGGTCCTCTCAAGCGCTGCATCTCACGCAGCAGTTCGGAGGGCTTCCTACTTCCAAGCTCAACGTTTTGAAGTTGTTGCATACGTTGGTCCTGTGTTGGGGTCGTGCGGGCAATGACGGCCTCCTTTAAGGCCTCATAGCTTCGGGAAGAGATTATTACGTCCCTTACTTGCAGCGTGACCTCCGGCGGGAGGCGGCCTGCCACCCACCTGAAACGGCTGGCGTCACTGGTTATACGGCAGTTTTCGAATTCTAACTCAACCAGCGTGAACCAGACTTCTGGATCAGCAGGCGTGAATGCCGGTATGTGCAGCGTGATCGCCCCAACGGTGGGGTCTGAGCAGGATTTCCGTTCGGCAGACATAGCGATTACTTTATGGAATACAGACGGGAAAAGAAATCAACGAAAAATGGGGCACTATAGTCTTCGCGAAGAAAAAAAAAATATCGCGACGAATTAGACACACAAAATATGTATGGACGAAAAAAAAAATTATTTGGTAAACCAACCAAAAAAATCAAGATAGGGGAACAATAAAACACACAAAAACGTACGCAGACGGGACCTTGAACGGTAGAAAACAAGGAAACTCACGTGACCTGAGGATCACGTCGGGCTCACCAATTTGTAAGGTTGGTTAGACCTTACTTTGCGGTTTCCTTAGTAAACGCGTGCTTCGGTCCTTTGTGCTGCGTGGACCACCTGCACGTTACTCTAATGCTCGGCACTGTACGAATATGTTAACCATAACAGTATTCTCCGCGCCCCGTGAGAACGAGAAGGCGATTGGGAGAGATAGTGGTTAGCGTGTATTTGGGAGCGTGCGTGAGAGCGTGCGCAAGAGCAACGGTCAAATGGCCACCGCGCTTGGCAGTCAGCGTTCAGTTAAACAATAAACGTGGTAAAAGTATGAACGAAGATGGCAACCGCTACACGCATTTACGCACAAGTACTGATCCATCAGTAATGTGATTGGTGGGCACACACTTACCAAACATTGTCACGTGATATGGAAGTAGATCATGTGCGCGAGACACGTGTACTGCAATAATCAATGTACGTGGTTGGACTGAGATGAGTCCTATTCCCACGGCGCATTTTTGCGTATGTGGAAACTCATAGATGCTGATTGGAATGTATATTGAACGAATGAACATTGATTGGTCCGAATTAGTTTTCTCGAACTGCATGTGAGTAGGACAGAATCACCACATCCCTTTCCTCTTGATTTTGGGCTCGTGATACTGTCGGCTTGAATCGCTGACCCTGGTTTTAGGCTAGATGACCTGCGCAATGCAACTGGCTCGCCGATTTGCAGGTCTTCCGCTGCTTCACCTGATTGTTCTTCAACTGGCATTTTGTGGCATACCTGATCAGTATTTCTTCTATGAACTGTACCATCTCTTTAGTCCGTGATCTACCCAACTCTCGATTCAGTCTGTCGTTTAGTAATATTTATGGATGGTTGGAGCCGGTTATCGGGAAAACAGGCAATATCTGTTGAATCCGGAGCCTTCAAAGAACCTCGCAGTTTACATGTCCGGTATGGAACCATTGAATGGTTTGACCAATTTACTTGAACTTTGATTGTTTTCACAGAGTTTTCTGGGAATCGATTTGAGCACTTACGTCGACGTGGTGAACATTTTTGACCTTTTGAGTATCGTGGGTTTTCCGTCACTTGTGTCTTCTAGTGGCTGGGTCTTCCTTTCACTTTGTGCATATGAACGCTCGTAAGACGGTATGTGAGTTGTTTGACATGATGAATCCACACTGGACAAAGTTGGCAGTAGAATGAGATTTCCAATTACCTTCAAACCCAGAATGGATGGACTGTCAGGCTAAATCAGAATTTTCACAGTTGCCAACTCGCCATTATCCCTTTTAATACGCAAACCACATTCACTGAGAAGACCAAGCTCGTGTCCGGTACCACGACGTACGTATGTGGAAAAAGTGTAACCGAAGTGCACTCGGGAATTATCGATTCTGTAATTCCCGCATCCACTGTGAAATTGTGTCTAGCACCAGATGCAAATACAACAGCCTTATGAATGAATTGCTGATGATCTCCGCGGCGGTGTGACAAAAAGGGGGATTCAGCAAAATCCGGTTTTGTCTCAGTCATACTACACACCATCCAACGACACACCCTTTTGATATGACCTGGCTTACCACAAGCATGATGTACGGCCTTACGAAATCGACAAGTAGAGCGCAAATGGAACTCATCGCACGACATGCATCGGGTGATGGTTTCGGCAGTCCTGTCGGTATCGCGCTGGTACTTTGGGTGTATCTGGGCTCAATTGTCGGGGCTTGGCTACACTGCTCTGGAAGTGGGCTTTTGAAATAAGATTGTGGCTTTTGGTTCAGTAGCGGCCTTTATGTCGTCGTACTATTCACAAATCTTGCGGGCCTCTGCAAAAGTCAAGCCTTTCTGCTTTAGCAGTTTGCGTTGCAAAGCAACGTTATTGGTTCCAGCGATCAGTCGATCACAATTATTCATTCAGAGAATCGCCTTAGTTGCACAGTAAGGCCTGTTTGTTCAGCAGCTGAATGAACTATCGACACGTCATATCCTCACTCCGTATCAGTGAATTGAATTCGGCTTGTTCGGTTGCCCGAACGTTAACTGGCAGAAGATGATCCAACAGAATTTCCTCTTAGCTCCTATAACGGAAGTTTTCAGGCGCGTTGGGAGATGGTAGATCTCGGTTCAGAGAAAATGCGTGGAAGTGCACTGGGCCGTGCGCGTACAAAATCTAGCACGCAAATCTCCCACAGACGCGGGGAAAGGGCCTAGGCAGCCGGCAATGGCGACAGCTGCAGCTAGCAAATCGGGAAGCCGCTTGTTCTTCGTGTACAAGAAATCAACCAACCTCAGGTTCCTTGTCGATACTGGTGCAGAGGTCAATGTGTTATCCCACTTTCTCGTGAAAAGCGCCACCTCCAGCCATCGTCTTTCACATTACAAGCAACAAGTAACTCTACCATTCCCACGTACGGTGAAAAGCTGCTTACTCTCGATCTCGGTCTCCGACGGTACTTTTCATGGATTTTCACAATCATCGATGTCACTTTCCCCATTTTGGGCATCGACCTTCTAACACGGATTGGCCTGGTGGTTGATTTGAAGCACAGGACGGTGCGTGATGGTACCACCACATCGTCAACCCAAGGCAAAGCCGCAACCACAAATCCAGTTGGTATCCGCTCGTTTGTGCTAACATTGGACACTTACGCGTCAGCACTGTCAAAGTCTCCTCAAATCATCAGCCCTGTCTGCGACATCTCGGAAGCAGCTCATGGTGTACGTCACTGTATCACGACAAAGGTACCCCCTACCGCTGTCCGCCCCAGACTTCTCAAGCCGGAGAAGCTGAAGGTAGCGAAAGCTGAGTTTGAACGTACTGTTAGCCCTTGGAATTATCCGTCCTTTGAACAGCCCATTGGCTTCACCACTATACATGGGCCCCAAATCAACTCCCGTTGACTGGAGGCCGCTGTTCAGTTCCCTACATCCATGATTTTTCTCTCGGTTTGTCGGGCAAAACCGCTTTTTTTCCTAAATCGATCTGGTCAAAGCCTACCACCAGATTCCAGTGGCTTCAGAGGATATACCAAAAGCTACCGTTATCATACCATTTGGTGTTTGTATTCCTTCGCACGCCGTTTGGTTTGAGAAACACGGCACAAACCTTCCGGCGATTTCTCGACTAGGTTCCCCACGGTCTCGAATTTGTGTATCCCTGTACTGACGATTTTCTAATTGCCAGTAAAGACAAATCTGAACACTTCCGTCATCTGGAAGAAGATTTCCGACAATTCCCAATCAATTTTATTTCCATCAATACAGCTAAGTGTGTTTTTGGAGTCCCTAGTCTTCACTTCCTGGGACACCGCATTGACAGTCATGGCATCACACCACTGCTAGAGAAAATTTATGCCACTGCAGATTACCAGCTTCCAGAATCCTTAAAGGGGGTGCGCAGGTTCCTTGGGATCGGTAATTACTATCACCATCTCACCCCCAACTGTTAAGACGTTTTAAAACCCTCACTGACCTACTCCAAGGCAATCCGAAAAAGATCACCTTCTCGGATGCTGCCAAGGAAGCATTTGCAAATGTGATATCCTTCTTGTCACATGTCACTTCCCTGAGGCATTGGAAGTCTGACGACGAATCCACTCTTGTCCTGAAGACTGGTGTCTCCCAGATGGCAGTCAACGATGCTTTACAATAAGTTGACAACAACTGCCCCGTGCCTCTATGATTTTTCTCCCGGAAATTAGAGCCTGATTAGGTTCGACACAGTGTCTTCGGCAGGGAATTGGTAGCTATCGACCTTGCCCTAAAACACTTCCGGCATGTGCTTGAACGTCGCCCTTTCTACATCCTCACAGGCCAGAAACCGTTGGTGTACGCATTCCAAAAGGCTGTAAGGTTGATTAGACCTTACATCGCGGTTTCCTTAGTAAACGCGTGCTTCGGTCCTTTGTACTGCGTGGACCATCTGCACGTTACTCTAATGCGCGGCACTGCACAAATATGTTAACCAGAACAGTATTCTCCACGACCCGTGAGAACGAGAAGGCGATTGGGAGAGATAGTGGTTAGCGTGTATTTGGGAGCGTGCGTGAGAGCGTGCGCAAGAGCAACGGTCAAATGGCAACCGCGCTTGGCAGTCAGCGTTCAGTTAAACAATAAACGTGGTAAAAGTATGAACGAAGATGGCAACCGCTACAGGGGCCTCCTCCTAGAAGTCCGACGGAGTTGGGCTTCGATCGTGATGGTAAGCCGGAATTATTGGTTGTCCAGGAACTCCTCATAGCTTCTCCGTTATATTGTTGTTGACGTCGAACGACTGCTGATGAGTTTACCGGTGCCTGCACTCTCGAGGTCCGATGTGCGTGGGTCCAACTGAGTTTTGACGCCCGCGGGTCTCATACGAATGCAAGCCGGAAAATGCCTCGTCAGGTCCATCCAAAAAGGCGTCCAGTTGCCGTCTCCAGTGCCAGGCTGACCAATCGTCCCGTTGTCCAGTGAGCGGTTGGCTCCTTGAACGTGCACGGGAGTCAGCCAGGCTACGGATGAAGCCAATGTGACTTGTTAGATCCGTCTGAGAGAGGGCAAGGTAAACTGGAACAAAATAGCGCCTGAGGGCGCCGGCGGATGTTGGACCGTAATAACAACACACGAACGATGTTCGGTGTTGTTGTAGTCGCTAGGAGACCAGAAGAAAATGAAACCATAACTACAGATTGTAATTTCACGGGTCTGTTTTTTTTTTTTGGTAAATCCATGGCGAAAAAAAAATCACGACGAATTAGACACACAAAATATGTATGGACGAAAAAAAAATATTATTTGGTAAACCAACCGAAAAAAAAAAATCAAGATAGGGAAACAATAAAACACACAAAAACGTACGCAGACGGGACCTTGAACGGTAGAAAACAAGGAAACTCACGTGACCTGAGGATCACGTCGGGCTCACCAATTGTAAGGTTGATTAGACCTTACATCGCGGTTTCCTTAGTAAACGCGTGCTTCGGTCCTTTGTACTGCGTGGACCATCTGCACGTTACTCTAATGCGCGGCACTGCACAAATATGTTAACCAGAACAGTATTCTCCACGACCCGTGAGAACGAGAAGGCGATTGGGAGAGATAGTGGTTAGCGTGTATTTGGGAGCGTGCGTGAGAGCGTGCGCAAGAGCAACGGTCAAATGGCAACCGCGCTTGGCAGTCAGCGTTCAGTTAAACAATAAACGTGGTAAAAGTATGAACGAAGATGGCAACCGCTACAAGGCCACAGATCGCTACTCGCCGAGGGTGATGTCCACATTTCACAGCTCTCGACGGGTTTACGGCACACATCTGGCTCCGATAACGTTGTGGCTCACGCGTTGTCTCGTGCACCTATCAAGCATTTGTCTTCATTCCTTCTTGGCTTTGCGAACATGGCCACTGCACAACGATCCAAAGATGAGTTTCCACAGTTTCGTTCTCACCCACGTTTAACATTCGTTGAATACTCTTTGTTTCACATTGAAACAACCATTTTCTGTGATCTTTCACCAAATAAATCTCACTCGTATGTCCCTCGCGATTTTTGGTCAATTACACTCAGTTTCACACTCCGGTGTTCATTCTTCTGTGAAACTTGTTACTGATCGTATCATTTGGCCTAACACAAACAAGAACCTTCGCACCTGGGCAAAACAGTGTTTATCATATCGACTTTCTAAAGCTACTCGCCAAAAGATCACTACACCTGGTACATTTGTTTTGCCTGATAGTTGTTTTAAGCACGTCTACATTGATTTAGAAGGCCCTCGTCCTCCTTTCAATGGATTTACTTGCATTTTGACATGTGTTGATCGTTTTACCCGTTGACGCCACACCGTTCCCATCAAAGACGCTTCTGCTGGAACGATTGCACTAAATTTCTAGACATGTGGGTTGCTTCTTTTGGAGTGCCTGCTTCTATTACATCCGATCGAGGTGCGCAGTTCACATCCGCATTCTTCCGTGATCTCAATTGGATTCTTGGTTGCGAACACATTAAAACTACGGCGTATCATCCAGCGTCCAACGGTCTAGTCGAGCGTTTCCACCACCAACTGAGGGATTCCATTATGGCTGCCTCGTCAACTAAATGGACCGAGAAACTATCGGTGATACTCCTTGGCATTCGCAACAAAATCAAGGAAGATTTACATTGCAGCCCGGCCGAATTCGTTAATGGCACTACGTTGCGTCTGACAGGAGATATGTTCATTGACCATGCTACTTCAGACCTAGACCCAGCGTCATATGCATCACGCTTAACCAGTCACATGTGCCAACTTCAATCTTCGGCTACACGACACACTGCCCGCCCAACGCAAGTATCACGTGATTTATCCACTTTCCCTTTTGTTTGTGTTCGGGTTGATTCCATTCTTGAGCACCTTCAACCGCAATTTGATGGTCCATTTCGTGTTGTTAAACGTTGTTATAAGTATTTTATCGTTGATCGCAACGGACACCATGATTGCACCTGCGCTGACCGTCTTAAGTTCGCTTATAGTGAACCCCCATCTGTAACAGATTCTGTCGTTATTCTTTTCCCACTCACACCTTCAGAATTTTCCTATTCACCTCCGTCAACACCATCATCACCATTGACAGAATCGCAATCACCGTTATCACGAATACCTTTGTCACCATCACAGGATCCCCGGGAGGTTCAAACCCCACAGAAACAGACTCGCTTTGGCAGAACTGTACACCTTCTACTTCACTTTCAAGCCTTTGATTACTAAACACCTTTATATAGAGCCTTTTCTCTCTCTTTTTCTCTCAACGCTCCAGGGGGGGAGGGGGGCGGACTTCTGTGGTACCTTGTACATCCCACAGATTCTACCATTTCTTTCTCACCGCATTGCACACGATGTTTTATCGTTTTACCAAGTTAAAAAAGAGATTTTCAAAGCAACCGCAAGTGATTACCACGGGTTGCTCGTTCTGTGTTGCTAGTGAACCCTCTGTAACCTGTGGCAATAAAGATGGAACACACACAATGCCATACGCTATTTCAGTGCGCCTACCGCTACTCGGCACCCAACTGTGGAATTATTAGGATCCATTCAGATGACGTTCATCCTCCTGGCTGCGATTCGCGTCGAAACAAACTTGAGGAGCAACGCTGTGTGGCCGGTTTTGATAATAATTTGCTGAATATTGTGGACATACTGCGAGTCACCTTTTTCTATATCTGTTGCACCGTATTTCTGTACACTGGCATTTTGTTAATTTACTTCCTTCTTGTCTCGTACCTTTATCGAGCCGCCATAATTTTCGTATGTATGGGAATCTTTGTTTTTTTATTCTTGGGTCGATTTGATAATGCTCTGTTCCCGATTGTCCGAGTTCTTGATGGAAAGCATACTGTAGGCTGTACATGTTGAATCTTTTTCCCAGTTCGGCTTGAGCCTCGGCTGAGTTGCTTTAAGAGCACAGAAAATGTCGTCCGTGCGGCGCGATCCGTGACATGAAGAACGATTCTAGTTGATCGGTTGTCTGATTACAATGGTCTGAGTGTGCTGTAGCATAGCTGGCGAAATTTGAATTCCCATGTGTGTCACGTGCATTAAAGTCAACAATGGGGACGACACCGTATGAAATGGTTTTCGAGCAGGAACCCAAAACGCAAACGGAAGTGTGGCTCACTATGAAAAACGATAAATCTTTGACAACCCGCGAGTGGAAGGCTAAATGTACAATGGAAGGCTGTTGTAACAGAACGAGGTGAATGCCAAACCGATCGGCTCAACCAATCGAGAGCGACAGACCGAAGAACAAACGATGAATATGTCGGAAGCACCCCGCAGCAAACAAAAAGAGGCATATGGACCGGTAGATGAGACTCAGCGGGATCTCATACTACCAGCAAGATAGTCTATGTGAAGGGCTGCCGATAAATCCGTCAATTGGCTCAATCGAGCCAATCGGACGGAGATAGTACACAAAAGAATCAATCTAAGAGCCACATGCGCCTGGTCAGAAAGCAGCCGAAATGCTCAGCCAGCCGTAGGATCGATGTTGTTGCAGCGCGGTCTGAAAAAAGGACTGCATAAACGGTTGTGCGTGTTGTCGATCAGATTTACCTGGCTTCTTAAATGCATATGTTCCTCACACGTTTTGATGTCTTCGTTGCAATATAATTGTGGTCCCTAAACGATCTCTTTGTTTTCGTGATGGTGGGGAAATTTTCATCCAGAACCATAAAGTTTTACTAACTCGGCGAATAAGAGAAATATGAAGTCCTTATAACATATCAGGCATGTGTTTTTGTGAAATATTTTGCTCTGAAACTGTCTGTAAATGAATAAACGTTTCCTCGTGTCATTTATCGAAAATAGGATGTCAAGATAAGATCCAGCTGGAAAAAACCATTACATGAGATTTAGATAATGGCGTTTTCTACATTTTCATAAACAGAAACGCTCGAAGAGCATTAAATATCTCCATGAAGTAGATCTATCGCTAAATTTTCATACGTTTTTGCAATCAGGATGAAGCAGAGTAGGCTATTTCATCTTTCGGGCGATCAAATATCAGCATTAGACGCCCAAAGAAGGTGGTTATGTGTCGCAATCACGATGACATTCGGATTACATTCCTATCCATTTACTTTGTACGCTCTACAGTAATATGTTCAGGATTCAGGGCAAGAAGTTCACAAAAAGGCTCGTTTTATTGACTGCGAGGTTTTACGAACCACAATAAATTGGGATCACTCTTGTTTGGGAGGGAGAATGTTATCCATAAAATTTTGAATGATGCCTAATGCGTTGGGCTCGGAAAATAAATGTTTACAGTCTTTTGGATCAGAAATTTCTCCGGGAAATCTATTTCACTGTTGGGTGATGCAGCAGGTCAAGCCTCACACCAGGATGTGCATCTTTTAGCCGTGGACACAACTATTTATTTATCATAAACTTTCACAATAGTGAGATCACAGAAGCCTGAAAGGTCCACTGCGCCACAGTCGACTCACAACAGCTCTGATTTATTATGATAGAGGATTTTTCCTGCACAGTAAACTTCAGAGGCGGAACTAGTGCACATTGCACCTATTTCTTCAGCTGTCGTTCATATTCTGACATGCTTATCGGTCGATGCCGTGAACGAAATGACAAAAAGAGACTAGTTGTCGTTCTAATTCATTCACGGAGAGGAAAGATAATCTGGAATACCTCTTATTTACTGGTTACGAAGTGGGGGTAACGTAAAATGTTTGTGTCAGGATGCAAAGGGTAGAATGATTCCAAAGACAACAATTTCACAGTACCTGTACATATACTTTAGAATATACAAACAGCATATGGTAGAGGGGAACACTGTGTCAACAAAACAAGACGAATATCAAGCTGATCGGACCGACCAATCGACAACCGCAGACCAGAGAAGGGGTGGCGAATATAAAGGAAGCGTCCCGCAGCAGACAAACAGAAGCATGCGGAGTAGTCAATGGAACTCAGTGGGATCTGAGGCAATCAGAAAGATAGCCTTGCAAGTGGCAACCGATTAAACGGTCAACCTGATCGATCGGACCAACCAAGCGGAAATGGCGGTCAAAAAAATCTGTCTAATAGCGGCGGGCACCCGGCCAAAGAGGAGCAGAAATACTCGGGCAGTCAGAGGATCGATGTTGCGGTCTGGAGAAGGGATTATGCAAACGATTGCTCATGTTTTGCAGACTGAATTTGTTTGGATGCTCGAATATAGATGCTCTTCACCCGTCTTGCCTTCTTCCTTAATAATATCAGTCACACGCAATTCAATTGATCGGAGAGAGTTTACCAAATGCTATCACGTGATGCCACGCGCGCGCACAACGAGACATGCAAGATCTGTATTGGGCAATAATTAACAGAAAAGGTAGGCTAGGTTTGCAGTAGAATCATTCAGACAAAAACGATACTGATGACAGGGCGTTAGAGTGCACGACACATGATACGTTTGCCCTCTGGAGAAGTGAGACTTGTCGTGTTTCATGTGGGAGCACGGTGTGAAACTGCCACGTTTCTTAACCATTGTCCCAATGACCGGCGCAAAATATCCCCCAAGCGGATGGTATTTAAGGACAATGTTAATCTTTTATAGCTTCAACAGAGCAGTTAGTTTTCAACATATCAAGTTCTTTTAATGTACTTGGTTTTTCACTTTGTAAACTATTCTTGAGAGGTACTACGTTTTTTTAAACAAGGTTTATTGTCCCGGGTGAATGAAATCAGTGGAGACGTAATTCGACACTCACTGGTTCACTCTAAATTGTCCCCGCAGCAACGGACTAACCGTCACCAACACCCGCTTTCGTTGTCCCAGAGAAACACGCTAACGTGGTACTCTAATGACATTCCCAGTCCTCCAGGTCGAATTTATCTCGATACGATCAAACTGGTCACCTTCGACTGAAGATTCTCGGTCTTACCGAGGCGAGGACACTGGTAACAACAGTAGTACCGACCACGCTCTCTTCCTTGCACTTTCAAGATCCAACTAAACAACCGACTCAGAAGTAGTGCCTCAAAGTGGATAAAAGCAGCCGCTTTGGAATCATCGAGAAAGCGCCAAGCGGTCTGGGACGCTACTGGAAGGACTCGATCTCAGGGGCGACTCCCAGTTATTTGCAAATGCTAGAGACACTCGCGTAAATAATCACTCATACTTCCGTGACATCCCAGGAAAAGCAACCCATTCGGCCAGAATCAGGCTATGAAGATGCAGTGGTGGCTTAATACGTCCACTGTTTACTAAACTGTCCCGCAGAAAGCTCCGTGAACGGAATCCAAATAATCCAGAAAGAAACCTGGGACGTTAGTAGCGATCTACCTAGCGGAAGAGATATTATCGTTGTAATATACAAGCTGAGTTAACTAAGATACCTTGTAGAAGAGCCTCAGTAGATCATGTCTTCCGACTCTGGCATTCCACAGTTTATTTCGCTAAAAAGTTGTCAATGTTCCTTGAACGCCGGCGGTCGCGGAAGTTTTGCCATGTCCTAAGACGTCAAAGCGCGAAGATCTCAAAATAATACTTCTTTCGTTTTCTGTGTCCAGAATGTCTCTTCCGCTTTTGCGGACAGCTGGAAACATGGATCCACTCAGTCAAATTGGACGTTGAGCTTTAGGCCCTCTAGTCTGTCTTAAGCTTTCACAAATGAAAAGAGAATTATATCTATCTGTTGTCTGATCTCACATCCGATCCTAGCTCGTTGGCTGGTGCCATTCGTGAAAACCGTGGACCCAGTTCTTCCACTTGCAAGAGCTAGCCGCGTCAAAGTGAAAGTAGATATCCCGGGCAGCAGTATAATGATCCATTGACTCAACAAAAGTGACCAGTTGGCCTGTTAATTTTACAAGCGCGGTTACCTCATAGCTTGACGGTTATGGAGTGTACAAAAAGGGTTGGTCTCGTCCGCCAGAGTCACATAATCCAAACATGTTTAAATTCTGTTTCGTTTCCTTCTAGTACTGCTTGAGATTCGGCCTACACAAGGCTTGCGAAGGAGATTTCTGTGACTATTTAGAGGACATCATACGTGACTACGTACACTGAGGAGCTTCCACAAATCAGGATCACCAATGGCAGGTACAGCCAAGGCTTGCTATGATTGGTCGACTTGTAGTCTACCAATTATTTTCTTTGATTCAACACATGTATATAGACCAGTTCTGCAATACAAATAACGTGCTCTCCCGCAGCCCTGGCCTTCTTGCTACTTTGGTTTGAATAGTTCTGTGTGGCAGCAATTTCAATAAGTCCCATTAGTTAGGACGATGCGAATACTACACTCACCCAATCTTGATTTATCAAGTGACCAAGTTCAAACTAGATTTTGCTCACCCATTGGTCAGTTTGTGCTACGTGCGTCGGGAACAGTGTGCTAGTTAAATTATTAGGCTGACGCTAATCTAATTGTCCTGCCTCACCACCGTTTTTTGTTGCTTTTCCTTTACGCGGTCCTGAGACGTTCATCCTGTACGGAAGTGAAAAATGAATATCAACCTACGTGAGGAAATGCGAAGAGTGCTAAAACTACACTGCTATTTTGCTTTCAGGTGTGATTGTGATTAACAGGTAAATCAGCAGAGATCTCAAGTGTACCCGGAATACGGAATGCGCGGAAAAGCGCAATCGAGAACATAACACCAGAAACACCAGTGTCTTAATATAGCGGCATGTTCAAAATGCACTCGGTTGTATACGGGGCAATGGCCAACATCAGTGGTAAATAATGGGCTGACCAATCATGACCCAATCCGGTTGTGTCGCCATGGCCTAATTATGTTTAGTTTTCGAGGCGTCTAGCTTGTTATGTCTTGTTTTCGTCTTTGATCAGGATCGGTACCGACGCACGTTGAGCTTATGAGATGAAAACCAAAAGTCCGGGAGAGAGAATGATGGACATCCACACAGTGTGCGAAAATCCGATTGACAACGCATGTCTGTGAGTGCGAGGGATACGGATCATTGATCCACAGAGTATGCCTGTGCTTGAGAGATTATCCGACAAGTCAACTAGATGGAACGAAGCAGAATCGGAGGACCTAGAGGGAATGGGTATAAGAGGGTCAAGAATATGGGTGTGATCTCTGGTCCGTTCTGGAATACTTATGGGAGGTTTGACAAGTTGACTTATATTGTTTCTCCTAGCTATCTTCTCCGTGTCTCAGGGTCTATGGAGTGTGCAAGTTAGTCCTTATGGTGAATTTCAAAGTTCATCACTGCAGTAATTTGACGGTCGGGGTCTGCTGTACACAGTTTCTCAAATGATCAAAAACTTAGACGAAAGGTAAAAGGTGTAGAAAATTGGTTGAAGAGTAGTCGACGAAGTTCGGACCGGATCTGCTGGAAATAAAGAATTGTGAAGTTCATGTGTGCAACGCGCTGGAGTGGAGTAGATGCGTGCGCATGTACAACTTTCTGATGAAAAAGTGGAGTTATGAAAGTTGTTGATAAGAAAGTGATGAGCTGCGTATTATAAAGATTCAAAAATAAGGAAATAGGGAAGATAATTTTAGAAATTAGTATACAAAACCAGTGTCGCAGTGAAATCAGCTTACGTTGGTGAGTATAAAAGGTGTTTGATGTAAGGAGCACCTGGAAGTAGTATTATTGACGAAATAACACAATGCGATAATTGCTTTAGATGAAAAGTAAAACTGGAGTCATGAACAGATATCGTCCTTTTGTTCAAAACATATTCGACTAATGATCAGTCGGCCCACAACAGCACTGGTTGAAGCTGTACAGGACAATGTCAAAGCAGTCCGACTCTATGGGGATAAACCAGTTACATCAGTAGTAGATAGGATTTTGCGTAACATGAGATTTTTTGCGCAGTGTGATCCTTCAAACCATCGAAAATCATGAGGTGGATAAGTCTAATACACCGTTGAGAGCTGACCCGGATGACCTTGCTGCGAACGTATTCGGTTCGCAGTCGTTCACCCCGGGTTCGAGTTCCAGTAAGGGCGCGTTGGATGTGCACTGCTGATGATTCCTGAAGAAGATGAAACAGTGCTTTCACGGTTTTCAATGGTTTGGACTTTCATACTGCATGATAAATCTCATAGACTAATTACCTGGTTCTGAATATGTCGGATGGGTTGGGTCGTGTTCTAATTTCCGTGCTCACATGATGCGTGCACGGTAGATGGAATTACCACACATATAAGGATGTAAGATTTGACTGCGAAATGTCCATACTCTAAACGGTTCGTCTTTGAATGTAGATAAAATTGTTCGGAAACCCAGTTGACTTAGCCTAAGAAGAGCCAATTCCTCACAGAGCGTAGTTTGAGTAGCAGTGAAAGGGAAAGAGACCTCCTTCCGAAGAATGATATGTCAAATAATCTGTTATCAGAGAATCGAAGAAACAAAACTTACTGATTGATATGCGTCTCATCAGTGCTTTTCGGCGATTTGAATCTGCAGTATGTGTGTGAAAGAAAGAAATATAAGGGGGTTTCCTTTAGAATCGGTGAAGCTAGACTTTGGAGCCATTCGCACACAAAAACTCACGATGTGTTTGGTAATTTCTGCAGATAAACGTCTCAGACTTAAGCTCGTCATTTAATCTAAAATTTGTAGTTTGAAATCAAGAGTACAGCTAACTTTACCTGGTTGATTTCCATCATTCACTGGGGGAAAACAAGAACAGTAGAAGGCGATTAGTTTCCACTTTTGAGAAACGATTTTTCCATAAAAACTTAACTATGCGGCCGCTTTTGCTGTTCTTTTAACTTTTGTCTCACAAACTGCTTTCTCCGTGTGCACTCCATGACAAGCTTTTCCGATCCTTCACGTGATTTTTTATTTGGCGTACTTAGGATTGTTTTAAGAGTTCTATATTTTCAACCGGAATGCCAAATCCTAGTGGACGAAGTTGTATTGGAACAAAAATGCGGGTCGAAATAGGAAATTTACTGCGACAAAATTAACCGATCTCCAAACCTATGGCGTGATTAAATCTTCTTATAAAAGCCTGTTACAAGCATTCTGTTTGAAGTCCTCGGTATGCCCTTTTAGCATGACTTTCGCAACAGACTGGATCAAATCTTGACAGATGGCATCGCATTCTCTTTTCGGTATGGTTGCTAGTTGATTTATCAATGCATCATCCTCGACATCTCCAATGAATATTTGGTGAACCGGGATTTCCCGACTGAATTCGAACTGGTCGAGTTTGGAGCTGCCCATTGGTCGTACGATGATCCAGACACCACGGAACAGCAACCAACATTCCAAAAATAATGAGCTTGAAATGACCATATTATCTCTGGTAGTAGGTTGAGTCAATCTTTGGTGGAAACAATGTCCCAGAGCATCGAGACGAAAGGATCAGGATCATTCACGTCATGTGCATAATGGCCACTTGAATCCCTCCGTGAACCGGTGAACAACTCACGGTTCATCTCTAAGTTTCCTTCGCTTATTTATTGTGAAACAAGTCCCATTTTTCCCGAAATTAAGCTAGTTGCATTTTCAGACATCCGGGCCATCTGAGTTGATTCTTGTATCACTCCACTGTTCTCGCCGTGTCACATGGGTTTCAGTTCAAGATAAATGATTTTCTGTGTGCATCGAAGTGAGAGCTATCGTCTTCACTTTCAACTGTTCACACACTTTTCTCTATACGAACACGAGGGTTTGGCACTGTTTGTTCCGGGTACAGATTTCAGGTCTGGAGCAGAACTTGTGGTGTAGAGGCAGCTGTCAGAAAGGCTTTGTGTTGACTTCGCCGACGTTGCAACGAGGACAATGGGAAATGAATTATTCAATTCTTTATTGCACATATCACACTTCAGATGGGGAAAACCGGTATTTTCCGAATTTCGCATTCCGAACGAAGTGCAAAGGTCCCAAAAGTGAATATAATGGTCGTGAAGGGCGATTTCGATGAGATTTGACCGGGCCAAATACTTTTGTCATGAATGGTAACCCTTATTCTACTAGTATTTCTGCTCCTGTGGGAAATTAACAACCGCAGCTTGGTACTCTATTTGGAATGGATCTCGTGAAGCCTCTCGTCAGAGATCGAATTCCCGGAGCAAGTATAGGAGACAAGATGACTCAGATCAATAGGGGCGGAAAGTGTTAGATGTAGTTGACTTGATCTACTCGCAGGTTATAAATTGTGGTTTGGCAAAACCCTGACAAACGTTCAGTCGGTTCAAATTTTCGAAGTCTTCGATCTGGGTAGGACTCGATCTCATACGAGGGCGGCATCCAGGCGTTAGTACTACATGCGTTCTAACAGCTGAGTGGCATGATCACATCGAGTTGTTCAGATATTATACATTTCTGTATCTCAGATTGTCGAGCGAATGTGACGTTTGTGCGTGCTTGTGTGGGTGGTTGAGTAAAGTTTACGCGTAGGTCCGAATCTCGTCGCGGTGGTTGACTCTTATCGTGCAAACCGTGACGCCGAAAATCTTCGAATCAGTTACTGAACAACTCTGTTGTGTGTAAAAAGAAAGTTTTCACTCTTTATTTTAATTTGGGAACCGATGTATTTGTGAATAATGCCTTCTGCCTGTTTTTCTAGTTCAAGCAAAAGCCGATAATGTTTTAACCTCCTGAAGCACACTTATCTTTTCCAGCATTTGTAACTATTCGCATTTGGGTAAATTCCCCGCGTTCACTTTTTTCCCATATTCGGAAGAACAATGATTTACCACTTATTTTATACTTAATAAGTCAGGTTATTGGGATTCCTGACACTACTTTTCCGTCTGCCAGAGCACTCAAACTGTAATGTAAGACAACCAAAAAGTCACAAGTCCAAGATCATTAAAAACGCCGCACAAAATACACGTGGGAGAGCTCCCGTTGACCATATATTTGTTTCGATCTTGCGAACGTTTTCGGGGAGAGAAAAATCAAGACCTCCATGGGATTTTGTTTTTAGTAAAACCACCCGGTCAAGTTTGCTGTTGGTATGGTTGAAATATAGCAGTATGCTGCCCCCGTTCGCCGTAGATAAAAGATGCCCACTAGCATGGTTGCGGAACAGCACTTTTGTGAGGATTCCGCCTCACAAATACGCACCTCTTGTGCCTGACAAGTTCAGTAGGCCTAACTCCGTTTCAAGCACTGAAGATGAATCAATGAACTGTGATTTTCAAGCCGGCATAGACCGATTCCACTGAAAATAGGTCACTCCTCGGGAGGCATTTACATAGAACAACTCGTAGTCATTCAGCTGATGAATGTTGTTCTCGTGGAACCCGTTGAATCAGCGATAGAGAACTGAAATATTTTCCATTATTTGGAAGTCGAACGCCACATTTGCGCCGCAGTTTAAGTATGGTACAATGATCTTAAACTACCGCGTTTGAATTTTATATTACGGAAAGTACTGTATTAGTCTCCCGGAGCCTGATCCATGAGATTTGCTTAAAGAATGACTGGAGAAAATAGGCTACTCGGCTCAGCTTTTTTGTTCAGTGCGCCTAAGTGAAACGAAAGTTTACCACACAAGAGCATTGACGGTATACTGCAGCGTGGAAGAGTACTGTCAAACATAACCCTGATGTATGATTTGGAAACGCACGAAGTCCATGCGTAGTAACCTCCCGGGCAACAGTGTGGTTCAGGGTTCTCACCTCGTTGACCGCTCAACTATCACCGATACAAATTTAATGGTCTGTGGTGAATTCGAATTAGAATTAGTATTTCCCCTTTACATTTTTCCCTGCTGCTTTTTGCCCTTTCTCCTTCGATTTTAGTCCGTTCTCAGTAGGCAACACCGCGAGGTATCGCCAAAACTCCAAGTGGTCGGCGTCACTAAACATGAGGTTTGGGACAATAAGATTTTACTACAATGAAAGTGTATTCTTCGGGAACACGCTCAAACACTTGACGGCTGATTGGTTAAACGGACAGAAACGTTCAAGACTGTAATGTTCGAAAACACGGACATCAAAGAACTTCACTGAAGGTACCAATGCAGCAATCTACTTCATACAAACCGCAGTTTACGTAAAGACCACATAAAGACTGAATCTCAAGGAAAACTTTCCAGTTATCCGTAAGAGATAGAGGTGCTCGTCTAAATCGTTAGCGAGACTTCCGAAGAGAAGCCACCTGTTCAGTTAGAAGCAACAGCAATACTGGACGGAAACCAGGGTGACTTCGTCAACTTCTCCAATCGCTTCCGCCTAACCCGTATTGCATCTGGTAAGCTACAGAAACGCTCAATCTGGGAAAAAGAACAGTTCCCAACGAAGTGAGGAACTTCAGTTGTACGCTCTCTTCCAAAGAAGAGCAACGGGACTGCGTGCGTAAAACTACCGTGCGATCAGTCTGTTCATTTTGGTTGCCAAAATAATCTTCACACTTTTGTTGAACTGTTTCTGAGCGGTGTGGGACGCGCACACACACCGCAATCAAAAAGGTTTCCGCCGTGGCAGAGGGTGCGTATAAGAGTATAAAGTGGATAAATTCTGTATCAACCCGTCTCCATTTCTTCCGAATTCAGTACATTCCGAGAAAATCCGTCGACTGTTCATCGCTTTTCCACCCAGTCTGGTCTTACGTCGAGCTGATCTAATTGTTCGGAGTGCAATATTGCTGTTCGACGAGAAACTTTCACCACAAACAATGTCACCAGTGAATACAAGCTTTCTACCTAGAATAGGTTCCGTCGATAATCTTGGAATTACCATAACCTCCAGCGGTCTTCATACATTCAGTTCGGTGTTGAGAGACTGCGTCGTTTGCCTTTTCACATTAGTAAGCTCAGAAAACTACAATCAATCCTTTGTTTGTCTATTAATACGTTCTTTCTAACTTTCAATATTTTTTTCCCCGTTTCATGGCCTTCTGGCAAAAAACATTAAAATTCTGTAACCCGGCCTAATAGTAACTAGCTATGTTTCTTTAATTTCCAATGTGACATCAATCGGCCAAGTCAGCAGTGGACCAATGAAGTCGTGCAATAACTATTTCCGAGATATCTATGAACAGTGCACACCTATCGCTCGGTGACTTTTTTCTCCCATTTCTATCCGAGAATAAATTTTAGATTCTGACTTGCCACCTCTCGTATAACCACTTAGCGAAACTCCCTTGCCTCGTACTTAGCTCGCCGTGTTCTCAGTAGGTAAGATGAGGAAGTAGCATCCGAGTGACGCTTTCATTGTGGCAAAAATTTCGGTGTGTTGTGCTCGATCTAACCTTCTGAGTAATCCCATTCAATTTTGCATTTCCACTCGAACCCATGTGTAGACTTCGAGCAACCGCCTTACTTGAAGTGTTAGCGTAACAGCTTTGAAAGGTTATACAAGTGAACAACATGCAATTTTTTGTATTGACGAGACAGGAGAGAACACGTGAAATTGAAGGGTGAATTATTCCAAATTATCGTTGTCAAACGTTGAATGAAAACATCCTGAAGCGTGATGCTACCGACAAGATCACTTATGCGTGCTGTCGGTTAGCCCTGGATGCATACATATCATCATTTTTCCATAGAATTACAATCAACGGTCATTACTAATGACCCGATTCTATTCTGGTTTGCGTTGGGACAACGGAGGCCGCTTGGAGATTGGTGAATGTGTCAACCGGCTGATATCACAAGCAGACGATTGAAAACGTGATCCACATTCTGCCGTTCGAATTTTGCAATTAGGCAATTTGATCAGTAAGAGTACTGGGGACTTCATATTGTTCATAGGAGGTGGTACCAACGCTGAACTCAAATAGACAGCCATGGATGCACACCACATAGTTGTCTGGTCACCTTAGCCTAAAGCTGTTTTTTTCCTTTAAATTTTTTATACAACTGTGCAGTATTTCTAGAAGGGGTCAACTGTCGTTGGAAGGCTGCCGAATGAAGTGTCGATCAACAACGGCAGGATCCAAATCGATGACTTCTAGATCTGCAGTTCACCATGAGAACCGCATGCCCACCATTACACACCCAACGAGCTTTCAACGGGGAGTCGAACCTAGATTTCACGACTGTGAATTGCGCCTACACAATCAAACGACCTAAGCTGGCTCTTATCCATTGTTTTGCGTCAATGGGACTAGGCGTACATTTGTCACCTGCCTTGAACATTACCAACCAGTCGTTCGTACAGTGATCGAATTCCTTGATGAACTGGACGTATTAAACAAAGATCTCGGATTGTTATGGTCAAAAGCTGGTGTCTAATAGGCGTAATACCAGGTGGTGCTGAAGCAAAACATAGTTGGGCTTCAGCCCGGATGACTAGCTATCTTCTCCGTGTCTCAGGGTCTATGGAGTGTGCAAGTTAGTCCTTATGGTGAATTTCAAAGTTCATCACTGCAGTAATTTGACGGTCGGGGTCTGCTGTACACAGTTTCTCAAATGATCAAAAACTTAGACGAAAGGTAAAAGGTGTAGAAAATTGGTTGAAGAGTAGTCGACGAAGTTCGGACCGGATCTGCTGGAAATAAAGAATTGTGAAGTTCATGTGTGCAACGCGCTGGAGTGGAGTAGATGCGTGCGCATGTACAACTTTCTGATGAAAAAGTGGAGTTATGAAAGTTGTTGATAAGAAAGTGATGAGCTGCGTATTATAAAGATTCAAAAATAAGGAAATAGGGAAGATAATTTTAGAAATTAGTATACAAAACCAGTGTCGCAGTGAAATCAGCTTACGTTGGTGAGTATAAAAGGTGTTTGATGTAAGGAGCACCTGGAAGTAGTATTATTGACGAAATAACACAATGCGATAATTGCTTTAGATGAAAAGTAAAACTGGAGTCATGAACAGATATCGTCCTTTTGTTCAAAACATATTCGACTAATGATCAGTCGGCCCACAACAGCACTGGTTGAAGCTGTACAGGACAATGTCAAAGCAGTCCGACTCTATGGGGATAAACCAGTTACATCAGTAGTAGATAGGATTTTGCGTAACATGAGATTTTTTGCGCAGTGTGATCCTTCAAACCATCGAAAATCATGAGGTGGATAAGTCTAATACACCGTTGAGAGCTGACCCGGATGACCTTGCTGCGAACGTATTCGGTTCGCAGTCGTTCACCCCGGGTTCGAGTTCCAGTAAGGGCGCGTTGGATGTGCACTGCTGATGATTCCTGAAGAAGATGAAACAGTGCTTTCACGGTTTTCAATGGTTTGGACTTTCATACTGCATGATAAATCTCATAGACTAATTACCTGGTTCTGAATATGTCGGATGGGTTGGGTCGTGTTCTAATTTCCGTGCTCACATGATGCGTGCACGGTAGATGGAATTACCACACATATAAGGATGTAAGATTTGACTGCGAAATGTCCATACTCTAAACGGTTCGTCTTTGAATGTAGATAAAATTGTTCGGAAACCCAGTTGACTTAGCCTAAGAAGAGCCAATTCCTCACAGAGCGTAGTTTGAGTAGCAGTGAAAGGGAAAGAGACCTCCTTCCGAAGAATGATATGTCAAATAATCTGTTATCAGAGAATCGAAGAAACAAAACTTACTGATTGATATGCGTCTCATCAGTGCTTTTCGGCGATTTGAATCTGCAGTATGTGTGTGAAAGAAAGAAATATAAGGGGGTTTCCTTTAGAATCGGTGAAGCTAGACTTTGGAGCCATTCGCACACAAAAACTCACGATGTGTTTGGTAATTTCTGCAGATAAACGTCTCAGACTTAAGCTCGTCATTTAATCTAAAATTTGTAGTTTGAAATCAAGAGTACAGCTAACTTTACCTGGTTGATTTCCATCATTCACTGGGGGAAAACAAGAACAGTAGAAGGCGATTAGTTTCCACTTTTGAGAAACGATTTTTCCATAAAAACTTAACTATGCGGCCGCTTTTGCTGTTCTTTTAACTTTTGTCTCACAAACTGCTTTCTCCGTGTGCACTCCATGACAAGCTTTTCCGATCCTTCACGTGATTTTTTATTTGGCGTACTTAGGCTTGTTTTAAGAGTTCTATATTTTCAACCGGAATGCCAAATCCTAGTGGACGAAGTTGTATTGGAACAAAAATGCGGGTCGAAATAGGAAATTTACTGCGACAAAATTAACCGATCTCCAAACCTATGGCGTGATTAAATCTTCTTATAAAAGCCTGTTACAAGCATTCTGTTTGAAGTCCTCGGTATGCCCTTTTAGCATGACTTTCGCAACAGACTGGATCAAATCTTGACAGATGGCATCGCATTCTCTTTTCGGTATGGTTGCTAGTTGATTTATCAATGCATCATCCTCGACATCTCCAATGAATATTTGGTGAACCGGGATTTCCCGACTGAATTCGAACTGGTCGAGTTTGGAGCTGCCCATTGGTCGTACGATGATCCAGACACCACGGAACAGCAACCAACATTCCAAAAATAATGAGCTTGAAATGACCATATTATCTCTGGTAGTAGGTTGAGTCAATCTTTGGTGGAAACAATGTCCCAGAGCATCGAGACGAAAGGATCAGGATCATTCACGTCATGTGCATAATGGCCACTTGAATCCCTCCGTGAACCGGTGAACAACTCACGGTTCATCTCTAAGTTTCCTTCGCTTATTTATTGTGAAACAAGTCCCATTTTTCCCGAAATTAAGCTAGTTGCATTTTCAGACATCCGGGCCATCTGAGTTGATTCTTGTATCACTCCACTGTTCTCGCCGTGTCACATGGGTTTCAGTTCAAGATAAATGATTTTCTGTGTGCATCGAAGTGAGAGCTATCGTCTTCACTTTCAACTGTTCACACACTTTTCTCTATACGAACACGAGGGTTTGGCACTGTTTGTTCCGGGTACAGATTTCAGGTCTGGAGCAGAACTTGTGGTGTAGAGGCAGCTGTCAGAAAGGCTTTGTGTTGACTTCGCCGACGTTGCAACGAGGACAATGGGAAATGAATTATTCAATTCTTTATTGCACATATCACACTTCAGATGGGGAAAACCGGTATTTTCCGAATTTCGCATTCCGAACGAAGTGCAAAGGTCCCAAAAGTGAATATAATGGTCGTGAAGGGCGATTTCGATGAGATTTGACCGGGCCAAATACTTTTGTCATGAATGGTAACCCTTATTCTACTAGTATTTCTGCTCCTGTGGGAAATTAACAACCGCAGCTTGGTACTCTATTTGGAATGGATCTCGTGAAGCCTCTCGTCAGAGATCGAATTCCCGGAGCAAGTATAGGAGACAAGATGACTCAGATCAATAGGGGCGGAAAGTGTTAGATGTAGTTGACTTGATCTACTCGCAGGTTATAAATTGTGGTTTGGCAAAACCCTGACAAACGTTCAGTCGGTTCAAATTTTCGAAGTCTTCGATCTGGGTAGGACTCGATCTCATACGAGGGCGGCATCCAGGCGTTAGTACTACATGCGTTCTAACAGCTGAGTGGCATGATCACATCGAGTTGTTCAGATATTATACATTTCTGTATCTCAGATTGTCGAGCGAATGTGACGTTTGTGCGTGCTTGTGTGGGTGGTTGAGTAAAGTTTACGCGTAGGTCCGAATCTCGTCGCGGTGGTTGACTCTTATCGTGCAAACCGTGACGCCGAAAATCTTCGAATCAGTTACTGAACAACTCTGTTGTGTGTAAAAAGAAAGTTTTCACTCTTTATTTTAATTTGGGAACCGATGTATTTGTGAATAATGCCTTCTGCCTGTTTTTCTAGTTCAAGCAAAAGCCGATAATGTTTTAACCTCCTGAAGCACACTTATCTTTTCCAGCATTTGTAACTATTCGCATTTGGGTAAATTCCCCGCGTTCACTTTTTTCCCATATTCGGAAGAACAATGATTTACCACTTATTTTATACTTAATAAGTCAGGTTATTGGGATTCCTGACACTACTTTTCCGTCTGCCAGAGCACTCAAACTGTAATGTAAGACAACCAAAAAGTCACAAGTCCAAGATCATTAAAAACGCCGCACAAAATACACGTGGGAGAGCTCCCGTTGACCATATATTTGTTTCGATCTTGCGAACGTTTTCGGGGAGAGAAAAATCAAGACCTCCATGGGATTTTGTTTTTAGTAAAACCACCCGGTCAAGTTTGCTGTTGGTATGGTTGAAATATAGCAGTATGCTGCCCCCGTTCGCCGTAGATAAAAGATGCCCACTAGCATGGTTGCGGAACAGCACTTTTGTGAGGATTCCGCCTCACAAATACGCACCTCTTGTGCCTGACAAGTTCAGTAGGCCTAACTCCGTTTCAAGCACTGAAGATGAATCAATGAACTGTGATTTTCAAGCCGGCATAGACCGATTCCACTGAAAATAGGTCACTCCTCGGGAGGCATTTACATAGAACAACTCGTAGTCATTCAGCTGATGAATGTTGTTCTCGTGGAACCCGTTGAATCAGCGATAGAGAACTGAAATATTTTCCATTATTTGGAAGTCGAACGCCACATTTGCGCCGCAGTTTAAGTATGGTACAATGATCTTAAACTACCGCGTTTGAATTTTATATTACGGAAAGTACTGTATTAGTCTCCCGGAGCCTGATCCATGAGATTTGCTTAAAGAATGACTGGAGAAAATAGGCTACTCGGCTCAGCTTTTTTGTTCAGTGCGCCTAAGTGAAACGAAAGTTTACCACACAAGAGCATTGACGGTATACTGCAGCGTGGAAGAGTACTGTCAAACATAACCCTGATGTATGATTTGGAAACGCACGAAGTCCATGCGTAGTAACCTCCCGGGCAACAGTGTGGTTCAGGGTTCTCACCTCGTTGACCGCTCAACTATCACCGATACAAATTTAATGGTCTGTGGTGAATTCGAATTAGAATTAGTATTTCCCCTTTACATTTTTCCCTGCTGCTTTTTGCCCTTTCTCCTTCGATTTTAGTCCGTTCTCAGTAGGCAACACCGCGAGGTATCGCCAAAACTCCAAGTGGTCGGCGTCACTAAACATGAGGTTTGGGACAATAAGATTTTACTACAATGAAAGTGTATTCTTCGGGAACACGCTCAAACACTTGACGGCTGATTGGTTAAACGGACAGAAACGTTCAAGACTGTAATGTTCGAAAACACGGACATCAAAGAACTTCACTGAAGGTACCAATGCAGCAATCTACTTCATACAAACCGCAGTTTACGTAAAGACCACATAAAGACTGAATCTCAAGGAAAACTTTCCAGTTATCCGTAAGAGATAGAGGTGCTCGTCTAAATCGTTAGCGAGACTTCCGAAGAGAAGCCACCTGTTCAGTTAGAAGCAACAGCAATACTGGACGGAAACCAGGGTGACTTCGTCAACTTCTCCAATCGCTTCCGCCTAACCCGTATTGCATCTGGTAAGCTACAGAAACGCTCAATCTGGGAAAAAGAACAGTTCCCAACGAAGTGAGGAACTTCAGTTGTACGCTCTCTTCCAAAGAAGAGCAACGGGACTGCGTGCGTAAAACTACCGTGCGATCAGTCTGTTCATTTTGGTTGCCAAAATAATCTTCACACTTTTGTTGAACTGTTTCTGAGCGGTGTGGGACGCGCACACACACCGCAATCAAAAAGGTTTCCGCCGTGGCAGAGGGTGCGTATAAGAGTATAAAGTGGATAAATTCTGTATCAACCCGTCTCCATTTCTTCCGAATTCAGTACATTCCGAGAAAATCCGTCGACTGTTCATCGCTTTTCCACCCAGTCTGGTCTTACGTCGAGCTGATCTAATTGTTCGGAGTGCAATATTGCTGTTCGACGAGAAACTTTCACCACAAACAATGTCACCAGTGAATACAAGCTTTCTACCTAGAATAGGTTCCGTCGATAATCTTGGAATTACCATAACCTCCAGCGGTCTTCATACATTCAGTTCGGTGTTGAGAGACTGCGTCGTTTGCCTTTTCACATTAGTAAGCTCAGAAAACTACAATCAATCCTTTGTTTGTCTATCAATACGTTCTTTCTAACTTTCAATATTTTTTCCCCCGTTTCATGGCCTTCTGGCAAAAAACATTAAAATTCTGTAACCCGGCCTAATAGTACCTAGCTATGTTTCTTTAATTTCCAATGTAACATCAATCGGCCAAGTCAGCAGTGGACCAATGAAGTCGTGCAATAACTATTTCCGAGATATCTATGAACAGTGCACACCTATCGCTCGGTGACTTTTTTCTCCCATTTCTATCCGAGAATAAATTTTAGATTCTGACTTGCCACCTCTCGTATAACCACTTAGCGAAACTCCCTTGCCTCGTACTTAGCTCGCCGTGTTCTCAGTAGGTAAGATGAGGAAGTAGCATCCGAGTGACGCTTTCATTGTGGCAAAAATTTCGGTGTGTTGTGCTCGATCTAACCTTCTGAGTAATCCCATTCAATTTTGCATTTTCACTCGAACCCATGTGTATACTTCGAGCAAGCGCCTTAATTGAAGTGTTAGCGTAACAGCTTTGAAAGGTTATACAAGTGAACAACATGCAATTTTTTGTATTGACGAGACAGGAGAGAACACGTGAAATTGAAGGGTGAATTATTCCAAATTATCGTTGTCAAACGTTGAATGAAAACATCCTGAAGCGTGATGCTACCGACAAGATCACTTATGCGTGCTGTCGGTTAGCCCTGGATGCATACATATCATCATTTTTCCATAGAATTACAATCAACGGTCATTACTAATGACCCGATTCTATTCTGGTTTGCGTTGGGACAACGGAGGCCGCTTGGAGATTGGTGAATGTGTCAACTGGCTGATATCACAAGCAGACGATTGAAAACGTGATTCACATTCTGCCGTTCGAATTTCGCAATTAGGCAACTTGATCAGTAAGAGTACTGGGGACTTCATATTGTTTATAGGAGGTGGTACCAACGCTGAACTCAAATAGACAGCCATGGATGCACACCACATAGTTGTCTGGTCACCTTAGCCTAAAGCTATTTTTTTCCTTTAGATTTTTTATACAACTGTGCAGTATTTCTAGAAGGGGTCAACTGTCGTTGGAAGGCTGCCGAATGAAGTGTCGATCAACAACGGCAGGATCCAAATCGATGACTTCTAGATCTGCAGTTCACCATGAGAACCGCATGCCCACCATTACACACCCAACGAGCTTTCAACGGGGAGTCGAACCTAGATTTCACGACTGTGAATTGCGCCTACACAATCAAACGACCTAAGCTGGCTCTTATCCATTGTTTTGCGTCAATAGGATTAGGCGTACATTTGTCACCTGTTTTGAACATTACCAACCAGTCATTCGTACAGTGATCGACTTTCTTGATGAACGCATTATGCTTAGAGGCTTTGGTGAACTGGACGCATTAATAAAAGGTCTCAGATTGTTATGGTCAAAAGCTTATGTCTAATAGGCGTAATACCAGGTGGTGCTGAAGCAAAACATCGTTGGACTTCAGCCCGGATGAATTGGTAATAACGTTTTGGACTCACAACAGCACATCCCAGGTTCGAGTCCCAAATGGACTATGGTGGGTCGGCACTGCAGTTGATGGTGCCTAACGAGCTGCACGAAACAGCAAAACCATGCTCCTAATGGTGAATTGGATGTCGACAGCGCACGATAAACCGTCTTATAAATATAAAAAATGCACCCCCTATTTTGGCCTGCTGGCTCCATCGATTTAACACGCGTAATTAGAGGATGATGCCCGATCGTAGGGGAAGTAGTTTAGTTCAGTTTACTTCGTTGAATCAATAAAAGCACACTCCAGTACTCTGACCTTGGTTGCTACGCAGTGGTATCATCCAAATCGGGAATGAAATAAGTCAAAATGCAAGGAACAGATTAGGAAGTTAAAAACAGGAATCATGTAGACAAGGTAACATTTCGATTACAGGTATGGTGATTGTTTCCAACTGTCCGCTGGATGGACATCGTGAACTTCAGTCTGCAAGTCTAACACGGCCTACCTGCACCGGTTAGCGTTTTCATCCTCGTTCTCCTCGTCACGGAAGCCTTGACGCACTCTCCAGCCACTATCTACCTGTCCACGGAGTCTACCTATGGGCACGCGGAACACGTGTCATAATCAACGTAACTTGTTTAGATTTGGTGCTCACTCGAGAGACTGATCTCGGATTCCCAACAACTTAGGCCCAATTTACGCATCATATTCAAGCGGTGTTACAGAAGCGTCACTGCTGAAATACCGATAGTTTGTTTCTCTTTTCTCCACCAACAACCATCACGCTTCTGAGTCTTATAGGAGGACCGATTTCACTACCGTACTGCACACTCAATCCCTGGTGGGCAAACGAATGTCAAGTGTAATTCACTGTAGCATGAGATTGTCCAAAGCCGAAGTTGCCTTCTGTGCACGCGTAGACACTTCATTGGTCCAGGGGTAAAAAGTCCACCTACTACAGCTCACGTTATTACTCGTACGATGGGATTTGGATGTGGACAAACGTAGACCCGAGACAGCACTCTGGACTTTCAACATGCAAACACATTTTGAAATATTGCTACATTTTATTAAGGTTACCTCGGAGAGGGAAGAGGCCTTTTATCTTCTCCAAAGCATTCACATCCAAAGTTGTCCGACTAGCAAGAATGAAAAATAAGGTTTATTTCACAAAAAACTGCTTCGTAAAAATGATATTATTCAGCTGACCCAAAAAAGAACCACACGAAATGAGCAAGCACAAACTAATCACCAATCGACTGGTGCCCATGTTGATCGACCGGCTGGATCGGAGAAAGAACGGAACAGTTCTCCGTAATGCATACACTTATTGAATTAGAACGATCGATCGAGAAACGAATCCGATTAGATCAAACCCAGTCAAATAACTTCTGAGAGTACCGACCAGAACCGATTCCACATTACGACTAACAAAATCACATCCATCACCTTAGAGAGGACAGATAATCACTATTATAGCGCGGAAAACAAACTTGAGCGACTGAAAAAGACAGTTTGCCAGGTCAACCTTAGAAAGCTGGACGTTCACGGTAGTTTTACCGTTCAGTGTCACACTCAACGGGACAGAATCGATTGGTCAAACTGACACAATGGATCTCTCGCTTTGGTGGAAACACTTCCGCCGCGAGAAGACAGTGAGTAGGGCTTCCTCATCAGAGAATGTATCAGACGCGCGGTCATTTGAGAGCATTTTGAGGCATTCGGGACGAGTAGCCACCTAGGAGTCTGGGACGCCTACTCTCAACCATACTGAGGCATTTGGAATTGTGAACATTATCTATCAACAGTTAAGTCATCTGGATTAGTTTCCTCGGCTTCCGACTCATTGCCGGCGACTCCTAACAGCACTTCTATCAGTTGGTATAACACGATCCATCCGTGCAGGGGTGGATCTCTCGGACTTCCCCCACGTAGTCAAAAGTTCCCTACACGGCTGAGTTCACTGGTCGGTGATCTTTATTTTTTTCTTCGTTGCTAGGGTCTGGTCACCGATGATCCTCTTCTAACAAGGGAGCGCTCGGGAAGCATGTCTAAATCGTTGAAATTCGAAAGATTCGGTCCCGCAGTGTCCAAACACCCGATAGAAGACAATCGCTTTTCTAGGGAAACCGCCAGTGGTAATAGAGCGGTTCAGAGCATTTCCTTACCACATCGAAGGTCAGTAGTTTAGGGCCTCAGCATCACGGATTACTTTGGGCGACGGTAACAACACTACTAAATGACCTATTGTTAACCTTTCATACCAATCTGAGCAATCGTAGACCAACATCCGGGGTTCAAGTCTTTATCCATTATGCGTGTTGGATGGAGAGACTTCTCTCGAACGAGCACAAGAGGTCGATGTAAGATTGATTGCAAATTGTGCAATTTACTGTATGCCCACGATACGACCGATACGAATCTATCGATCAGGACACGCAAAACACACTCTCAAGTGCTAGTTTCCATTGGGATTTGGCAGTGTACCCTTAAAAAGTGAACCACTTGACTACTTGGGCGTCGGTCATTGCGAAACAGCGAAGACCCGACTGGGCAGTTGTGTAACAGACGACATTTTCATTTTGCAAGCGGTGAATAAGCTCAAGTCCGATGCAAGTGCAATGTACTAAGGCATTGGTTGCGTCGCTCTGACGTTTACCTGAAACGAAATGGCCGTGTACACCAGACCGTAGTTAGATCATAGGATTTCGGATTCGAATATCTGGAGGACGTGCCACGACTCGATTTGTTTGCCACAGCTGTATACCAAATCAAACAAGGCAGGATGAAACGATGGCGTGATAAACCCAGTATTTGGTTCACATTCAGATAACTTTTTATCACTTCGTTGAATTTATCCAAAATGAAAATATTTGTTTTCAATTTACATTTACAGGCGTAGTTACATCCGGGCTATTTCTTCGTTTCGCTTATTAGTTTCTTTTCCACTCAATGTTTCTAGTAATTTTGCCCTCAACTTGACAATGCTGCTAGGTAGTGACCAAAAACTAGAGCGAGGTTGATGATGGAAAGAACTCACGGTGTGACTAAAGCCGGGAACTAGTGCGCACGAAAGACCAACATGTTACCCAGAGTGTCTAATTCATTGCATTCGTATGAGAACAGTAACTCGGATGGAAGCGGCGAAATAGGCTAGTGATACTGCCACCGACTGACAGTCTAATGCAGCGCACGGCGACAGCTGAAACGGTTTGACGGTGTATGACGAAGGATTTCCCTTCGTCTAAAATTTTAAACACAATACCTGATTCGTTATTGTCATCTCAATAGGGCATATACATAATAATGACATATGATACACAGAATTCGTGATGATAATGCGCGCGGGGCGTTTCAGGAGTTAGATGACTGGACATCAACTGAGTTACGTGTGCGTGCGTACGCCTGCATGCATTTATGAACAAAAGGTTCCAATAAAAAATATAGATGAGAAGGAATAGGTGCGAGGTGTCGGCGGTTTAAGAAGGCCTTATACGGTTTCCACTGGCATCCAAGGAGCGAGACCTCACAAGCGAACCTGAGGCATGTTACATGCACAATCGAAGCATTTCGGCGAAACGGTCTATTGCCTGTTCGAATCCGAAACCGCCCATATCTGGTCCGTCCAGTTTGGTGCCTACCGAGTGCAAATCAGCTGCTGCGGCCACGGCTACCGAGTTGGACTGTGCGGCGGTCGTGGAGGAGGCCCCAGTGGTAGGGGTATTGGGGTGCGGCGATGTGGTACGATGAAGCGCACGGGCAGTACTCGACGAGCGACTGCTCGGACTGTGCGAGGAACGATGACCAAGCGAGTGACGGCGACGTGAGCTGCGTCCCAGTAGATTGCAGGATTTCTGTAAAACAGGAAGAATTTCTCCGATCAACTATTCTTCATTGAATCACTAACGTACGCCATTTGAATAACCTTGAAGACGGTCCATTGACGAGTGGAGTCTAGGATTGTTTGGGGAACTGACTACCGGCTGTTAGACGGAAAACATAAATCAACTCTATGGAAATACAACAAACAGCGTGCTTTGCATTCCGCGATTATAATTACTGCTTTTGCTCATTAGGGATCCTGTAAAAGACAAAAAAAAACTTATCGATAAATATTTCTGACTTCGTGTGCTTTACCGATTGAGCATTGGCACTTGCACCCAGACTCCCATCTCCGAGTCTAAACTAAGATGCATATTTTAAGGTAATCGTGAGAAAGATCTTATTTTGAGCGTACTGTCATTGTGATAAAGGCGTGAGGAAGTTCCTGACTAAACTATATATTGCATAAAGAGTATTTCTGATCAACAGAAGACTTTTTGAAACAAGTATTCTCATACTTTAGCTCCAAAACAGACACAAGTTTATCGATTGAAACTTGGTAACCCGGCTTCCAGAGTAAGAACCCTATTGTTTTTCAACGGACGTGGAACTCCTGGGGCAAGCAGAGGCGCGCAAATAGGAAAAAACATTGACGGCTAGAAACGTTCGCGAACGCTGTGTATGAGTGATTTCAATTCTTTATTGAACACGGCCTTATAAGTCTTCACGACGCTACTCGCAAGTAGATTAAGGGTAATGAAGACAGTTGTCTCGTGAGAATGATAGGTGTAGATCTACTGGAGTATTTTACGACGTGAATCGTTGCAAAAAACATCTTGCTTATGGACAAATGTGCGCGGTATAGCCAAAACCAAAACAGAGATACCAGCGAGGGAGTGTCAGGGAGGAAAACAAACAACCAGACCGCGGCGTATCTCGTCAATCGGGATTCAGGTGTCAAGAGTGAAACAAGCGCACATCGAAAATGTACAAAAGTATCATTGCGGAGAAGAATGGTAGGAACATACCAATTCACTGGTTAACTCTCGCACAAGGAGCTGCTTTTCGGCCGGCGATGTGAATTCGTGAAGCAGAATCAAGGTCGCCTGTGAGAGCATGATAGCCACGGTCATCTCGTGAGCCTGTGCCAACAATCCGCTGCAATTGCAAAAGATGGATTTTATTTGTTGATGATTTACTCATCAGTCAGCAGACACCAAATGAGCGCAACAACGCTTCCGTTACAATTTGACCGTGGTCACCATAAAACTAGCGAATACATTTAGTGTGGCAGTTTTATGCAATGAAGCTCAGATACCGCAAAGACAAAACGAGACGACCTCACGGTCCTGAGGATGCGACTCTGTGCGTATGTGTGTGTGTATCTTCTTCGGAGCGGTCGATCAATTTCCAACAAGGTTTGCGGTTACATCAGGCTCCAATAAACCAGTCACTGAAAGCACAGGACGATTAGAAGAGCACACATCTATTCACAGATAAACAGACTATCTAGTCAACGTTGGACAAGAATCTATTTGACAGAACCACCTACGCAGAAGAACCAATGAATAGAAAGACTACTCACCTCAGTTCACAGGCGGATTTCTTCGCCGATGAGTCGTTTCGGATGTATCGAGACACCTGTTGAAGATGTAAAACGTGCGGAAAGTGTCGGAAAAGGTCATGAATTGGGAGAGAGAAAACGGTTTGTTACCAGTGTTAACCGTGGGAAAGTATACCCGGCTTCCCAACTAAAAAACAGTCGTTCATGTGAAGAGATGATTAGATAGCACGTAAATTTCCAGATGGTACATAAATTATGACTGCCTCTTTGTTGTCATTTCAAACAAAAATATCGATTCTGTGCTTGAGAAAGCGTGGGCAGCAACTCCCTTTTACAAAATTTGTGGGCTACATGAAGCAACTCGATCACCGGTTTTCCGAGAAATTTTGATAGAATACAGTGCGATTTTATATATATATATATATATATATATATATATATATATATATATATATATATATATATATATATATATATATATATATATATATATATATAGAGTGGGCAGAGGAGTACCGGGTACACATACCTGATGAGCGGCAACAACCGCGAAACCGGTTGTGTGCTTCCGTGGAAATTTCGCCAATTCATTTACACGGTACTAACTAACAATTTATGTGATATGATATGTGTAATGTATACACCGATGACTCAGAATCGAGTACACAAACGATGTCAAACAAAAATGATCAAGAAAACGAACTGAGTAAATGCAAAACATCTCTCAGAAGTTAGGACAAAATATCGCAACATAACCACCACTGAATACGATTCTGAGCCATATTTGTTAGGGTTACCAACCAAGTGTTGCGTGGACCATTACCCATGCAAGCATAATAGAAACCATTGAAGGCATGTTTTGATATCAACATTTTGACAGTCCCCTGGGCAAAAAACAAAGAATGAAGACAACCAGTTTAACTCTAACTATTCATAGGCGGTCTAGATCTCACAATCGTAGAGCAACGGGGTTAACCCACCCTTTCCTGCATGCAAAGCTCAGGCTCCTTACATAAAAACATTTTCTCGCACTGCTTCCACAATTCGCTGCGCAACCCACAGGTGCTTGAAGTGGCTTACTTCAATATTAAGTTTATCACAGTCATCAAGTACGTCGTACCTGTGGTGACAACTAGGCGTAGCTTTTTATATAGGGTCGGTTGTATTCCTGTAGCGCTTTCCTGCAGTCGTTCATTTTCATCTGGAAAGTAACTCCCTCAAGCAGATTTAAAAATCTACTTGCCTTATCAACCACTCGACAGGCGGATCAAATCGGACGAAAGATGGACGGGTGTTCCACGTTTCGGCGAGACAATGCTCCTCGAACGTGCGTGAATTCAGCTCGAACGGAATCGCTGGAGATCCGAATCGCGGCCAACAGACATGGATATGAAGTTATCAAATTACGAAATCTAGGAACGTCCAGGAACCATCGAACTCCATAAACTGCGGCTAATCTGCAGGTCGCCTCTAATAATGTGAAAGCAGGTGTAGACTCAAGCGAAAGGCTGAATGAGGGTCTCTTAGTCAGTTTATCCCTATTCCTATTATTCGCTGCAGGAAAACAACACACATAGCCTGTTGTAATATCAGGACGTTTCTAGACGTCGGCAGTCAGTGTATCGCAATGCGGACTCTACATGACTATGACACAGATATCGCTTGCCTCTCGGAAATCCGCCTGCCCAATTCAGGTAGTCGACAAATAAAGGTGCCGGGAGTGGATACATCCTATTGGTTCTATCACAGTGGCCCGAAAGACAACTCTGGTCTCTACGGTGTCGCGTTTGCTCTGAACAAAGCAGCGAATGATGCAATGATCTCTTGGGAACCAGTCTCATCCAGGCTTGCCATGTCACTTTTTAAAGGCTCCCCGCACGACTTGACGGTGATTGCGATCGATGCTACAACCAATTCAGCTGATGACGAAACCAAAGACGAATTCTACAATAATTTGCAGGAGGTAATCAACCGGGTTTCGAGGCGCGAAGTACTTTCCATCGCAGGAGATTGGAACGCTCGCACAAGTACGGCCGATGAATCCACCCGCCATATTCTCGAGAAATTCGGCCTTGGACAGCGCTGCGAGAACGGTGGTCGGCCGATTTGTTTAGCCGACATCAACAGAATAGTTGTCTGCAGCACTCGATTTCAACATCCCAAGAAGCACTTACTCACGTGGTACTCCAATGACGGTCACACCGCACACCAACTCGACCACATCCTGGTAAAAGCCCGTTGGTCTTCGTCTGTGGAAGATTGCCGAGCGTACCGAGGTGTAAAAACGGGCAACACAAACGGCACCGACCATGTCCTCCTACGCGCGTGCTTCAAAGTTCATCTGTCTACACGTGCTAAAGTGTCCGAACCCTCTCGGATAAACGTTGCTGCCCTAGAAAATCCAGAGAAGAGAGAAGCGTTGTCACGCCAAATCACAACCCGACTAAAAAACGCAACCTATGCACAAGCAGACGAAGTTTCTGTGGAAGGGCAGTGGACTCAAATGAAGACGACAATCGAGGAAGCTACTTGGACAGTACTCGGGAGAACAAAAAGGCGGACAAAAGATTGGATCTCGGAGAGCACGCTCCAGCTGTCAACCAGAGAACACGAAGCGCGACTGACAGGTAGTAACGAACGCCGCAGACTGCAACGAGAGGCCACACGCTGCGCCAAAGCTGATCGCAAAAGATACTGGATAGAAATAACTGAAAAAATGGAGACCGCGTCCGGAACTGGTGATTTCGGTAAACTGTTCTGCCTTATTCGCAACGCCTCTAATAGGTTTTTAAACAAAATTCCCTTCTTCGTGACAAGGCAGGAAACTTAATACCCGAACAGAGTAAGAAAATGGACCGATGGTTGGAACACTTAGGTCGTCTGCTCAACCGGCCTACGGACTCCCGGACGGACCAACCCATATCAACCCCTCCACTCCAGCACGAGAGCAACTGTGACCAGCTCAACACCGCGGAAATCACGGAAATGATAAACAAACTGAAGGACAGAAAGGCTGCTGGGGAAGATGGTATCCCTCCAGAAGTGTACAAAGCATGTTCACCGTCATTGATTGACAGGTTGTGTACACTTTTTGGTTCCATTTGGTGAGAGGAAGCATTTCCACCCGACTGAAGAGTGTCCATTCTGTTGCCCATTCCGAAGAAAGGCGATAAATCGGCATGCAAGAACTACCGAGGGATCGGCCTGATCGATGTGGCCGCAAAGATCTTTGGTGCTTTGTTACTAACCCGTTTCTCCGAGGCAAGAGACCAGCGCACTCGCCCGAACCAAAAGGGTTTCCACCATGGCAGAGGCTGTGTGGATCAAATCTTCACACTGCGCCGAATACTGGAGCACCGCTATAAGTTCCAGCAGCCGACGGTAGCTTGTTTCATCGACTTCCGGGCAGCTTTTGATTCGGTGAACCGCGAGTCTCTTTGGACCATAATCCAATCCGATGGAATGCCCGATAAGCTTTTAAGGCTTTTGAGGGGGTACTACTCTACAACTGGTGCTAGGGTTCGCTACCAGATTTAGGCAGGGCTGTCCCCTCTCACCGGTACTGTTCAACTATGCCGTTGATTGGACAAATGCGACAGGCATTACACAACTACCATGGCGTTCAGCTTAGCCAGGAAATATACATCTAGGACCTGGAGTTCGCAGATGATATTGTCGTGCTTGGAGACTCCGCCGCTACGCTACAACCAATCCTCGACCGAATCAATTCCTTCGCGAGGTCCATCGGTCTTGTAGTAAATTCGACCAAAACAAAAGCTTTCACAACCCATCTGGGCCCGACAACTCAACAACTGTCGATCAACGACCTACCAGTCGAATACGTTCCTTCCTTCAAATACCTAAGCTCAACTCTGATCCGAACAGCCAGGCAAAAGAGGAAGTGGTATCACGGATCGACAGCGCCAGGAGAGCCTTTCTTCAGCTAAGACGAACGCTGTGGACTCGCAGTGAAATCAGTTTAAGAACCGAAGTTCGTGCTTACCGTGCCGCCATCCGGCCCGTACTCGTCTATGGCTGCGAAACCTGGCCACTACGAGCTGAGGATACCAGAAGGCTGGAGGTTTTCGACCACTGGTGCCTGCGGCAAATCCTCAAAGTCAAGTGGCGCGACAGGGTGTCCAACGACGAGGTAAGGAGACGATGCTGTGATATCGATGCTCTCCCCGTCCTCCTCCAACGTCGACGACTTCAGTGGTTCGGCCATACGCTTCAGCGACCCGAGTCAGAGATAACCAAGCAAACACTTTGTCCCACTCCCTGCCCTGGTTGGCGTTGTCGCCTTGGTGGGCAGCTCAAAACATGGACCAGTACAATAGAGAAAGACGTAGAGCTTCTAGGCCTTCGATGGGTTTATGGAGCCCGGCGATGGGAAAAGAACTGGATCAGGATCTGTACGGAGCTTGCCTCCGACCGCCGCACGTGGTCAGCAATGGTCCGTGATATCCATGGAGCCGACTTATCCTCTCTCAGGAGACAGTCGCGTAGAAGTAAAAGTAAAGATATCGTCTTGCACTTCACTCCTGTGTAATTTTGCAATTTCACCGATGACCAAATGAACAAGCTGTCCACCGGTGGGGCCCCGAATATTCACAGAGGTAAGGACCGTGGCGAGATTTGCAAAAACATTCGCTTGGGATTGGAGGACATTCTGTGTTTGACAAAAATAAACTTGTGAGTGTAGTGATGCGTACTCAAACCTAATGGTTCAAGGTATTTAGTTACTATTACCTAACCACGTTTTAACACGAATTTGGACGGTCTTCAAGCGTTTTCTTGATCTCCGGGGTATGAATTCGGGTAAGAAATCAATACATATCGTAAGCCATGGATAAAACACTCACAACCGACAACCAGCTAGGCTACGGGATATCATCTAGGACCTCAAATACACCGTTTCTGTGAGCTCGGAATCGCATCCGCTGGGACCGCGGATGCGAAGCACACTGGACAATCTGATCACCTGATAGCTTCTCAACAACATACAAAAAATAGACGACCCGAATCGCTTCTGAATATGTAAGGAATAACACAAAGTGGTGCACAAGCTCGTTTCCGGTGATTCCTAAACTTCTCCATAAGTTCGACGTGGTGATAAATATGACTTGAAAGAGACTACCAGCGGGAACGAAAAAGTTGGCTAATTTTAATTTTTCACAGACAACACCGAGTTGTTGACACTGCGATTTTCCCGTCCTCAGGTTGTTCGAAATCCTGCTTTATCGGTCTTTTCGGAAACTTCTTAGAGACGACACCTGAAGACCATCAATCCGATCTGCCTACTACATTTTCTGCGGTTCGGTAACCTAGACAACAAATTACAGTTGGATTCCCTGCTAGATTACTTCTTTCAAACACATGGGGCAACTCGAATACTTCACTCAAATCAGGTATTATCAGTAATTTTTTAAATGAACAACCCACGGCAGCTGAACTATAAGAAACTCACTTTGAGAAACAAATAACTCAACGAATGGGCCAGAGTGATCAATACACCAAATGTCAACTGTCGCGAGTTGTCTTCCAAACTTGGAGTATTAAACATCAACTGAACCAGTGGTCGCAGTTCTTGAAGCTCTTCCATCTACCGAAATGCAGAAACGTGAGTGTACGTGAACAAACAATGCGAGTAGTGAGCAACAAATGGGAGATTCAGGGTGGAAGCAGAAGAAAGAATATTCTTATCTTGAATGAAGATAACAGCTGAAAAAAATAAAATTTCCCCTGTAACGCGATCATATTGTAGCGGGGAATACTGGAGCCACAGAACGATGAGAATATAGAAAACCGATCGGGCCAACCAGTCGAGAAGCACGGAAAAAAGAACAAACCGTGAGTATGTCGGAAGCATCCCGCAGTAGACAATAAAGGTATACGGACTAGCAGATGGGACGCAGCGGGATCCCAGACAACTATCAAGATAGCGCACGTGAGGGGCTACCGATCAAGCCATCAACCGGAACAATCGGACCAGCCCAACAGAGATAGTGCACAAGCGAATCGACCTAATGGCCACAGGTAACTGACCAGAACGTAACCGAAATGCTCAGGTAGCCAGTGGATCAATGTTGCTGCAGATCGGTCTGGGAAAAAGACTTTGTGAACGACTGCGTGTGTTTCGCGGACTCGTTTTCCGCTCAAATAAAGGTGTCTTCACCCGTCTTGCCCTCTTTTTTCCAATATCACTCGCTACGGAGAAGCACTGCAAACGTCATTTCAACTAAATGTTAGTTAAAATTCAACACTAGTGCTCACAATGGTCGTGGCCACAAGTCATGTGAGATTCTTTAAAGCAGTCTAAGATGGCCAACAAAGGTGTATGCGTAACATCGCAATCACGTGAGCACCTACCTAACTGCAAGACGTTCAAGATAGCAAATCCAAAGCGGTCACTTTCCATCCCGAATCTTTAATTAGAACAATATAGGGTAACAAAACTGTCTGTTTGGTGCTTCACTGAACTGGTAAGTTATTGCACATTAAACCACTGGTGGTGACAGGGAGATAGGGATCCTTTTTGTGAGGCCCAATGTACCGTTATGAATAACCGGCAACCCAACGGAGATTGATAATGAACAACTAAATAAGATACCAATGGGTCGGGCGCGGCATTGAGCTAGAAGAGAATGGGGATTGCTGTCTGCCCTGGCGGTCGCAGGGTTTGAATCTGGTACCTCCGAGGTGACACAACTACACAACCATCAGTGGTTACCTACAAGATCACATGTATTGTTCCTAGATGCGATTTGCAAATTGGTTTTCCATTTATCTCACTTCGGACAAAACGACACAGCAAGATACCAACCAATAACACAACACCGAGGTTCCAACTCACTGGGTGAATAAAGTCAAATGAACTAAATTTAAATGCCTCGGTTCTTATACACGAGAACCAAAAAGGGACATGAAGACTTTTAAACGGCCAAAATAAGGCAGATGCGTATAAGATAAATCGGCTAGAAAATAGAACTCGGAGATTATCACAAACAAAGAGAGACTAAATCTCACTGTGAACAAAGCGATTCGACCGAGCAACGGTAACTGAGTGCTGAGCACACTCAAACACATGATCAAGTGTCGCACCAGACAGACCAGTTCGTTTTCGCCACAACACATCTCGCTCAGATCCGGCTCCGAAACAAACTGTGCGGTCACGGTGGGCTGTGGACTGGACACATCTTGAGCACCACGAACAGCTGGAGTCCCACCGGTGCTAGGAGTTTGCGAACGCCGTGGTGAGGCAACCACGGCCGTGGCTCGGTTGGGCATCAGCAAAGCTTTGTTTGGTGTCCCGGAGGAACTAGAGGGCAGAGGCGTTCCACTGGCACTATTTCCACCGCTGCTTACAATCGTAGCGATCGAAGAACCCGGTTTGAGATCAAAGCGCAGTCCGAATCGTTGCAGCAATACAGAACAACAATGCAACTGCCACTCAGTGAGTTTCCAAACGGAGATACCGAATTCCGGACTAGGATTCGGTCCATAAGTGTGCAGATACTGTGAAACAACGAAGATAAAATTTTACAATGTGACGAGCAACAGAGTCGAAAGCAGACGACATGCGGCGTGTACACGAACTTTCAAAAAATACTTTCGATGTAAGAAGAGGTTCTTGCGTAGCTGAGTCAGTGAATCAGTTAAAAGACAGTGACACTGCGCGAGTATCAACGACATGGACTATCGGTAAGAATGAGAAACGCATTGAAACAACAGAGTAAGGAACAGAATAGTAGAAAAGTAAATTTTCGAATCATTATGTAATAGCAGATGATGATACCATGACTAAGCGGTGTACGAGGTTGGTATACGGTACTGCCATTAACCCGTCAATTGTCGAACTACGAAGCCCGATATGAACCATCAATTTCCACGGTAGGAAGTCAGTCGCACTTGCACTACAATGGACAAATGTGTGCGACTTGGTTCTGGGCCTCTCACTGTGGTTCCATTCTTCGATGGTGATGAAGCGAAATAGATGTATCAGTTCTGTTCAGTTTATTCAATTCGTAATTCTGTGCCCTGATTTCGGTTGCTAACATCTAGCACTGACCAGTAAAGAGCAAAAAAATGAAGGCATAAAGTGAAAAAAATCCAAAAATCAAAGTTATGAGTGGAAATCACGAAGACAAAGTAAGAGTCTGAATACAATACGCCACTGACCGCGGCCATCCTCATCATCGTCAACGTACAGCGTTAAACAGTAGGGCAAGCCCCACTGACCACTGCCTTTCTCACCATATTGCACGTTGAATTAGAAAGTATGAATATGAAAGATAGAGATGGAGTGGACCTACAGGGATCGGAAACGGAAAGAATGCCCTAGTCACCTACACACGGAATACACAGTCCAACTGAACAAATGCACAACGATCAGTCATTCTGATTCGACAGGAAGTGACAACACGATCGCCACTGTTCACGGTTCGTTGCCAGTGTCTCCAGCCAACTAGTTGACGGATCACTTGGACCCCAAACACGAAGTGAAGCACCTACCTTTGATAAGTTTGCTGTACATTTTCTCATTCCTCGCTGCCACGTCATCTGTTGACCTCCACGTGGTCTTTTCCATTCCCCAGGAGGAACGGAGAATAGGACACGGTACGGTAGACATGTGTTTGACATACGTAACTCATGCCCCAACCAACAAAGTCTACTAAGCTGGATACGCTGTGACAAAACGTTCTCCGAATTAATATCTAACACTCGCTTTCTGACCTCAGCATTGCCTACTCGGCTACTCCACCCGATCTTAGCGATACTATGCAAACATCGGTGGTCAAAAACCTCAAGAGGAAGAATATCTTCAGCACACAGACTCCAAGTCTCGCAACCATACAACAAAACTAAACGCACTGCGGCACAGTTTACACGACCTTTCAACTTCAGTGAAATATTAGATCGAGGTCACAAGTGCTTCAGTCCAGTGTACGCCGCTCGAGCCTTGGACATCCGTGTGCTCACCTTTACTACTGTGCTCCCATCCGTCGTCACGCTGCCACCGAGGTAGGTGAAGTGGTCGACAACTGACAGCACTTCCCCATCGAGCATCAAGCCAGGAATCGTTGACGTTCAGCCTTGTAACACCACCTTGCACTTTGAAGGTGCAAAGCGCATGCCAAATGAAGCTACAGCTCTCCCAAGTCTATCTAGTGCACACTGAGCATGTTCCGTGGATTCGGACAAGCAAACAACGTCGTCTGCGTAATCCAGGTCACACAGCTTTTCGCTATTTCCTAGTTCGACGCCCACATCCTGAAGTTTTGCAACGCACTCTCCATTATTTCGTCCATGACGAAGTTGAACAGGAATGGAGACATGGGACATCCTTGTCGAACACCACTGGCTGTTTCGAACCAACCGGATAGTTCACAGTAAACTCTAACGCAGCCTGAAGTATGAGAATACAATGATCTCAGTAGGTTCACGAACATCTGGGGCAGACCTTTTCGATGATGAGTATTGAAAAGCACTGTTCGATCAACTGAATCGAAAACGTCTTTCAAGTTTAAGAAAACCACTATTGTCGGTCGGCAGTGCGTATGACGCGTTTCAAGTAGTCGGCGAAGAGTAAAAATCTGGTCGATGCATCCTCGACCTGGGCGAAATCCAACCTGCCGTTCGCGGGCATTCCTCTCGCGAGCCAGTGTAAAACGGTACAGCAAAATCGAGGCTCACACTTTTGTGACCATCGGAATTAGGCTAACACCCACGGTGATTACTACAGTCATTGCGCATTCCCTACTTGAAGATGGAAACAATCAATGACTCGCCCCAGGATAACGGGATACGCTCCTTGTTCCAAATGTTATGGAGCAAGATGGTAAGTGATTTTATCAGAACATTTCCACCCAGTTTCAAAGGACTGGGCCACGTTGGTCGGGACCGGCCGCTTTCCCACGATTTGGTAATCGTATACATGACTTCACTTCCATTTCCGATGGGGGCTCAAGAGATACCACCAATGAGTCGCAGTTGTTGACACAGGAGTAACTACACTAGCGCGCCGCCAGCCAAACTAATCCTCGGAGTATTCGGCCCAATGGTCCAGCCTTTGCTGTTTGCCATGAATGTGTTCTCCATTTCTATCGCAAATCGTTTCACTGACTTGGGTGCGCCGTGCACCAGTAGCACGAATAAGTTTGAACAGTCTGACTGTTACCTGGAGCAGCTGCTATTTCCATTTCTTCGGCTACCTTGACTCACCAATTTTCGCCATCATTCTTAAGGCTTTTCATAACTTCCTTCTGTAGATTCCTTCGAACCTTACTCATCTCCTTACAGTTCGAGAGCTAACACTTTTACTGCATTAGCCCGATGGACTCTTGCGAAATCCAGTGTCTCCGATGAACATCGGATCTGGATATGGGCCCAATGCCCATCTATATTACTGTTCGTCATAGATCCTAGCTCATGTGCTAACTTCTGCTCATAATGGGTGCGGACTTCTGGATCACAAAAACGTTGCACACATATCCGGGTTTGCGGTTTGCGACGATGACCATGGAGCTGGAGAGATAATCGCATTAAAACTAATGCATGGTCCGACTCTACGTACGTGGACCAGTAAGATCTACAGTTCTGAACAGAACTGTGCTACCGGTAGCTTACTGCGATACGATCAATCTGACTCAGAGTGCCTGAAGCTTTGGAGCGCCAAGTAGTTACGCAAAGCGAGCTGTGTGGGAAATTTATGCTAGACAGGTATAACCAAGTGTTTGCAGAAAACTGAAGAAGCTTACCCCCATCATCTGTGAGCTGAGAGGGTAAAGCACAATGCACACCTAAACAAGTTTCTGATACACCAAGTGTGCCAACGTGTGCGATAAAATCACCAGCTAGCACTACAATGTCGGGACCTTCGCTTCTGCGAACGAGAGTGGTGAGTTCATCGTAGAACTTGTCCTTTTGCATGTCAGAACTGTAGTCTGCTGGGGCGTATACCGAGATCACAATCAAACTGCGCCTAACAAAACTATCCTTTTGAACGCCAACTGACCCCTGGAGTCTAACTGCACCTAAACGACCGTTAACCAGTACTCACTCTCTCCGTATTTATTCTTAGGAGTGTCCTCTCCAGGAGCACAGTGGTTAGAACTAGTCTTTGCCCATCAACTGGTTCAGAGACTGGACTTGATCTGGCCTCTACCCATTGACCTATCAGGCATGACTGCATCTCCATCTTAAGCAGACCATGCTGGATAGTTATTTGGATCATGGAGGCATGCAAGCCATCACACTACGCCACGGTGCAGTCTTGTCGTGATGGAAAACAGATATGTTGCACATGAACATTTATTCTAGAGCTACACACTCTACACTGTACAATACTCGAGCAAAAATCACGCACAGATCATAAACGAGGACACATACAGAATGCGAACATTCGCATACTTCAGCTCACCGGTTTTACGTTATCTCGATATAGTACATTCGTCCCAATCGTGGGGATTCCGGACCCGGACACAAGTGGACTGGCATTCAGTGCTTGAGCAGCTTCCAGCAGACGCCAATAGAGTGCTCCAACTGCACGAGCCAGTTCCAATCGACTAGCTGGCAGTATTCCGTCATGCATCAGACCGGCTGTTCGTGGCAACGGAGTGAACTGACGTTGAATGCGATCCGGTTCATACAGAGGCGAGCACCAGGACTGATACAGTGCTTGCAGTTGCGTGCCATTTTGTGTGCAAAATGAATCCAGCAGACGAGCCACCACGGGTTGTTGTAGGCCACCTAGACGATCATGCAAAAGACACAAGCAACGCAACTCGACCAAAATGAGATGGACCCAATTGACTGATTGGCTGGATCCGTCAAATCCACATGAATCAGGGCCTACATTTTGCTGAATAAATGATTTTGTTAAAAAAGATCGAAATCAGATATAAAAATCTGCAGAACTACGCCAACGATTGTGTAAATCAAAAGTGATTAGGGTGAAAGCAAACAATTCAAAATGCCACGTCTGGATGCACAAGACCCTCCGTGCAAAGTAGTTTCACGTGTACCGTAATAGTGAGGAAAAGTGGTGGTGGGATGATATAACAAATGGATACGTTGCCCCCGTAACTGAAACACCAAAAGAGCATTATTGTATTAGTATATCAGAACCGAGTGCGGTTGGAGGCTGCTGAAAACACGGTGCTCCATATGTCATGTATAAATGTTTTGCAGTCAGACAACGTTATTTGTCGAATTTGCAGTTACCCCACGTCTCGGTTATTCGTAGATCACTGTTGCACCTTCATTTACAACATGGATATACGTTTCTTTCCTTCTTTAGACTTAAAAGCTGTTACGAAATCAATCGTTGATCGGAATCCAAAATCTAAGCCCATTGGACGATGAGCAAACTCCATATTTCACCTCACACGCTAATCACAGTGCAGTCTTTATAAAATCCGTTGAGACAGCTTTTCCACTGGAAAAACAACACAACAGGATTATGTTCGGAAGTCTAACCAAACTGATGGGCTATTGTCACCTCATCTGAAGGAGTGGACTACAGCCTGACGACAAACTACTGTGCATGAAATGAAAGTCGGTCTTGTGATCGACTCCTAATCGGGAGGATTGACTGGTAAAACACTAAAGAGTGGTTCAGCGGTTAATTTTATTTTCCTCGCTCTCACGTATCTGATTCCGATCGAGCGAACACTGAGCCGCGGTCAGGCACAACTGCCAAAATGAGTTAGAGACAATCCGATTCTTGTCCATTCAGTGAATTTAACGGAACACCATTCATGGGCAAACATTTATACACGCGTTAGACGTTAAACTTGACACATTTAGGCATCAAAAGAACCGCACAGGTGTTCATTTTTCTTGTTTTGAAGCACCAAAACACATCTAACCGTCTTCGAACACGATTCACGTGTCTGGTACGAAATAAGCTATTCGTAGTCGGTATCGTACACTGGCATCACAATTCCGTGCAAATGTGACACCGACTTTCGATAGTAATCATGTTCTACACAGCGACTGGCCTCCATGAATGTGTATATAATACGTGTGAGCATCAAGCACATCGCGGAAGTGCGAGAAGCTTGTTCCTACTTTGTGTACAAACGACATAACCTCGCTGCGATCTTTGAGCAGTACCACCGTCTGACAGAGAAAAAAATGACACTTCTGAGCAGGTCCATAAATCGGGATATCAACAGCACTTACTGATGCTGTCAATTCATCTTCATGAATCCACTGGAGCAGCGTGTCTACCGGGGGCCAGTTGAATGCTCGAACCAACAGGTCACCATAGGAGCCAACCACCTGGGCACTCGATAGATTGATGTGAAAACCCAGTTGCTTTCTGTTTCGTTTGATCTCGACTTCATCTTCACCCAGCATGTTGTGTCCTTCCTCTTCGACGTCCATCTCAGCACTGGGGGTTAACGGCGAACAATTTGTCGGACTCGAGGGACAACCATCCGCGCATAATACTCGCATCACCAAAATCAAAATATCATGACAAACAGCAGCACCGGTTCGAGACTGGAATTTATCCGTGGCCAAGGAGTTAGGTGGCCGGTATTTAATCAAAGGATGCACGAGAGAGAGAGAGAGAGAAAAGACTAGGTATTGTGAAAATCCGAGTGACAAACAGTTTTCTTCACAAAAAATCCTCCTTTCTTAACGTGTTTCTACTTCATTATGATACTGGGTGGAAATCTGGAAACCGGCACAGCTTATTTCTCAAAGAAATTCCTAACTATTACATAATGATTCACCATGCAGCATCCACGCTTGACTGAGACAACTGAAAACCATTGAGGTACCGTATGGCTAATTCATTCTTACTAGGAATCACCAGCAGTGTACATTGATCAAGGGCCAAACCGGGACTTGAACCCCGGGATGAACGACTGTGAGTAAAACACCTAGCCACGACGACCCATTTGATCACATTACGAGTCGTACCCAATTTATCATCTCAACACAAAAATTACATGAACGTGGGTTGTTTGATATCAGTTATTTTACATGATGACGAAGTCAATTGCTTCCAAAATCGTGGTTATCTTAGAGAGGATGAGATAGTCACAGTCCAAGTTTTGTGGGATTGTTTCAATGGCATACGTGGCGGAAAGTCTTGCAATAAACAGGCTCGATTGGTTGCATTTTTCGGGAGATATTCCCCCAGAATACATATCCAGTGTTCTGGATGGGGAACCAGCACATGAAAACCGAAGAATGATTTTATTCAAAAAGTGACAAAGAGAATTGCTGAAAGCGTCTTGAGTGCATCTACAATTTTCTCCCAGCACATGTATAATCGCCCTGAGAAAAGAAGGACAAAGTCGTGTGCGCTGATGCGACGTGAAACAATCGCACTAAGTAGCTTCGCCTACCCGATAATCCATACCTATTCATCCACTGGCAACAAACCCGTGTGTACGGGCATACCTTACTCTCCCACCACTGAACAGAATGTATGTCATATGGTTAGACTTTCCAAGTCGTACTCGTGATGAAAATGACGCATGTTTGATGTGATGAAATGGGAGGATACTCAAAGTGTGGAAGAGAAAGCAGTAGACTGACCTGTGAGTGCTGTTCCAGAGTGATAAGCAAGTTGTTGAACACACCTGCCTGAATGAGGCGGGCGTACAGCGCTGAGGCCATGGATGTGGTATCCCATAGTTTGAGTACCAAACTGATGGCTTGACGCAAAGCCTAAAAACAGAAAAAGCGGCATGAAGAAATCGATCCCCCGGTCAAATTTGACACCGAATACTCACAGGGAAAACAACTGTACCTTTATCGATAGAGAAAATCATGATTTCCACGTGATTATGATACGATTCAAAACCGCGCTGATGATTCTCCTAGTTCTACAATAACTGTTAGAGGAGATGGTTTTATTGGACAGCGAAGTCCCCTAGCGTCCTCTATCACATCAAACGTGTGGTATTTTATCCGAATGTGTGCGCAGTATTTTCACTTCACACTTGCGCGTGAGTGCAGTGGAAGTGGTATCACCCATAGCCTTAAGGCCTACCGCATCATTAGCGATAACCGGCTTCCTGACCCCGAGACTAAGAATGGAGAACTGCATAAGATCCGAATAAGTCGGATATCATGACGAGCCGGACGACAGTGGGCTACTGTTTACCATGAAAGTAACAGGCAGCGGTGGAATTCGCATCTCTGACCTCTAAACTAGTCGGGGTAAACGACACCAGGTTAGATTAATAGGACCCGCACTCCATCGATCCGCTCTTCAGTGGCGCATGCCAAAATTGAGTACAATTAAAAAGATGATGGCCAAAATCCAAAGAGGATGTGGCACAATTGAAGGGAATCGGCAACCACGGACCCTATATTTGGAGTGACAGAAACACGCCTAAAACAAAAATCTGAGCAGTTGTGGCAACATTTGTACTTCTCGTACAGCCGAAATTCAACGTTATTCTGTGCAAATGTGTTGTACCTCGATCCCCTGTATACATTTGCAGAAGTTTCTCTGGACCAGCTGGTACACGAAATGCGGCATGGTCAGGAATGCAGACATTTCGAAGAACATTCATCTCACGCCAGTGGCAAGATTTCCGAAAGCGCGCATCCCGTCTGTTGCCCACATTCCCTCACGTCGGTTAACTCTTTCCCGTAATAAAATTTTCAGCCCTCGCAGTATTTTCTTTCAGTATGAATTAACCGGGATCAGACATCACAGACCGCGGAAAAACCCCTGCTATTTTGCCATATTTTAAATACTCGCGGTTTTCCGATGGTACAACACAACAAGTAAGTATTGTCATGGCTACATTATCATCTTCATCATCGTACAGTGCTAAAAAACAAGGCAAAACCCACTGACCCCTGTCTTTCCAATCATGTTGCACGTGCATACAGAAAGAATGAATATACAAGATGGACAGGAGATGGACCGGACCTACAGGGGTGGGAAAAGGAAACAACGCCCTAGTAACCAACACACGGAATACACAGTCCAACTGCACAAATGCACATTGATCAATCATTCTGATTCGAAAGAAAATGACAATAAGATCGCCACTGTTCGCGGTTCGCTGCCATATCCTTCAGTGTCTTCAGCCAACTGGTTGACGGATCTTTTGAACCCCAACCACGAAGACGTGAAACGCCTACTTTTCCTAAGTTCGATGTACATTTTCTCATTACCCGTTGCCAAGTCATCTGTTGACCTCCACGTCGTTTCCTCCATTCCCGAGGAGGAACGGAAAACAGGACATGGTACGGTAGACTTGTGTTTGTCATATGTAACACAAGCCCCAACTATCGAAGTCCACTAATCTGGATACACTGCGATAGAGCGTCTTCTGAATCAGTTCCCAATACTCGCTTACTAACCTCAGTATTGCAAACTCGGTCATTCCATTCAATCTTAGCGATACTACGCAAACATCAATGGTCGAAAACATCAACATGACGAATATCTTCTGCACGCAGACCCTAAGTCTCGCAACTATACAACAAACCTGAACGCACTGCGGCACAGTATACACGATCTTATAATTTCAGCGAAATATCAGGCCAGTGCCACAAGTGCTTCAGTCCGGTGAACGCCACTACAACTGTTCACCATGTACATTTCCATACATCAGAGACAAAACTAAAAAAACCGGGAACGCACCGCTCCGTCCGCCGGGAGTAGATTCGAATAAATTGCCAGTTGAGCCACGTAGCCGAACGCGCAATCGCTCAAATCAATCTGGAGCTGATGAAGCGCATCATCTGACGGCTGCACACCGGATTCGGGTTGTGTACGCGTTGTATGAACCAGCTGCCACAGTGTGCTCGCACATGCCAGTAAATCCGCGTGCAAATGTCGTGCCTGTTCGTCCAAACCAGGTCTCACAGTGATGAGGAAATCAACTAGTTGCGCAAGTCGGACCTGGTTATCAGGGTCTGGAGCCGATTTTAAATCGTTTCTGTGATCACAAATGAACCGGGCACGATAAATGAGAATCGGCAGAATTCGGGTAGGGAAAATGAGAATACGAACAGCGTTTGATATAAAGGTTTTGAGCATTACGTTCTTTCTCATAGCTCGGAATCAAGAAAGCAAAAAAATGACTAAACAAAAGTTGATATAAAAGAAAAACATAGGGTAAAAACCTGGGGAATTCTATTGAACACTGGCAGTGATCGAACCTATAGGCGACTAGAGACACATTAGTCTGGGTCAGGTGTGGGCAATGATGCGACTGCAGTATCAATAGGAATGGACCTTCATGACCGAACATAGGTCACTGGACAACAGGATAACGACAGGCAGTGACAATAAAAGCAACTATTCATTCGTTCCTCAGCCGGAGGTATCCGACTTTCGAACGACCCCGAAGGCGCAAGCACATAAGCACCAGCATCTGTCATGCTACATCTTGCATTTGTGGTGAAACGTCGGTGATCAAATGGCCCTATATGCAGAACAGACCAAGAGCTAGAGTCACCTATGTCAAAATGATGGACCAACTGATCCGTATCAAATCCCAAACACTAATATGTAACATATGAAGAAGATGAAGCAGATGAGTACTAACACTGTCATCCTTTCATAAGATACGTAAAACAAACAATAAATAGGAATTCTTGTCGAAGCTAACGGCTGAAACTGTAAAAACCAAGTAGATGCCACCGATAGCTAACTGGCGCGCACCTTATACAATTTGTGAATCAGATATCTAGCAACAATCAGGATCACTCGAGCAATGCCCAATGCGAAAACGAAGCGCCAAACTAGCCTCGGAGAGCGACTTATTGTTTCGGAAACGGAAAAGAGTAAAATAAGAAAGGTTATTAATTGACACAGGTACTCACGCGTGCTTATGATGGTAGTTCACAACGATACTCAGGCACACAGCAAGCTGATTGGCCAAATCAGAAGCCACAGTAAGATCGAGGGATGACTTCTGCGAACGAAAAGTATCATGAAGCACCAGAAGCGCTCGTTATTTAGCACTGTGATTTATATACATTGAAAAGACGAAGTCGATATGACAAAGGAGAACAACGTGAATAGCATACAAACATGTCAGACTGGACAACTTTTGGAACTGCGGGCTATGCGTTTATAAGGTGAAAATGACTGTTTTCACAAGAAGGATGTGCTACAACCTAGAGTTGCGCTTCTGAACCGCAGTGTCGCCACCGCATCCTGGGACAGACAGACAGATGCATACACAAGAATGTACATGTTGTGAGGCTTGCCCATGCGCTACTAACATTCGCACGTTATTCATTCCCATCTGGTTCATCTTTCACTCGCGCGTCCGAAGCCTCCTATCTACACTGCACTCTGCAATGCCCTATTCCACCAATCACATGTGGCCAGCTCCGCGTGAGACTGGTACTGATTAATCGCCTTAGTTCGTCTGTGTTTGTGCTTGCAGCATGCTCTTCTTTCATTACATGCCTGTAAATGAGTATGGTGGAACGTGTATAAATATCATAGCCTCAAAGGCCAACTGCATCACTAGCGATAGCCGGCTACCTGGCATTGAGACTAAGAATGGAGAGCCACATAAAGTCTCTGCAGGTAGGGCGTGGTAACAAGCCCGACGACAGTGGATTATTGTTTTCCACGCTCGCCCTGTCTGTACACTCGTGCTTCCTTTCAAACACAACAGTACACGCAGTTTACATCTAAATGTGTGCACAGTGCAAAACATATGGGTCCAGCTTTACAAACCTCAAGCATACAACCTGCATCGATTTAGTTCTACTGATGTGCAACTGGCGATGCTAAACCAGTGAATAACAATAAGACAGTGAACACGTCATTGATAGTTTGGTTAATTTCTTCCAACTACTGACCTACTAACCAACGTCTTCACGATTTAATAAGAAATGAACAAAAGACGGAGATTATCGTTCTAGCTGGAGACTTAAAAACCGGGGTCGGTAGAATCACACCTAGTGAAAATCGTCCAGGAGGTCGCTTTGGTTTTAATTGTTTTCGCTCGGGTAATGGTGAAAGGCTTTTGAACATATGCTCTCATCACCGACTGTTTCCACCCAGCATTAGCTTTAGAAACACAAAGCGCCGTTCAGCCACCTGGCGACTTCCTTCGTCAACTCAAGACTGGGCTTAGATAGATCACATTTCAATTAGCTACAGATGGCGAGGATGTAAACAAAACTGCCTGTCATATTGGTGAACCAGTCTTAATTCTGATCGCGCACTGGCGCGTGCCACGATATCCGTGCGCTTTGGTGAGGGGCAACCAGAAAGATGGTATCACGAGTTGATGTCTTCAGACTATCGGGGCCTACCGTGCTGGCCAAATTCCTGAGTGAAGTGAAAGACAGAAAGAGTACCATCCCACTTTGCCCCCTGGGGCTCTCGCGAAATCGGCCCTGGATTTCGCTTGTCTGACTAGTTACAGCATTATCCCCAGACCGGTCAATCATTGGATGAAACCAAACTCCCTCCGATTTTCAGATATTCGCAGCTCAGTCCCCACGGGCTTAGCTGCCAACACAACTCGTCTGGTCCTGAATTGTGAACTCACTGCAAGCCTAGGAAACGATCGTGGGAACTGGTGGTCGGAACGCGCTGCTGAGATGGAATCAGCTGCTGCCTCCGGGAACTTTAGTAAGTTGCTCCCCAGTATTCGCAAAAACCGGCACCAAAAGGCAGTGTCAGCGAGATAATCTACGAAGCTGACGGAACACCTATTCATAATCTTCATCGACGCTTAAAACGATGGGATGAACACTTCAATTTGCAATTCATCTGGCCTCCTGCACAAACTAACATACCTCTTGATGAATATTGTGCCCAGTGATCCGTGTTACTAGATCCGCCCAACGAAGCTCAAATTTGTAGCGTACGCCCCAACAGCGGCACCAAGCCGTTTTGCATAGTGTCTCCAATTTTTCGGTAGGCAAATCTCGTGAATCTCAATCCGGAACCCTAATGCATCCCGCATCGGTAAGAATATTGGTTGTTTTTTATAAGATTATACCATTTCGCAGACTGATTTGCTCGCCTCATCCTTCAACCGATACTTGCCTCGGAGAGCTATTCTATGGGATGTATACCCCTTTCACTGCACTCACGTGCACGTATATAATAAAAAATGCACGTCGCGGGGGTACTAATTGTCGACATGCGCGTTACATTTCTCAACCACCTAAAACAGCTTAAATTGAGCGTCTGCTCTAGAGAGTGACTTCAGGTTTCTACGCCGTAACCCCGGCCTCAGTATTACGGGTGCAAGGCTCCCATTATATTCGAGCAATGAATGTTTGGATCACTCGGATGCTCAAACACCAATAGTTTGCAAGTCTTCCATCCGTAACGGCCTTGTTCCTGACCTGATACAACTGTTACAATACGTAGTCTGCATGCGCAACGAAAATTCGTCGAAATTCCGATCGATAGGTGACATGTAAATGCAAAGGTGACTGGAATCATCTACTTTGGCTTGTGCTTCCTCTGGCAGGATAAGGATTGGTGTGGGGTAGAACTGACTCTACAGTGTCATTTCGTATTTCGATAGCGTAAAATACGTCCAGAACATTACCAATTTGTTATTCACGTGACCTCGAAGTGTTTGCAACTTAACCAAGCCTTCACTTAGAAGTTCAACGTTTCTGTCTCTGGAGAAAAATCTCGGTCGGCAACCATAAGGTGAGGAGGTAGAAAAACCCAGTAGTGGATGAAGAAACAGTTAGCGCGAATACAAACATGCAGCTGGATCCGAAAAAAAATGTGCTCATTGGGATCTTACATCACTGAGTGGAGTGGATCTCTTAGACCACAAACAGGAAGCCTTGTTAGCTCTTCATGGCCATGGTAAGGCTTTACATTTCAATGATCCAACAACCTTATACATCTTTCAATGATTACTCGCCTCAACGAAAATAGCACTCCTGTGAAATCTATGGAGGGAGAAGCATACATAACAGAAGCCCAAATCATCGTAGACTGAGAAATAGTGTTTTACCTACAATTGGGATAGATCACGCGGAGCAAAATTCAATTTCGTATTAGTGTGCAGAAAGTACCAATGGCCTGTCGCGGTTCAAACTCTTTGCTGGTAGAGACCATATACAACGGGGAACGTGATAAACATTTGATCGTGACCTTGAAAAACATCGGGGTTGACATTCTTAAGCCACGTACGGTATAGTCTAATTATTCTGTTATCTATATTGAGGAAAACGAACCGAACTCACCAGCTGATGAAGGCCGCGAATCAGCTGATCCATCATACCTTTGGTTCTCAACGGTTCAACAGTTTGGCTCAACTGTGTTGCCTTGCCGATTCGTGTCTCAGCCTGTCTCAACCAATCCAAATGAACCATAAGCAGGCATTTCCAGCGACACGTGGCCTCGTACAAAGAGCTGAGGATAGGACCAATACAATCTGCTGGCGACACATCCGGTTCAAGGTCACACATCGATTGTGCACGTTCGCATGCGTTTGCAACCAACTGGAAAGATAACATCAATTAGACGAATGACATATCAGCGCACAAAATTTAAACATTAAAACATCAAACTGCATTCACAAGGAATTGGCGAATTTCTAATTTCGAACTAGACTCATAACCAAAAGCTCTATTGCATGTGATGAACGAAAAAAGGCTTCGCAGCTAATTGGGTGCTCGAGGATAGGATTTCAAGGATGTTACCAATCCAACATCCAACTGTTTCCAGCAAAATAATTGCATTTTTCACACAAACTACCTCCTCTCCCGTCATTCTGTTGGGAAATAGATTTGATGAACTTTGCTTTAAAACGAAAACGCGCACACTGGCCAACTCTTGAATGTGCGCATGCTTCCGCACGGCGACCATCTGTTACGCAACAACTCAAGCATGCCAAACGTTTAATTTACCCGTACTGACCCGTGGTGGCGGTAGAGTGGTTTAAAGCCTCTACCACCTTGGAGATAGCAGGTCGCCCGCCTTGACGGCAGACGGTACGATCAACGCTACAGGTGTTCCTATGTATAGCTGTTAAAACTTAACACATGCGCCATTACAGGAGTACTGTATCTCAACTAGGTGTTATTTACATTGGTTCGCCTAAAACTTTACCGGAATAACCCATAGCATAAAAGTCAAACGTTGCGTGGGTGAAGTTTTGTTACCGTTCACTTTCGACGTCATATCAGGTGGTGCTGACGTGAAATGTGCTCCTAGGAGCCGACTGGAATGTTCCGAATAGTTTAAGTCTTAGCTGGAGCTAGCTTGATACGCACTGGAGCTAGGCTTAACAGCTGTACAGTGCGCCTTCACGGATATTCAGCTGGTGTAGTTGGGCATCGGCATCGCAAGATAAGGACCTTCTTTCCTTTCTTAATTTTAGTGCTCTATCAGGTTTACCTTCACCGAAATTCGTCGAGGCGATTGACAATGTCAAAACGAAACTTCCGTTTCAGTCACACACGTTGGTAACGATGCAAGTAGAAAAAATCGGTTCACCAACTGAATCACAAAAAAGGCATTGCATGTTTGTTCGTGAACAATTACCTGGAACCAAGAGGTGTATGCATCTTCGCTGGTTAGTCGATTGACGATTTGCTGAAACGAATTATCTTGTGTCGGTGATCCGGGACAACTGAAAAACAGATTGAGAAATTACACGTTCATTTCGTGACCGATCAGCTCTTATAACAACTAAATCGAACAAAAACCGAGAGTAGAAACTCACCTTTGAGTACAAAACAGCTCCAGGCCAAGAATGCTCACCACGTGTCCACAATACTCGTGTTCCACCTGACTGAATTCATTCTGTGGGGAGGTATGAACAAAGTGTGCAAAACTGCGTTCGAACAAATCTATTACGGGATGTGTTTTGTCTGCTAGTTATTTATAGGATATGAGGTACAAGGGTAGTCTACTTTGTGCTGAACTAACAAATAGTAAACCTCAATTAGGACTGAAAACGGAACAGGGGAATGACCATCCTGATCTGATTTTGTGCGTGTGTGTGTATGTGAAAGCAGTCGCAGTGTAAAATGTTCAAGTGGTTACACACGTGTTCAGAAACAAGGCGTGGGCTTGTCCGTCACGCTGCCTTGTTCTCAGCATTCACTGGGATCTTTTAGACAATAACCGAGCAAAAGCAACGTGAACGTTGTCTGGTGCCTATTGTTTTAGAGAGCGAAAACATCAGCAAATCGATTCCATGGTTGTTTAAAAATAGTTAACTTTGAATCAAATTCAGCTAGGTCAATTTGAATACCGGAGAAATTCGGCCGGGAAAATCAATTTACAAACGAACTAAAGTAGACTCTATTGCGCCGTCGACTGGCTCGTCACCACAAATGACCTATGGGGATCTAACGTGGATCACAAATCCAAATCTAAGGGTTAAGTGGCTGGTTATATCCAGTAGCACAATGAGCCTTCGAAGCTATAGAATATTCCCTTTGTACCTCATTCGCAAGTTAACATATAACAAAAATGTGGTTTGCGAATAACGGTCGTGCCGGTAACCTCACAATCCGCGTGTGCAGAAGGATCCGAGCTCCGATAAAATAGTAGGGCTTTCAATTAAACAGAGTGCAGCAAACGCCAAGTGATGTGATTCGAAATTTCAATGAGGATGAGTTACGATCTTCTTAATACTTGTTACTAACGTTACAGCCCAAAATTTTCGAAATTCCCTCGATTCAGACTGGCACAGAATACTGAATGAGACACAAGTGCACTTAACTGCCGTAATGCAGTGTGATTGGATTACCCTCATGATTACAACTCAATAGTAGGAGACTGGACAAGATAACCGAGTGATTCATCATGCAGTGACAGATACCTCTGGATGTCGAGAGGTTTCCAGCTTCTGCTTGGCACAGCGGAAGTCGGAGGTTCGAATCCCTGCTATTTATCAATGCTATGGTTGTACACAATAATTCACCGCCGACGGCTCGTTACTAGGACTGGCAAATTGGGAGTTCCACAAGTGATTCAGTCCGGTGTACGCCGCTCAAGCCTTGTAAATCCGTGTGCTCACCTCTATTTCTGTGCTCCCATCCATCGTCATGCTGCTACCGAGGTAGCTGAAGCGGTCGACAATTGCCAGCACATCCCCATCGACCATCAAGCCAGGAATCGAATCGCTGATCGATCAACTGAATCGAAGGCGTCTTTCAAGTCTAAGAAAACCATTATTGTCGGTCGGCAGTGCGTGTGACGCGTTTTAGGAACTTGACGAAGAATAAAAATCTGGTTGATGCATCCTCGATCTCGGCGAAATCCGGCCTGCTGTTCGCCGGTCCCTTCCTGAAGATGGGAACAATCAATGACTCGCCCCAGGATAACGGAATACGCTCCTTATTCCAAATGTTATGGAGCAAGATGGTAAGTGATTTTATCAGAACATTTCCACCCAGTTTCAAAGGACTGGGCCACGTTCGTCGAAACCGGCCGCTTTCCCACGATTTGGTAATCGTATACATGACTCCACTTCCATTTCCGATGGGGGCTCAAGTGATACCACCCACGAGTCGCAGTTGTTGACACAGGAGTAACTACACTAGCGCGCCGCCAGCCAAACTAATCCTCGGAGTATTCGGCCCAACGGTCCAGCCTTTGCTGTTTGCCATGAATGTGTTCTCCATTTCCATCGCAAATCGTTTCACTGACCTGGATGCGCCGTCCACCGGTATCACGAATAAGTTTGAACAGTCTGACTGTTACCTGGAGCAGCTGCTATTTCCATTTCTTCGGCTACCCTGACTCACCAATTTTCGCCATCATTCTTAAGGCTTTTCGTAACTTCCTTCTGTAGATTCCTTCGAATCTTACTCATCTCCTTACAGTTCGAGAGCTGACACTTTTACTGCATTAGCCCGATCGATTCTTGCGAAATCCAGTATCTCTGATGAACGTCGGATCTGGATATGGGCCCAATGCCCATCTATATTACTGTTCGTCATAGATCCTAGCTCATGTGCTAACTTCTGCTCATATTGGGTGCGGACTTCTGGATCACAAAAACGTTGCACGGTTAATCCGGTTTGCGGTTTTCGACGATGACCATGGAGCTGGAGAGGTAATCACATTAAAACCAATGTATGGTTCGACTCTACGTACATGGACCAATAAGATCTACATTTCTGAACAGAACTGCGCCACCGGTAGCTTACTGCGATATGATCAATCTGACTCGAAGTACCTGTAGAGTTAGAGCGCCATGTCGCTGTTCGACGCGAGCTGTGTGGGAAATCGGTGCTAGACAAGAACAATCAATAGTCGACACATAACTGGAGAAGCCTATCTCCGTTATCTGTACGCTAAGCTGGTAAAGCACAACGCCCATCTAAACAAGCTTCTGCCGTACTAAGTTTGACAACTTGTGCACTGAAGTCACCAGCTAGCACCACAATGCCAGAACCTTTACTGCTGCGTACGAGGGAGGCAAGTTCGTCATAGAACTCATCTTCCTGCGGGGCTGAGCTGCAGTCCGTTGGAGCGTACGCCGAGATCACAAGCAAACTGCGCTTAACATAACTATCCTTTCGAACGCCAACTGACTTCTGGAGTCTCAGAGCACATAAACGAATGTTAATTGGGATCCAGTCTAAGAGGGCAACCTCAGCCTTTTCAGTCAAGACTATCCATACGCCACGTTGACTCACAGTTCTAGCTGCTTAGTCTCCTGAGGTGCGCAGAAAATACCTCAATGAGATGCCAGAAGCAGTTAGTTGAATCATACTGTTCGAATCCTGGATAAGCGTTTCACTTATGCAATAGACATCAGTCTTCAGAGAGCTCATTGTAAGGGCTAGGCACGTCTATTGACCGGCCTGCATGACTGCACGTTAAAGGAACCCAGATACAGAAGGGACTGTAGTAACTATCCTGGGATAAGCCTAATTCCGATAGTCACCATAGTAGTAGCCTCCATTTTGCTGCAACGTTTTACATCCAGTCGCGAGAGGTACACCCGCGAATAGCAGGCCGGATTTCGCCGAGATCGAGGATGCATCAACCAGATTTTTACTCTTCGTCAAGTTCTTAAAACGCGTCACACGCACTGCCGACCGACAATAATGGTTTTCTTAGACTTGAAAGACGCCTTCGATTCAGTTGATCGATCAGCGCTTTTAAGTGCTGTTCGTCGAAAAGGTCTGCCCCAGATGTTCGTGAACCTACTGAGATCATTGTGTTCTCATACTTCTGGTAGCGTCCGAGTTTACGGTGAACTATCCGGTTGGTTCGAAACAGCCAGTGGTGTTCGACAAGGATGTCCCATGTCCCCATTCCTGTTCAACTTCGTCATGGACGAAATAATGGAGAGTGCGTTGCAAAATCTTCAGGGTGTAGGCGTCGAACTAGGAAATAGTGGAAAGTCAGGGAGTGGAAAAAACTATGTGGACTTCAACAGATGGAGTGGCAACGAGGAATGTGGAAATGTGTAGCGAACTTAGGAAAGGTAGGTGCCTCATCTTTTCGTGGTGGGGGTCTAAAAGATCCGTCTACCAGTTGGCTGGAGACACTGAAGAATATGGCTGCAAACCGTGAACAGTGGCGATCGTTTTGTCACTTTCTGTCGAACAAGAATGATTGATCGATGTCCGTTTGCACAGTTAGACTGTCTTTCGTGTGTTGGCTACTAGGGCATTCTTTCCTTTTCCGATCACTGTAGGTCCACTCAATCGCTATCTTGAACATTCATACTTTCATATTCAACTTGCAACGTGGTGAGAAAGGCAGAGATCGGTGGGGCTTGCCCTACTGTTTACGCCTGTACGATAATGTTGATGATGAACTGGGACCATATGTGGTTTTCCATTGCTTCAAATCTCAGGGTCTGGTTTCGGGTTATCTCTGATAGTGCAATGGGCCTTTGTGACTACGGAGCATGCTCCGTCCATTGCACTCATGCGTAAGTATATAGTAAAAAAGCTGCTTAGCTGACTACTGAAGACGACTGAGGCACGGCATAGCTTTTTTATCTTTGCTAGGTATCATCAGCAGCGCACATACACCGAGCCCTCACTGAGACTCGAACCTGGGGCGAACGGTTGAGTCAAACACCTAACCCCCGGTCTATCCAGACTGGCTCTCACAGGTTTGAGTGACTTACCAACGCATATTGAGGAGACACATGGGTTATAACAGAGAAAGTTGCGCATCTTGCACGTTTCAATGTTTTCAGTTAGATAAGAGATTCGAGTTTCGGATACAAAGAGCTTATATTTGGAACCCTGATATGCGACGAATCATGAATCAGAGGTACGTATTTCTCTGCTAGGAACTGGTGTCCCGCTGAACGGTGCCATTTCCATTCCAACCGGTTCGCGTTACCGAGCCAAACGATTTTTTCCGTGGTAGACAATGCGGAACGACCTCGGTATAGCTTCATTAATGCGAAGGTGTCATTTTATTTCCGATGAAACGAACAAGGGGAGGGGAATTGAAAGACCTAGATTATTGTAAAAGTAACTCACTTGAGTTTTAACATCTGCATCCAGAAGACGAAACATGGGTTCCGTAAGAAAATCCCAAAAGCGTGACCTGAAACAAAGCGCGAGGGTTTCGAAACATTTATGTGAGGAAGTGGGGAGATAGATAAAAAGGCAATAGCTGTCTTCCACTGAGAGACACGTGAATTGCATGTGATCCCCTAATGTAGTCGTATCCTGGCAACAATTACCTTAAGCATGCGCTGGGACACAAATAGACGGTGGATAGGTTTCGGATAAATTCAGTGAAAAATAAAGCTGCTAACTTCAGTTGCTCTTCAGAAGTTGGTTAGTCAGTGGTCGTTGCAAATGTTGTTAATCGATCAGTCCATAAAATGGAGGCACAGCTTGTTCAGTTAGAGTCGACCGAGTCAGGTATTTCAGAAAACTGATCGTCTAGTAGATTCTTTTTTTAGCGCCTGGTTACTGTGTTAAAATAAGGACAGCACACAAGTACATTTTATCCTCCTTCTATCTTCAAACACGAGTGTAGTGCAGGGGGAAGGGGCTATATCTCAAACTTTTCCTTTTTTTCAAAATAATTGGTTCAGTGAAAATTACAAACAACGTAACGCTTTAGGGAAATTGGTCGATGAACGACACGTCCCTTTGGAGTAACTGTATATTTTATGTTAGTTTATTCACACACGTACAAGAGATCGATGTCTAAAAACATAGACAGTTGACAAAAGAAAATGAGTGTGCAATATGTACGGTCATTTTTAACGTGCATTGCTGCTACTAACGTAACAACATTTCCTCAGATTTGACAAAGTAAATTTATTTTCACGTTTGTGTCGTATCTCTTCAGTGTTTGATTAGTCCACTGGGGGTAAGAGGTTTGAACCCCACCGCCGCCGGTCGTCTTTGGTGGTACACAGTAATACATTGTCGTCCGTCGGCTCGTGACTGCACCTGACCTATTGGGAACTTATGTGGTTCTCCACTCAAAACCTCGGGAACTGGCTGTCAGCTATCTTTAACAGCGCAATGGTCCTATGAGGCTATCGGTGATACTACCTCCACCGCACTTAAGCGTTAACATTTAATGCAAAATGGCTCACTATTAGGAAGAACCGTAGACCATGACCGATTGATGAGAAGTGCAAAACCGAGTTTGGTTTTCACAGATCAGACGCGGTAACAAGGTGTCTGTTGCGCGATGCGGTTATCTACCCTCAGACCTGATACTCACAGACTTACGGGGCTAGATCACCATCCGTGTAGACCATTGTGCGAAATTTCGGGGGGCCACAATCAAGGATGATGTATGGACGAGCAAGAATCTGTTGAAGTCGCCAAACTATGCACAGCTATCTGCGCTGTTTACGGAAGACGGTTAGTAAAACTCGACGGATTTTCAAGCAGAGTTGAAAAGATATTTATTACCACTGGCGGTCCAGCGGAACACGTGTCTGACTCCCAGGTCTGATGTAAGAAGTTCGAGCATTGGCACTAGTGCGTGCAAACTTGATGGCAGACAGTCCCCTTTTCTGTCCCTTGGACCGTTACCCTATCCGATATCTACTTGGACCTAATGGGCATTCTTCACCACTACAAGTCTCAGAATAATCAGTTCCCGTTGTCTCTATACGTGCGGTGGTCACCTGATGGTATGGAAACGCCTCCTTTACCGTAAATGAACGATGAGAAAGCGATAAAACTAGGCTACCATTACAGATCATTTTTCACATAGACAAATGGTACGACAGTTGTATAACCAAAAAAAGAATATCTACTTAGATTTACTTGGATTTGAGCATGACTAGATAGGTGTTCGCTTCTTGTAAATAGAGTGCCGCAATCAGTTTCGTCACGCTGCACAGCAAAAGCACAGATAACTGATCCGGTAGCGCAGAGCCATGAACGCTCTGGAAGCAAATGACAATAGATGATGAAAACAGTGTGCTACAAGTGATACAAAAATAAGTGAGTGAAAGGAAAGCATTCAAAAAGAATTTGAGCATTCAATATAGCAAGGAAAAAACCCTACTTCCGCTGTGAACGACTAAAATTCGGTAATTTTTTTGTTTTGCACACTAAAACATTTTGGATTTCATTATTTTCGCCCTTCTTTTATTGGTCGGTCTTTGTCTGATAACTCCGTTTTTAACCTGGGGGTCAGGTTGGGTTTAGACTTGGTCGAAGTTGTATTGTTGATACTTTCACTCTTCAACAAACTTTAGAACATAGACCCACCTTCAGTAGACCCACTATCTCCGTTTTTCTTGATCCTAAAGAGGTCTTCGACTCGATTGACCACACAGTTTTCTGGCGCTGCCTCTTGTTGAAGGGCACATCAGAGAAAATCATTCCCATCGTAAAATCCCTTTATATTATTAGCCGAAGCCGAGTTCGGGCTTACGGTGATCTTTCACTCGAGTTCACCACGAGGAGTGGTGTACGTTGGGGTTGCCCCTCTCTCCTTTTCTCTTTGACTTTGTGAGTGATATGGTCCTAGAGACCACACTTTGTCAGATGGTGATACTGACGTCGAACTTTTCCTGGGTGGAAATGTAACAGACCTTGAGTGTGCCGACGGCATAATTCTTCTAAGTGAAGATCCAGGTAAGTTGCAAGCTTTTCTAGACAACTTGACGGATTGCTTAGCAATGTTCGGTATGCGTTTTGCACCTTCAAAAAGCAAGATGCTCTTGCAGGACTGGGTTGGTACAACACTAAACCTTTCAGTGTCTGGGGAGACTATAAACGTGGTAGACTGGTTCCATTATTTGGGGGGCTGCATTTCACCCGGAGGTCGGATATTGGATGAGGTGTCTCTGGGTATACAGAAGGCTCCTTTGGTATTTGCCAACTTGAGTCATCTGTGGCGTCGATATGACATCCGTTTACCTATCAAAGGCCGAGTGTATGCTGCAGCAGTCAGGCCCATGCTTCCGTATAGTTCGGGGACATGGCCACTGTGGGTGGAGGACATACGAAGATATTCGGTAGTTGAACACCGATGTCTTCGTAGTATTGCTCGAATCTGGTGGGAACACCAAGTGGGCAGTTCTGAGGTTCAGTGGAAAGTCTTAGGATCAAATCAATAGATGAAACATCAAAGGTCATCTGGCTAAGATGGTTAGGATATGTGTTGTGCATGTCCCGTGACAGGATTCCTCGGCGCGCCATGTTCGCTGAGGCGGGTACCGGTTGGAAAATGAGTAAGGGTGATACGTCCGCGACATGGAAGAAGGGTATGAAAAGCCCATCTAGTGGACTTGGCCATGTAGGGCGTGTTCGACTTCCTGGGTGGGATCCAAGAGATCCTCTCACTCACTGGTTATATACCTCAGAGGAAAGGGCTGAGTTTCATGATCAGTGGCACTCTTGTATTCACAACCTTTTTTTATCGATTAATAGCAATATTTGCGATTTTTTACTGCTCCTTTAATATACCTGTCCTTTGTTATCGTTCCCAACTGAGGCTATCGCCAGAGAAAGCAACCAAGACTATCACAACCAGTGCATGATTAGTGGTTGTCTGAACTGAATTGTTTCTAGAGGTCAGCATTTCTGATAAACCCAGAAAAGAATATGCACACCAAGATGCGAACCCGTACAGATCGTTTTGGGCTGCCCAAGTTTGTTTCAGGGACTCATTTATCTGTGTCGTCCCCTCTCTCGTGGGTGCAGCTATCGGGATGTGCGCTATTGATCGATATGATCGGATCAGGTTGACATTGGTGTGAGTACATCAAAGTTTTCTAGTTCGCTGTGAAAAAGAAAGGTAAAAGATCGCGCAATCACTCAGGGAGGCTAAACCACGTAGGGTTTGGCAGAGAATTTGAAGTCTTCGCGAGACAGCATTCCTCCCCACAGAGACGACCAAGTCCCGGAGCACTCGAAGATCCAAAATGTCACAATACTTGGATGGACCCCACTGCCTTGCGAGCTGCACTTGAATGAGCCAAGACTGGAGGCGCATCGAACACTCGTGAGTACTACTTACCGAATAAGCAAGTAGTTCATTGCTTAAACACAATTATGGACAACTGTGGATTGACAATGAACGCGACTGCGCCACACGGACTGAACGCAATTAGATGAAGGCATACAACCCACACGATTGCATCCAGTGATTGGATTACGACTGCCTTCAAGTGGACTGGACGGCTGGTATGCAAATAACCTTGTTACATTTGAGTAATTTTGGTGACATCAGGGCGAACGAATTTCAGTAAACTTAATAGGCACGCCTTCTGGATTACAATACTGGAAGTATCCAGCTAACAGCAAGGTTGTATGTCATCGGGCATCCCTAGATCACGGATGAGGTGTCCACAGCTAATATGGTCGTTAGCCTCAAATAAGCTGGACCCAGGGTCACTAAGGAAGCGATCGCTGACAGCCCGTAACAATGCTGGAGGATGTGGTGGGTTTTCAAATTGCCAGCGTCCTTTACTATAAAAAAACCGCATAAATCTGTCGGAAACAGTGTGATGTGCCGAATCTGATCCACCAGTAATTATGGTTATAGCCTCTTGTCGTGATCCATCTACCTGACAAGGTCTTCCGGAGGAGTCGAATAAACTGCACAATAAGCTACCGGCCTGTCTAGAATAACCCTGTCGCCTTGTTAGCTGGACTCAGACGAAAGGGACGACTGTTATCCCGTCAGTACATATATCAATATTAAAAATGTATTGTGTGGCATCTAGCTTACTCGTACTACGAAATCCCTGACATGAATGCAATGTTCAGAAAGAGTAACGACCGACGCTATTCGATTTCTATGGTTGTGGTGTAGAAACGGACGACAGAAAACAATCACCCATGTGCATTACTTCACCTTGATCTCTGCCAACACGGCCATACAACAATCCAGGCAGTCCGGCTTCGTGTTACGTGTTTTGTTCAAACCCGTTGGAGGTGTCGGAGACGGGATGAGAAACCGTAGAATCGGTACCGTCCTTTTGCCCGACCGATCAGTCGGTGAGGCCAACACAGCTTCCGCAATCAGATCAAACAGCGCGATCCGGGTCAGAGGATCCTCGGGTAGGGTGGACGAGGATGAAGCCAAACGATCGAGCACCGAGTCGCGAATAACCGCACTAGAATCGGGCGATAGATAGTCTATTATGTTCACCGGGGTATGCTGTTTACATGTTCGAACGAATAAAAAAGTCGGATGACAGTGTGTGTGTGTGTGTGTGTGTGTGTGTGTGTGTGTGTGTGAGAGAGAGAGAGAGAAAGAGGGCCAGAAAGAAAGAAAAAGTTAAGAACCAACCGAAATTGAACGAACATAATGAAATTACCGGTAGAGATAAAAAACGATAACATTGGTACTTGTGATGATTACACATGGCTAAGCCTGCTGATCAGAATTCCCATAATCTATCACTTTTTGGACCGGTCACGCATACTTATCCTCAAAACACAATTCGCTTCACTGGAAATAGCACACCGGGGGAGTCTGCTTGGGGACATATGCAACTCGTGGCTGACCACTGTAGGCCTGGTGAGCTCTGTTGTTTATCCAAATGATTTGATTTGTGTGCCTAACCTCAACACAAGAGGAAATCGCAGCACACAGGCGACCTGCGTGGTGAAGAAAGGGAAGCTATATCAACGCCAAAGGTGACCGAGGCTGGCAAAACCGAAGTGTGTCTATACAGAAAAACTTGTTCGCCTGTTTGGTCGTTTACCTCAGAGTGAAACTCATTGTTACATCATACCAGTTGAGCTTTTTCTAGACACAACAACCCGTACGCACGAATATCATCAGTAGATAAAAATGATTAGTAAATTTTCAGAATGGATACGGGTACAAAGGGAGTGCCTGGAGGAGAATCAACTAGCTGAACGACGGGAAATCTTAGCACGATTTGAGCGTGGTATTTAGCACAGATAATATGAGTAGTTATGTAAATTTTTAGTATTTGGTAACACAGCCGACGTTCTGGGTAACCTCATTCAAGGTGGATTTAGAATCGAATGAATCCATAATACTACTATTTGCGCGTCACACCGTGCGTGTTTCTTCGTGTGTAAGGCAGGGGGGGGGGAAGGTTAAGCCTCTGTTCCTACTAAGTGTTAGAATCACTCGATGGTAAATCTGCCTTGAGATAGGTTACCCTCGATAACCCGAACGTAGACTGAGTACAAACATGTTCAGCGACACCAATCACAATGGAAGCTGAATAAAATGGCGAATTATAGAAGTGCTTTATAAACGGAACATTTAAGAGAGGGACTGACCTGTGTGAGCCATTTCAACAGTGTGACCGCACTTCGGCAAAGCCCTGTATGAAAAGGGTAGCGTAAATAGGTGAGCAAAATGGCCAGATAATGCACCCTGGTGCCTGGATCTACATAAGCGATAAGGCTGGACAGCATTGAGGCACGTGGTGTTGGTGCACGCGAAACTGCGAGGGCGTTTGCATGAGTTAGCAGTTCGGCAGAGGTGCACCCTGCATGCTGTTCCAACATGACATGTTCCAAACCGAGCACACGGCGGACCAGAGTCAACCCGAGCCAAACTACCGTGGCCAGACTACGCGTTCGATGCAACTGTGGTGAAGATCCACTGATCGCGATGATTGTATTTGAAGGGGTACCGACGGACAAACTATGAAACAAAAAAGGGATAGGGAAAAGGTGTGTATTACGAAGTTACAATGGTGCCACTGGCTTCGTTTTTATTCATATTCCTAAATGTCTCTATCCGACAATAATCTTCACCCTGTGGGCATCGAATGAGAAGCCTGGGCGCGTCAAGTGAGGCCATTGCATACGTCGGTTTTACGTATTTACGCCAGTTCGTTTTCCAATTAACGTAACCCGTTAATATTTGGTGAAGAATTCAGGAATGTGCCTTGATTACTCAAGTACAGGAGTTCTGACTCGGTTGGATTAGCAGACTCATTATATCAATCAGATTTTCTTGTGGCAGAACTGTTTATCACATATTCGGACAAACGGAGTCGTTGAAGCACATGCTCAATAATTGTAGGATAACGAATTCACAAGTGGAATAAAACGGGAAGCGAACTGATAATGGTGTCGACATGAACACTACCAAGTCTGCATTATTGAAACCTCGCGTCACCGAACATTCCATGTTTCAGAGCCAATCATGTCGACCACCACCTGACTCCACTTTCGGTTGTGTACTGAGTCACCGTGGTTATAGTCTTTCTCTCACTATATACAAGACTAGCACAGAAAACCCGGCTGTCCAATCCAAACAGAGCAGTATGCTGCCGGGCGCGTCACCAGGTGGCGGATAGGTGAATGGCCACTCCCGTGATTAGCCGTGAATGGGCCGGCCTCACCAAATAAACGGTCGTGGACGATCAACGACATTGCTCAAATGTGTGATGGGATTTCTGCTTGGCTAGCGTTCTCCGCTGTAAAAAGCAACAAATCTGCTGACGGCACCGAGACGTGGAGACTGCAGCTCTTCACTAAATAAAGCTATAGCTTCGTGTTGCGTTCTAATTTCCCACTAAGCTCGCCAGAAGAGGTGAATGAACCATACCACTTTCCACCGGCTCATCTGGACCCACGTTGCTACCTTGCAGGAAGCGCCCGGCTGCGCAAAGGCTAGAGATGCATCCTCGAATAAAAAGGTCTACTTCGAACCGGGCGACCGAGTAGTGAAACAGCCCACGGCGTAAACGATCACGGAAGACACCAATGATCCTAAGATTTACCGTTACACTCAGTCGTTCCCCTTATTTATCTCCCGATTTTTAATTGTTGTTGTTGCGCTGGTCGCATGCCTGATTTAAAACTGGTGGTGGCTTAGACCACATGCATAGCAGACGCATTCGCTTAGTGATAACAACGGCGACCGATTTGTATTTAAAAATGAGGAATGCGAAATGGGTCAATAAATGAACAGTCTGACTAGAGTCAAGGGACAGTAGACCGCAAAAATTCAGACAAGCTGGGCACACTTCACTTAAAAGCACCAATCAAGGTCACAAAAACTGTCTCTCACGTTCGGACACCAACTCACCCTTGATCCAAGGCTTTGAACTGTGCCAAAAGACAGTGCAACGGGACGGAGGAGAATGCGAGAAGACTGTGCACGGCACACGGGCTGTCTAGCAAAAGATGTAACAATACAGCCTGTAGCGCGGCAATCACGTGCGGCATGTTTGCAACCCGAAGTGTATCAGAGAACGCGCGAGTGACTGTGCCATCCGCCTGACTGGACAAGGATGTGTTCAGCATTGTGCATGCCTGTCTCATCTCTGGTTCGGGAGCATGTGTAGTCAACAAATCGGTAAGCAGAATGAAACTTCGCTCGGCTGGTATGTGGTGGGACAGAAAGGTACGTAGAAGGAGGTGGAGATGAGCGAGTAATACAGATAGACAAAATATGTTTAAAAGATTTAATTAGATAGACCCGTCAAAATATGAATAGGTTACGGCAACGTGGAATACCTTTTTTAGGTTCATGCATGAACGCTGCCGAAAAAATTGAGAATTTGAACCTCGTAGCTAGGTGTTGTTAGTCACAGACTTGTCCGATTCAACGATGACCTGAAAACATAATTTAAGTCTCAGTGCTGCATAGATTGGATCAACTCACTCAAACGGCAAAGCTTTGAAATATGGTACCTAACGAGTCGGTATTCATGTGAAGAATGCTCTCGACCGGATGCGACTAAAATCCAGGTACCACAGTTCAACAATTGAACAAACCAAACCGTTATAGATGAGGTCTCCAAATGGTCGGGGGTGGATCTCTCAGGTCCCGAGACGGCTACTCACCCTAAACGTCTTTCGAAATGCTCCCAAATGAGCGCATGTCTTGAACAGCCTCTGCTGAAGAATTAAGTCACACTGTCTTCTCGGGACGAAGATGTTTTCACTGGTGAGGACAAAGACAAGCGCCCGGTGCTCTCCACCGGGTTGACTGACAGACTTATAGTCCGTCTAGGTGAGATAGCTAAATCCTGATTTCAAACGAACCACGTACGACACCATGCTCACCAGCAACTGTGGCGGAGGGTGTACTAGGCACCCAGGACGTTTGGCCTCACCTGAAGAGCGCATGAACTGAGCAATCAGTCCCCGGCCCCCAATGGATTATGGGCTCCACGCTTCGTCCCGCTGTCTTTTGGGTTAGGGTTGGATAGCTAAGGGGCTCCGGTTGTGGACGTCTGAGAAAACCGTCTGCTTTGGCCTGGGCAACCTGGCCGCATTACGTCCGTATACAAAACCGGAAATCGAACTCCATCTTATCCCCACCTTCAGGATTGTACCATGTTTTGCTTGGCACAACGTGAAATCAGGCACGTGTACATGGCGCAACTGGAAAGAGCCAGTTGTTAGCTCGTATAATAAATCTTAAGTTCAATCAATGTGAACAAGCAATCATATTTCCTAGAAATCACCGCAGTAAACGTAGGGTAATTGACGGTGAAGACTGGATCACGATATGAGGATGAAGGGAAATTACGACAGAATCTTGCACGCAGAAAATCACTTTGAGACAATAATATACCACGTACGATTTAGCATTCAATTTAATAAACTGCAACCGAATTGGTAAAGTAGATTTATTGGAACTTGCGAGTCAGTTCGCGATCTAGTCAGACGGTCACCATTATGAACTTCAAACTACTCAGTCCCCGGTTCGAGTCCTACTCCCGCCGCCGGTCACTTAACTTATCTGGATCCAGTTGACCGCGTCCCCTCCCTGAAATATTGTACCATGATTACATAACAGGAAGGAAATAGAAAAAGAAAAGAACTAAGAAGTACCTTTGTTGAATTACAACTATAGAGTAGACTGAGTGGAAGAAGCAGGCCTCATAACCACAACTGCACTATTACCAAAGGGACAAACTTGGATTAGAGGACTTAAACAGAAATCGATAGGCGGAACGTGGCAATAAGCCGGACGACAGAAGAGCTCGGACTGTAGCGCCTCTCTCGTGTTTTACCACCGACTGCTATTCAGTAGCCTGAGTCTGGTTGGGACCACTTTTTGGTCCGTAGCCTCGTTGGTCGGTTTTCTGCGCATACCGAGAGATCTGCGGTCTTGAATTAGGCTCATTTTCTGCTTGGATCATCTCGCGACGGTGTTTCCTGTACAGAACTGTCGGTTCATCTGTTAGTGCTACTTATGTCACATTGCATTGTTGCAGAGACAAGATTCAACCGAGAATTTCCACTACCCTCCAAAATTTGATTGACCTCGGGTGTGTTTATTCGGATGAAAAACCAGTGCGGATTGTGAAACGCGCATCTGTCACTTACACTGTCTACCACAGAAGTTGGCAGCTGGTGGCTAGACACGGACATCTTACATCAGTTACTATCAAATGAAGAGACGGCAACCTAAATTCCGATACGTAGCGTTTGACATGACGTGCCTGTTAGCGCTAACATTTATGCAATACTACACAAACACGTGCATACCCAAATCCAAATCAGTTTGCACTCACTTGCTCCGATCAATCGTATGAATACTGATCTTGAAATGCATTTGAAGCTGTGTCGTGACCATGACAAAGTGGGTGTCCAGTTAACTGTTGCCGTGTATACACACTTGATCGTCTACGCTTCTGCATATATATATATATATATATATATATATATATATATATATATATATATATATAATTGTGTAAATAGTAAATTTTGTGCTCGTACACGACAGTACTACTGCAGAACTGCATAATTCTACATGTAGCATAACTAGCAATAGTGGTGAGGTTCAAGGACAATAATCCTTAAGTTCTGCTTGTACAAGATGAACAGTTATGATCAACATTCAACTGAAACCATATTTTTTCCAAAAACCAGCGGGCAGCAACTCTGATGGACTATGAGATCCCGGGAGGAAATGCAACTAAATTTTTTCAAACATTAAATTAATCCAAACATTAGTGAGGATACACCGTTCATGTGCTGTAGTAAACATCTAGGCTGTCGTCATTGTTGAAGATTTTTCAGTCTCGTCGGTATACAGTCCACCATGTTGGTGAAATATTTCTTGCTGCACCACATGTTGCACTTTTGACACCAATGGCCAGTGTGCAGGTAACCCTGACTACTCTCTTCAGAGCACAACGAGACTACAACTTGGCGTGGTGTGATGCTTGCATGCCTCCATGATCCAAATAACTATCCAGAATGGCTTATTTGAGGTGGAGATGCAATCAAGCCTGACAGGTCAATGGGTAGAGGCCAGATCAAGTCTAGTCTCTGAACCAGTTGATAGGCAACATTTGGTTCTAACCACTATGCTCCTGGAGAGGACACTCCAGCGAATAAATACGGAGAGAAACAGTTTACCAGTGTAAAACCTCTCACTAGATGCACGTGGGAGTGGAGTAATTGGGGTTTCTCTCGACGGTGGGAGAAGTCATCTCACTTCACTGGGCACCTATCGCCCGTCTAAGCTGAGCGGACTCCGGTCCAAAGGATGCTGCCCCGTCCACGTTCTGCTTGCTTCAATGGGTACATGGGGCTTGGGACTGATTCCGAAAAGCGGATTGATAGCAAAGAACCAGCGAAGACGAGACAATTGCTTGCAACAAACAGATTTCACGCGACAGACCAAAAGAAGTTCCTTTACGGGTTCTCCGGTCATGTTTCCGTGTTGGGTTAACGCCTCATTGTCTTGCGAGTCAGACTTTTGAATCAAAGGCTCCGGTTAGGGTTCCCGAAGAAAATCTCCTTCCGCAGTATGGACAACCATGAAGTACGATTCATCCAGAAACCCCCAACATCCTTCCTGTAGAGGGCCATACCATATTTCCCTCTCACAACTGAAGATTATTAAGAAAAGCCACGGGTAACTATGGTCCACAAAAAAGTAGTAGTTCAGGAGTCGAGTATAAATCGAATGGATTTATTAAGCCTAAATGTTCACTTCACTTGGCTGCCCTCAACGTCCGCACACAATGCCAGATAGAGTAACAGGCTGCCCTCGCTAGAACTTTTGACACTTTCAAAATACAAATGTATGCTGTCTCCGAAACGCGCATACGAGACCCCACTTCTGTGATCACTCTTCGCAGCCCAGATACAACGTCAGTCTCTCGCTTTACTCATCATAGGTCTGGTGATTTGGTGTCTAGTGCTCGTGTTCTGGCTAGCGTTGGGATTGTTTCGAGCATGAAAGCTGAGCATACACTGCTAGAATGGATCTTAGTCAGCAGTCGGTTGTGTGCAGTTTGACTGGACAGTTTTGTGCGTGTCAACAGAAACAAACTGTCTCAGCTGCATCGAGGAGTGCGCCCGACGGATGGGGTTGTCATTGTTGAGGAATTCAACACCCGAATTGGCCGTTTGAGAGATTTCGAAAGGCATATTGGAAATTCCTTCCTGATCGCTGCAGATCAAACCCATTCAGCTGCCCCTGACCACAGACTGTTTCTGGAGAGTACGAACTTCTGCCATGCAAAGCGGCACAAACTCATATTGTAACAAGGACGACAACGCACGGCAGGATACTTGTATTCCCACGGTCACACAAGTCAAGTCATGGCACACATACAGTCGCTTATATAGGCTTTTTTCCAGACTGCGCGGCACCAAGATTGCTATTGTCGCTGCTTGAGCGCTCCGGCTGCATTCTGTCCATTTGCCTGTGGCCGATGGCTTGCTTCTCTTGCCCGTCATTTCCCTTCTGTTGGTCCGACTGTCTCAGTTGACGGCTCGATCGGCAGCCCTTCACCTGAGCTATCTTGCTGGTTGCCGGAGATCCCGCTGCTTAATCTCTGGTCGTCTGTGTGCTTCTTTTTGCCTGCTTCGGGACGCCTCCGACATATTCGCCACCTGTTCTTTTGTCAGTGGCCCTCGTTTGGTTCGTTCGTTCGCCTTGATGTTTACGCCGTTCCCTCGCCCCAGCATTCCCTGTTACACTCGCCCTTCCTTTAAAACATTCGGTCCGGACGTGCTAGGGTGCCAAGCCGCATCCGTTAACCCATTTGCCTTGTGGTCCTTGATCGATTTTGAAACTGGAATTCTTCTTCTCCAATACGGTGTAGGGTCCACTCCATCGTTTGTGGAACTTGCTAGCCCCCGGACCGGCCACTGCGGGTCTGTTACGATTCCTTACTTTTACCAGCTGTCCGGACATGAACGGATCCCATTTCTGTGTTTGGTTCCGTCTATCGTACCTTGCCTTGTTACGACTCTGAGCAATTCTTGACTGCTGTACGGCCACTTTCTCTAGATGCCTCCGCTCCCGGGTTGTCAGAGGTTTATCATTCTTCATGTTGAGCCACACATCCAGTCGCGTTCTAGGTTCCTGCCCAAAAACCAGTTCAAACGGTGTCGTCCCCGTTGTTGAATGGTTCGTTGCGCGGTAACTGAGTAATATCTCCGACAGTCTTTCTTGCCAATCACTTCCGTGGTTATTTAGCCACTCCTTCAGCGTTCTGTTGAATCTTTCCGTCATTCCGTTTGCCTGGGGGTGGTAAGGCGACGTTCGTATTCGCCGGATCCTCCACTGTTCCAACATGTCTCGAAATTTCTTTGATTCGAAGCAGGGACCCAGGTCAGTGATGACCGTTTCTGGTACACCAAATCGCGCCACCACATTATCGACAAACACTCGAGAGATCGTATCGCCTGTTTGATCCGGTATCGGGATTGCTTCCACCCAGCGAGACACGTGGTCAACCATTGTCATGATGTACCGGTTTCCAGTAACACTCACAGGTAAAGGACCAAAAATGTCCAAACCCCAGCTTTGAAAGACTCGCTGTGCTTCTATGGGCTGCATTGGCGGTGTAGCTGTTGCGTGCTCCCGGTTCCGTTGACAATCAGGGCAAGTTCGTATGTAGTCGTCAACGTCGTGCCGCATCGTGGGCCAGAAGACTCTGCGCCGCAACAATTCGAAGACTCGTTGTTGTCCTATGTGAGCACTGTCGTGCGCTGGCTGTATTGCCTGCTCACGTACGGCCTCGGGAACAAAAGGCAGTCGTCTGGGTCGCAGACCCTGTCCCACATCAACGTCAACGAACAGCTTGCCATCTTCCGCATGCAATCGCTCCGAAATTTTCAGTAGGTCGCGCAGTGCAGGTGAGCTCCCGTCTGGTCTTGTTTTGGCTTGAAGATGTGAACAAACCGTCCGCACCAGACTGTCATTTCTTTGGTGGCTGAAAACACCCTCATTTGACATTAACCGATTCACTGGGATCGCCTCCGCCGGCAGTTGGTCGTCTGGGATCGGACGGGATAATGCGTCAGGTATTTCGTTTTCTCGTCCGTTAACATGCTCGATTGTAAAGGTGAATTCTTGCAGGCGGTATGCCCACCGTGCCAACCTCCCTCTTGGATCTCTTATTGTCATCAACTACGTCAATGGCTTGTGATCCGTTTTGATACAGAAGTTCGTAGCAATCAGATATGTTCTCCACTTTTCCAGTGCCCACACGATTGCTAAGCATTCCTTTTCCGTGGTGGAGTATTTCCTCTCGGCACTTGTGAGCAGTCGGCTGGCGTACTCGATCACTCCAGACGGTTGTGACAATACTGCGCCAATTCCGACGTCACTGGCATCCACAGCTACGGTGAATTTCTCATGCGGCTTTGGTATTGTCAAACAGTTTCGAGGGTTTGTTGCACTTTCCTTGAGTTTCCTGAACGCCGCCTCCGTATCTGACGTCCACTCGAATTTCTTATCCTTCCTCAGTAGTTGAAACAGGACACCAGCTTTCTGGGCAAAATCTGGCACAAACTTGGCGTCATAGCCGACCAAGCCAAGGAAGGATCTCAGTTGGCGCTTGGATTTTGGAGAGGGGAAGCCCCTAATCGTCTCCGCTTTCTCGGGTAGGGGTTGCAGTTTTCCTCCTCCAACAATATGTCCCAAACAAACGATTTTGTCACGCGCTATCTGGCACTTCTTTGCACTCAACTTCAAACCCGCCGATTTGATTCTCTCTAGGACTGCGCTTAATCTGGACACATGCCCGTCAATTGTCCTTGGAAATACCACAATATCATCCCCATACACCACAACACCATCCAGGTTCTCCAGTACCTGGAGCAGCAAACGCCTGAAAGTAGCCGGTGCGTTACACAACCCAAAAGGCATCCGCAGGAACTCATACTGCTTCCCGTTGACACAGAACGCTGTTTTCTCTCTGTCGCTCACGAGCACCGGCAGCTGCCAATAGCCCGACCTCAAGTCGATTAACGACAGCACCTTCGCGTCATGAAGCTGCTCAAATATCTCCTCGGTTAGTGGCATTGGGAACGCATCCTTGATTGTGACGCGGTTGAGTTCCCGGAAGTCAACGCAAAATCTATACGTCCCATCCGATTTCCGCGTTAACAACACTGGTGAGGAATACGGGCTAGTGCTTTCCTGAATTATTCCCTTTGACAGCATGTCCCGAACCTGCTTCTCAACTTCCGGTACGACTTTCCGCGGCAGCCTCCGATACACTGGTTTGCACACCGCACCCGGGACCAAATTGATCCTGTGTTCTTGCCAATCGCAAAAGCCGTACTCATCATCTGGTGTGGAAAACAACTCCGCATACCTCTCGAGACACTGTCTGACACACGGGACTGGACAACCTGGAACCGAGGAAGTTTTTACGATACCAACGCGGTTCAGCCGGCCCCAGCGGGATTGCAGCTCGACATCCTTCTCCCCAACCCGCATTCGATGAGCTTCGAAATCAATTTTTGCTCCTACGCGTTCCAACAGATCAACCCCTACGATTGTCTCGGCGACCCCTTCAACCAGTAACATCTCATGCGTCACACGAACGTCGCCGATCTGAACCGTTAGCTGCTGCTTTCCCGCTACTCTCAGAGCCTCTCCTCCGACTGCACGCACTCGTATTTCGCATGGCCTCACTACGATTCCCTCAACGCGAGGTGTCACAGATACCCCAGCCCCCGTATCTACGACTGCAATTTTACGTTCGCCCCCAATTCTGATCTCAACCATAGGCACCCCCCTCGACTTGAATGTGGATAAAGAAAAGCAAGACGAGAAGCGTTTTTCTGGACAAAATCAGGCGAAATGTCCTATCTTGCCACATGCAAAACACCTCCTTCGTGTTCCATGCGTCATTGCGTCATTATTGCGTTGTGTTTGTCGATTGAGTTCCAGTTTTAATTGTGCGATTTCCCCGCTCATCTGCAACGTGGATTCCAAATCCGATTGCTCTAAGCGGGAAACTGTCACTTCTTCTTGGGCTGCACGAACAATCATAAACAGGCGTTCTGTATCATTCACGCCGCACGCAATCGCCATTCTCAACCTGCCTTGGACATCCGGGGCCATGCTTTGAACGAAACGATCACAAACAAGGCGTGCCCTAGTTACGCCACTTGCCTCGGGCAGCCCGATCGATAGTTGGCACAACAGGTACTGATAATGAACGACTGGGTCTTGGGTGCCGTCATAACGAGCCGTATTGAATCGGTCCATTGCTTTCTGCCGGTCACCTTCCTGTGTGAACTCCTTCACCAGCCCCGCACGGACCTCCCGATAAGTGGGGCTTGTTTTTCCCCCCATCTTCAGATCATACACCGCCTTGGCACGCCCAGTCAGCAGTGCCCCAAGCGGCGCCAACAACGGTGTGTCTCCTTTTACTCCGTTGCATGCCACTATCCTTTCAAAATCCGTGATCCATTCCTCCACATCCCCATCCGCGAACGCAACAGGCCAGGGAAACTTCATCACGTGAGCGTGATCATGGCACCAATGTAACAAGAACGACAACGCACGGCAGGATACTTGTATTCCCACGGTCACACAAGTCAAGTCATGGCACACATACAGTCGCTTATATAGGCTTTTTTCCAGACTGCGCGGCACCAAGATTGCTATTGTCGCTGCTTGAGCGCTCCGGCTGCATTCTGTCCATTTGCCTGTGGCCGATGGCTTGCTTCTCTTGCCCGTCATTTCCCTTCGGTTGGTCCGACTGTCTCAGTTGACGGCTCGATCGGCAGCCCTTCACCTGAGCTATCTTGCTGGTTGCCGGAGATCCCGCTGCTTCCTCTCTGGTCGTCTGTGTGCTTCTTTTTGCCTGCTTCGGGACGCCTCCGACATATTCGCCACCTGTTCTTTTGTCAGTGGCCCTCGTTTGGTTCGTTCGTTCGCCTTGATGTTTACGCCGTTTCCTCGCCCCAGCATTCCCTGTTACAATATGGCATCCCCCTATGCCTCTGCCGTGGATCAACTGGGCATTGTAGTTCTTGGTGTTATATACCTATGGTCCAGGATCACGGTTTTGCACGTTGTCGATCTGTTTACGTCTCGTCCGTGGTCGCGCCAACGTGAATGCCACCCGTCCCGTGCAGGTTATGCGACAGATAAGTTACTTGAAAACGTACAAATGCGTTGGAGCAAATGGGTTGTCCTCATCTTTTTCCAAGAACGGAGATGAAGCTTAGATTTCGGAGTTACCAAAACTCCTCCGGATATTCTGGGATAGTGAGTCGATCCATATGGAAGCTGGTCTGGATTGCATCGAACAACATCTTCATCCTTCGACTAATCCTGGAGCACAGACCCATCTTTCGTAGGCCCATAACTTGTCTTTCTTGATCTGAAAGTGGCTTTCGATACAGTCGACCACACAACTCCCTGGCGCTACCCTTCATTGAAGGGTACGTCAGAGAAATTTATTTCTCTTTTCCAACTCTTGCATGCAAACAGCCGTAGCCATGTTCACGCTTACGGCGATCCTTCACCCTAGTTCACCACGGAAAGTGGTGTTCGTCAGGGTTGCCCTCTTTCACATTTCCACTTCAATGTCGTAGTTGAATTGATTCTTGAGATAGCCCTATCCTCGTGTGAGAATAGCAACATCGATCTTAGCTCAGGCAGTAAACTGTCTGACTTGGAATACGTGGGCGATATTGTTCTTATGAGTAAAGATCCAGGTAAGTCGCAAGCTTTCTTAGGTAAACTAAACAACAGCGTAGCAATATTCGGGATGTGTTTTTTACCTTCAAGAAGTAGAATGCTGCCACAAGACTGGGTTGGCGCTGCACCAAATCTTTGTTGGCAGGGGAAGCTTTAGCAGAAGTAGATAAATTTTGTTACCTGAACAGTTACATTTCACCAGGTGGGCAGATATCCGATGAAGTGCCATCGTATATACAGAAGACGCGTTTGGCTTTTGCCAATCTTAGTCCTTTGGGGTGCCGGCGTGACATCCGATTGTCTGTCAGGAGTAGAGAGTACAATGCGGCAGTTAGGTGCGTACTTGTGTACGGTTCGGAAACATGGCCATTAAGAGCAGAAGATAGTTGAGGACTGTCGGTGTTCGAGCATCGATGTCTCCGTGGCATTGGCCGAATATGGTAGGATCACCGTATCAGTAATGCTGAGGTTAGACGGGAAGTGTTGGGAACCAGAGGTCAGTCTGTGGACCAAGTACTGAATCTGAACAGGTCAAGGTGGCTGGGACATGTGTTACGCATGTCCACCGATAGACTTCCTCAGGGTACGCTGTTCTCTGAGGTGGGTAGTGATTGGAAGGTAGGTCGAAGCGGTCAATTCATGACATGGGGGAAAAGTATATGAAAATCTCGACCAGTAAACGTGGCCAAGTAGGACGTGTTAGACTTCCAGGTTGGGGTCCACGTGATCCGCCCACCAAATGGTTGGAAAAATTGAGTGATATGACTAGGTGTCGCAGTCAGTGGCGTGGTTGTATTCAGACTCTTACTTTGTCTTCGAGTTTCCCGCTTATTACTTTGATTTTTTAAACTTTTCTCATTTTGTACATCCATATTTCGTCCTTGACTCATCGATGCTGCGAGGTAGCAACCGAAACCAGAGGACAGAATTGCGAGGCTAATGGTTGAATAAACTGAACTTAACCACAGAACAGAGAACGTCTCACGATTACGTCAAAATATGCGCTATTAGGAGTTAATTGTCTGAACTAGATCTTGAAGTTGTGCATGCTTTTACAAGTCTTACATTGAATAATGAATAAACAAGTCATTCTGCATGAGTTGATTTACAAACGTTTCACGAAACAAAGCATGAATTGTTATCCCACCCAGCTGAATTCTTTTTATTGAAGTCGGGACTTTTTCAACCATAACGGTGAAGGTAGCCTCAACATTGGAGACATCTCTAATTGAAGTTCACCAACAAAGCTAAACGTAGTTTATTCCGATCCAAATCAATAATGTTCGTTGGTGTGATATGTCGGCATCCGACAGGATAGATCTTCCGGGGGAATTCCTACGCCAAATGAGTTTTTTCTGAACCTCAAACGATTCACTGCATACTAAAAACACATGAGAAACAAACCCATCCCCAAAATGACAGACCTCGTGATCTGACACCCTTAATAGATTCACTACTTGTAGTCCTTTATGGGGCTTACAATGCAGTCTGTATAACCCGTGAAAACTGGCCCTATCTTATGTCCAACGGGGAATGAGTAACCGGGAGCATCCTTGCGCTGGATAGAGGACAGGGACTTACCGCACCGCATTTTGAGCGTATTGCTCACGAATTCGTCCTATATATATATATATATATATATATATATATATATATATATATATATATATATATATATATATATATATATATATAACTGGTTTTTCCCTAGAAAATGAGGAAGCTACTAACAACAACACTGAAAATCCAGTCGCCGATCAGTTGTTATCAATTTCTAATCGCGCAGTTTGGGTGTCAACTGAGCACCAGAAAATCGGAAATGACAAATCGAAGGCAGTGAAGCCGTAGCTGAAATTGAACTGATCAACAAAAACAACAACAACAGAATTTGAGTTTGACTGCCCTATAGAGATCAAGGAGAAAATCATTTTTATGCTGCAGAACCACGCACATTGATCAAGATTTCCGTGATGATTTTGTGCCTCAGTCACGTACTAGAGGATAAACACTATTTCAACCAATCACAGAGTCTATTTCGATATTTCACGGACGCACCCATCGCGACTAGTACGGGAGTGGGGTGGCGCAATGGTAACGTACACGCCTTTGAGTAGAAGAGGCCGAGGTTCGAACCCTAGGTACGGCGAGGGATATGCACCGCACGTGAGCACTGGCAGGAACGGAACTCGGGTCTGGTGCTTCCGAGTGCAAGTTTAATCGGATGACCTGGTTTTAGTGAATGACGACAGTCAGCTAAGCAAAGTATTATCAATACCGCGCACCACTCGTGAGTAATAGTGAGGTTTAAGCTTGAAAAAAGTTCTTAGGTCTGTCATGACAGTCGGTGATTTGTCCCACCGATGTATGTGCCGCTGCAACTGCAGTCGAACTGAAAAAAGGATAATCATCGCTGAAAATGGCTAGCCTCTGGGTTATACGTGCGCAAAATTGCACTGACGGTTTTATCAGATCAGAATGTCGGCGATGAAATTGTTTGCATGATTTCCGCAGACCGAGGCCTCTTACCCTCACTGCTGCTAACTCGACCATATCAGAAACAGCCCAAGCCATGTGAACACAAAGGCTCACGGACGAGAAGTTACGATAGCGTCAACCGCGTAGTAATGTGTATACCCAAGTTGAGCTGGATTCGCCTGGATGGACGTAACATCGCCGAACCACATGAGCACCATGCACGAAAGGCACGGAATATTTGTGCAACTTTATTGACCGGAAGCCCCAGCTTATGAAAATTATGAAAAGAATTAGCTCATTCGAATTTCGCTTTCAACCAAGGCCCGTCTGCTCCGTGGCTTTCGACCACAGGTGGATCGAATTCCGATACCGAACGGAGCTGAGCATGTTGTCCGTGGTTTGCCTCAATCGCCGAAGTTCATGTACGCCTTACGTGACTTATTTGCAACGTGCAGCTTTTGAGAGTTACTTATGAAACGTACGTATTGATAATATTTTGCCTACTAACAAGCACTGAAGTAGCAAGTTGCGAATTTCGACCTCCCCAAGTTGTCCACATTATTTTTGAACACAATACATCAAAATACCTGAAACAACAGAATCGAACTTACCCAACTCGAGACACCATCGATTACGTTCTGTGCTAGAAAACGCGGAGGTGGACAGAAGCCACTGATTAGGTTTTAAAATGTTTGAGATCGTCAGCAGAACACCGTTGACTGTGACCATCAGACCGCCTTGGAGCAGGTCGACCGCCTGATTAATCCATACCTCGATTGAATCGGGAATCGGGTCAGCGAGTCCGCACCGCGTGAGTGTGCACATCCATTTAACACCGGTGAGCAAGCCGAATAGAAATTTCAAATATGAAGGCAACAAAGAGGAGTTCAGTGTTGGACTAGAATTCGCTGATGAGGCTACTGGTACATTAATGACAGTCGCGTTCCCACCGCACGAGAGGAGAGGGCCGGTTAGATAGGAAGCACTCAAAGAGAACAATGGTCTGGATGTATGAAAGAGAGGGGGGAAACACGATGCTGAGCGGCTATATCACAACTTCGAATTGCTTTAATCGATAAGAAGTAATGCGAACATAATAATCACAACACGCAAGGAAAATAATCGGTAAATGCCCCAACTGGGTGCCAATAACACAATTTAACGAGAAGACGGATCGAATGCCACGTGCCTCAGACAGTTTCCACGAGTAAACAACAGATGGTGGACGGGAAACCGCTGGAGGATCAAGAAACACGAGTCCGGATGAAGCGCAGAACTACGTCCTGTCGGGTGCGTCCCAAATCGCGGAAGAAACGAACAGCGACAGTACGGTGATTAACCGTGACTAAGGTGGGCTCAGGTTAATGAATAGATGGTTGCGGATGAGCAGTGGGAGTGCCTGAGGATATGATCGGTTCGCCACCACGTAAACTCTATTCTCCATAAAAACGCCACGTATGTTCCAGGACGTGGCATGTGTGGTTCACTGATAAGTGAGGTCATTACTCCTTATCGTGTTTTATGCATTCAACAAGGTATTCCATGGGAGATGAATAAACTATTCTATTGGCCACCGGCTTGTCGGGGACAAACCCGCTGAGTCTGAGGTTACAATCAACTGGGGAAAGCCAGCAGTGCATCCTCGAACAAAAAGACTCAATGAAGTACTATCAATCAAGTTCTAGTTTTGGACCGGAAAGTAAAACAGTTCGCTAAACGGAGTGAAATATACAAAATTTAGTACTAACATTCCGAAGGATTTTTCACTATCTTCTGCAAACAACTCCACAACCTACCCATTATTTCTGCGTTTTCTTTTTGTTTGTCTCCTTATAAACTTCATCCAGCAAGAGGTCTGAACGTATATGCTAATAATAGCGCTTCCCGTAGAGTTACACGTACAACTCCCGTCCGCCCTACAACGATCTTACTACTCAAAGGCCCGTTAACCAACAAACACCGGCTAATGCTTTTCTTCGTCTCCAAAGTCCATTTATTCTAACCACACAGAAACGTGTGGAAACTAAGGCGTGCAGGACAATATACAAGTTTGGTCCGAAAAAGGTGCCTCTAGGCTTCTTTGGATTAGATTCCGGTAGCTCGGAAAACGTGGGAATGTTTTTGGGATGTTTTTAATACTATCTTTTTTTGTTAGTAGGAAATTCAAACGCACCAAAAGCCGATGCGCTACCTGGTGCTTTTTCCCTGTTATCAAATCAGTACTGGACCCAGATTGAGCGAATCACAATTAGTTACAGACGGTGGGTTATATCCAAGATCCGGTGGTCGCGATAGACATCCAAGATAAAACTGACAAAAACCACAAGAAACTACCGCAAGCTATTCTATCTGATCCGTGTGACCCGTAGGAAGAAACTGGCGAAACAAAGCTTACAAAGCTTTTGATGAAACGTTTATTCACATCAGACAGCGGCTTGGTGGAAAACGTGGACGAGTAGTTTATTTGGTACCCGAGCTCCTATTAGTACTTACAAAACTTTTGATGAAAGAAACGTCTCAATAGTTTTTAAGGTATACCGCTCGGCGGTGCATGCGTGAGTAGATTGCTGACACACTCGTTGCAGTTATTTATACTTCGAAGGTGCAAAGCACATTCCCCACTGAGAGAGGAGGGCAATACGACGCTGTATGCAGTGCCATGTCAGAGTAGCTTTATCGCAAACGAACGTAGTATCACCAGCCACCAAGAATGAGCAAAGTGCAACAAAATCATTCACACCAATTATTAAACGACAAAAGAAAATCATCCGAGCAATACTCATCCATACCGTGTGACTACGTCGCGCAACGACATCAGTGGCAGATGAAACCAGCACAAGTAACGGTCAATGGCATTCTGTCTATAGGTATTTATCAACAGGAAAAACGTCTCTCTCTCTCTCTCACACACACACACACATAACATATAAACATACGTACTTCATACATTACTTACACACACACTGACAGAACAAGGGACAGAATACCTACTCAGATGGACGTGCAGTTCGGGTCAGCGTCAAATGTGGGAAAAAACGATTCGCCTCGGTCAGTAGCACGTGGTTCCACAAAGATGTATGCTCGGTGAGCAGTTTGACTGTGCCTGTGGCCGCAATACCGGACAGGGTTGATCCGAGTAATTGTAGCACACTGGGAACTATCTGATCTAACAGGAAATCGGGGATCGAGACGGAGGAAATTCGGTTGGCTTGTGTACGCCACAATTCGGTCAGCTCGGTGGACATGTTGGTTATACGCTGAATCAACAACCAAACATCCTCCATCAGATAAAGGCAAGTGGACACGTGCACTTGAGCCTGAGTGGAACGGAATGAAATGTGGACGAAAGCGTGAAAAGGGAATGATAAACGGGTAGTGAGCAGACGAGGATCCTGGAAAGAGGGTGGAAGAGTACTGAGTGGAAAACGAGCATGTATCGGTATAGATGATTTTAGGGAGACAATCATAATTCGTATCGTTTGTTTTGCAAAGCAGTTAGATAAAAAAGGATGCGAATACATGAGCGCCTTTGATCGTGGCATGTACCAATATTCCTTATGGTTCTTGACCCCTAAGTAAGCCGCTCTCAGACGCTTCATCCGGGAATCCTATTACAATATACAGCTAAGTCTACTGACTACTGATCTTCATGACTTCATAAATTGACCACGTTTATTAATTTTTCAATAACCACTCTTCCCAATGAAAATCACACACCCGGTCTATTCAGAGACACATGTAAAGCTTGTGAAATCCACTTCACTCCCCTAAGAATAACCACTGATCTTGCAATGTGCTTGGGGATTCGGATTACTAGTCTTCAACAGGAATCTCTATTGGAAACTAAAAGACCTAGAATACAAAAATAGCACAGAGAAAGCCGCAAACGAAATTATTAGACAGAGTAAGAAACAGTAGGAATACACGAAAACCACCAAGGGGAGAATAAATTAGCCCATCTTGAAGAGTAAGTTAGGGTAAGAGAGAGAAAAGGCGAACAGATGTGTGCATTTACCTCAACACAAGCGGACATAAATTGTACCAGTTGTTGCACTCGCATCAGTTGATCGAATAAAGAGGTGTGTATGACTCCTTGAGATTCTTCCGAACGATAAGCTGATTCCCGCATAACCCTCCCGGTTTTGGCGCGCGAAGGAGTAGGCTGCTGCATTAGGGAATGACCACTGCCTATAGACGAGCGAATGCGATCGAGAAGGATCAACGCCCGTTCCACTTCATATGCGATCACGTTCCAAACCGGATATTCTTGTTTCCAACTGATCCATCCCAAATCTTGGTAATCGAATAAGATCGGTAATGTAAATACATTAATCCATCTGTCATGAAATCGCGCGAATGTCTAGCGCGATGGCCGCACGTACTGAAGGCGTGAGTGAGCATATTGCTGGAAATTGTGTCTTACTACTCACGAGTAGGTGATAAGAACACGGAAAACCGTCGACGAAGCTAGATTAGAAAATACCGAGTTCACTGAATTCATGCTAAGTAAATCCGAAATAAACCTCAGGATCTAAAATCTTTGGTGACCAGAAACGCAAATCATATCTTCATTTTACAATGGATATCTTATATGCATCACATACCGCAAGAAAAACACCTCAGGAGCCATAAAACAACCTCATGTACTGAGTGCAGTATGCGTGATTTTGTGGTGAACAAATATCTACGGTTGACCTGCTAACGCAACACTAGGCACGTATCTGAAAAACGATGGCAACCTAATAATGGAAATCGGAACGTGCACATACAGAGCTTGGTGAGACGGTCACCGTGTCAAACCTTAGACCTGGTGGTCCGGAATTCGAATCCTGCCACTGCCTGTCGTTTTCCCATTCGGCAGCCATCAACTAGCCGCGACCACCTTCCTGAAATGTCGCACCATTTATGTTTAGTTATTGGAAAAGTAATTAAAATAATAAAAAAGAACAGGGGCCTCTTACGTAAGTCTCTACTCCGAATCTGAAGGTCGTGGTTGAGGGCTTTCTTTGACAGCGGAGTGGGTCTACATGGTTCCGCAGCATCACCCTCTCCACTGTACTCAAGTGCAAGTACGGAATCAAACAAATTTTGGGGAGAGGTAGGTTTTTTGCAGTCCTGTCACTTTCCAGGTTGCTGTCTAGATTTTCGATGCAGAGGAAGAAAATTTCGCCCACTGGAACTTTCCCACTCACCGTTTTCGAGAAACTCGAAGGATATGGTCGGAATAACGGCGATGAAATAAGAGGCCGAGTGTCTACTGTACTTTTGCAGGGAATTCGTGTTCGCACTGGATCCAGTCAAACAAGTAATTAGGCCAAGAACAGATAGGACTTGTACACTTGATCAAAAAAACAGTTGCACATAACATTGAAAAATCTTGTCATTAACTGGCTGAAAAATGACCGTCGACTGTCACTTATAACGGTTTCGCTATTTTCCATCTAAACTGATAATTGTCAAGTGATCGGAGCCTCTGACGAATAGTCTTAAGGGAATTTCGATGGTAGACAAGACTCCGTTGACGCCCGGATCGTTGCCACTTCAACCAATGGTGGCATTTTGTGACCGGTGGTACGAAAACAGTCATCATGGTAGGCTCCCGGCCCTGCTGTCTCGGGACCGAATCCCCACGCCGCCGTCCGTCACTCCAATTTGGCCGCGGCACTCTCTTCCTGATGTTACATTGTTGACAACATGCAAATATTATTTTCATCACATTCTGCATTTATCAAAAGCCATATGAACCTGTGTTTACATGTATTCAAACAACTTATTCATCATGTTGCTACCATTATTTTTACTTCTTTTCCTACTCTGCCATACTAGTGATAACTTTTATTTCATAGTTAGGTTGCAGCTGAGAAGCTGCAGCCAGAACAGCCACAATCCAATAACCGTTAATGGTTATTCCAAATGAACTAGATTCACTGAAGTCTTTCACATTCAGGAGACCAAAGTGAACACACGAGATTAGGCCGTAAACGGAATAGGGACAAACACTGTACTAACGGATGACATACCACTGATCAGATATTACATAAGTTGCTATTCGACTCGGATTTTTTGTGCGAGGCGCTACTTAATTGACCAACATGGCCCGTTTATTCACAATGAACGAGTTCATATCGATGTAAATACCACTACCAGTTCACTCGACTTCTGTAGGGAGCTGTATCCGATCACGGGCAATGTCACGCTATTTTTATGGCGAGAACTCTGAAAGAATTAAAATCTAACTACTGTTACCGTTCTCAGTAGTAATAGTAGAAATTCGAATCTCCAGGGGTGTACCCGTTCCCGAAGAACATGCAACAATCACACGGTGAAAAGGAAGCAAATGAAACAATGGAATAATTCTCGATTACGGGTCCCAGGATCATGGTTGTCCCCGTTCATCCAGTAGGTCCATGTACCCATGATGTATGGGACCATTCCACCGCACTCTTGATTAGGCATGGGATCAAAAAATGAGAAAAAACGAGTGTGGTCATGAAAACCACCGACGAGCAGTTCTTACCCGGTTCCAATTTGCCCCGTGTCCCTGCGATCAGCCGAACTCCCGCATATAAAAAGGATGGGGTCGCATATCGATTGCGATCAGCCAGCGATCCGGACCGCTGACGCCAATCCACACTGAGCACAGTGCGTGTCTGAGTCAGCGAAACTATATTCGAGGAAGGCACGAGTTGATCGCCTCGACCGAGTTGTGGATACAATGAGGCCGGTGGTTGTTGTACCACACGCTGAAGTTCCGCCGTGAATGGTTCCGTCAGATACGGCAAGGCGGTGATCAACTCAGAAACCAGCTGAACCAACGAATCAGCATCCTCAATCCCGTTATCCGCCAGAGAGCTTCGGCTGGCAGCGGGGACCATTAGAGCAGTGCACAGATGAAGCAAACTTAGATCAGACGGAAATCCTGAGTAAACGGAATACGGTGAGCAATAAGGACGACAAAATAGGATTTCGACAATCAACAGGACGCGATAATTGTTTGGGTTCAGAAAATAGCGGCAAGCAGATTTGCTGTCACTGTGTGCGAATCTACACAGCTGACTTGTTACACAAATATACGGTTTGCTAGGTCAAACCTCACGGTCGATTTTATCTGCTGTTCTATATCATGCAATATGCCAATAACAGTTATGAGCACTAACCCACACGTCCAACACATCACCGGATGTGAAAGATCAAGTGACCACTAACAAGGGATAAGGGTGCAAACTTTTTAGGACAAAATTAAAAAGGCATGAAACAAAGGGGGAAAAGTCACGTTTCTTCTCGGACGATGCGCCAACAACAAGCTGGATTAAGATTAACGCAGTTCGAAATGTTCTGTGATTACATTGTTGCAGTCAAGTCGTGGATAAATTCGAGGCTCGGAACGGGTGTATCTGTGTGCTACAACTATTGAGTCCTAATGATTGTACAGCAATGCGTTGAACTGAAAACCGAAAGGTAATCCAGTAAAAAACCAAGTTCTTATTTTTTGTTTGAAGTTAACCCGATTCTGCGCATTCCGTGACTAAACGCAGGATTTTGTATGATTGTTACGTGAATGTTTCCGATCCCGTAAACTGGAAATATTTCACACACGTTCTGGCGACCATCTAGGCTAACGCGTACTGTATGCACCTCTTACGCATAACGTGGCTACGTCGTAGCAGTCAGACCACGACCTAGCTATTTTCTTTTCTCCATTTATGCATTACAAAAACAATGTGAATTACAGAAAAAATGGACAGATGACATCGCAACAAAAAAGACAGCACAAAAACATTAGCCTGCGCAACCATTTGGAGTGGTCTGATTTAAGATCGCCGAGCAGGAGGAAAGCGACTAGGAAACAGAAGAGCACAGTTGGGCAAATGTGTGTAACAAAACAAAACCATAAGTACGGATGTTTTGTTCCGTTTCACTAGCTCTAGTGAGAAAACTCTTCTGCCTTCGAATCATCTCGTTTATTTTTCAAAAACAATCAGTTTATATAGAATACTAGGTGACCGAAATCAAAATTGTGGTACGGAGTTCATTGGTCTAGAGCTCTTCCCATAACCGGGTCTTCCGAATGGTTATTTTGGTTACGTCCCCGATGGACTAATTTTTGCGATGGGTTAAAAACAACTGTCAGCTACTGATTGGCTAATTTTCGTTCTCTTCGAATAAAACAACTCTTGGCTGCCGATTGGTCGACTTCGTTAGGCTCATTTAAATCAAAGCTTGGCTGCTGATTGGTTGACTTCGCTCGGTTTGGTAAAGGTGACTTCGCGGCTGATTGGATGGTTTCGTTTCGTCACGAACAGACTGAGACATCGACCCGCTTCGTTGGTCTGAGCTTTGATATCGATTTTGGACAAATGAAGACGTGCTGTATGCTAACGAAACTGGGCCGCCTGTCGACGGGGCAGCAAATACCCTTACAACGGGTTCGTTGCAGCCGGGGACTTATCACTACAATGCAGTTCAGATGATCTGATCACGAAACTCGCATTTGTTCACTTAGGTTACGGTTACTGCATCACAGCTTCATTGAATCAAAAAGGGAATAAGTCGATGCGCAAAAGGGCAGGTAAACAGCTCGCGAAGGTGTCAGTGAGATTATGCAGACGGGGAAACAGTTCGAATGAAGCAGGTCTCACTTTTGATATAAGTAGTAGGTTGCTGTATCTGGCTGGAAGTGTGACCGTGACCGAAATGAGAATGAAATGACAGTACTAAGAAGCACTCGGAACGGATTATTTTCTTCCTAATATTGCATATTTCAGCACCAAAACAGCACTCACCCTCCGCTAAGGATTCGATCAATCCAGCAATACGTTGTCCGATTCCAGACGCTTCAGATTCCGACGAGGAGACTGAATCCGATGCACGTGGGGTTAAATGTGCGTAGTGCGCGACCACACAAAGTGCACGTGCAAACAGTCTGACGTACGCAATCCGATTGGTTGCCTGTGCACATCTGGTTACACTTGCGACTGGTGTTGGTGTGGACGAGGATAATATCATCGGAGGGCCATCCAAAGTCCACAGCACCACATGTTGGGCTAGTAGGCATAACAGATCGAACACGGCCACGTGTGCGCAAAAGTCAATTAGGTTCAGGTCGGTATCAGCCTGTAGTGGAGGGAGTTCCAACAGGCTCGGATTCGATTCCGTCTCAGGACCCTGTTTAAGATGAGGAACAGGGGAGAGGGAGAGGATTGAGAGGGTGGGTGCAGAACCAAGAAAACGAAGGCAGTACAACAGATCAGTCGAATGTGCTTAGTATTATTAGTCATGGAAAGAGAGAACAAGATAAGCAATGGTGATTCGTACCTTACATTTTTCTGGTTGTGCAACAACAGAATGTAGGCTTGAAATTAATGAGAGGTGGTATTCTAGGATCGAATAGTTAGTTTCAACCAAAAATCTTTTAGTTGGTGAAAGCTATTCGGAAAAATAGGAGAACTATTAGTGATAAAGTAACGGACCTCAAAACATTTGGCCTAGTCAAATCTTGAAATCACGTGCAACGTCTATTCTGTTTGAGAACCTCGATGCATTTTCTTGGCATACCCTTCACGAGGGAACAGTGTACACAAGTGAAGCCAGATTGGGAATAAGCCTGGTGCCAACGTTACAGCAGAAAATTCGGGTAATATAGTGCGATGAGGGATGGGGTGACAAAGCATTAGTAAAAGTTTTCTTTTGATTTTTCACCGAATACATTACCATATTTGCTTTTTTAATGTCTTCTTATGTTTACAGAGCACGGAGGTTTAACAGACCATTCGGTCCACCGACTTCTCTTTTGAGTCATGTTGTACAACGTTCCTAACCAAAGACAATATTAATCCCTTGGATCTCAACCAGGAACACAGGAAGTTCCAACCGAAGTCGGTGCTAATACTAGCTTCCTCATACTCGTACGCCGAGCTATGACCTGACCGTCGCGTTCCTTCTTCCAGATTTGCTCAATGTGTGCGAACAGATGGATGAAGGGCCACGCCAACGCCGGTGAAATCAGAAGCCGTAGCCTGAGAGTCCGTTCCGTAGGCACTTCTTAGCTCTAGTGAGAAGACTCTTTTCGCTCCGAACCATCTCTTTCATTAGCAGAGAACAGACAGTTTATAAAGGACGTGGGAGTCATTATCACCAATCGTTGCACCACAAACTGATTGATTCAAGCTGGCATCGGGTAACGCCTCTTCTGATTGGTTGATTGGTGGTGGGGCTAGTCGTCACTTGCCGGCAATCTTTTATCATCTCATCGATACACTGTCCTTTCGTTCGTGATTCCGTTCGCACAAACCTTGACCTGGATTTTGGACGGGCGCTGATGAGATGACTGCTAACGTGAATTAGTTGCCTAGCAACGATGAGTCAGTCTCACAGCCCCAGAAAAGAAACTTCACTGAAATGGAGGGCGTCAATCGAATTATAAAACTGGAGTACTGAATGCGAACCTTTTGGATGCAGCACAAAGCGAAGACAAGGGTCTCCAGCGTACGAGCCATACCTGTTTGTTGTCCTGTGCGCATCAGTTAGCACGTTGAATGTTGCTGGTTTGAATGGGCGGATGGCCAAAGTTCCCGTTGGATGTGAAAAGATGTGGGATAGAGAGGGGTGCAGGAAGCTGCGCCAGGGACTGAGAAAACGAACTGTTCTGTATGTTGTATGGGATGTCTGATAGCAGTAGCATCTCTGAGTTGGCAGCCCGCAGTGTCCTTGGTGTATCTTCCATCTATTCGGTCTCCATCAGGTACCCAGCTTTCATCTGTGGCTCCACGAAGCTGAAGTATGCATCATAAGCCACACCCCGGCAAACCGCTCGCCGGGCGGGCTAAACCAGGTTGAAGGTAACCGAGGTCCAAAAACCTCGGTGAGACGGCATGCGAAGACAGTTAACCACGAATGGGGAACAAGATTCGCCGTATAATCGAACGGCTGTGAAGGAAATCTGTCGAACTAGCACGGCTGCAGGCACCCGCATATATATATATATATATATATATATATATATATATATATATATATATATATGTCACACTCGCTTGATGTCTGGCTGTGTGCCAAACAAAACAGTACAACGGAGGAAGAGGGGGTACACGGAGTAACATTCCATGATTTGTTTTGTTTGTGGGCGCAATACTGCCAGTCTGCCTAGGCCAACGCCGGTGCATGGACCCGTGGGTTGGATTCGATTCAATCAAATGGCGAACGAGCTCCTAGAGAGCTACCGACAACCATGCATCAACACCCTGCCGCCTTGCAGCCCGCACTTGGTTGTGCAAGGGCTAACGATGTACCCTCGAGAAAAATTTCAAGTGGTGTTGGGGACGTCTGTTGTACCTAACACCCAAGAAACTTCATGATCATATCATGAAGCTCGCTTACCCTCTCCAAAGAGCCGACTACAGTGAAGTTAGTGTGAGAACGCATTCGTTCTTGCGCAACGCATAAACAGTTACAAAAGAATTTCTCGCGGTAAATTGTGTCGTGGAATGTTGTACTACTCGGCTGTCCGGTTTGAAGTATGAGACATGCTAACGGGACCTCTTCTAACCTGTTCATCTGAGGATGCTGCTTTAGCCAAGCGTCCCTTTAAGGGATCAGCATTGTTTCAGCCAATCCGGTGGTCAATTTTATGGTTCTTTCGCATTCGAACACGAGTTTTGTACTCCTGCCTTGGATACAAAGAAGGCGAATTCGAAATAAGGCCGTTTTTACGATTGTTACGGGCTTCCACCACACAATCCCAAGGGAGGTATGGCGTCAACCGGGCACCGATTATAACGGGTCGATAAATAACACGATTGATACTTGAAGTCGATATCGAGGAATGTCGTACGACGGTATCTGGTTTGTACTGGACGAATGGGTCGTCCCGAAAAAGCTAACGAAATCCGACGAACTCAGATTAATCCGTTTAGCTTCCAATAACACGTGCTCCAGTTTGATGCTGAAAGCTCTGACCAGAGTCAGTGTTTCGAAATGAATATTAGAAAGAACGCTCAAAACTGTACCATGCATGAACTACAAAAAATGAGAAGATATATCGCTTTGCATAAAGAACGACGCTTATTATGGGCTAAAACAAACGCAGCGTGAGCAAATGAGTGGGAAAATGCCCACTTTAGTGAGAGAGAAATCATTCGGATAAAACAGACGCTTGAAATTATTGCTGGCATCGTATGATAGAGAAAAGAACCCTCAGTCAAAGAAACGATGACATGATCTCAGTGACGGTTTAGGGAGCCTTCTCAGCCAACGGCCAGAGTGAGCTATTTATACTTGAGAGTATACAAGATACCGTTGAATATGTTCACACGTTGGGACAGTTTTTGCTCCCTATACTGACTAGCAGATTGGAAGATGACGTCATATCCCAACATGATAATGCTTCTGTTCATCACTCATACAAGAAATGTCCCTTGGAGACAAGATCACGTAAACGCCAGCCTGCAGAACACATCTAAACCGGACTGAGAACCTACGGGGCATACTTTGTAGTCAGATGAACAAGGATCTCATGGTTTACTAGTCAAGGTGAGTTGATAGCCACCATTAGGCGACGATGGGTGAATCCTGACCAAGGGACAATCCCAAGTTTTGCAAGAAATATGCCGAGATGTATCGAGGTCATCAAGCGGAATGGCAGTTGCGCACGGTTTTAAGTAGCAACCATTGAAGCTCAGTTGAGGAGGATCCTATGCTTTTACCACTCCCTACTTTCGCATATTCCGATTTAGTTAGCTCACAGCGTATTATTTTGTGAATTTTTGTATTCTGCATCGCAATGGGTGTTTGGTTGTTCTGATTAGCTATGGTTTCGCTAAAGAATACAGAAGCGGAAATATACGGAAAAACTAGGGGGGGGGGGGGGGGCGGGGGTCACACGTTTCTCGTGCATTGGGCTGGGAACTTATCATTTTCTATTATTGACTCAAAACCATTTGCAGGATGTAATATTTCACCACGATAACAGTCGTTCAAAAGTTATACGTGACCGAAATTTGGTTACTGCTCTGCATTAGTAAGACCATGGCATGACTTGCGTACAACCTCGACCCTAACTCAATGGGGAATTCTGCAGCGTCAAGGTCTCTACGTGGACAACTGAACTCGTGACCACACGGAAACCAGAACGGACCAATATCGGTCAAGATTCGATCTAGCCTCTCGTGGAAGACATTTCGAGAGGGTGTATCAAGGTCCTTAAACATACTGACCATTGCGCGTGGCTTTAAGACTTGACTAGGTCATATGCTTTGGCGTCGGTTACCTTGCCACGGTTAATTTTCCTATTTTTCCGGATAGTTTTGCTCAACTAGATTACTGATTGAAATTAAAGCGAGATTTCTCAATAGCTGATTGAAGATAGAATTTCTAGAGCAAGTAAAAGGGCTCAGTTGATGAGAATCCGGTGGGAAGAGGGTCGGAAACTTTTGTCGTGGGGTTTAATGATACTGTTCTTTTCATTAACTAGTGGAATTGCAAACTAGCTGATTCTCTGTCCTGTAGAACTATTAAACAGTCGCATTCTGTTCAGCAATTAGACCGCAATTCAAATATTGAGGTTAAGTCGACTATTTCCGCAAACTTTCTAGATCCTTCATATGACATAGAATCTTATCCAATACACAAACAACAGTTGTTCAATGAACCCAAGCCCCTGATCAAATTCAAACAACAAATATAAGCAAAAAGGGAACTCACACTTTGAACGGATCTGTCCAAATCGGTCAGTTGCTCGGATAGGAATCCGAACACTCCCAGAGTGTCGATTGCTGAGTGCGCATATTGACCCGCGACCAGATGGGCAGTTGCACTCACCTCGGCCCAACCATCCCGACCGGACGCCTTGCCATCATCCGCCGGATCCCATTCGCATGAAATCGCATCTCCGGTCTCCAGTCGATTCAAGAAATCAGGGGGCACCGATGGCGCAAAAGCGATCGCGCAAACCGCTCCAAACAAGAGTAGTGGTCCGTGAACGGGACTATCACCAAGACCAGACAGACTGGCTAGCAGACGATTGAGTAAATGCGCGTCGTATAAAAAGTGCTTATGTTCTGGTTTAGTCCTGTTCGACGATTGGTCAATTTTCCGGCCGGGATCGGACTGTTTGGCTAGCCTCTTTGACGAACGCAAAGCTTCAACTGCACCTTGACTCGGTTTGGTAAAGCTACAATTTTGTAATTAGGTTCAATAACGTATCAGTTTAACAAAATAGTAGTAACCTAGTGACCACGCTCGGTCAGTTGATCTAAATGAATATGACCTCTTAGTTCCGCAAGAGATAATTAGCAGTATTTGCAGTCGTGAAGACGAGCAACAGGACATCGCTGATCTCATCCCACCTTCCTACAGTATGCGAGTTGTGATTTGGAAAATTCATTATTTTCCACTGGATTACCAAACTAATCAGAGACGATATGAACGGAAGAAGTAAGACCGATGGGGTATGGTGATCTATGCTTTACCGGACGCCACATCGCTTGGACGACATAAACGAAATACGAACGGTTGATGTGATAATCATACGGGGAATTAAATGGGAAAGAAACAATGATTAAATCACCTTTCGTACAGTAAGCTGTTCGCACAAAGGCTGTTTCTTACTACTTTGATGGAACATGAATTAAATACGGATATCAAGCACTGATCTCAGAGTTAATAAGACTCTTTGGCGCAAACTGGGAACGGGAATAAAACCTAACGGCAGAGTGGGAATCCACCAATGAGCTGATATAAGAGAACTGACTGAGTCCTTGTGAAAAATATGGGTAGGTGCCAAGTCTGCTGTGGTATCAGAATTCAGCTGGTCGATCACATACAAAACTAGTGTCGATTAGAATCCAACGAACACCGGATCGCTTCAAACTGGGTGATATTGCATCCAAACCATCAGGTGCCACCACTTTCCGACGATACGAAGCCCACGAACGCTGTTCACATGAAAATCGAGTAGACTTCAGATGAACTTGGGATTTTAACCACCATATCTTCACCCTTTGGCAAAACTTAGAACACGGACACGTATTCCGAGATCGATTGCAGGAACTGTTCTTGATCAATCGACTCAGTGGACATCATTGCCTTATGGCAGCGCTTTGCAGTGAGAATTGTGACGGAAGGATGCTATATCATGTAGCGTAGATGTTCAACAAAAAGTTCAGCGCCATCCCGGATAGCCTTGTGGTTAAAATGTTAGAATCACAATCGTTCATCCCGATTTCGAGTCCCCGTGGGGGCTCGGTGGACGTGCACTGCTGATGATCCCCGACAAGGATGAAACAGTTGTACAGTGCTTCCATGGTTTTCAATGGTGAGTTGAGCGTTGAAGATGCATGAAGAAACATTACACAAATCTATATCTCTTATTCACTCACAACTTTGGTTGTTTGTAAACAGCCGAAGTAACGTACAGGAATTTGTTACCTCGAGAAGCTGTTTTCTTCCAAGTTTAATCCTGGCGCATTTTGTTTCGTGCACTAGTTCAGACGGTACTGGAACCGGCGTGAAATGGCGACATTAGTCCGTGTTTAGGCAGTAAAAAATCCGAAAGATAATGCAGACGATCCCATGCTACCAAGTTAGGACCAAATCAAGTTGCAAGATCTAAACAAAATATGAGAACCTCGGGAAGCGTTTTATGGCTTTACAGTGCATAATTCTGCGTCAGAACATTACAGGCCGGTCAGCAGAAGCTTGTTTAGGTGGACGTTGTGCTTTACCAGCTGATCGTACAGATAACGGAGATAGGCTTCTCCAGTTATGTGTCGACTATTGATTGTTCTTGTCTAGCACCGATTTCCCACACAGCTCGCGTCGAACAGCGACGTGGCGCTCTAACTCTACAGGTACTTCGAGTCAGATTGATCATATCGCAGTAAGCTACCGGTGGCGCAGTTCTGTTCAGAAATGTAGATCTTATTGGTCCATGTACGTAGAGTCGAACCATACATTGGTTTTAATGTGATTACCTCTCCAGCTCCATGGTCATCGTCGCAAACCGCAAACCAGGTTAGCCGTGCAACATATGTGTGATCCAGATGTATGCACTCGTTATGAGCAGAAGTTAGCACATGAGCTAGGATCTACGACGAACAGTAATGTGGATGAGCACTGGGCCCAAATTCAGCAGGCGATGCACGTGGCAGCAGACACTGGATCTCGCAAGAGTCGATCAGGTTAATGGAGCAAAAGCGTCAGCTCCCACACTGTAAGAAGATGAATAAGATACGAAGCAAGTTACGAAAAGCCTTAAGAACGATGGCGAAAATTGGTCGGTCAAGTTAGCCGAAGAAATGGAAATGGCAGCTGCTTCAGGTCACAGTCAGACTGTTCATACTTATTCGTGATACCGGTGGACGACGCATCCAGGTCAGTGAAACGATTTGAGACAGAAATGGAGAACACATTCATGGCAAACAACAAAGGACCGTTGGGCCGAATACCCCGAGGATTAGTTTGGCTGGCGGCGCGCTAGTGTAGTTACTCCTGTGTCAACAACTGCGACTCATGGGTAGTATCACTTGAGCCCCCAACGGAAATGGAAGTGGAGTCATGTATACGATTACCAAATCGTGGGAAAGCGGCCGGTCTCGACGAACGTGGCCCAGTCCTTTGAAACTGGGTGGAAATGTTCTGATAAAATCACTTACCATCTTGCTCCGTAACATTTGGAACAAGGAGCGTATTGCGTTATCCTGGGGCGAGTCATTGATTGTTTCCATCTTCAAGTAGGGAATACGCAATGACTGAAGATATTCGTCGTATTGAGGTTTTTGACCACCAATTTTTACGTAGTATCGCTAAGATTGGGTGGAATAGCCGAGTGAACAATGCTGAGGTCAGAAAGCGAGTATTGGGTATTAATTCGCAGAACGTTTTGTCACAGCGTATCCAGCTTAGTAGACTTCGATGGTTGGGGCATGTGTTACGTATGGCAGACACACGTCTACCATATCGTGGCCTATTCTCCGTTCGTACTAGGAAATGGAAGAGACCACGTGGGGGTCAACGGATGGAGTAGCAACGATAAATGGGAAAATGTACAGCAAACTTAGGAAAAGTAGATGCTTCGCGTCTTCGTGGTTGGGGTCCAAAAGATCCGTCTACCAGTTGGCTGAAGACAGTGAAGGATATGGCAGCGAACCGTGAACAGTGGCGACCGTGTTGTCACTTCCTGTCGAGTCAGAATGATTGGCCGATGTCCGTTTGTACAGTTAGACTGTGTATTCCGTGTGTTGGCTGCTAGGGCATTCTTTCCTTTTCCGATCCCTGTAGGTCCACTCCATCTCTATCTTGCATATTCATACTTTCTAATTCAACGTGCAATATGGTGAGAGAGGCAGTGGTCAGTGGAGCTTGCCCTACTGTTTAACGCTGTAAGATGATGATGATGACATCACAGGGAAAGGGGAACGGGAATAGATGAACTGTTATCTGGACATCTACATCCCATCTGTTGCTCGGATGTTAGACAAAGTGTCGCTGTGCGCACAGAAAGAGTGTTCGGTATTCCCCTAAATTATCTGTGGAATTGGTGTGGCATTCAGTTGCCCGTTAAAAGTCACGTTTAGGCCGCGGCAATTAGGCCAGTTTTACCATATGGTTTAAAAACATTCGTCACGGGAATAAAACGAACGAAGACTACTGGTCTCAATGCTTTCGAAAATTGGTGTTGATCGTAGCTCAAGTTGGTGGTTCTTAACAGCTTCTGATCACTGAGCTTCGTTTTTAGGTCGCGACCTACATAACAAACTTAACGGTCAGAAGCTGAAAACTGTCGGTGTTTGTGTATCGATGTCTTTGCAACATTCCTCAAATAGGGAGCAACGAATTATCAATAATGATGGAATCGGACGAGGAGTGTTGGGGAAACGAAACTAATCGTGCGATAAACCACTAGAATGTTATGTAAGTCCCCAGATATACTTGCCGTGCGTTAGGTTTGCCAGGCGGTAAAAGTTGTCAGTCTACAGTATGGAAAAGCGTAGAAAACCTAACTCGTGGAATTAACCGGGAAGGGCAGGTCAGGCTCCCGGGTAGGGTCCACAAGATCCCCTTACCTAGTAGTTAGATGTATTAGGAGATTTGGCGTTGAGTCGTGTTTATCTAATTGCTACTATCATTTAAAGTTTTCGACTCCATTAGCCTCGTATTCTTAACCCTTTGGCTCCTTTGAGGTTCTTCCTGAGACAGCAACGAGAAACACCGCACCCAGCGCATTGTCCACGATTAATCAAACTGAACTGAAGTGAGCTAATTCATACCTTATCTTACGGCTCTATTCACTTTTCGAAGAGTTTTGTTGATCGATACCGAAGCTTAGCTTGTATCCTTGAAAATAAATGGAGAAATTGACACAAATCTTAGTGAACATCGGATATGAACAAAGCTGAGGTAATTCGAGCAATGCGCTTTAATTCAGCACAATTCCGCATCAGTGGTACCGGAGAGAAATGTGCGATACGGTAATAATAAACATCGAACTTACGCGTTTTTGTATAAGGCTAAATTATCTAGATTGGCAGCACGTATCAGAATTAAACCTTGAGTGAGACTGGAATGAAAGTGTGGTAGTTAGTTGAGCATTCAGCATGAGTTTACCATATTCGGTCGACTAGATGTCGATGCTTTGAAAGAGGTTGGACGTGACTTGGTTGTAGACCAAACGACTTGGACTGAAAGGTACAAGTAAGAATTAAATGTGTGTGTGTGTGTGTGTGTGTGTGTGTGTGTGTGTGTGTGTGTGTGTGTGGATTCGACAGATGGACACGACGGTAAAACATACCCAGAAAGCCTCCAACAGTTTAGAGAAAAAGCACGACGATGGTGAAGCGTCTGAATCGCACAATGCGTGCACGCCGGTTAGAATGACATTCAGCATCTCCAACTGCTCTTTCAAATACTGCGAGACTGTCAAATCGAATTCGTCTTGCGACTCGACGTCTGCCATGCCAGTTGGCTGAGTCAATCTCTGAACAGATGAATAAATTCAATCGCACGAACCATGAATCCATAATATCCGTCAGCTAATAATGATTCAGTAGTTGAAGCTGCTTGTGTGTACTGTTTCAACATATTTTCCAACAGTTCGATACGTGATGCGAACGGCGTCATAGCGAATAGGACATCAGCTTGAGAAACCCATGATTCATGCCAATCACAGACTGTTACACGAAACAGTCCCAGTAGACTGAGTCGTTCGTGCCAATAGAAGGCACGAATGCGGTTCAATAAATCACTCAAGCGACCATCCGCGATAAAATTCTACGAAAAACGAGCATTAAAAATACATCATTGGAGTATCGGAGGGTTGAACAACTTACCTGCACTTGATCCTCATCGGAAGGACCATCGGTATTTTGTGCCGCCAAATAATGCACAAGTAAATCCAAACAACGTTCGTCTGATAAATTCTTAATCAAACCGGTTATCAGTTGGGATTATTCATCTACCAGAAACGTAGATAACTTAGTCAAAAACCGTTGGACTTGATCCTTTAGTGTAGGCTGTTTGTTTTCAGTCGAACTAATTGATACCAAAGATGAACAAACCACAACTTCTCACCTTTTTGCATTGAAGTATGACAATCCCTTGGAAAGTGGTTCCTTAACCTTAGACAATTCACGCACTAAAATATCCTATGAATGGTTGTTGAAATAGTGACTGCAGAACGAAGGAACTCACCTCTTCGGAAAAGTCACGATGAGCAACACAAAATGATAGGGCACTGATGCATGCCATTACTGTAAAACAAATAACATTGGTTTAAACTAGAATATTTTGGCTCCGAAGAGTGATAGAAGACCAAGACTACAAACGCATTCTAAAACGGTCCAGAAAAGGACCACAAAAACACTACAATATAAGAATAGAAAATTGAATACAAATTGCTTATCGTTCTGGGTCGTGACCTATGGCACTATTCAACCATCGCAATGAGAAGAAAATCAGTCCATTATTCTACATAGGAAATAAACTTCTCAGAAGTTCAAACATAGGCTTTCGCAACATAACTACCACTACGGCATCGAGTAATTTACGACAAGGTTTCCAACCAAGCATGTTGTGCCTTGAGGTCCCAAGCCAGACGGGCGCGAAGGACCGACGGAAGCAGGCCCCGACTTGGACGTTTTCATCAGCCAGTGCCACGTCAAAGGGTGGCCTTCAAGCTGCTTTTTCCAGTTAATATCAGGCTCTAAGAGAAAAGCACAAATGAGTCGATGGGGAAGGCATGCGTAGCACGTGTCCAAACCAACCTACTTCTACCTTCATATGGGAATATGGATGTTCCGAATGGCATCTGCCCATGAGCGACGATTGGAAGCGAGTTCTGAACACAGGGAAATCCAGTTCTTCTTTCAGTTACGAATGCCGTAGACAGACTGGAGTCCTAACCACTCAACGTCCGATCTGACAGTACTAATTTACCTTTTCAGCTGTCCTCTAAGGCAACAGTGATGTTCTGAACATGGAACAGAAGGCACTGTTTTGAAATCTTCGTTTCTGGACGTCGTAGAACATGCCCAAAAAACTGCATCTGTCGGCGTTGAACGAACACCGACAACTTTTCAATACCAGAGCAGCGTTGTTTTTACTGCGCCGTTTGGAAGCATGTCATGCTAAGTCACTTCGAGCATCCGTCGCAGACACTAATGGTCAATCCCAACTTCCTGATGTCCTGTTATGACCCACGGGTTCTCTTTTGCAGCCTGAGTGGAAACCTGCGCATATAGTCTGAGCTTACGACTCCGATCGCTCCAGCCCGCTATGGCAGATCAAAAGACACCAACTCAGCCCCCCCCCCCCCCAAAGTAATTATTTTCTTACAGAAATTACTGTGTGGTGTTTAAAGCGAAAACCAGACATTCCCGAACTGGGGCGTCCAGTTAGATTCACGCCCTGTTGGGCTGATTAGGTTGGTAAAAACACTTGTCGGATTGGTTATTGATCCGTTGATTCAATTTGCGTCGGACTGCAGATAACTGCTCGGCCAGAAAGAGGAATTACGTCTTGAGTGATCCGATAAGTTACTGATTACTGATAATTCAACCCAGCGAAACACGCTCGAGCTGATTAATGGCTTGTTGGAAAAGACTTTTTTCGTTTCTAACTTCCTAACATGTCCTGGACGTGCTGTGGCCAAGTTTCACGAAAGTAGGTTAGTATTGGGCGGATAGCGGTCCGGAAGGTACGGACTTTGGTCCGAAGACTGAATCTGCTGCGAGCTCATGGTCTTTGCGAGGTATTCTACATGAATCAGAACCCGATGTAAGATGATCGTCTGTTTTCGAGGATGACGATGTCGTCTGCAAATTTCAAATCGGTGAGAAAAGCATCGGTACCCAGCTGAACGCCAGGGTAATCGATGTGCATACGACGCATTACCAGTCGATGTAGTTGAACAGCACTGGCGATAAGGGACAGCTTTACCTAACACCGGGATTGAGTGAGAAATTATTGGATTCATCTCCGTATATGCGTATTTGACTGGTACGACCTCATGAGACTGACAAGCTTCTGGGGCATTTTATCTGCTTGTAGAAGAGTCCATACAGATCCTCTGTTGGGTAAGTCGAAGGCGGTTCAAAAATCGATAAAACAAACTACAGTCGGTTGATGAAACCTATACCGATCTTCTAATGCTCTGCAGAGAGCGGATATTTGGTCCATACATCATCTACCACGGCGGAAGCTTTCTTAACTGGGACACCAACGAGGCCAGTGGAGTGATAACAGCGCTTACTGAATAACGCGTCGCACTACTGTTATACAATTAACCAGGGACATAACCATTACGTGCGAGGAGATGGAAAGCAAGATACATTTTTTCCAGTTGAACAGATGCCGAGATGTGTATGGGACCAGAATTTTACATCTAACTGATCATTTTGAAGGGGTAACCTAAACCATGTTGGAAAAACGGTCATGGGTAAATCAGCTCTTTTGCAACCTGTTTGGTGAGCAAAAAGTTGATTGAAAAACGGAGTTATACTGCAACCAAAATCTAAGCACCGATGTGAGAAGTCAGCGACTGGCAGAACTGAAAGTGAAAAGAACCAGCAGGATAGGAACAGAGAAAACTGAAGTACTTTGTAAGCCTCTCCAAATACTCTGTGGACTTTAGCTCAAAATGAAACGTTTGTCCACGCTACCTCAAGGTGTACATTTAGACGTCATTTGAACTCGTTTTCATAGCTCTCCTCCATCAAACATGTCGATAAAACATTACAAAGATTCCGTGACAGAAGACAGACCAGGAGTAAACAGGTTGATTACAGCTTCCAGTGTGAGGAAACGGTTCCGCATCGAATAGATTATTCGAAAAGGAAACTATATTTGCAGCTCCAGACCCAAGTCATCCCGAAACATCTCACTCAGAATGATAAAATCCGCACGCATTCGCCAGAAGTATTCAGGAAACAATCCGAGGAACCTCAGATGGCCTACGTAATCCATTGACGTCTCACAGAGAAACGTTGCATCTCCTCACCGACAGGGAAAGGTTGGATGGCACATTCGTACTAGTCTTGGAAGAACATAGGAAACAAGTGACTGAAATGATCTGTGGCTCAACTGGCCAGGGGACCGACGGGCTTCCTCAATCATGGGTCCAGCAGAGGCACAGTCCTTACTCGCTCGCCCATCTTGAGATAATAACACAACACCAAAACCTCTCGCAGATAATCTCTGAAACGTTTCATCGCCTATACCACATGTCCCTTCGGCCCAAGTATACAAACCAAATGTTAACTCATTAAATGGCAGGGATCGAAGATGAGCCCTAGGTGATGATCCCTCCAAATATCTCCGGAAAAGCTTTCAGTCGTCATCTGAACTCGACACACCAGTTTCGCGTCATCGACGGATACATAATTATCATCATTGTACAGCAGCAAACATTGGGCAAGCCCCACCGATCACTGCCTTTCTAACCACATTGTACGTTGAATTAGAAAGTATGAATATGCAAGATAGAGATGGAGTGGACCTACAGGGATCGGAAAAGGAAAGAATGCCCTAGCAGCCAACACACGGAATACACAGTCTAACTGTACAAACGGACATCGGCCAATCATTCTGACTCGACAGGAAGTGACAACACGGTCGCCACTGTTCACGGTTCGCTGCCATATCCTTCACTGTCTTCAGCCAACTGGTAGACGGATCTTTTGGACCCCAACCACGAAGACGCGAAGCATCTACTTTTCCTAAGTTTGCTGTACATTTTCCCATTTATCGTTGCTACTCCATCCGTTGACCCCCACGTGGTCTCTTCCATTTCCTAGTACGAACGGAGAATAGGCCACGATATGGTAGACGTGTGTTTGCCATACGTAACACATGCCCCAACCAGCGAAGTCTACTAAGATGCATACGCTGTGATAGAAAACTCCCTGAAACGGTACCCGCCGCGGTAGAGGATGTGTGGGCTAGATATTTACTCTTCGTCATGTACTAGAATATCGCTACAGATATCAACAACCGATACCAGCCTGCTTCGCTGATTTCTTGTAACTCTCCACGCAGTGACAAACACGCCCAATGGACTTTTCTGCAAGCAGATGGCATGCCGGAGAACTTGCCAGTTTCATGAAATCGTACTATTCAACTGCGCTTGTAAGAGTAAAATCCAGCGAATTCTCCCTCAACTCTAATGTTCATCGATTACCCTGATGTATAGCTAAATGCAAGTGTTTTCTTAGCTCATTTGGAATTCGCGGGCGATGTTATCCTAGGGGACAGTCCGACTATCCTATATACAGTTAGTAATCGCGTAGTTCTGTCTAAAACCATGGGATTAAAAGTCGATACATCAAAGAATATGGTCCTTTCGACTTGCGCTGCACGGTCCGCACAACCAAGCACGTCTTCGGCCAACTAACTGAGCACATACAGGCATTCAAATACCTAGGCTGCACGATCTTTCAAAATGGTCGCACCAGGGATGAAGTCAAGGTGCGAACCGACAACACCAGGAGAGCATTTCTTCAGCTACGTAATTCGCTGTTCTTTGGGTGAGGTGGGTAATAAAAACAGCCTCTGAACCAAAACGCGCGTCTTCTGGGTCACCATCTGTCCTTCGTCTTCTGTCCTCAATTACCTCTCTTTGCTTTTTGTACCCGCCCATAATGCTCCCACTGATAACGCGTCCGACATTGAACGATGACTGCCAAGCGCGGTTGCCATTTGACCGTTGCTTTTGCGCACGTCCTCACGCACGCTCCCAAATACACGCTAACCACCATCTCTCCCAATCGCCTTTTCGTTTCCGCGGGTCGTGGAGAATACTGTTCTGGTTAACATATTCGTGCAGTGCCGCACATTAGAGTAACGTGCAGGTGGTCCACGCAGTTCAAAGGACCGAAGCACGCGTTTACTAAGGAAACCGCGGAGTAAGGTTCAATCAACCTCACAAAACCCTCTTAACAAGCAACGTTCAAGGTGTTTCGTGTAAAATGAATCTAAGCGCTGACTGTCTGAGGCCAATCTGCGTTTGCAGAAGCCCATCAGCGGAAAACCAAGAGGACACCATGAGTTCTAATAAAATCGTGAGTATCACCCCGGGGAACACTCGAGGGACGGCCGGGAGTCCTCGTGCTGCCTAGGTTGTTCAGAGCCCATCGGTTGGAAACCCTTGTAACACCCAGCCCTTTCGAAATCGGTTTTCGGTTGGTTTGTTTAGTAGCCATTTTACACAGATCAACATTGAATTAATACGAAGTAAATTGTCAACCAAAGCAATCTGCAGTGCTTGGTTAGCGTTTTATTTAAATGTATTGGTTTCACGTATCGAAATGTCCTGAAAACCTCGGTATAGATCGCTCTATTTCATTGCCTCGAAATGGATAAAATAAGAACAGTTTATTGGGAGATCATAAATTAGGAAATAGGAATGAGCGTTGTAATACGTAATTCAGGTGAATGAGAGAAATTGACGAACCATAACACGTATTTCAAACGATTGGTACAAACTGCTCCGAAACCCATCGGTTCTCGGTCGGTTTTTGGCCAGTTTTCGAGCGGTCTTAGACCGGTTTCCTGGACGGTTTCAGAAAGGCTTCCGAGCAGTTCGTGCCAAGCGTTTGAAATACATGGTATGATTCGTCAATTTTTCTCATTCACCCGGATTACGTATTACAACGCTCATTCCTATCTCCTAATTTATGATCTCCCAATTAACTGTTCTTATTTTATCCATTTCGAGGCAATGAAATAGAGCGATCTATACCGAGGTTTTCAGGACATTTCGATACGTGAAACCAATACATTTAAATAAAACGCTAACCAAGCATTGCAGATTGCTTTGGTTGACAATTTGCTTCGGATTAATTCAATGTTGATCTGTGTAAAATGGCGATCGAATTGCAAACCGATCGGTTTAATAGTAAAAACTGATCGGAAACCGGCCAAAAGCCGGCTGGAAACGGATCGGCATTTTAAAGGACACTCACAGCAGCTTATCTATTACTACTAAATTTCGAAGAATCCAGTGTGAATACAACATTACCAACGGAAGAACAAAAACACGCTTGAAGAAGGCGGAGGGACTGTGTCCGCACAACAGTTTTCAGGTTCACGTTCAGTTCAGCTCAGTTCAGTTCAGTTTGCACAGGACAGGTAATGGTCACGGTCAATCGAGCGTCCAGAATTCCTTCGATAGTATGCACTCTAGGCAGGCACTCACCAATGCGCAGTTTGTTTCTCGGAATCCCTGCTAGAGGTAGAAGGGAAACTGAAAACTTCATCTCGCGTCAACCGCACAGTCAATATAAGTCGTGGGCTTTCACCAAGTCTATACATAGCAAAAGTTCAATAATTAAGCACCCCACATCCATCTGTCTGGTAATATGCTAAAAATTCGCTGTCAGAAATGATCCCGCTCCACTTACTATCTACGGCCCCTTTGAGTGTGTAGTGACTTCGATCGTTCTGGGAAAATGACTGTTTTCTAGACACTATTTGGATCTTTTTTCTCTACGATATTTTCCGACGCATGAAATCGGCCTCATAGTGTTCTCCGGTTGCGTACGTTTTACTGGATTGACTTTTCTGAGGTTTCCGCTGACCTCGTTTTAAATCACTTTCACTTTCGGTCGTTCGCCGATTGTACACGCTCGCGGTTCGCTTTCTGCACAGCCGTCGCGTTTCGCCTCGTTTATCGTTCGGTGTATCTCTCGTATCGGTACTGTTTCGGTGTTACGATATATAGAATACACCTTGCATCTGTAAACCGACTTGCGTCTTCTCTATTGGTCCGATAGAGGGGATAACGTTGGTATTCCGCTGCTAGACCGAATAGGGGACACGCTCACCAGCCGTTCTGGAACGTCTATAAATTTCTGGACGGTCCCCAGTCCTATTGCCTCCTCCGGCAGTCTATTCCAGAAGGTAACCGCCCCATTGCTAAAGAAGCCGGGAGCCTAGATCGAACCTTCACCATATTCCTCTCATGACTTCCGGTTCTGGAGTCTACTGCCATGTGGAATAGACTCTCCGGCCTAAGCCCAGAAAAGACTCTGAATAACTTGAATGCATTTGTGAGCTACCCTTGCGGTCTCCTGTTTTCTCATTCTAGAGGGCTCATCGTGTGCCCTTTTGCAGCAGCTGCTGCACACTTATCCGACCAACTGCGATCAGAAGTCACCAAAATCCCAAGGTGTTTTACCCCGTCAACTGCCTTGGTAGTGTGCATCCCTCAGGCTTGTCGCCGCCCGTGACAACAAGTGGCGCTTCCCAGCATTAAGAGTTAAGTCCGACTTCTTTGCCCAGTTTGGAACGGCATGTGCTTCTTTGCTCAGCTCCTCTCTCCCCCAAGCTCCCACTAACTTCACATCATCTGCGAGGAAGAACCCTGGGGACAGCAGGATTGAAACTAGACCACAAATAATCAGAAGAAACAGAAGCAGGCCTAGTACGGAACCCTGCGATATTTCACGGGTGACGTTCTATAACTATAACTATGACGTAAAACTTTCTACCGCAAGGAAGTCCCTTAACCACTCCTGCATCTTCCCGTTTATGCCAAATGACCTCAACTTGGTCAGTAGAAGCCTGATGGCTCACCCAGTCAGATGCCTTGCTGAAGTCAGGGTAACGTACTTCTATCTGTTTACCTTCATCCTCCCTTTGAATGACTTCGACTAGGAAGCTCAAGAGAGTGGTCAGACGAGACACGTTTTTCAGAAACCCATGCTGAGCTGCGCAGAGCACAGGATTTTCTGGTAGATGTTCACACACTTGCACCCGGACGATCTTTGCTAGCACTTTTAGTAGAATGCAGGTCAGGTTAGCGGGTCTGTAGTTTCTCATCTCAGAGCGGGGTCCCTCCTTACGTATAGCTACCACTAATGCGTTTTTCCAGTCCCGTGGCAATCTTCCATGGTCCAGTGTGGCCTTTTATAACTTATACACCGGAAGGGGTAAGATATGAGCCAACGGCCTAGTGATAGCAGAGTGGATCTCATCTGGCCCGGCATGCTTATGGGTGTTTAACCTTTCCAGGTGTTCGCGTACGATTTCCCCCGTATGATTTAAGTCTGTTGTGCCCGGTTGGAAAGTCATCACCTCAAAACGTATCTATTCGCCGTTGTCTATTCTGTGCATACTACTGAAATATCCACCCAGAGCACCTGCTTTGCTTTGGCTGTATGCTGCCACTGCATGATCTTGGGTCGCCAGTGATCCTACTGTATCTCTCAAGAAACTCCCAGACTGCAACGTACTTGTAGTACTTCTATGGATGTTCCTTGACACTCTGGGCCAACTTCATTTCATACATGCGCTCAGCAAATCGCAAGAGGTCCACCGTCGTCTTTCTGTGCTCGATATATGGAATTCAAGCCTAGCGACTTCCGGAGGACCTGAAGAGGGCCCAACTACGGTTTCGATGCTTGATTGGCTTGCCCGTTGCAGCCTTCCACCACACCGGCTTGCCCTAACCCCTCCTACGCTTCAATGGAACAAACTGGTTTTGGAGGTTGAGTGGGGATCTCCTAATCACCTGCCAGCGTTCCTCCAAACCGGGAACGTCCGCTATGTCCCGTATTAGATCGACCGCTCTATTTCAGGCTTGCACTTGTGTCATACTTAACAGTTTCCAGTGCTATGTTGCTCACCACTGAGTTCGTCTCGGCCGACCTGACCTTTGGAAGAGGCGTCACACAGTAACCCTTCTACCTGTGCTCCACAGGCCAGTAGGTATACTCCATGCCCAACACTTCTCCTCTCTTCCGTGCCGCGAACTACGGCCATTGATATCCTTGATCCACAGTCAACTTATCTCCTACTTTCATGGGATAACCGTGTTGCTCACCCACGTTCATCTGTTGTCCATCATTTTTATTTCTCTTTCTCTCCTCAATATCCGTTGCTCCTCGGCTGGAGCACACCCAGACTGCGCTTCACCATCCCTTTTCCACTTCGAGTGATCCTCAATGACGGTCAACCAATTCGGGCACTGTACTTACCATCTCCCTGGCAGGCGCACCTCGACAATATTGCCACACCGTCGTCCACTACTCCTGATGGATCAAATACTCCTGTCGCGGTCTCTGCCTCCCGTGCAGTTACCAATGACCACTCGTGCCACTCCCAACGGTGCGGGGCGCTGTCAGATCCACAGCTATGGCCGGCTCACATCGGGCGTGCAGGCCGTCTGCAACGATGTGCGAGCGCAATTAGGCTGGTGGATCACACCTCCTGTGTTCACTTCACGAAGAGTTTTTCAGGTTGGGTGCCTAGCGCACTGCCAGTCCTACCCACCAGCACCGGTTGTGGACCGCAAGCCCTAACTTTCCCCGGACTGCAACATCCATTGTCGTCGGCTGAAAATTGCATGCCCCCACCCTCGTTCCGCCACGGTAAGTTCACCTATAGGTCTTATAATCTGTTGCCACTTTCCACTTCTGTCGTTCTACCATGGTATGCACTCCTAGCCATTCCGTCCTTGCTCCTGTCGCTTCTCATTACGTCACCTCTCTTTGCATGAAGTCACTACCATCCTACCCACTGTTCTCTGCCAACGCTCTCCAATACTTCTTTTTTCCACCTGCCTTCATTGCCGGCTTCTTGTCTCCATTCACTTGGTATCACTCCATGTTCATAATGCCCATTGATAGCATTCTTATACCTCACTGCCTGTTGCTTTTTTGAATCCTTCCTTTTACTCCCTCCCCAGGCCCTATGCCATTTCGCACCAGTCACACCCGCACCCATGACCAATCCTCACATTGGAACTCCCCTTTCCAAACTTTGCACCTTTTGCAGTCATATTTATTATCTAATCACAACCACCATGTTTTTCTTCATTGGCTTTGCGATTCTTCTGCTGTTCTTTCCATTAGGTAGTGCCCCAGTTAGAATCCTTCTGCTCAATCCACCTATTCAATTGACTGCTGGCACGCAGCTCTCTAGTTCCATTGTCCCAAATCCGTCGCGCATTCATTTCTCGGGCCTTTTGTTCTATTGCTGGCTTACCTTTCCTGGTGAATCCTGCTTCTTTCCCCTCTGCCTCTTCTTTGTTTCGCTTACAGTAAAACGATCTGTTTGGTCATGTCTCACCTTTGTCTCTTCGGTCATTGTTCTCATCTCCGTTCCGCGTACCGCTCATCACAGGCAGTTTTTGGATGCCTTTCAGTTTGGTCTGCTTTCCCTTGTTCCACCCATTGTAAAGACAGAGTTACGGTATGGTGTCCACTTACAGTTCCAAACCGTTTGATTTGCCACTATCCGATTCCTCTGGTCTATCGCCGCATGTCGCACCTGCATTGATCAAATAACTAGACACATTCTTAGCTGTTCTCTTTGGTCCTATTCTTCATCTTTCCTTGTTTATTATCTGCCCTTTACAGTCGGCCTCACTCCTGTGCTTTTTCAGTCTTCTCTCTCTGTTGATCCACCATATTAACCCGTCATGAAAAATCCGTCTGAATTTTCCCAAGTCAATCCAACGCATTCCCATCTAATCCTGCTTTTTTCTGCTTGCACTCCATTGCTCTTTGCTTTACCTCCTCGCGTATCCATTTATAGACATATATATGTATATATATGTACATATTTATATATACATTCGCTCTGCCTCCTGCACTTTTTTGCCAGCCACTTCTTATCCTGTCATCCAGCTGACCCCCATGACGTGCATCCATTCTTTCTACATCCGTGCCTCACATTTACCATACCCAACCCTTCCAAAGCATTTTTTTCTATCTGTACCACCCCTGACTTCTTCCAAAGCCCGCAACCTGTTCAACTACGAGTTTCGTGCCCTGTCCGCTGACCATCTACTGCAGTGTAGCAACGCTTCACTACTATCTAATCCCCAGCAATGGATCCCCCCTTTTTCTCCACAGTCTCCCGCTACCACGGTTTCTTATATCATTTTATAGCCCCTTTCATATATGTACGAAGAATCCTACAGAACACATTGAGAACAAAACAGCGTGGTGAACAAGCTCCTTTTCAGTTATTCGTACTCATACCAATACATAACAATAAATATGACTCAAACCAACAAAGGGGATGATCATCCAAATCGGTCTGTGCATGTGTGTTTGTATGCATGTGAAATTGATCACAACAAAGAATGTTCGAGTGGTTGCATACGTGTTCGGGAACAAGAAGTGGGCCATAGAAGTTTGAGTGCTTGCACAAATTGTTTCTGAGCGCACAGGGGGGGGGATTGTAGAGTCGAATGCCCACGGCTTCGGCTGTGGCTAAGATGCGACACTTGACAAGTGTTGATTGCTCGCCCCGGACCTTTTAAACTGTGCGAAAAGCGTTTATCACCTCTACGGAATGGTTTGACTCAACAAGGTGTGAACACACAGCACTCGCAATTGTCTTAATTGCTCCAGTGTTCAACCAAGCCGGGTGGTGTTCACGAACACGTTCGGATAAGCGCCCGGTCGTGCGGCCAACGTACCTGGTTCCACAGGAACAGGTGAATGAATACACACAAAAAGATTCTGCAGAATCTGGCACTTTATCCTTCAGTCGAAAACACACGATCGGTTTAGACTCGAACATAATTTGTAATTGTGCAGCGTAGAATGTTCTATTGACCGCTCCTGTTAGTCTTCTTTGAATAACTTCAGTTTCCGTACTTCCTTTGAATGGTAAACGGACAAATACGGGCTTCTTTTCGACTACCGTCTGTCTTGGCCTATCTTCATTTCGTTGCATCGTCTTGTCAATGAACCGTTCAGGATAGCCGTTTTCTAGGAAAACACTCCTCAGAAAACGAAGTTCCTTTTCTATTGTGTCTTCTGTGCAGATTTTCTTTGCTCTATTAACCAGGCAACGCACTAGATTTCTCTTCACTTTGAGTGGTACGAAACTGTGAAAATGAATGTATTGACCGTTCCAAGTTGCTTTCCTGTGCACTGACAACTGAACGGAACCATCACTCCGACGGCTCACGCAAACATCTAAGTAAGGCAGACTGTTGTCCTTTTCTTGTTTCAAAGTGAATTGAACATTTGGATGAGCTGTATTAAATCTATTAAGTAGTGCATTTGGATCCACTTTGGTATCTACTACACATACGATATCGTCCACGTACCGTTTGTATAAGGTGCACCCTTCAATTGTTGACATGAGTTGGTTATTTTCAAGTTTTGCCATGAAAATATCTGCAAATAAGGGTCCCAAAGGTGACCCCATTGCGACCCCGTCCTTCTGACGATATAGTTCACCGTTAAACTGAAACTGGATATTATGAGTGCAGACAAATAGTAATTGTTTCAGTTCATCCAACGAGATGCCCGGATCGATACTGTTCTCGTGCATGTACTCACATAGATAGTTGATTGTTTCAGCGATCGGGACGTTGGTGAACAGTGAGGTAACGTCTAGCGAGATCATTTGCTTGCCTTCCAAGTCTGGATTTCCCACAGTCTCTACAAAATGAAAGGTGTCTCGTAGGCTGTGTCTGGAAATCATGATTCTTATTGGTTCTAACAATGCAGCCAACCATTTCGCTACTGCGTGATACGGCGAGTTGCACATATCCAAAATTGGTCTCAAGGGGACACCTTCTTTGTGTACCTTCGGTAAGCCGTACAATCTAGGAATCGTCGTCCCAGTTGGTCGTATCCTTTCGAAGGTTACCGCATCGATCATGCCTTTCTGTTTCAATGGTTTTACCCTCGCAGAAATTGACTTTTCTATCGGAATCGTCCTGTCCTTTTCAGTTGGGGTCTTTGTAAACTTGGAGACATCATTCAATAACGTCTTCATCTTCTCTATATAATCCGATTTATTAAGGATTACAATACCCGCTCCTTTATCTGGTCTTGACAACAATACTTCTCTGTTAGCCTGCAATTCTTTAAGTCGGTTCAGGTGTTCTAAAGTTACTAATCCTTTCGTCGATGGTCTATTTTCACGATATTGATAACACGCGTTCACAAGTGTGGATTTGAGCTTCTCTAACTCCTGTGAGGAGGACGGAACGAGACCGGATAGTTGATCAAATAGGCTCTCAAATTCAACCTCCATATCCATTTGTTTGGTTTTACTGATTGGACAGCAAAATTTAGGTCCTAACGACAACACCTCAAGTAATGTCTTATCCAGACTTACAGACGACAAGTTATGGACCAATCTTTTCGGATCTGAAGGGAACTCACCAGCCGGTTTTCTCGGGTTGACGCGTTTCCGTAGTTTGGCACACACCTGCTCGACTTGCCTGTCAACTATCGACTAAACATAAGCAACGAACTTATTCCCTTCTTCTGGGGTCAGCTCGTCCAGCACTTGACACGACTTCACAAAATGACGCTCCATTTCTGGCACGCGACTTGATATGGTATCTCTCTCGTTAAGCGCTTGGCGACGCAAAGACACAGTGGTGATGTTAATCCGATTTCTCCTCAGAATAGTTTGATATTGTTTGGGATATCCTGAATTAGATATGAATTCATCGATAAACTGAACACGAGCCTTTGCCAGGGCCAGTTTCGTACGAAACTTAACGTATCCGTTTAGTTCACGAAGTACGGCTGGTTCTTTGGCCTGTTTCAAATGTACGAAAAACCCCTCAGAACCCATTGAGAACAAAACAGCGTGGTGAACAAGCAATCAAGACTTGTCAAGTGTCGCATCTTAGCCACAGCCGAAGCCGTGAGCATTCGACTCTACAATCCTCCCCTGTGCGCTCAGAAACAATTTGTGCAAGCACTTAAACTTCCATGGCCCCTTTCATATATATTTGTCAGTTTTCAGATATCCCCACTTGGACCGGGCAGACTCTCCACCTGAACTTGAACCTCAAATCCGCCTGCCATTCGTTTGAATCTGCCCTTGGGTATTTTTAAACTCTCCCCATTTTTACTTGGTGTACCTACATTCATCATACATTCATCTTCCTCTTGAGCCTACGCGTCCCACGTGTGTCACGCATATTTCTACCTTTTCACGAATTTTTTCCGTCCACTTCATCGGATGTGAAAACCTGATCATGCCTCCAGCATGCTTCGGACGTCTTGTAAGTAGACTATTTTTATTATTTTTGTTGCTTTGAGTCCTTGGGATGTCCATGTGTGTGGCTTCTGATCAACCTCGAGGCCACTTTGTGTTGACTCATGTGGAGAGTGAGTTGACACTAACATGGTCGCTCATACTCAAGGAGGAATAAAAGTAGAGCTCCGCCACATCGGCCCCATGATTAGCTATCACTGGATCCAACAAGGAAGGCGTACAACCAGTCCTACACCTGGTATTTTCCCCCGTTCTTTGAAGCGGAGCCTTCGAATAGAGCCAATTTAGATAGCCCTCCTCTCGGGTTCCCAGGACACATGCCTTAACCACCCAGTCTATGTGTGGTAGGTTGAAGTCCCCACCTAAGAGGGTCTTATCAGCTTCCTTAACTAGCATGGTAAGTACGTGGAGAGGTTGGCTGTCTTTATCTTGGTTTGTACCCGGGGCCCTATACACGCCGACCACTTTTACCTTCTGCTCTTGAGTGTGAGCGTAACCGAGCACGGATGTATATTTTAAGTGCAAACCATGTTCTGTGGTTCCAGATGGTTTGTGCCTGCATAAATGAGAAGGGCTATTCCCCATCTTCACAGCCATGCTCCCTGCCCCGCCTACAGTCAGCAAACCCATTTTGTATTATTACCGGTACACGGTCTCCTTTAAAGAGCCATGTTTCCGCAGCCGCAACTATGGACGCGTTCATCTCTCTGCGGTTCTGTAGAGATACATCCATTTGTTTCTAATACTATATGCTTCTGTGTATAACACCACCACATTCGATTGAACGTCCACGGATTTTCATTGTTTAATTTTGGCTGGGTCTCTCGCGCAACGCCCCAGGTGGTAGCTATTTTTTTCAGGTGTCCACCACTGGAGCGCATGGAGTCCGCTGGCCATCCAGGTCTACCAGATACTCCCAATCCATCCCTATTGGTGCTATTTTAGCACCACAGTTAACGATGGTCGTGTCGTCCCCCACTGGGCAGTACTGCCAATCTTCATCTTCTAGTACCTTCTCAATTACCGAAAACCCTGGCTGTTCGTATGGCTTACGTTTAGCTGTTGGTGAAGCAACCCGACCGCACTCTGCTGTCCCCGAAGACCATCACTCAGCCCTCCCCCACGGGCTTGGCTACGTTTCCACTTACGGCAGCCCACCCGGCACTACGTTGTGCTCGTTGGGTGTAACCCGATACCTCCCCTGAGTGGTGTGAGCTATCATTGCCACCTTGGCTAACGACATACTTCTGCAGAGCTCTTCCACAAATTCGACAAGTAATTTTCGTGCGGAGTTCCCCAAGTCCCCACTCTGCGAACACTTTTGGGAGACCCAGGACCTGGTACACCCGGAAGCCGCAGCTTCAAGCACCCCTCTCCTATCTTCATCCCTTCCTGCCTTCGATTGCCGGAAAAATGGTTCCTCCTGGGTCAGCGTCAGCAGCCTACTGCCTGATGTCCGTCCTGGCAACTGGATGCCCTCTGCAGGTCTATCAGCTGGATTTCCGAATCCCGATATCCGGGTTCATCTGCCCTCAAGATATAGTCCGTTGCCTTTGCCGTATTGTCCTTTCTCTTACCCTGTTTCTTCTTCTTAGGTTTGCGCGTCTTCTGCTCACTCGTAGTATTTTCCCGCACAGGAGTGCACGCAGCTGGTACGAGGCAACAGCCTACCTGGCCTTTCATCACCTCGAGGGCCGATCCCTCGGGCTTTCCTAAGGTTTCTGCGTATGACCTTACTAACGAACCTCGCGGCGGCGACTTGCGCTTAGCCCCTCTGCAATCTTACGGAAGAGGTCGAACCTCATCCCATGTATATTGCCTCTCATGGGCTAGCCTTGCAGCCCCCGTACAGAGACCACACGTCCGTTGGACCCAGCTGTTCTTACAGTAAAGCGGACACACATGCTCACTAATCCCAGAGCAGTTCTCACGAGCCTACTGCATACATTGCACTCAACGCCTTCGTTCCCTCGCTTCTTATATCCGGCGGCCGAATAGGGGTACATATCACGTGTCTCGACATGCATACACTACCAGCAGGCGACTGACCAGAGAAAAAAGTACTCGTTGCGAGAACGCTTACGGTTTATGGACACTCTAACGTACGTTGGTACTTATAACGCAGAAAACTTTAAAAGATTTTAGAGGAGAATGAAACGGAAAGGTTCTCCAGATGAAAAGCATACCTGGGAGTGACCCTGATAAGTACGGCGGGGCTAAACAACCTTCATTATTTCTCAGTGCACTTCAAAACTTGGTTCAGAGCTGCGCACTTCGAAATTCAGCCGACACGGGACTCCCAAGGTCCGGAGATATGAATATGGATGCGTCCATCCATCCCTAGCTTTGCTGTTTTAAAACTCACACAGAAGGGCGATTTGCATATGAGTTCATAAGAGAGAGGATAATGGATCCACTCATGACTGCACACATGTACAAGTTCAGTTCAGTTCAGTCTGCACAGGACAGGTAATGGCCACGGCCAATCGAGCTTCCAGAATTCCTTCAATGGTATGCACACCAGTTATGCACCCACCACTGCCGAGTGTATTTGATCGAATCCCCGCTAAAACTGAGAGGGAAACGGAGAACCCCATCGCACGTCAACTGAGAGAGACATTATGCATCGTAAGCGTTCACTGAGACAGTATGCAATGAGGGAAAAAGTCTGCTAAAACATACTCCAGAAAGACCACAGTGCTGCCCGTCATCCATCTAGTTGATATACTCAGGGCTCACTACAAGGAAAGATCTCGTACCACTTGCGATCTAGGGCACATTTGAAGCACTGGACTGTCTGCAGATCTACCATTTCACCAGGCAGACCGTTCCAACTGTTCATAACCCTGTTGCTGAAGAAGTGCGATCTAGCCATCAACCTAGATCGGGCCTTTATCAACTTTTTTTCATGTCCCCTTGTTCTGGAATATACGGCCACTTGAAATAGACTATCTGGTCTAAGGCCAGAAAAGCCCTTCATTACCTTGGACGTTTCCATGAGATTCCCTCGACGTCTCCTCTTTTCCAACGAGAAGGGATTCAGGTCACAGAGTCTCTGCTCGTAAGTCTTACCCCTCTGCCCTTCAACCATTGGCGTGGCGAGACGTTGGACTTTCTCGAGGCAGGCGGCGTCCTTTTGTAGAAGGGTGACCAAGCCTGCACGCTACCTTCTAGGTGAGGTCTTACTATGGCCATGTAAATAGGTACGAATACCTCCGGCTGCAGGCAAGACAAAGCTGATCGCAGTCTAAAGAGCTCCCCACGAGCTTTCTACGCGGCAGCGTTGCACTGCTCCGACCGTTTGAAGTCACTTTTCATGATGATCCCCAGGTCTTTAACCCTACTGGCTGCCTCTACGGTGAACAGCCCTTGATCATGAGCGACAGTTAGGCTCACTGTTGGCCTTGACAACAAATGGCTTTTTTGAGCGTTTAGAGGTAAGTCCCATTCGTATGCCCAGTTCAGGACGGTACCTATTTCCCTGCCCAAGTCCGCCCTACCCTTATATCCAACAATCTTCACATCATCCGCAAAAATAAAGCTAGGCGATTGAAGAGTGGATGCTAGGTCAATAATAAATAACAAGAATAGGACCGGGCTTAGGACGGATCCCTGAGGTACACCACTGGTGGCGTTCACCAAACTGGAGCACCTGTCCCCCACTTTGACGTAAAACGTCCTGTGGGAGAGGAAGTCCCCCAGCCACTTATATACTGGCCCACCTATACCGAAAGTCTCCATCTTGCGTAGCAAAAGACGATGATTAACGGAGTCGAACGCCTTGCTAAAGTCGAGGTAGCATACCCCAACTTGCTTACCTTCGTCCAGTCGTCGAGTTACTTCATCTAAGAAGCACAGGAGATTGGTCAGGCAAGATCTATTTTTCAGGAATCCATGCTGCGCCGGACTGAGCATGGAGTGCTCCAGTAAGTGCTGGCAGATATGGGCACGGATGATCTTCTCAAGGACTTTACAGAGAATGCTAGTTAGGCTTACCGGCCTGTAGTTCTGCACATCCGACTTAGGCCCACTCTTATGTATTGCCACGACTGCCGCGACTTTCCAGTCCTGAGGCAGCTTACCCTGGTCCAACGTGGATCTGTACATCCTGCATACCGATGGAGCTATGATGTCCGCCAACGGCTTGATGATAGCTGGATGAATGCCATCTGGACCCGCTGACATGTGGCTGTTTAGCTCCTGTAGGCACTTACGCACGCATTCCTCTAGGAGATCTAGCTTGTTTAACTGAGGAGGATGCATCAGAGCCAGATCTACTCGTACCCCACTATCTATCCTGTGTACACTACCAAAATATCCCCCCAGGGCGTCTGCTTTGCCCTGGTCATCAGTGACAATACCATGGTCTCTGGTGGATAGCGGACCTATGGCATTTCTTGTTGAGCCTTTAGACTGTACATAGCTGTAGAACTTCTTCGGCTGTTGTCTTACAGAATGGGCCAATTTGAGCTCAAATTCCCGCTTAGAAGTTCTCAAAAGGCTTACAGTCCCGTTTCTCAGCTTCATATAGCGGTTCCAGGCTAGCTGACTGCCGGAAGCTTTGTACTGGTTCCAAGATCGGTTTCTACGTCTAATGGCCTTGGCTAGTGCAGCCTTCCAGTACATGGGTTTGCCCTCCCACTCCTTTTTAAGGGTGCGAACTCTTCTGTAGGGCAGTCAGGGATCCCTTTATGGCCTGCCAGCGCTCCTCGACAGTAGCCTCCGCTGACGTGTCCCAGGTCAAACCCGTCGCCCTATTACGAAGCCTATGTATGTCCATACTACCGAAATTCCTAATCAGCCTTGAGGGTACCTTCGGTTGTCGCATGCATAGAACTATTTTGACACACACGTGGTCACTCTTTCCCAGCGGTGCACAATAATGCAGTGATCTACACCAGGGTGATCGGAGAATTGGCCGGACTTGGCTTTAGTCCCAGCCAGTTTCCCAGTATGGCCTTAAATGCCTCATTTGAGGAAACATCCACTAACTCTTGTGGAAAGCTATTCCATATAGATAATAACGGGAACGATAAGACATGTTGTCTGATAAAAGTATGTGTACGGGATTGAAGAGTTTTTCCGTGTGTCCTCCGGGGTCTGCAAGTTCAGACGAGTTAAGAACTGATCCAATGAGCCCGTTGAAAATACATTAAACATCGAGAGTAGGTTTCCCCTAATACGGCCTGTCTCAAGAGGGTAGGGATTAGGTGATATAATAGGAACCGGATAGTGGTGAGTCGTGGGCCCTGTACAATTTTGATCGCCTCCCGTTGAATCCGCTCCAAGATGTCCCGACCTCTGACGAGGCCAATGAGTACTATCTGGCTGCCGTGCTCTAGAAGAGGTCGAATATGGGTTCCACATAAAAGATGGAAGTACTCCTTGGAGATCATCGGAAAAGTTCCTCTTATAAGGCTTAGAACACGGAAGGCAGTTTAACCAGCTTCCTCTTGGCAAGAGGAGAAAGAGAGGCTACTGCTCAGCCAGAAACCAAGAATCTTGTTGTGATCCGACACATGCATTCGTATGTTCCCACTCATCTTGATGAAGTGGGCTGAAGAATTGCTGAATAACGTGCTTACACATTTGTCGTATTTTATTAGGAGACTCCAGTCAGCTGACATTATGCATCTTGAGCTTTCACTGGGACTGCATGCAACAGGCCAAAACGTCGACTGAAATACACCTAAGAAGGACCACAGTGCTACCCGTCATCCATCTAGTAAATATAGACATCTGTTACTGCAAGGAAATATCTCGCACCACTTACCATCTAGAGCACCTTCTAAGGGCTGGACGGTTCAAGCCCAAATGTCCCCGGATAAAGGACAATGGGAAAAAGGGAGGGGGTTCAAAAAGCAAATCTTGACAGTATCTTACATCTGGCACCGCCGGCTAGCTAGAAGATAGTCCACTGGACAGCGCAAAAGGGTTCACGATACAAGCCTTGACAGCTTTTTGCTTCTTGTATTGCCGATGAGCTGGAGAATACATCACTGGACGGTGGAAGAAGGCATTCCTTTTAGCTTGAGTAGCGAAAACTTTTTTGATTTGGAAAATTCACCGGACTTCGAACAGCGAAATATTTGGACCGCGCGCGATGCTGTCTAAAGAAGAAAGTGAGTGAAATGCTCCTTCCACCTTTCGGCGGCAGACCACCACGACTTAGTGCTTCAGGTAGTAGGCATGGGCACACTGTGGCTGAAAAGCCTGAAGTAAACTACTACTTATCTGTACTCCTCAGTATTCTGTTTCTGTAAATAACTCGTCCAACTTAGCGTCCAGCATCTTCCTAGAACGCCTTACACCTTTTGCGCTAACTATTTATTCATTTAGTCTAGTGCACATTCCCACTACTCCATTTCTGAAGAAGGTCGCTCTCTCGCTTAGCCTGGATCATGGCATCCACGGTTTTATACTACTTCCTTTCGTTCTATGATCGGTGTCCAGTTCAAATTAGTCCCCTGCAATTATGCCCAAGAAAACCGTCAGGATTTTAGCGCTTCAGTAAGGTCTTCTCCGAGTGGTCGCTCGAATGTGTTGTACATAGTTAATAACATTTCCCCGCTCCGCAAGACAGTGCTGAACTCAGCCGGACAAGCGTACCTCCTTCCCTGTGAGCAGCTACCTTGCATTGTTCAGCTCATTTGAAGTCCGCAGCCATTTGGACACCCAAGCCGCTTGTTGACTGCGTCACCTCGACTGTGATTGGCCCATTTTACCACATGACCGTCACTCGCACCGAAACTCTGGTTAGCAGATGCCCCTTGTTTTCTTCCAAGGGCCTACCCCATTTGTTTGCCCGGACAACTAAGTACGGCAGGCCCCTTGCTAGTTCATCGCAATCTCCTGACCCCGCAAGTTTCACGTCGTCCACAAGAACGAAACACGTTAGTGATAATTCTTCCTCTAAATCATTTATGTGGATAAGAAAAAGTGGTGGACCTGAAGCTGACCGTTGAGGTACTCCGCTGGTTAACTGTGCTGCTTTTGACCTGCGTGCTTCTACTATTACATGAAGCGTCCTGTTCTTTGGGAATGCTGATACCCGCTTGTGCATTCACCCTTCTATCCCAAACGTCTCCAGCTTCCTCATCAATAGGCCGTTGTCCATCGAGTCAGAGGCCTTGCTGAGGTCCAGGTATCAAACTTCGACCATCTTGCACTCGTCAAGCTGGCCTTTGACGTTTTCTGGGAATATTAAAGGGTTTGAAAGACAGGATATACCACTCAGTAATCCGCGTTGTGCTTTACCGCGCAACTTGTGGTTCATTAGCTATTTATATAGATGTTCCCTTGCCAGTCGTACTTGCAGAGAATGCACGTGGGGCTGATCGCCATCGTGTATTCCCCTTCACCCCTCAGAAGCAGGGGTCCCACTTCATTCCTAAGCGAAGCTTTTGACCGAACTTGTCCACGGTAGCTCTTGAGTTTCGTTTGACTTCTCTATCTAATGCCAGTTCAAAGGTCCTCTTTGTCTTCCGTTGAAATTTTCCTGCCGAGGTTCTATCCTCTTTGTAGCATGACAGGGCACTAGTCACCGGTGGACTTGAAAATCTGCAAGCTGTCCTCTTCTTTCTCTCCCGCTTTGGACCGCCGGCGTCCTTCAAGCTGGCTTGCCTTCTCTTTCGTGGGCAAAACTGCCCTGCAGCTCCGGAAGGCTCCTCTTGATCCTCAGCCACTTTTTCTCTGCTCCAGCTCCCCTCCTCTGTACCACCCAGTCTAGTTCTGTAACCCTAGTCCTGAGTTCCCTTACGTTTATCCTCTGAAATGTTTTACTCGATTTTCCTATGGCTTTCGCTTTTCTGGGACAAAGGGAAAATTTATTGGTCGCTTGACCACTTTTGCCTGAAGGTGTCGGCAAATCTAACCCGTCTATGTCATTTTCGTGCATAGTGATCAGCAGGCCAAGGAGAGAAGGCTGCTGTCCAGACCTGTATCTCGCTTTCATCCAGTGTGCCGAATCAGAGGTTTGCATTGCATCCAGTTGAAGAAGTCCTCCTCCGCTCCACCCGCAACGCAGTTACCTGTCGTCCAATCCACTCCCGGCACGTTAAAGTCTCCCACTATCAGTGGTCCGCTTGCTGATGCCAAGAGCTACTTTAGTGCCTCCATCAACCTTTTGCTCTCTTCTGGCTTTGAGTTCGGGCTTCTGTGTCCACGTGCGTCAGCTGTCCTCCCGTTAGGCATCCCTACAATTATTGAACACATTTGAGTGCTTGCTGCTTACTAGATCAGCCCTGATTCCATGTGCAATTTTCCTTCTCTGACCAGGAAGGCTGCTCCACCACCTGTTGTGCAATTTCCCCCTTCACGTCAATAAACGAGATAGTGGTTATGCACTCCGTGTGGGGTGTGATCGTCTTGGGACGGTAGGGTCTCTGAGACCGTGAACATTTCAGCGTTTCAGTGAGCGGCTCTGGCGGCCAGTTCCGCCCACTTGTTTCTTACGCTGCACGCTTCAGTGTATAGGACCGCTGTGGCCATCTCGGTCGCAATAGCTCTTTCCCCCCCATTTTACGTCTTGCCTCCGGTGGAGTACCCGGGTGGCTGCTACGCTTTTGCTCCTGTATAGTCTGCTGATTTGTCCCTATGACTTATTTTCTCGTCAGGTTGGAATCCTGTGTAAGCCTCATGGGCGTTACTGCACCAAATTGTGTTTTATCGGTCCGGATGTTCTTATGATGGGCGGCCTAGGACTACTTTGGTATGCCACTCAGATCTCCCACGACTCGCCTTCCAGTTCGTTTTCAATCACAATCACTACTTGGCAGTACTTGTTTAGTGCGGTACATTGGATGTAGGTCCTGGTTTGTATTACCGAGCGTGTTCCCAGAGAACCCCTGAGTTGTGGCGACGTCTTTACTTGCCTTTCTTTTAGGTTGCTCTTTCCTCGTGCTCTTGCCCCCACTTATGAGGCATCAGGCACGATACCATATCTTCCCATTGTTTGGTTAAAACTTCCCCCAATCTTGCTAGCGGCCAGTTCCTGATGTTCAATTTCACGAACTCAACCAGGGTTGGTCTAAATGGTCCTGTTCGTAATCCAGACCCCGGTTGCTTCAATACGCCGACCCTATGAACTATCCTTATTCCTACCACTTGAATAATGCCTACAATCCTTAGCGGATCACTTACCCTCCTGTTATCCCAATCTCTCCTCGCTTTAGATTCCCTGATGGTCGGTCCCCCATGGTTCAGTATGAGGACGTTGCGGCATTTCATCGTGCTGGGTTTCCCTACAGCACTCATCTGCCGCATTTCTTTTTTAATACCTACTTCTGGCGCTCCAGGCTTTTGAAAATTGGGCTTGCTGTGCCCTCAGGGGCATCTGCCGCTTGTGGCTTATTTGTGGTCTTGTTCTGCTCCGGGGCTGCTTTTGTCGCGCCGCTTGAATTTCGCATTGAGCATAGAGGTTTTGCAACATTTAGTTTACCTGTGAATCCCTCAGCCCGAGTCCCTCTAGCCTTCTCACTGCTCATCCCTACTACATCTGAGAAAGAGAGTTTAGAAGGCCCCTCTGCCTCCAGAATTCTACAACTTCCTTTGGTTCTCAAACTTTCTCTCATCTACTTTCAGTTAGTTGGTGCGTGGTAGCGAATTAAATACCTGCCTTGCGGTGGCCTTGCAGTGAAAGCACACCCATTGGATCCTATTACTTTGACAACACTTCGAGTAATGCCCGTCTGGGATCCCCGAGCACTTTGAGTGTGCCCATTGCCGGCACCCGTCGCTCTCCATCCCATTTGGCACTCGCTTCGAACAGGCTTCAGACAAGCAGGGATGAGACACATTTTGCATGGTTTAAACGAAACACAAAATAGTGCCTTGACTCACGTCTGCCTTGGGGTCTGGGGTCTTGAATTCTCGAGGTGATACACAGGTAGGATGCTGAGGCTCGGGCGGTCCCGGATCTTGTGATCATCCTGCGATTACCCCGTTACCTCAATCCACTAGAGGCGTGATGTTTCTTATTTTGGTGGACAGCATACAAGACGCAAGATATGGGTATACATTTTGATAAATGCAAGCAGCAGCGTCAGCAATGTTGCGGACAGCCGCAGCTCCAGTTAGTGTAGCATCCCCCTGGTCCACACTACGCTAAGGGATCGCTAGACTGATAAGTACTTTCGCGCCCCCAGTTCTCACAGGCATAGCAAAGGTCCTCCATGGTTTGATAATGACTCAAGTGGTGCTGTTCGCGGTACGAACAGTGCATGGCAACGATATCGGTATACGGGAGACGGGTGCTGGTGGTATAGAGCCGCCCGAATAGTGTTCGCCTGTGAAAACAGAGAAGAGAGACTTTTTTGAAAATACTATCGTCATCGTCACACAAACGAGGTCTCGCGGTAATTCTATAGTCGGCTTCCAAGACTAGGTCTCATATGGGTGAGGTCTACGCCTCTTCCAGAGCAGTTCTCAGTGTTATACACCGATCATTTGGCCGGCTGAGTTCCGAGGCCTCCCAATCATTATATGCTTCCTGTGTTCATCCGAGACTGAAACACGGAGGTGCTGCAGCTTTGTAATTGAAAGTTGAAGTCTAACTTTAAGAACTTCTAGTAGGTAGCATTTACCGTCAGCCCAGATCTAATTCTGACGGTTTCCTGCAAATTATCGAGGCACTCAACTTAATGAGTGATCCTACAATGGCCCCAAAATTGATAGCAAAGACTTTCGTGCGCCAGAAGCATGCTGGACATCACTCACAGCACAAGCCACTTATTGCCTTTTTTGCATTCAATTTACCTCGGAGGGTGTAAGCAGCACGTCAAGTCCCCAGCTAGGCCCGATCACACTGTTGACTTAGTCTTGTCAATAGGATTAACCCAGGTTATACCAACAGTTCAGAATAACCTACCCGGGGGTGATCACGCAACTTTCCACTGCTGTTCCACAGTGCCTATAAAATATAACAGCCTACGCCCCCGCATAAACCGTATCATAAGGCTAACTGGAAACTACTGCCTTCTCTGGTTCCCGGAAAATATTGGAACACCTTCTTTTCGAGTGCAGATCCTTAGCTGGTGGCAGATCAACTCTAGTCTATCTTTGAACGAAGCCACAATCTAATAACTCTGTCACAAGGATCGTCAGTTTGCCCCAAGGGCAATAAGCTGTTGCATCTTAACTTAAAGTTAAGTAGACTCCGAAGCTTTTATTTTAAAACAAATGACTTTTCACTGTTTTGTACGCTGAAGTCCTTCATCTGAAAGGATGAAGCTGTACTTCGAGAGCTAAATACTACAACAGGAACACAGGGCCTCAAGTCATTCTAAGAAATTTGAGATTTTTGCAAAAATGATGAAATCGAGGAACCCCAAGCAAACTTAATCTGTCTATTCTTTCTCTTTCATCTACACGTACCTCGACAAACCACTGGACTTAGCAAAAGTGCTAAACACTTTTTTTGCTTCCTCCTTAACTATTGGTACAGAACCATTTTTCTACAGTCCACCAGTACCCTCATATGAGCCCCCTTCCTCTGTAACACTCCTGCCCTCCAAGATGGAAACTTTAATTTCGAATATCAAAATGTCTTTCCGCCCCAGATCGGGCCAGCTACCACCAGCCATCTTTAAGGTGGGCGACCCAGATATTCCAGTTCCCCTATGAAATTTGTTCAATTTATCTATGAGGTTTAGCTGGTAACCTATACAGTGGAAAACCTAAATTATTATTCCAACCCATAGAAAGAGAACACGGGAGGACCCGGCCAACTACCGGCCCGTGAATCATACCCCAGCAGTATCGACGGTTGTGGAAAGATTGACAAAAGGTAAACTAACAGATTACCTCCTAAAAATCATCTTATAAGTGAGCTTTAGCAGAGTTTATTAAAACGTCATTCCTGCGCATTTTGTATGACCGACTTTCTGAACCCTATTATGATAGCTGCCAATGATGGTGAGGCAGTGATCTCAGACATGTCTAAAGCCTCCGACCGGGTATCTCATATTCGTCTTTTGTCAAAGGCCAATACATATGGCTTTGCTGACACACTACATGTCTGGTTAGAATTGTACTTGTCCCCGCAAAGTCAGGTGACATACGGTGATGGCACAATTTCCACACCTAGCCCTGTAACCAGAGGTGTGATCCAAGGCGGTGTACTGGGCCCGTTGTTGTTCCTGATGTACATGGATGATATATTTATCGTGGTTCACCATGGAACTCCGTTTTTATTTGCTGATGATGTGAGTTTGTTGTATAACCCCGACCATAATTCGCTGGGTAATACTGTAGCGAAAATATCGGAGGACCTTCAGATGCTCAGTTCGTGGTGTACCGATTGGGTAATGAAGTTCTTGGCGGACAAAAGCTGCGTTCTAACATACAAGTGTCATGTCCCTCCCGTAACGTTTAGTATAGGTGGTCATCTGATCCCCAACAAATCTTCGGTACGCAATCTGGGCATGTACTACTCCTGTTCGTTTAACTTCCCGGAGCACACAGACTCTCAGATTGCTAGGTCCGGCTGGATAGTAAGACCGGTTCACAAGGGATTCTGCTTGCGTGAAAGTGAACTCACTGTCTATACAACACACGTTAGACCATTGCTAGAGTATAGTTCGATAGTTGGCTCTAACGTGCACCAGATTGACGGGACTGCCATAGAAAACGTCCAGTGCACCTTCACTAAACAAATAGTAGGCTATTCGTGTAGCCGCATCTATTAACAGCTTTGTGACCTGCTACACATCGAAACTCTCTGGCTCCGGGAGGTAAAAAAACACTTATCCTTTTTCCTCTCAATAATAGAATAGAGATCCTGCAAAGCCTCTCTTTGGTACGGAACCCACAAAGGATTAAGGTATTCGTTACGACACAGCAGTCAGTCGGTCATTGTACCGTCTTCGAAAATCAGCCTATAGTCCAGTTTCTTTTTTGTAAAATATTCACAAAGGTGGAATAAGCTCCCACCAATTGTCCGTGCCATAGGCCACTTACCGATATTTAAGGAGGAATTAAACAAATTGCCTAAAGTACTGACACTCGTATCCAGCAACGATCCGTACACTTTGGAGAAGCGAGCTCATGGAGTTGGTTTAGGTTACTGACACGCGGGTCTGAGTCAGGGGCAAGGAGACCCACGTACCACACAAGTTATCTTATATCACTCAAGTCTTAATAATGATCCGTGTAAAACCTTGTGTTTTGCAAGGTCAAACCATCCACCAAGATAACACCCACTGAAAATGGCTACTTTAACCGTAGGTCTACAGCCTCTTTCTTGCCTGTTCCATTTACTGGGTTCTCCATAGGAGGAAGCTAAGTCACAGTTCTTATAATTGAAGTGGCTCGTCGAGGAAATCCAGCCTGCAGTTATGTCGTCACGGGTGCTGGTCCCATTAGCTACCCACACACTATCCCCAGATAATTTGCTTCCTAGTCTTCGCGCAGAATTTCGCTTCTTATTCTGCAGAGTATTTACTCCAAATCCAGTCTGAACCTCATCTCTGAATCTCGTAGCTCTTGCCTCCCCAAAGTTTCACCGTTCAATTCATCCATCCTACGTGCCATAGCCCCAGCATAATCGTAATTAGCTTACCTATCGGATATAACTTATAATAATAATAATGGTATATCTCTAGACCGTCGTCGAGAGGCACGCATGTAAGCGTGGTCAGAGTTTACGATATCACTGAATGAGATGGGGAATTCACAAATTTGAAAGAGGGATTCGCACATCGCAGCAACAATGGACTAAGGCTCAGGGGAGCTTAAATGAAACAAAGCAACAAGAGAATACACGGTGGGTACGAATTACTTTCGAGTCAAAATCGGCAATAGTGATGAATCGGCCGGATGCAGGAATGTTCAGACGGACATTGGCTTAGGACGCATGAAATACAATATTCACAAAAATGACGCGAGAAAATGGTCAGCAAAGCAAACTCATGTTCACCCTAAAAGGTAATTGGTGTTAGGACAAAGGATGCAGGGAAGAATTTCATAAAGGTTTGCAGAGGAATACTAATTTCCATAGATTTGTTGATATGAAAAGAAATAGCACCCCCTTAAAAGATGAGACGATTTCCGTGAGAAGTAGTGTGTGTCATCTGGTGTCGGCAATTCGAAGCTGGTGGAAGATGGATGAAGTTCCAGGAAGAAATAATCAGCAATCGAAATGCCGTGCCCACAAGGAACAAAATAAGACAAAACAACGATGAAAACTTTTGCAATAGGCCGAGCTGTGCAGGTAAATTTGCGAATACGTCATTCTGTTGGGTTTCTCGTGGTTTTTTCTTGTCCTTGTTGGGCTTTTTGGGCAAGGGTTGGCTATGGTTTTTGTTCGCTGCTTCATCGTGGGAAGGAGGAGGGCAACGCCTAATCTGGACCGATCACCATTTAATTAGGAGTCCTCGCACGACGGTTTCGACATCGGGAGGGTCTAGTGGTGGGAATTCCTCAGTAAGCCTCAGAGGGGCATATGCTGCAATACCAGGACTTATTGTGAGCGAAACTCGGCGGCTAGATCGTATTCGCGGTAGCCGGCCTTTGTTGCGGTTGCAGACGGGTAAAGAAAAAGATAAGCTGTCTGCGCAATATACTACAGCCAGGCAACGTAATGATCTGGTGGTTCTGAAATTTAAAAAGAGAGTATCGCAGTCTGGGAGATGTTCCGGCCGACGATTAGCGTGAGCATAATGACAGATAAGAGTACGGAGGTTAGAAACGAGGCACATTGGTCTTAGTGAAATGAGGAGTCTGTGTACTGTGATTCGGTGTTCGTGAGGGCTAACTGCGCTTGCACTGCTAGACAAAGTTATTGATTACCGATTCGGCCGTTCACCGGGAAGTCTTAGCTTTCGGGGTTAGTAAAGCCGCGGGGGTGCATTTGGAATATAGAGCGTGATGGCTAAGTGAGGAAGTAGTTGGGCACACGAAGAAGCTGAATGGCAAGTTTGCATAATAGGTCCAAATGATATATGACAAACTTAGTTTCATTTATTCCATCATTTTCTGCAGCAATCTTCCGCCTGGATAATATTCATCTAACTTGGAAACTATACCCCTAGGCCTAGGGCTTCCTTCCTGCCCGCCCCATGTACTAGATTTGACGTTGAGGGAAACGCAGTCCCGATTCTTATCCCTTATCTACATTATACCAAATTCACTTTACCCGATCCAACCTGGGCTCATTCCCCTTCTCTTATTTCGCTCTGGCATTTAAACCTAGAATCCCATTCTTGCTACCACCAATAATCACCAAATCATCTTTATCCCTCTTCATTGTCCTCGCCATTTTTAGTGCTCCTGTTCTCTCTCATCCGCCAGTAGCCCGCATTTTTTAAAAGTAGTTCCAATTTCTAGGTACCAGAGGTTTCATTTTACCATTGACCGTTGATCCCCAGCTGGAAGCAACCCAGAATGGGCTATTCTATTTTTGTTTTTACAGACAACCACTGACGGGTATTTTCCCCTTCGATGGCTCGACATAGTACCTGGCCCACATTTCCGGCTGAAAATTTGATAGCTGCCCGTCATCTCGTCACAACCCCATTGACCCTGCCCTCCAGGGTCCCTCGGAACATGGTAGCAAGCTCCTGGACTGTTCGATCTCTACAACTATGTGACAGCGTTAATATCTCTCGTGCAAACCCCGCTTGTGAGGGGCTCGGTCAGATCCACCGTTTCGGCCGACGCGCATCGGGCTTGGAAGACGTCTGTAACAATGTTCGGGCGCAGATAGGATGGCAAATTGCACCTCATGTCACCAAAAATGGTTTTCAGGTAGGGCGTCCAGCACGGCCAGCCTCACCCACCAGCTCCGGGTGCTGCAAAAAACACGATTTCTACGCCCGAGATGCTGCAAAAATGCAACTATCCCCTCCAGTTATCACCGCTTTTCCATTGTACTCGTCTCCATCTTCTCCATCATAACTTATCGCCCTTTACGCCCGGCTAGGCTTACTTTTATTTAGCACATAATTACCGTGGGCTTAAAAGACCGTTACCTTTCATGATCCTTTTTTCCGAGGTTTCGTGCCAAACCACTCATCTATCTCATCCGCAAGCTTTACCAATCCCCTAGATGAGACCCACCCCTACTATCACATTTACCAATATATTTGAAAAAAGTCGCACTCAGTGTTGCCAGACGGTTCCGATCCAAAGTGTCCGAACAGTTTATTTCGCTGAGGAATGTTTGTCTCCAGAGCGTCCTAACAGTCGACGATACTGAGACAGTTTGCCCTCTCTATCAGTCCTTCTTTTCGCCTACACGACAGTAGCATTACAATGTCCCCACCTTGAAACGATGCATACCCTGCTCAGGTATCACATCTGGGAGACATCCGTATAGAAGCTTTCTGATGTTTCGCCATCACATGATCCATCTTTTATAAAGAACACCAACAGATAGTATTTTACCCGTCATTCACGTCACCACCCAACTTCGCAATCGTATTCATCGGTTGTCTGATGTTATCTTATATCCGGTATTCTATCTTGGTGAATCTTCTCAGACAATTTTGATCCTTGCAACTCTCTGGTTATCATGTTCAGCCCTTAGATAACGCTAATCACTACGTAAATACTTGTTATTTGAATACTCATCTCCCTTGCAAACCGTGTATCCGCGACTATCATGGGTGGGCATCACAAATTGATCTGTCACCTAGTTCCCATTTCCTTGTTGGAGCATCACATTCCACCCTTCTGAAAGTAAAGAATCTGCTCAACTATCACATGTTTACATCCGGCCACTTCCTCCACCATCACCTAGGCAATCTCTCTCCACAGATGAGTACTCCACTTGGCATTTAATTGACTCAGCTGATAATCTTCGAAGGATTTTTTTGTTTTGTGTCCGCAATTTCGCTCTTTTCGTCGACTTATTTCCAATTCTGATCCGTTCTGTACACCGCGGAGCGCTGTGGTTGGTTCATGACTCCATTGCAAACTTCTTTTTCCTCAAAGAAAAAAACCTTCCATCGGTTCTATTTGATTTTCTTGCTGCGCAGTCCTTCTTTTTTAATACTTGAGCAAAAGTCTACTACTTTCAACCAGCTCCATCCGGACTCGGCGGGCTTGGCCGCCCGACCTTGTGTTCAAATTCGCCGGGCGCCACCACAAACAGTAACTCAAATACCTCCTCCCATACCACATAGAGTGCACGTACCTAAATCACCCTCCTGGAATTCGGATTCTGCTTCCAGTTGAGTCGTTTGACCTTGCTTTGCAGTATTCCCCGAGGTTACCCGAAATAAACCATCATCATCATTTTCAATATCCCTGCACCGTCAGCGAGATGGTGAAACTCAAGGAAATGCAACGCTCTGCGGCGGGACTCGTCAGCGGCTTACTTAAGTCCGGCTACGAGGATCTTGTGAGGTCTCTTGATCTCTTCTCCTAGTACTATCACGAGCTCGTGGAGACATAGTTCGTCTAGGGAAGGTGGTCCGTTTGACTCGGGCCCGGAATTGCAAGCAGACCTCTCCTTTTCGGATGAAAGACGGGAAGCGAGGCCATTCCCTGACACTAGTGAAGCTTTCGTCGACAGGCCTGCCACTAGTTTGTCATCTTCCGCGGAGGACGACCAATCCTTGAAACACGTCACCGGCGCCAACGTTTGAGGAAAAGAATAAAGCCCGGTTCAAAAGGCTCCTCGATGTATATATATATATATAGATGCATTGTGGGGAGAGGGCGGACTCCTAAACGCAAGCCTACAGGGTCACTGCGGAGGGGCTTACACAGGATGTTTCCCCTGCCTTCGGTCATGGAGGATAAGGAATGAAGACCTGAATGTCACTGGCGGGCTGGAAGATAGTTACCTAGATAACGTGACGATGGGAATAATAGGAAGCTTTCAAAATACAAATCTTGACAGTGTCTAGCATTTGATATTGCCAGTGAACCGGAAAACGGACCACCGACCAGCACGAAGGTGCTCAGGATAGCAGTCCTTCCTGCATTTTGCTTCTTGTACTGACGGTCAGCTGAAAGATAGATCACAGCACAGTAATGAAGAGCATTTCATTTAGCATGAGCGGTGCAAACTATTCTGTCCCGGAAAACATATCGACGTCAACCAGCGAGTGGATTAAGTTCAGACATGGCTTGGCGTAATGTAGTCAACAAAAAGCTGACAGAAAAACTTTTAAATTAAATGGAACAAAAATGTCACAAAGTTGTGCACAGTGAGAGTGCATTTCGTGACGCCGCATCGCTACTTTTGGTAAATCTTGTTTATATTGGTCATGTCTAGGTAATTATCATAATCATCATCATCGTATAGCTTTCAACAGCAGGTCAAGCCCCACTGACCACTGCCTCTCTCAACATATTGCACGCTGAATTAGAAAATATAAATATGCAAGATAGAGATGGAGTGGACCTACACAGGTGGGAGAAAGAAAAAATGCCCTAGTAGCCAACACACGGAATACACAGTCTAACTGTACAAACGGACATCGGCCAATCATTCTGACTCGACAGGAAGTGACAACACGGTCGCCACTTTTCGCGGTTCGCAGCCATTTCCTTCAGTGTCTTCAGCCAACTGGTGGAAAGGTCTTTTGGACCCCAACCACGAAGAGGTGAAGCATCTGCTTTCCCCAAGTTTGCTGTACATTTTCTCATTCCTCGCTGCCACGTCATCTGATGACCTCTACGTGGTATCTTCCACTCCCAAGAAGGAACGGAGAATAGGCCACGATATGGTAGACGTGTGTTTGACATAGGTAACACGTGCCCCAACCAACGAAGTCTACTAAGCTGGATACGCTGTGACAAAACGTTCTCCCAGTTAATACACAATACTCGCTTTCTGACCTCAGCATTGTTCACTCGGCTATTCCACCCAATCTTAGCGAAACTACGTAAAAATTGGTGGTCAAAAACCTCAATACGACGAATATCTTCAGCACGCAGACTCCAAGTCTCACAACTATACAACAAAACTGAACGCACTGCGGCACACTTTACACGACTTTTCAACTTTAGTGAAATATCAGGTCGCCGCCACAAGTGCTTCAGTCCAGTGTACGCCACTCGAGCCTTGGACATCCGTGTGCTCACCTTTACTACTGTGCTCCCATCCGTCGTCACGCTGCTGTCGAGGTAGGTGAAGTGGCCGACAACCCGAAGCACATCCCCGTCGAGCATCAAGCTTGGAATCGTTGAAGTCCATTCTTGTACCATCACCTTACACTTTGAGAGCGCAAAAAGCATGCCGAGTGGAGCTACAGCTCTCCCAAGTCTATCTAGTGCACGTTGAGCACGATCCGTGGATTTGAACAAGCAAACAACGTCGTCCGCGTAACCTAGGTCACATAGCTTTCCACTATTTTCTAATTCGACGCCTACATCCTAAAGATTTTGCAACGCACTCTCCATTATTTCGTCTATGACAAAGTTGAACAGGAATGGAGACATGGGACATCCTTGTCGAATACCACTGGTCGTTTCGAATGGACTGGATAGTTCACCGTAAACTCTTACGCGGCCAGAAGTATGAGAACACAATTATCCCAGTTGGTTCACGAACTTCTAGGGCATACTTTTTCGATGAAGAGTACTGAAAAGCGCTGTTCGATCAACTGAATCGAAAACGCCTTTCAAATATAAGAAAAGCTTTATTGTCGGTCGGCAGTGGGTGTGACGCGTTTCAAGTACTTGTCGAAGAGTAAAAATCTGATCGATGCATCCTCAATCTGAGCGGAATCTGGCTTGCCGTTCCCGGGCATTCCTCTCGCCAGCCGGTGTAAAACGGTACAGCAAAATCGAGGCTATCACATTTGTGACCATCGGAATTAGGCTGATCCCACGATGGTTAATACATTCATTGCGTATTCCTTACTGAAGATGGGAACAATCAAAGACTCGCCCCAGGATAACGGAATACTTTCCTCGTTCCAAATGTTACGGACCAAAATGGTAAGTGATTTTATCAAAACATTTCCGCCCAGTTTGAAAAAACTGAGGAAGTTCGTCGGGACCTGCCGCTTTCCCAAGCTTGAGTAATCAAATGCTCTGCTCTAATTCCACTTCCGATGGGGGCCCAAGTGACACCACCCAAGGAGTCGCAGTTTTTGACAAAGGGGTAACTATGCTAGCGCACCGCCAGCTAGACTATTCCTTGAAGTATTCAGCCCAACGGTCGAGCCTTTGCTGCTTGCCGTGAATGGGCTCTCCATTTCTATCTCAAATCGTTTCACTGACCTGGATGCGTCGTCCACCGGTATCACGAAAAAGTTTGAACAGTCTGACTGTTACCTGAAGCAGCTGCCATTTCCATTTCTCCGGATAACTTGACCGACCAATTTTCGCGACCCTTCTTAAAGGTCTCCGTAACTTGCCTTTGCAGCTTTTTCCGCATCCAACCGATCTCCTCACGGTTTGAGAGCTGACGCTTTTGCTCTATTATACTCAGCGACTCTTGCGAGATCCAGTGTCTTTTTTGGACAACGGATCCAGGACCACAGGTAAAACCTGCTGCAACGTTCATCGCCTGTTTGGTACGAGCCGAAGTCCTATCTACACTACTGCTCGTAGTAGATCCTAGCTCATGTGCTAACTTCTGCTCATAACGAGTGCATACATCTGGATCACACATATGTTGCACGGCTAACCTGGTTTGCGGTTTGCGACGATGACCATGGAGCTGGAGAGGTAATCACAATAAAACCAATGCATAGCTCGACTCTATGTACATGGACCATTAAGATCTACAGTTCTGAACAGAACCGCACCACCGGTAGCTTACGGCGATATGATCAATTTGACTCGGGGTACCTGTAGAGTTAGAGCGCTATGTTGCTGTGCGACTCGAGCTGTGTGGGAAATTGGTGTTAGACAAAAACAATCGATTGTCTGCACAAAACTGGAGAAGTCTATCCCTGTTATCTGTACGATCAGCAGGTAAAGCACAGCGCCTACCTAAACAGGCTTCTGACACACTAAGTTTGCCAACTTGTTCATGGAAGTCACCAGCTAGCACTACAATGTCAGAACCTTTACTAATGCAAACGATGGTGGCAAGTCCATCAGAGAACCCATTTTTCTGAGGGTCTGAGCTGCAGTCCGTTAGAACGTACGGCGAGATCAGAAGCAAACTGAGCCTACCACAATTATCCTTTGGAAAGCCAACCGACTTCTGGAGTCTCAGAGCACATAAACGACTGTTAACAGGGATGCAGTCTAAAGGGCAGCCTCGGCCTGCTCAGACAAGGTTATTCCTACACCACGTTGACCCACAGCTCGGGCTGCTCCGTCCCCGGAAGTGCACGGATAATACCTTGATGAGATACCAGAAGCAGTTAGTTGAATTACACTGCTCGAATCCTGTATACGCGTTTCACTTAAGCAGCGGACATCAATCTTCAGAGAATCCATTGTGAGGGCTAGGCATACTTGCTGACCGGGCTGCATGAGAGTACGCTCTTTGGAGGAGCTGAGAGTCAGAGGCTGACGGGGCTTGGGGAAATGTGAGTTACCAGACAGGATTATTCCCGACACTAGTTGACAGTGAATCGTTGCGAGTATAGGCCGTGTTATCAGTGGCAGCATTATGGGTGGATAGATGGAGCAAAGAGGGGTAGTTAGGGACATAAGACAACGGTTGAGTAAAAGAGAGGAAACTCTGAGCAGTAGTCCACTTGTCACTACCCACCCACCCTGCTCGATGCAATGGGCAGCGGGGTCTTGGTTGTCCTGCGCGACGATTGTTGCAGTATGGAATTCTTTGTATTCGTGCAGTTCATGGGAGATGTTGGACGGGTACTGCTAGGGTGTCCAGCCACAAAGCAGGAGAACGATTAGGGTTCCCTACCAAAGCCTTTAGTTCTTACGAGAACCTACCCACAAGGCAGCGGGACGGCTTAGTGGAAGCCCATTTTCTTGGATCAATTATTCTTCCATTGATTTCACCCATTGCGTTGCCAGCTCAGATCGATCCCCAACCTGGAGGACCGGGAGACTGGACTTTGTCTGACCTCTACCCATTGACCTGTCAGGAATGGTTGCATCTCCGACTTAAATAAGCCATCATGTATAGCTCTTTGTGACATAGAGGCGCGCAAGCCAGCACACCACGTCAAGGTGCAGTCTCGTCGTGATGGCCTTGGTAGTTAGCTCTTCAGTTGTTGGCTTAGCCGCTGCTGCTTGTTGGTTGAGTTAATAGCCATATATAATCCGTCGCGTCGTGTTCAGTGCCTGCTTGCCACTTCCTTCCCGCATTTACCTGTTCTCCATATGCAAGGAGGCCTAGCCGAAGGTTCGGTTTAGTTCAGTGAAGCTGTCAGGGAGATATTCCCCAATTAGGATGCATTCAGATCCACTTTTCGGGACTTCCAGTCAAACACTTATTCGAGCTTTTGCGTATGCGAATCCTGAACACAGTAAGTGGTGAGCAAGTGTGGTGTCATTTAGCCACCTGGTATGCAGTACCATTTCATCAGTTATGAGGCCCGTTGTCACACACATCCATCAAAGATGGAGGTAGAATATTGATATGGGTGTGCAATAGGGTATGCCCTGAAGACAGCGCCGCATATTTTGGGTTCTCGCCCGCCACGAAAGGCCAAAGTTCCGGAGAGCCCCACGACTTGACAAGCACCTCGATGCCGTATAGGAGCATTTGGGCTGCACACGCCACCCGGCAGTATCTGCTTCACCGTAATCACGTCACTGGTAGGGTAGAAACTGGAAGCAGGCATATAAAAACTGGTCTGCCCCGCAGTTTATCGATACACAATGTGTCCAAAAAACCCCCGAACGCAGTGAGTCACTAATGGACGTTCTTAAGCATCGGCTTGCAAGAGAATGGATGGCTTCCCTTAAGGATGCAGTCTATCTTAGGTAGGCTGACTACGTGTGCAGGCAATGTGCCTCTAAGGCATTTTGTTGGTCACACGGTTTCAGGCATCACACCGTCAGGTGCGACAAGCCTAGTGGCAACTTCCAAAGGTCGAAGTCGTGGAGTCAACCTAAAATCCGGGAACCCACAGAGTAACTGCTGATTCGTTCATCAGTGGGCTCTGCCTTGTCGGCATTCACTTCAAACAGCGAGGGATACAGGATTTCCCAGTAATGACATAAATCTGGGCCGTTGGGAACTGCCAATATCGGGAACACATTTTCATCGTTTTTAAGCCCAAATTCGGTCGTGAGCGGAGAAATTTAATCGCGAATCCTAAAAACACTAAGCTGGCAACTACTGATGACGCCTTAAGGATCTCGGGGTAGTTGCGGGAAGCTCAGGTGGTGAAAAGTTTAGGCATATAATAGACCTCGTTTACAGTCTATCTTGTAGGCTAGCTCAAAGTCCCAGTCCACGGTATAACTAACAGGAAGTTTCCAAGCCCACGGAAACTGTAGAAGCTGATTCAAGTGCAAGTGCGCTGTTGGTTCCAACAAAAATACTGGCTAGCAGTAGTCCATCGGTAGCTAGCAGCAGCTGTTGCAAATCGTGGTCTAGACGAAAATCGGCCTTGAGAGATAGGATTGCGGCCGATAAAGACACCGTTATCATAGAAAAGCCGCTGCAAGCCTAGAGCTTCCGTCGGTTGCACGCCAACACCTCGACTTTGTTCAGAAAGGCGGGCAAATGTTGACATGTGGATCCAGCGGCTTCACCGATTAGGAAGGACATTTGCGAAGTACGCAAATTGGGGTACCCAACAGTGGACATTGGAGAGGACTTTCGGTGGGTGCAGTGAGGCTCCTGTGAGCTTTTAGACCATTTTCGGTGCGCAGGATTCAGAAGCAATAAGTACGAGCACGCAACCTGTCAGGCTTATAAAAGAAGTTCGAGAGCGGCTGGTGAACATGTCTCCTATTCGGTCCGGCAGCGAAATACTGACGATATCCCCTCTATCGGACGAATAGAAAAGACGCAAGTCGGGTCACAGATGCAAGGTGTATTCTATATATCGTAACGCCGAAACATTACCGATACGAGAGACACACCGAACGATCAACGAAGCAAAACGCGACGGCTGTGCAGAAAGCGAACCGCGGGCGTGTACAATCGGCGAACGACCGAAAGTGGAAGTGATTTAAAACGAGGTCAACGGAAACCTCAGAAAAGTCAGTCCAGTAAAACGTACGCGACCGGAGAACACTATGAGGTCGATGTCAAACGTCGGAAAATGTCGTTGAGAAAAAAGGTCCAAAATGGTGTCCAGAAAACAATCATTTTCTCAGAACGATGGAGGTCATTACAGGCTGAACGACGAACACGGAGTACCACTGGGCTGTCCACATGGTCCCAATGGGGCCACCATATTTTGTTTGCCGTGCTGCTTCCATGAAGAAATTTTGTCGTTGCTTTCCCAATTCTCTTCTATGTGAGTCTCATTTCAAGCATACGACCGCGGGTATTTCAGCTTCATTTAGCGGCGATCATTTTTGTGAGTATATCTTCTTGTGAAACGAACTGCACGGGTATAGCACGTAGGAAAATTCGTTCTTTGCCAAACATTCAGCGAAGTTCGACTGACCTTCGATAGCTTCACGGGATGGAAAGGAAGTTATTTTCGATTCCATCCCTTAGCCATTTAACGTAAGTTACAGAGATCATATATGAGGACGTCACTGTTAGCAGGGAGAGTGGTTCTTTTTAGAGCCAAACAAGAGGACCAGCTATCGAGCTCAGTGATCCTTTGCTACCAAAGATTTTGAGGAGGGCTAATGGAGTGGGACTTAACTAAGTCCTTATTTTTGTCCGAGAAACTAAAACTCGTGATTCATAGTCTTGGTGAGGGGGTTACAAAACACATTGTGGAAGGTTTTATACATTACTACCTGCATCTAACAAGCGTCAGTCTGTTGGCCAAAGCAAAGCGGGAATTATGGTTAAATACAGTGTATATATCGTATATAAACAGAATACAGCGCGGCAAACGTTTGAAGGTAAACTCAAGACAAATTGTACTACCAAAGTCGGTCATGAAACAACCATTTGATCTACGCAAGTTGTGGAAAACCGCTCCAAATCCTGCGATGGTTTGCGTCGCCATTTACGCCATAAGTTAACCCTCAGGAGAGGAAAAAGATTGCATTGTGATCTACCTGTTACTGTATATACTGATATTCACAGGATGGGATAACGTGCACTGATACACCGCCAGCACGCCGTTCTGAGCCCCCAACACACGTAATCCCACTTCGGAGCTTCGGGTTTTGCCCCTTTGCGCTCCCGAGTGTGGTCGTTTCCGTGTCGCGAACTGAGGATCAAGGGCTGCAGAATCTAGACGAGAGCAGGCTCAGACTTAGCTTGAGAAAAACTGAAACTGGTGAGCTCGGACAAAAAATTCGTTCCACGAAGGACCCTTTTAAGTCATTGAACCAAATTTTTCCCTTTATATATATATATCGCCAAATAAAAGGTTAATCCTGACTAGTGCCACCATATTCGTGTTATATTTTTTATGCATCGATAAAATGAGTGTTCTTTCACGGTTGCCCATTTAGTTTTCATATAGTCCTTTACTTCTGCTATCCCGCTGCACTTATAGTAAGAAACGGGATGGTTCGTGACCTCACCATCTACACCGAGATATCACTCATGTTTTCATTGACGGTGCTACGCAGTTCTAGGAGAATCATCTGTAAAACTTCACTCCATAAAGGGTTATCACCAGCACGAACGGTTTGGGCCGCACTGGAGAGCCCAGAGGGCAAGCGCTAAAACTCGAATAGTCAGAGTGGAGTTGTGACAGTGGTTTTTGGGATATCAGCCTCGGCTGACGGGATTTTGTGGTGGTCTCTAACTGGATCGACGGGGCTGCTAGCTAACACCCAGAAAGGGAAGAAGCTATATCTTGAATCCATGGAGTAGTTTACTTATCTGGTGTAGCAGTTTGGTTTAGAGCTCAGTAGCCGCCGCATGGGCACTAGTCACCATTAGGCTTGGTAACCGTGGGAAAGAACGAGGCCCAAGGACTACTGGACTGCCGTATTATGCCTAAATCCAGCATGTGTCCGAACTCAGCCTCCGCTACGTGGAGTTTATCCGGTGCCTAGCCGTGGGGTCGGCTAACTGCCGGGAGTCCTTTGTCGCCAATATGGGAGTGACGTTAGTGGTCACCTCGAGAGGAGGCCCGGATGGCGCTGGCATTGCTGGGTAAGCTGGAAGGAGCTGTGGGTAAGGACGTTTGGCTCGAGGTTCGGTGTGCAGGGGCGCGATGTGATTCACTGGGGAATAAGGTAGAGGCTCTTCGGAGACTTAAAAATTTAAAATCGTTGAATCATGTTTTCGGACCGGTGAGTTTTGGTCGCACGTAGAAATCAGATACCCCAGGTACCATCTAGATTAGGCATCAGGTTTTCAGTCACCAGAAGCATTTGCGACCCTGCAGCGACTAGGACCACCAAGTTACCTGATTTCAGAAGCGGCATAGAATTGAAAGTAAATAATCCACCGGTGCATTTAAGTCAATGGCAGTTTCTTCACGGAGTGCCGAACTTGCTCCGGTGACTCTCATTAGCCGAGCCGTACCATATGCCACGGATCAGCTAAGACTAGTCGGCGGCTCCACATACACTCAAAACGGTAATTAAATTCGCCTCGAGTGGGAAACCAACTGTTTGAATGATGTTTGTTTGAGTGAACCTAAGCCTTTCCGGGCTCGACTCATGGCCAGATCTCGTTCCCCTCGCTCTGGAATCGAGGAGTGTCACCGACTCAGTGGTTCGACTCTAGCCAGCTAGCTTCCTCAGATCTATCAGTTCAATTGGACCCATAATGCGCCTCCTGAAACCCCGTCGGTATTCCCTCTCGTCGACTGAATTTGTGCGGCCCACCGTCGGAGTGGAAGGGCTCAGGAGATGACAGAAATACGCTCTGGCTACAGAAAGGGAAGTCTGTCAGTCCACAACTCTTCGGCTTCTTGCGTCAACCAGGAGGTCGTAATGGCCAAGGAGATCGGCTCTCAGCGTGTGATAGGGGATATCTGCTACTCAAAACACTCAGGGGAGGGTGCGGATTGGCGTAAAATCGGCATAAAAAGTTGCGGCCTTTAGCAGAAATGGCATCGCAGTTGGCAGCACAAAGTTATTGGACTAATAGAATGGTTGCGCCACCCGATTCTTTTGGAGTGACATGAGCTGCTGCGACGGTGTTTTTGTGCAGTTATTTGTGAATGATACCGTTTCACAACACCGTCCATCCATTTTACCGCTTCAGTTATGCTAATAGGACTAGAAGCTTCAAGTGGTGCTCGAACATTGGTCAGTAATCTCAGTACTCAGAGCTCACAAGGGACTTTCTCCCCTAAAATATGCCCTGCCATCTGCTTTATTTCTCTCAGTAAAGCAATGTGCTTCTTGACACCTAAATCAGTCTCTTGGTATAGCGGCTTCAGTCTCGATGAATCAGACGGCAAGAGACCTTAGATTACCGCATCTTTAACTGCTGTTCGAGAGAAGTCATTGAATGTTACGTCGCGTATCTCAAAAGCAACGTCACGGGAAACATGATCAATTGTCCATAAGTAACGAGTGCGCTGGCTGGGGATCCTAAAGGTTACAGTTCTGCTTCCAGCATATGAAACGAGCGTTGCGAGACTGTCACGACAGAAAATACCGGGTCAGGCTCGCGGTCGTAGCTAACTATAAGTGCAGCGGGATAGCAGAAGTAAAGGACTATATGAAAACTAAATGGGCAACCGTGAAAGAACACTCATTTTATCGATGCATAAAAAATATAACACGAATATGGTGGCACTAGTCAGGATTAACCTTTTATTTGGCGATATATATATATAAAGGGAAAAATTTGGTTCAATGACTTAAAAGGGTCCTTCGTGGAACGAATTTTTTGTCCGAGCTCACCAGTTTCAGTTTTTCTCAAGCTAAGTCTGAGCCTGCTCTCGTCTAGATTCTGCAGCCCTTGATCCTCAGTTCGCGACACGGAAACGACCACACTCGGGAGCGCAAAGGGGCAAAACCCGAAGCTCCGAAGTGGGATTACGTGTGTTGGGGGCTCAGAACAGCGTGCTGGCGGTGTATACAGGCGTAGCAAGCGGCGCATACGCGTTCATCAACTGTTCAGATAATAAAATTCGTTGGTCCCCTAATTGCGTGTTATATTGGTGATGCCACAGCTTCAATAAAAGGCGGATTAGTGTTGGCTTGCGGTTTACCCCGAATTATATTGGTTATTTCATGGTCAGATGCAACTCACTCATTGTCTTACCCTTTCTCTTCCAGGGCTGATGCCGCACGAAGTTTCCGCCTTTCACAGGGGAGAATAATCCTGCATTTTGGAAGCTATGGAAGCCTGCCGACAGCACAACTACTAAAACGCACGATATGCTCTGGCCACGCAATGTCCTGTGTAGTCCAAAATCAACTCGAAGCCACTGGGAACCCCAAGAAGGCGGTTTCCTTTGACTTGCGTTGCGTGTAAAGGCGGCTTACCGGCAAGGCCACAAGCGGAGTGATCAGCCCGCAAATCCCGCTGATTGACCTGGTACAAGCGTAAGCACCGGCCGTAAGATATTTTAGTTGGCGAAGAACCCTGGATTTCTGAGGCTCTAATTTTGAAGTGTGAAATTGGTCTACCTAAGTTATTGTGAAATATGAAGTAGTTGCTAGATTTTAAGCGATCCACCTGTTGCAGTTGTGATGAGAAAAAATTACACAATTTTTCCTTCGTGAAAGTATTGTGATCAATCAATCTGTTGTCATTTATGTAGGCAGGAATATAAAATAAACTACGGAGGCTATTTGTATCCGATATTGCTTAAAAATGTGTGATTGAGGACATCCGAATATTTCTAAGTAACTTCTCACAAGGACAGTCCTCTCTTCCCATGGTCCCTAAATCCTTGATTTTGTGAAAACCTGGCCACTGGTGGTGGTGAGCGGCGAGCAGGATAATTGGATGAAGCAAAAATTGGGTCATATATTGAACGTCTTCGAAAAGCCTATACCACTTTGTGAAAAATTATTTTGCTTTTGCATGAACCAGACGCAATACCGGAGTTAATCTTCGACCCCGGCTTTTCGAGTCCTCCCCTTTTCTTGCGCCGTCTTTGGCGGTCATTTTCGTGGCGTTAGCTAAGTATAAGTGCTATATATTCTAAGGGAATTAGGTCCAGAGATAACTTCTGTGTAAACTGGAAACTAATTTTTTTAACATTGCATTCGTGTCCGAATCCAGTACTACGACAACTTTTTTTCAAACCATGTACTGAAGCATAATCCTTTGCGGGTTTTTTCAGGGCTATTACGCACAACCCTGTGCTGACTGGGCCCATTCTAGAAGCAGTTTTCCCTAATGTCGTGCCTCTAATGCTTTATTTGCAATCCAAAGCTGTGCCCTCTCGTGCATGCCTGTGGAACTTAAAAGCTAAATTCTTCTTGATTTATAATTGACGGTTTCTTCGTGGTCTTGAACGTTGCAAAAAAATCTCCAAATCTTGTTGAGAACAGACGAAGACTTCGGAGCAGCTCTTTTATCTCATATTTTTGTCCAGCCACCTCATTTGTGGCCCGCTCCTGGATCTTTTTCGAACGGTTCTTGTCCGCCTGATAATAAGGTGCACAAGCTCGCAAGAAGTACTCCGTGTGAGGCCCGACATTGGCTTGATAGACCGGAACGAATTCCGCCGCTCTGTACACGACGTAATGGATCTAACTACAAAGATCTCTATCCCGGCCACATTTGCTGCCGTGGTCCACTGCTTCGTCTTCCCTAAACTGCTTCCTGGTGAAACGCCGGGGCCTTCGACCTGAGAGACTATTTACAAAGACCCCGCAACATTCTCACTAGTAGTGGCATTTGTGGTCAAGCCTCGGCACTGGTTGGGGTTTAGTGGAAGGTTTTATTTGCTTGAACTTTTTATATCTATTTCGACCACGTTCACGTCGTCGGCAAACATAAAGGTAGGTTTGGTAGGCTCGGCCAGAGACTGGGTAATGGCTTGATGAATCCTATCCGGCAGTGCAGCTTTGTTTCTATTCAAAAGCCGCACCTGCACTTGGGCCTTTTCTACACTGAGCTTGGGCAATGGACGGGCATGCGTCCTCTCCGTTCTTCTAAGTTATTTACCGACCGGTATATGCTTCTGAATATTAACAGGACTCTGTTGGCCTTGTCTGCTTCGCTCAGAGCTAGTCACCGTGCTTCTTCCAAAGTTGCAGCACTTTCTGAGTCTGCGGCTGAACGTAGGCGTAGAACTGCTTTGGGCCAGTGCGGACGGATGCAGCTAACCAGTGCCCAAAAAATACCTTCCTACTATTTGGAATGCTTGAGCCCTGTTCCTGGCCATCTTGAAGCTGTTCCCTACCACCTGAATTCCGTGATGCTTGAGCTCCGCCCCGTAGTTGCCTAATAATAATAGCATATTTCTCGGCCGTGGTCGAGGTGCATGCGCAAGCGCATGATCACGGTGTACTACTCTACTCAGTAAGATGAAATAATCACACATTTTAAGAATAAGGTTCAAAAGTGTCAGCGATAGAGGAAGAAAGCCAGCGATAGTTTGACTGGATCACCCTCACAATGGTTCGCATGGCAATTTCAACCAGCTTTGAGTCCGAGCTGGGCGTTTTTGCACTTTGGGTTACCTAGAACGGCTGTAATGTATAAAGCTGAAGATGCATTTTAAACGAGAATGGTGCGAGCCGTGGAAAACGGATGCTTACCTGAGTTCTGAGAAGAGGGTAAGTTCTGCTAATCACTGCAGCCTTACGGACTTTTGGCTTCTACCAAGGGGGTTGGTTTCTACTGATAATCGCCCTCAGAGTTGCATACTCCTTTGTAAGTCCGAGTAATCCCATCTTGATGGCCTCCCAAAGCTCCTTCGCCGGAGAGTTTTTGCTCCGGCGTCCATCGAACTTCCGCCACTGCCCTCCTTATTCCAGCTATAACAATCCTGCCATAGCACTGAGGTAACGCGATCCCCCCAGATCAGATCAGGCCCCAGGGTTCATGGCTCTGGCAAATATACTTCCAGACTCCTGCACTTAAAAGCTGCAACGTTCCCACGAATCTTCGACTGCCAGATGGTCCAAATGTTAAGGTCATTGAACGATGGAATGCTAGGAGGGGGATGAAAGGCGGGTTCTCTCATAAAGAACCCTCTATCGAGCTGAATAGACAGATTTACCCTTCTAACTGGCTGCCACGCTTACTTCAGAGAGCCCCCCATGGGTAGAACTTAATAACTAAGAAGGAATTAATTTTCTGTATTTTATTGCCACAGGGAAGAAGATGTGTCTTATCCTATAGAGAAAGGAAAGAATAAGGATGGGAGTTGATTCCTAATGGGCAGGACGAGGGAATGTTTATTCAGCTAGATGTAGCACGGGGAAGTCTAATCGCAGCAGACATCCAGCCGTCGTTTAAAAATGGGACTCTACTCTCGGCAGCTACAAGCTGTGGCTGTTTGTTTCGAGGGCTCGTTAAGAGGTGGGAAGCGAAATTTGCCCGAGTGCTTCTGATGGGCCTGGGCGTTATCGGTCTGCATTAGTGTCCCCTGAGCGTCTGGTCGTTAGTTGAAACCAACAATAGCCATTTGGTTCCAGATTACCCGGTGAGCCATTTGAAATCCTCGACCAGGCCTTAGCTGACGCCTGTTTGGCGGGAACATGCCGAGTGCCCTGAGGAGCTCTCTATATGTCCTGTTTCGCGGTTCAGTATTCATCTTGCTAAACAGTCTGAATGGTGTCCAACAGCTGTTTGTCCCTAGTCAGCTTTGGTGCCGAGGCTTGCAAGCTGTATTACAAGAGAAGGAGTACATGCGTTTTGTAAGATGACAATATTGTTTTGGCATCCAGAGACCTGAAAGTCGGACAAGGTTGAAGATTCGGCCTATCACCGCTGACCGCTGCGCCTAGGTTCTGTGAGGTTTTGTACACGTCGAAATCATGACTTCTTGTGATCTCAGCGGTCTCCATTAACCCGAGTGGCCCTTCATCTAAGAGTCTAGTCTTCCCTTGCTCCCCGCCCTGAAGTGGCTCTTTGTACTTACCCCCGTGTTGAGGGAACTCTCGTGCTTTGACCCACTGGCATTCTGACCAGGTCTCCCTGACCAGGTCCGAGGAGGGTTCTCAGACAATCTTAAGATTCTCCGCGAACTGAAAACCGGAACACCTCTAGATTACTGCCAAGGGATTATTACAGATCAAGGACAACGGGTACCGTAGCGCCTACCACTGTGGCATCCAACAGCAAGCTCTGGCTGCTTTGGACGTTGCACAATGAACTCGAGCATGAAACATTTGAGAGTTAGGTACCCTCTAATCCAGTTCAGCACTCCTTGTGCAATCTTCATGCCATGCGTTGAATACCTCAACAGCTTGTTTTACCAAGTCGAAGGCCTAGCTGAAATCCAGGTTACACACTACAACTTCCTAACTTATGTCCGGCCTGCCTGCCGCTCTCTGCTAGAAATGACAAAAGGTTCTCTAGTCATGATTTCCTCTTATCAATTACGCGCTACCCCAAAGTGACTAGCCCGCGGCTTTCAATGCCTCTCTTGATCCTATCCCTGAAGTGCCCCTCAAGTACCTCCGGCACCACCGGCAGTGGGTCAATGGGCCTGTAAATTGGTGCAATCTCCCCCTCGCCTACATTGTGGATGGACAATTTTCGGCTTTGAACCAATCAGAAGGTAACTTGGTGGAGGCTGGTGACCTGATGAACGAGTGTGCTAGAGCTCCGGACACCGTTCACGCCAACGGACGCAGAATGGCGGAGTGGATCCCCTCTGGTCCGATGGTCCTGGTTCACTGTAGTCGACTGGGAGCAAGTGCTACTTCAAATAATTATATGACGATTTCGTTGTTCGAGGTAACGCAATAGGGTTCAGTTAGTAGAGGATGGTAGCCGGCATCTGCGGTGCGTACCACTCCAAGGAGCCTTTCAAGCTCTTTGCCCTTCTTCCAGTGTCTCTTACGTGTCTATCCTTCCCATCCGCAACGTCTCCGACTGCAGCAATCGTTTCCGCCTTATGCCGTGCAAAATTGCAGCATGTTTTGTCACGTTTCTTAGCTCTTTGTGCTACCCCTGCCCTTGTAATTTAGCTGACAAGATTTTTGTGCCATTATGGTTTGTTCGCAGGCCCTCGAAATCTGCTGGGAGTAAAGGTGACCCCCCAAGCAGCGTAAGCCTCTCCATCCCACTCTTCTACCCGCCTGCGATTTTTTGGCCCTGCAGGCCCACAGAAGAAGTTGGCATCCTTTTACAGTCCTCATTCGAGCAATCACACCGGTGAGTCGTAATAGGTTGCTTTTCATGAGTGACCACTCATCCAGAATTTCCCCCCTTGTACTCCCGCCGCCATCATCAGCGCCTCGTTTTCGACCTTCCTAGTATTCTTCCCTAATTTTGTAGACGCCATCTGAGGGATTCTCTGTGGAAAGGGACCTGGTCACCCAGTGATCATTTCTGCCCATAAAGGCAGTAACCCCGAGGTGGTCAACTTCCTACAGCCATTTAGATGCACCATGTCCAGAAGGCTGGGCGTCTGGCTTATTCTTCACCGGGACAGTTGGTCTGTACTTTGTAACATGTGAAACTGCATACCAGCCCCATCTACTGGTCACCAAAACCCACTTCGGGATGACGACAAACCCTCCCATTCAACTAAAGGTGGGTCATAGTCATCGACAGTCACTAATCTATTGGACTGGGTGGATATTCTGGCCGAAAGCTCTCGTAGTAGTGCTTCTACTCTAGGAGATGGGGATAGAGACCTTAGACGCACGTCAGAGCCCGCTCCATCTTCACCGAAATCAGGCAGCATGAGGCCACCCGCACCTTTGGTGTAGACACTACCTGCTATCCGTTCTTGCGCTTCCGCAGCGAGCGAGAGTGCAACCCCTCCAGCCCTTCTGTCTTTTCGGTCCACCGTGCAGGCGCAGTACTCCTTCTGGGGAAGACCTGCTGTTGCTGCACCACTACTCAGCCACGTCTCCGCTATAGAGAAGCAGACAGCGCTCTCGGCTCCAGACATCATCCCTCTCCATTTGTTCACAGCTCTGCAAGAGCCCGCTTTTAATACAGTTATTCCCCCAGCCATGGCCACTGCCCCGGTTTCGGGTCGTTTCGAAAGCAACCTTTTTATCCGTTCACACTCAAATAAGTTACCCGACTGCCGTTAGCTCCTTTTGCCAAGTTTACTTTTAGTGCCACGGATTAGGATAAGTCTTGGGCCTCTGAGGTAACCCCAGTTGAAGGTTTTGCTAAGCCTGAGATATATTTAAGTCAGCTTGAGCTGTGCCAGTTGAAATTAGTCTTCCCGGGCGAGTTATGGTGTTCCTCGCTGCTGACTCTGGAGGACTCTCACCCACTATATTGGAAGAAGCGCAGATGTGGGCGTGGTTTGCATTGCCTTTGCGTGCTTCTATCCCTTGTTGAGTGATCGATTTCTCCAAATGAGCACGGATGCAGATTTTCCCTGCGGCAGCCGTCACTATATTGTCAGTCGCCGCAAGTGGCACCTCCCTATTCACTGCTTTTCCAACCTTCACTGTCCGGGGACATATGGAGTGGCTTTCGGTCTTATTGTCCATCAGCCTAGCCCGAAAATATTTTTAATGAGGGCACGCTCTGTCATGACTACCACTTTTGTCATGTTCACCACATGGCGACGCACGTTCGTCTCTCTAAGCCGGACCATGCTTTATAGCGGTTCCTGAGTACCCCCAATCAACATTTTGCGGTATCTCACAGTGGTATTCTCAGTCAGGCTGCCTAACTGTCTCGCCAGGCTGTTGGTTTCCTCCGTTAGTATAGCTCACCCTATATCATAGGCTTTCATTAGATTTTGGAGTATGAAAATTTCCGCTTTGTGTTTTCTACAGACCACTTAAGTCTGGCTTCCACTGCATCCAGCCTTGGGCTGGCTCCTTTTGTGCTAGAGTTCGTGCGGAAAACTGTTTCTTTACAAGTGTTGGTGGTTCTCCGAGGGGATTGAGGGCTTGTTCATTAGTCCCTACTTCACCGAACACTTTATTTGCTCAACCACACCCGCCTAGATAGGGTCCGGAAGCCTGAACAACATGCGTACTGCTTTTCTGGTGGAACCAGACGTCACAGACATCAGCGCCTATTCCTTCATCTACTTTCTTGGTGCGTCTAGCAGCTCAGCAAGCTAATGTTGATTATTTTCCCCGACTTTAAACAATTCCCCCAGCTAATTTTCAGTGATTTTTACCTAGTGAGGTAGAATGTGTTGACCAGAAACAGACAGGAGTTTAAAGAAGCGTTGGACCGTGTGCATGCGGCTAGAATTTAACTACCTACGCGATTCAGAGCCAAAAGTGTTTTCTGTTGGCACGCTTGCGGCAACAAGAGGGAATGACTGGCTCGCCTGTGTGGTATCGCCACTGGCTGCCGAGAAACAGCTTGAAGTTGCCTTCATTCCACTTCCGTATTTCCACATACTATTCAACTTTTTCACTTAGTTCGGTTCTCCTTAGTCCAGCATGATCGTCCTTTAATAATTCTTGCTGCAACCAGGAGTTTATTGTCCCTATTTCTTCTCACCGTCCAACAGCTCGGTTGCGACTCAGGACTGCCCCGAGAAGCAGCGCAGTTAAGTACAGTTACTTCTGCGCCTCGCTGAGGCTTAGTATAACCCTCAGGGCTAGCTGTTCACTCTTACCCAGGGGATTCACTAAATTCGTTTCTTTAACTTCTCGGCCGTACCGCACCGTGATTAAATAGAGGAGAGGCGGGAGTGGTCCACCTCTGTGCCTGGTGGCCTGCATCACTTTTTTCCCAAGTACATGCAACTGGACCCGTTGTGGAGAATTGTGGCCTTTTGACTTCCTCAGCGTCACCTCATTTTACCCGTTGGTTTCCGGCAGGTTAAGGCCTCCTGACAAAACGAACTCCTTTGTTTATGCTAACACTGCGTCCAGCATCCGCTAAAGCCCGAAGTCTTCCTCCTCTATCTCCAACGGAGCCCTGTCAGTATATACAGTGCATACTGTCTTAACCTCGAACATGATAACCCAGGACCTGGCCTGCACATCACCAAAACTATGTTGAACGGGGCCTCCCAATGGACTATGTCGGTCCGTATCAGCTGTGCTACTCCGCCCTCTTGCCTTCCGTCTATTTTACCGTCTGTGTGAGCAGTATATCCCTGAAAGAGCGTTTCGCCTGTGTCTGGCTTTATCCGAGTTTCCGCCGATGCAGCTAAGTCAGGCTTTGCGATCCTAATCGCCAGCTTCTCCATTTTTTACCCAAAAACTGAGGGCGCTCACGTATCAGAATGACAGCATTCCAGTCAGCACTACTGATCTAATTGCAAACCTTGCCAATGGGGCACTTCGGAAGCAATCTCTGAGGTGATGCCCCGTTTTTGGCCTCCGTAGCTGTCTGGTACATAGCCTTTTTAATGACACAGGAAACCCTGTGTTCCGTGGCTGTTTCGTTCCCACCTGTCGACCCGGTGCCGGTATCAAAGTGAACAACAGAATTCAGGTTGCACAGAACTGATAGTGCCCGCAGCTAATCCAGTGCCCAGAATTCTTTCGATGGTGTGTTGTGGCTCAGCTTTTAGAAGACAAAGACCCCGTCGACCACCGAGAGAGTCTTTCCTGTGAATGGGCATAAACGTGACGCGGGCAAATCCAACATAATAGATCGGTAAAAGGAAATCGATGCAAAAGTGGGCCACTGCGGCTTGGCAACTAAACGGATAGGGCAAAATGTGTTTCGTACGAGCGTACGCTTACGAGGGTTTGCGTGTTGGTATGTAGGTGTGTACGTATGCGCAAGGAGTCAGCTGACCGTTCGTTCAGTATGCTCAGAGGTCGGCACCCACTTCGTCAGCTTGTACGAATAGGGATGTACATGATTTGTTGCCGATTGGTCTTTCTCATGCTGACTTTGACTATCTGGGGGAAACTATGTTTAGAGAGGACAATAAGCCAGATTATATCGTATCCGACGCCAGCTGAGGATCACATACTAGGAAGAAGCCATCCCAGTCCTGATTATGTAGGATGACGGGTAGAATGTCCCAATTGGAATTTCGGAAAGATTTCCAACTGTGAGGACTTCCGTGGTGATGCTTTTGTACTGAAAAGTCACTTGGTATAGGCTTATGACCACAGCCAGGAAATTGACTAAGGACATTTGCCTTTATATTCCGGAGACCGGAAAAAAAAGATAAGATCGAAAATACCCTTTCGTCTGGTTGGTAATGTCATGCTTTGCATCCATCTGCCTGCAGGGATACATGAGATAAAATTGCACGGAGTCGGAGGACTTTACGGTTGTCCAACAGATGCCGTGTAGGTTAAGGTCCCCCGCTATGACTTCAGTAGCGTGCGGGATTTCATCTACGTGACAGAAAGCATCGATGGTTGCATCTAAATCACCAGTGTCACAACCCGGCGGAAAATAAACACGACCAGTGAGGAGCTGTTCTTGAAGCAGTGGTGTGGAGATCCAAGCGGAGTCTCGGATCTTGTCGAGGAGAGGGGGTTGGGGTAAAAATGTTTCAAGATGGCTCCTACTAAAAGCAAGACAACCGCAAACAAGCGTCTCATATCGGTTCGTAGGGAGAATACTATAACTTGGTACGGAGATTGTCGGAGGGGAGTTTTCTTGGTAAGCCAAGTTGGATATCAGAGTGAACTTAGTCTTTCAAGGAGAGCTGAGGATCATATATCAAATCCTTAGTTCATAGCACCGGCATCCATTTTGGACGAACAGCCTGATCTTTCGAGATGGTAAAAAGCTGCCCATGGTTCCGGGATGATATTTTTCCACCAAATTACTTAGCTCTTCCATGTTCGGAATACCAAAGTTCACCGAGGTGCGTTCCGGGGGGTTAGCTAAGCAACCCAAGGTGGTACAGCAATAGTCAGGTTTTCGATAGTGTTTTCCACTGATGGAATTGAAACTGCTACGCTCCGTAAATGATTGCCGACAAAGAAAAACTCTGGTAATATCAAGTGGCCCAGATTTAAACACACAAGCGGTTCCATATCCTTGTACGGGGAAAGTGAGGACAGCGGTGGCATATTTTCGTTTCTTATTTGGTACACTCTTGTTATGTACCTCAGGATGTTAAGCCTCGGTGCCCGGGAGGCAAACATCCCCAAGAATACTCTGGCGTTTTCAGGTGGCTTCAGCTCGCAGGTCAGCAGATGCGCCGGTGGAATACGATAACAAAGGGAAAAGGGCTTGGTTGGCATGAATATGCGGGAAGCTCTGCACGCCATCGTTCTACGTAGGAGCAAGCGGAAGAACCAGTGCATAACTGGGAAAAAAGTAGGCATTATTGTGGTCTGTCTCCATAAACAGGGCCGGGTCTAGGATGGGGGCGGAAATTGCCCATTTCCTTCACAGCCCGTGTCGAGAAAACTGTACTCTCTGGATGAGGTGTTTATTTATCACTTTGTTCACGGAGGAGGTACTTTCCATATCTTCTATGCCCACCTTATGTTTACGCAACTGCGCGCGGTGTTCGAAGCTGCAAAATGTGGTCAGTTTTCCCCGCTTTGAAAAGTAGCAGCGATCCACCTGCCATTGTCATCAAGGGTGTTACAGTTTTGAGAACAGGGAGCAGGAAATGAGGACAAGTAGGCGCATGGGAGGGACGCGAGCTAGACCATTAGTATATCTTAACTGCAAGGCCAGAATCTTCTGAGCAACTGCGCAAACCAGTGCCTCTCTACCATGATGAACTATTGGTGAACTAAACCCGAGGGATGAAACCAGCGGAAGGAAAGAAGGAGGAGAAAGGGCTCATGGGAAAATGCGAAGAAAGGGAGCCGGGGTTAACTTCATTGTCCTTAGGTTGAATGAATATTGGCTCGGTCCATTCCAAACTGCAACGCACCGTATTGGATTTTCGGCATTTTTACTGGTTATCCGTAGGGTTGGGGAGGCTGGTAGGGTAGCATATAATTGAGCACAGGCTGTTGTGGATTACTGACCCTATGGGACAAATAGCTGCTTGAAAATGGACGAAGCTTATCACAGACATGGCAGAATTCATGATAATCGGGAGAAGATTAGACGTAGGCTAAGTTGCAGGGATAAAAAGTAATAAAACTTCCAGGACTGTACAGTGGGAGTATGAGAAAGGAAGAAAAGGAAACTTGAACCAACTGCAAAGCTACGCGTAAAATATTTAGAAGGACATAATCCATGTGGATGAAGGGCGAGTAAAAGAAAAGAGAGAAAGTGCGAGATATGGATGAGTCATTTGACAGAATAATTGATTGAGATGAAAAAGGCGTAGAAACGTACGAGCTTCAATGATTACGGAAAATAATTTGGAAAAACAAAAGAGTGGACTTGAGCCACTGAGAGCCTGACGCCGTGGGCCAGTTGGATGAAGTAAGACCATGCTATCCTAGATAGATACATGCAGCTATCGGTTGGTGGGATGATAGAACAAGTGTAGCTTCAGGGTGGAACGGTAATAGGAAGAAAATTGAATAATGGGTTAATCAGTAGCTGGAGTTTCAAGAGTTGATGCCTTATTCATGGGCCCGGTCCTCAGATATGCGTGTGCCGGTCGGAGGCAGGAGATAACTGACGGTGAGTTTTATTTTAGGGTTTGGCTGAAAATCGCTGTTGACGGATAAATAAGAGTAGCCAGGGGGCGTTTTTTCCGAAAATCTGAATGTTTGATAGAGAAAAATTAGACAATTTTGCAAGCCTGGACGGCGGTAAGACGAGCTGAAGGTCCTTGTGGCTTAGAGAGTAGATTAAATAGAGGGAAGGCTATCAAGAGTTGATGGAAGAAACCGCAGAGCGATGAACGGGTTTATACATAAAAAACCAGGTCCCGCACGTTCGAGCCATCAGGGGTCCAGGTTTAGTAGAGTGCGGCGCTGTTCAAGGTAAATGAAGACTGAAATTCCTCGGTGATTGTTCTATCAGTTTAGACGTTTCGAAGAAAACACTGGGACGGTGTTCAAGGCGGGGTCTCACATGGGATTGATAGGTGAGGAGAATATTACTTTTCGTTTTAGATGATCTGAGAACAAGGTGTATTATCTGTCTAGCCCAGGCTGCCAGGAATGAGAATTTCTGAGACTCACGGATGGCAGATTTAGGCTCCCAGGAACATGAGTGAAGATTCTGATTCTCCATCATTTGCAAATTTTTAAAGCCTCATCAAATTCAGTAGGCAACTCTGAGATAAGTCAACCTGGAGATAGATGCATATCATTAAACGTTCCATTTTCGAATACAAATCAATCGAATGTTTGTGTTTGACTCCAGTCCACTCTGATCCATTCACTCCCCAAACATGTGATAATGTCGAATGCTACTTGGAAGGACAAAATTCTGTCTTTGATGAGAGGTTAGGAAGGTTTTCGGCAATGTTGAAAATAATTGTGTATGAATCCGCAGAAGCTGTGGCGCTACCAGGAAAGCGAGTACCATAAGCAGTCAGAGAGTGAGTTGAGCGCGAGTTGGACGTTATCATATGGAAAGACTTTCTGAGTAAAGTTGATTAACTGACAGACTGAGTGGGTCAAATCGTGACCGCGGTGAAAGCATCCCGGGGATCATCACATTTGATTCCATTTCAATCCGATGAACAGAGCACTCGGGCGAGAGCACTTTTCATCACCCGTTTTTGACGATATCCTCTCTGCGTTATCAAAAGCGCGTTGCTTTACCAAAGGCTCGCTTGGCTTCAGCTTTTTGACATGTAGAGTTGGATGAAGCCTCGAGTGACTTGACCGCTTACGGCACACGGCATGGCTCTCAGCGGAATGCTTAAAACAGTGTTAACGTACCTGAAGAATTTGGTGTGCTTGGCCCCGGTGCACGGTACCTTTTTGCTTAACTGCTGTTGTCAATTGCATTGCAAAGTTGGGTTGAGAAGACCTTATCGATTATTCGAGGTGCCTCTGTGGTACGATGGGGTGTAGCTGACCGCTTCGGGATGATGCAGGACTGTGTCCCCCTAACCGAAGACCATGGTCCATTCGAGGCATGCTTGGAGTGCTTGGTGGGAGTTCTAGGTAGGGTTCCGAAGAGAATTGTAGGAGTTCATGGGAGCGGCCAGAGATGGTAAAGCCCTGGAGGGACAGAGTTCCGTCGATCGACGGGCCACCTAGCCATGCAGCAAGTCATGGCCTTTATCAACGACTTCCGCCGGCGAGTTGATGGGACACGAGTTAGGACGAAACGGGGTATTCGCGAAGGACCTCCGCGGGCCCCTCATGGTGCTGAGACCGTGGACACCAGGCTGGCGTAAGCATAAGTGGGTCAGAATGCATGAGTTTTTGGTAGCCCAGGGCTGGCAGTGTGTTGGGTGGGGATGTCTTCTCCGTTAGTGGAGCGGAGGCTGACGGTAGAAGACAGAGCCGTTTACCAGGGAGACAAGTAGGGGAAGTGGAGATAGTCGGGCCCAGGCCAAGTGGTATAATGCAGTCAGTAGTACATTTTTGGTGTTGAGAGTTCTCTCAATGGATTCTGAGGAAGTGACGCGGCCGGATTTTTGGGTACCGGATGCGCTGGAGAAACCGAGGTACATTCCAACTATCGGAGCACCTCTCTTTGTAGTGTTAATTTATCCGGTAGTACTCTTATCTTTTCAATTGGCGTGTCGCTGACAATGAATTGGCAGCTACTTATGAATTTCCCCGCTACCATTTTGCCGGGGCACTGGAAGAGCTGGGGACAGTCATTGCTTTGCGACATTTTGCGTATCTTGAAGCCAATGGCATCGGCGATGTGCCCCGTTGTGAGCATTCGGTATGGCGAGCTTCGATGACAGCAAAATATGTCGGTCCAGAAAGTAGACAAACACAGCTCTTCTGGCGCTAGCGATACTTTCACTGAATTTGGTCGCATCTGAGTCCAAGAGGCACCCCGCCAAGGCTAAGCTTTGTTGAGTAACCAGACGAGTGGTTTCTTTGACATTGGTTATTCGAGATATTTTTGATAGAATGTCATCTAGTGGCTGGATCTGGTCAAGTTGGTCCGCCAATTTTTGGTGAACTTCGTTGATCGCACGGTTTACTGCATCATACACATCAACTGGAGCCACTGAGCACGAGTTTACCACGGGTTGAGGCTGGGTGTTCTTGGGTTTTCTGTGTTCGACAGTACTGGTTGCCCAATTTGTTTCCGGACCCTAGATGTGCAAAATATGACATCTAAGGCTTCAACAGTTAAAAGGATAGCGTGATAAAAATGGAGAACCAACGGTCAGCAGGCAGCAATATCTCGAAGGTTTAAAGCCTCACAGATTATTAGAGTTTTTACCAGGCCTCCATAGGTAAACTGCAGGTTGTTTTACACTTCAAAAATATAAAAGCCTTGCTCATCGTAAATAAGATAGAGACGCGGTGTAGCACGATGTACACAGGGAGGATCATCCATAAGCCACTTATTAAAATGAAAAGCTATTTGCTGTTCAACAGCCCATATTTGACTTTCCCCCTTATGTGTTAATGGACGGATTGGTTATACCAATTCCGCTGGCTCCGGTTGGAATTTGCTCAGATAATTGATCATTCTCTAAAATGTGGACACCTTCCGTATCGGTTGGTGTCGGAGAGCCCATAACCGAGCTTACCTTTTCCGGATCAGGTTTGTTTCCTCTTCTTGGGATAACGTGGCCGTGGAACTTAACTGCTGTTCAACACGACGATGAATTCTATGGTTTAAATTCTATTTCATTACAAATACTTTGTTGTAGAAACGAATCAAACCCTTGGTTGTGTTCCTTGACATTTTTGCCGAAAATTAGAACATCGTTTGCCATGCAGAGCACCCCAAGTAAGTAGTCTACTGCCTGGAGGATGTTCCTCTGGGTCATTCTCGTAGATACATTCGGGACAAAATGTAGTCGCTTCCAACGGTAGCGGCGATACCGTGTGCCGTAAGCGGTCAAGTCACTCGAGGCTTCATCCAACTCTACATGTCAAAAAGCTGAAGCCAAGCGAGCCTTTGGTAAAGCAACGCGCTTTTGATAACGCAGAGAGGATATCGTCAAAAACGGGTGATGAAAAGTGCTCTCGCCCGAGTGCTCTGTTCATCGGATTGAAATGGAATCAAATGTGATGATCCCCGGGATGCTTTCACCGCGGTCACGATTTGACCCACTCAGTCTGTCAGTTAATCAACTTTACTCAGAAAGTCTTTCCATATGATAACGTCCAACTCGCGCTCAACTCACTCTCTGACTGCTTATGGTACTCGCTTTCCTGGTAGCGCCACAGCTTCTGCGGATTCATACACAATTATTTTCAACATTGCCGAAAACCTTCCTAACCTCTCATCAAAGACAGAATTTTGTCCTTCCAAGTAGCATTCGACATTATCACATGTTTGGGGAGTGAATGGATCAGAGTGGACTGGAGTCAAACACAAACATTCGATTGATTTGTATTCGAGAATGGGAACATTGCCTCGGTCGATTTAAACAACAACATTTGGTGATAGTAGGCGTCCATTATTGGGGTTGACAACTTCCAGCGTTGCCTCGCCTCTTGGGTGATGGCTCTCACCGTTCTACCTGATGAACCTATCCCCTGTCTTCTTCTGTGCAATAGTGAGCGGAGCTTTCTTGAGCATTTTGTCCACCGATGCTCTCTTGTACAACTGGAATTCTGCCCCCTCTCCACTCACTCATCTTGGCAAAAATGTCCCTTCGCTTTTCCGGCATTTTCAACCTATCCACTGGACTTGAGTTGTTAGGATTTTGCTATGTTTCCGTAGATTCCTTGAAAAAATCTTTTGATGCGAAATGTTTGCGCTTCCTGCAGTTATCACATGGTTTTATCTAGGCCGGGCTACTATCTCTTCCAGCAAACTGTAGTCTATCACAAAAAGGCTACTCCTTCTTGGGCCCCGTGCTTGTCTCTGAAGTTGCTTTGTACAGACCACGCGATTTCGACTCTCTCAACTCTTTCGAGCTTAGTTGGGCTGCTTTTTCCCCCGGCTGATGTTAACATACTGCTACAGGGATAATTTTGAAGTTTTAGCAACCTTTTATTCACCTTGGGATCTCTTAATCCAATCACTCTCCGATCCGCGCGAAGCCCTTTTTATGCGAGTGCCAAATTGCATGATTGTGCCTGTGACCCTGACGGCAGCACAGAATGGTCAAATGATTCGTCAGGCTTCCGTGTTGTTCGAATAAATACAAAACCCTTATATATTACTTGGCTGTCACAAAGAAAATATAGCTCGAGTCCAGGTTACACCTTAAACCAGTTACTACGTCTCTCATTGGAGTCACGAAAAGCCGACGATAATGCGAAGAGCCACCTGTTCAACGGTGTGACATCGGCTTCCGCTGTCATCCTGTCAAGGGTCCGTTCTTCGGGAAAGGCAATCGGTATATAGTTACTGCTTGCAGCGAGAAAATCTCGGTTAAAAATGAATATTCGGTTGTTCACGAAGCCTCTTGCAGCGAGTAGATTGCTCGATTTACAGTATAATAGAACAAAAATCACTTTCTAGCTAATCGGGAAAAGCCCTTGGCGTGATAAAAAATGTACCCAAAACAGAAACAAACCTCACTGGTGAACCCTTTGGCCAAACAATCCAAGAAGCAAGGCGGAAAACAAGGCAGCTCCGATAATCAGCAGCAAGGCTATAGCAGCCCTAGTCGAACAAAGTTAAACAGTGTGACACAGCAAAACAATTGGCAAGTTGGTCAGCAAGACTGTGTACGAAAATGATAAGGTGAGGTTCTTCGACACGGCATTCTTTGGTCTCCCGGCCAACAACGGAATAGAAGGTCAACAGCAAGCATTGTTAAAGATGCCGGTGTTATCTTGAACAGTCTTTTCAAACGGGCACGTAGGTGCGTTTCTGCTGCACAAAAGGCTCGTTGCGAGTTTCTTAGACTGCCATGAGCACTGTCGCTCCGGAGGCCAGAAATATCCGTACTACCCTGCATGACCGTAGAGCGACCTCACGTGAGCGGTAGCATGCAAGCCTGATCACTCTTCTGCCGAAGGGATACTGCGGAATTGGAGGATGTTTAACGTCTTGCAGAGATAATTGAACTGAATCAAATCAGCCTACAGGATGTAAGCAGCGATGCAAAAACATTATCCAGGCTCCCGCAGCGTGGGCTCTTTAGAATACTCCATGTTGCTACAAATAGAAGGACGTAGTCTTCCTTAGTAATATGGTAGGAACATTGGGAATAGAGGACCATTCTCTGCCGTGCTCCGACCTGAGGAGCCTTGCAATATTAAAGTCCGTTTGTGAGTTCCAGCTAGAGCCCCGGCTTCCTCAATGATAGAAGTTACGGATGTGCAAAGTCGGAAGTGGCTAAAGATATAGGTAGCTTTGGTGGACGAACAGTGGATGAAATGAAAATGTAAGGGACGATGACGAGTTTCGAAGGCGGGAAGATGAATCTGAGAGGAGAAATCCCAAGGTCAGTAGTTGACTGAGGAATTACAGCGGCAGCATTGGTAATAAGAACATAATATGTTTAAAAGAATAACAAGTAGGGCTGCTACCTACGTACCGGACGGCAGTCCCAGAAATCTTCCATCTGATGCCTTAAATACACAACCATTTCAGCGGTTGCCACTTGCATTTAGGAACGGTTCCAATCACTCAACTCAAACGGCGAGATAATTTATCTTCAGACAACTTAGCGCTCGCTCCTTCGTCAACTTAAGTGGGTGTTCTCTGGTTGCCCTGCGCTGGCTGAGATTCAGCCGCTGTGCGGTCAACCCCTAGAGATCAGCGTACCTCTCGATGACCTTAAAAGCTTCTATTAAATTGTCACCAAGCCTCCTGCGCTGCAGCCAGAACAAGTGCGGTTCCTCAAGTCTCCTCTCGTAGGTAAGCCCTTCTTGGGCCAGAAAATACCTGATAAAGATTCGTCAAACCTGCTTGAGAAGATCAGTGTCTTTTGCCAAGAGGGGCCACAAAGACTCAACGCAGTATACCAGGTGTGGCTTAACGAGAGCCATGTGCTATAGCAATGCGGCCCACGGCTTTCCGAAATTAAGGTTTATCTCAAGTCGGTAAAATTGCCCAGAGGCTTTTTGATCGGCCAAGACCTCGTCGACCGCTTCAAGCACCAGACAGGTCGGCAGCTGGGGCACATGCGTCTGATTCCTAATGAAAGACTGCCTACCTAAACCCAGCTGGAAGATTGAGCCGGCCACGTAATGTTCATTTATATATTTTACAGCGCGGAACACGTGGATACTTCTAAATTAGACAATCATATTGTTGCTTTGGAATCCAGGACCGTGAGCAACGCGTGAATTTCGAAGAGCACTGGGAACATTTGATGACATGCTACTGTTGAACCGCAAATGAGACGTGTCGTCAACGGATTTACGACGAAAGTTCACAGAGGGTAAGATCAAATTCCGGCCAAATACCTCGGGATCTACCATCAATTCTTGGCACGAAAGGCTAATGAGAATCATTTACAATTCCCGGTGAGTTCTTTGTGTATTTGGGCTTACTTGAGGCAGTACTTCACGAAGCTGTTCTCATGAATCCTATTTTTACCTGCCTCTCTGTTCAACCACATTCCGATGGCGTGAGATGTTTTGGAGACTTCGCGAAGCATCCGCGCCCCATATAATTCCCTATCGTGAGCACGTTTTCACGTGCTTTTTCGTTGCCAAACTATTAAATAAAGACAGCTAACCATTAGATGTGGCGGAATACACAATGGACGTGGTTTCGGAAGTAAGACCCGTCACGACTCACGGAACATATATCCCTGGAGAGCCTTCTAAAGTCTACGTGAGCCTGCAAGCCTTATTGTGGGTCATCCCTACTCGGGCTTTTGTAAAGCAGGTCCAGGAACACACTGGATACCACAAGCGTGACGAATGCGTTTGCAAGGGCATCCATACTGCCGGTTGTACGAAGTTTCCCAATTAGTGCAGCTCTCCTCGCATTGATGTTTTATTCCGGGTGCCAACGTATCGTGAGCGCCACGAAAGAGCATGCTCATCTTCTGCGGATTTGCCTGCCGATGTGATAGATGCATTCGCTTGTGAACCTCTGTGTCTGATATTCTTAAGTGCTGATGGCAAGGTTAAGTAGCTGCCAAAGAATGGTGAAAACTATAAACTATAAAGTTGCGAAGCAGACCGTTCACTGGATGTAATCAAACGGGCACCCGGCAATTTTGCCCGAGAATATGGGTCTTCCTTTCCCCCGGAACAGTGTAAAGCCACTGAACCACTGCTGGTTGCAAGTTAGACAGAACCAGTTGATTTGCTGTTTGTTTTGTGTCAAGTACCATATCTGAGCTTCTTAACCTCGTCCTTTACTTTTACATATGTCCTAGTGATTAGTTTGGTGCATATTTTCAGTTGCCAGATGGACCAGTACAAAATTTATTTATCAACCTAAGTATCTGTGTACGGAATCTCATCCTTATTACAATGTTCACTAGTTGACCCATTTACGGTAAAATATCAGAGTTTGAAAACGTAAACCTTCACTAGCGAGTCACTTGCGTCAAGATTGAGGCAAACCATTAGGTGTCCCAATGAACACCGTGTGCAGACTTTTCGACGAATTTCTGGGGTACCAACAAAAGCCAGCTAATACAGCCGCCAGATTAGTCCGATGACGAGGGTTTTAGTCGATTCTGCCTGCCCCTGGGAACAAAGCGAGTCAAAGGAGGAGGTACCTTTCTAGCTACAGAAGGTTCAGACTGTTTTGTGAGGGTGGGAATGGATCCCGGCAAAATAATAAATGTTCTGGGTAACACCATTGTTCGTCAGCTGCCCGAGGAAACAAAATATGCTTTTACCTACGAAGTACCATCTTTTTGTCTATTCTAGTTCCATGTGAAAGAAATTTCGCGAGGTGAAGTCTGTACGACCGTTGGAGACTAAGCGTGTAAACATTTTTATGTATCGTTGGGCAGCTTTGAGACTGTGCCCTACGTTTTTGTGCTTTACGGTGATAAATTAATTTTAACGCACTGTCCACTGTCGTACTTGCGGCTGGTTGCAATGATTCTCCAGTCATCGGTCTATTTAGCGGAAAAATTTACAGAAACCTCAAATCTGGCCCTGTACTCATAAATGATTCTTCGAAAATCATTAGCCTGGAAGTTATGAAAATACTACTGTGAGAGTGGGTGGTAAATGTGAAGCACTTGCTCTGGCCTCAGGCTGCAGAGGACGAGGTGTTCAGTTGTTGCCAAAACGATGGCCGACCCTGTGAAAACTTTTCCAGCACAAAGTCAAAACTCTCTCAGCTGGCGGTAAGCCTCATTTATCATTGTAATCCACCTTCCAGAAAGCGCAAAAGAAGCGAGGCAACTGAGAAGTATTTTTCTAATAGCGTTGGTGTAACCCAGGATCTTCAAAGAGGCCTAAGGCGCTCTCGGCTTCTAATGTGGTGAGAACCCTTTTTGGTCGGTGAAGTTCGTAGTAAAAGACCACATCGGACTTAGAAAACAGAGTCAAGCATCAATGAATCTGATAGCTTACCTAAGATTGAGGAATGTATTGGGCAAAACAAAAAGGAAGGTGTTATACCACCATTCCTTCCTTATACGACGCCGTCTATAGCACCGGATTTAAGGTATTAGAGCATATTTTCCATGTGGATTGTGCCCGGAGAAACAATTACACCAAAATCAATGTATCCAAGATTACCCATGAAGGGAGTAACCAACTCAAAGAAAGGCACTGGCGTGGAACTTACTTGGTCCTCCTTTTACTTAACACCGAGGCCTGCAATTCACAAAAAAGGGTAATGGCGCAAGAAAACTTAACACGATAAAGATTGGGTCCTCAATAATTACATGAATGTTGTCTGTGGATCTAGTTTAAGTGCTGCAAATGCCTTGTAAGTTTTTATTTGGAAATGAACCAGAGGATTTCCATATCTCGGTTGTAGATGTAGCCGGATTTACGGCCTAGGAGGGATTTTTTTAATCTGCTGCTAGGAGGTATCGATGATCTATTCAAGAGCAAGAAGTTGTACACCAGAATAGCTGCTTGAAATGTCCAGCGAGCTCGCTTGTTTGAAATCCTCCTTCATTTATTTTACATTTTTGTCCTCCGTAGTTAGGCGAGAAAAACCATGAGGCCCTCCTGACTGTGCCACCGAAAGCGCTGCATGTCACTCTCGCAAATAAGAGTGACCGCCCAGGAAAAGACAACAAAATTGAGCTTGATAAAAAGCGGTCATCTGGAGTGACGCAAAGTGTATCACCAGAATTACCCACTAGGCTGCGTTATTCGTCATGTTACCAAAGCGTGCCTCCCTGAGCTTTCGCCCACACTAATTTCTCTATTCCAAAATTTATTCTCCAGAGGCTGCAAAATCACACAGCTTTTTGCGGACCATTGGGGTTCAGATTTCTGATTTCACCTTCGCTTTTGGTTGAAAAACATGAGGTCCGGGGTGTAACGGTTATTCCGACTGTGAGCAACGCGTAGCCAATTCAAAACCAATCCCAAAACCAGAACAAGATTGATTCGTAGTTTCTACGGTACTGGATTATCAAGTTATACGCATATAAATATATAAAAACCTCAACTGTACGGCAAAAACGTCTAACAACGAGGATCAGAGTTTAACAAATGCCAGTGTCAGGTCCCACCGTCATGGCAATCCGAGTTCGAGTCAAAATTATGCCACCTCACGTGTGCAAAGTATAAACAAATGTTGAAGTGTAGTGATTGGTGCATGTTGTATTTGTTCCAGGGTCAATAAAATAAAGAGGATAGTCTCAACAATACACGTATATGACAATGGCTAGGGAGGATTTCCCCGCATGTACGTTACACCGCCTACCAAATCCTCCAATGAAACGGTCAACATCCAAGAAGTCAATAAGGGTACCGATTCGTCCTATCCTACCTAGGCCCTAAGTCCGTGCATACGCAGGTCGCTATTGATTTCGTCTATCGTCGGCCAGTCGCAGAACCGCTTACAGGCTTCTTGAGGTTATGCGCCATTTTATGACGTCTCCGAGTTTCTTCTGAGAATGACACGACTTTATCCGTATATAAAAGGGGGTTTCGATGTGATTGGGATACCTAGACAGATTACGGAATGTGGGTGAAAAGGCTGCTTGGACAAGAGTAAAGTACGTGGCAAGATGAAGACTGAGGATTCGTGATGAAAAATAGAGATGGCCACAGGTTACCCGAAAATCAGGGGGTCGACGTGTGTTGTTATCAAATAAGAAGTATGTTCGACTCACAACTTATACACTCTTGCACACGGGTTGAATAATAATACAAGTAGGTCACGGGAGAAGAGATAATTTTACAAACGGTCAGTAAGTGCTCGTTCAAGGATCCTCGCTACTTCACAATGTCGTGTCGGGTGATAAATTAAGGTTTGGACAACTAACCCCATAGTAAATCGTGAACACGGTATGAAATTAAACACAAATACACTTCAAAGATGGTGTGAAGGGTTGAGTCCTACGGGAAAATGCATGAGGAATAAATAAATAACTTCAGCTTCATCTGGTATCAGCAGACATGGATTTAGCTTGGTCTGTAGCGCCGACCTCGCCATCGCCACTGTCACTTTCGGGCAGACATATCTTACGGATATCTCGCAATACGTCTCCCTTGTTCGTTCTCACCACCACTGTGCGCACGAGGCCATCGATTTCTGCACGGCAGTCCTTGATCACTCCAACCGACCAATCGTCTTTATGTAAGTGGCTGTCCACGGGGATGATCACATTGTCACGTCTGAACGACCTCTGTTTGGAGATCCACTTTTGCCGAAGCTGCGGTGTCGGTAAGTACTCCCTCGTCCATCGTCTCCAGAAAGCCTGTGCTAGGTGGTTCACTTTTCCCCATCCAACGATGTACGTTCCACGCAGGGTTTTCGGTGTGGTTGCTCCTGCGCTTGACCGAAGTATTACCAGGTCGTTGGAGATGAGAGCCGGTTCGCCTTCCGGGTCCGGGACGATCGGCTCCAGCGGTCCGTTGTTCAATGTGCTTTCTACTTCTGTTAGTAAAGTAGTCAGCGTCTCGTCATCGAGGGCGTGTTGTGAGGTCAGGGCTGTGAGTATTTTCCTAGTCCATCGTATCAGCCCTTCCCAAACGCCACCACGATGACTGGCATAAGGTGGACTGAAGTGCCATTCTATCCCCTTTGATACGGTCTTGTTTTGTATTTTGGCGCGGTCCAAGCGGTTCCACAATTTTTCTAACTCCTATGAGCCCCAACGAAGTTCGAGCCATTGTCTGAATGTGCCTTCTTGGGGACGTCCCGCCTCGCGATTAACCTTTGAAAGGCCATTAGAAATGAATCGGTAGTAACATTATGCATTACTTTGAGGTGGACTGCTTTGGATTGTAAACATGTTATCAGGCAGCCACACCTCCTTTGGGTGCTCCTTTGCTGTCGTACAAGTAACGGGCCAAGTTAGTCGACGCCAGTCTCCACGAACGGCATCATCCCGGTTGAACTCTTACGGCTGGAAGTGGGCCATCATTTGTTTGCCTGCTACCGCACTCCGGCCACGATAAGTGATGCAGTTGCATATGAATCGCTTGACCATCGCTGGTCCATTTGTCACCCAAAGTCGTCGACATATATTGTTCAATAATTGGTTAAAACCTGCTTGTCCCTCTTCTCGATGTACATGGTCTATCAGACATCTGGTTATGTAGTGGTCACCGGGGATTATTATGGGGTGTTTTGCTTCGCACTCCATATTTGAATTCGTCAGCCGCCCTCCAACTCTCAGTAGTCCGTTGGTTCGCGTGGGGTTTGGTCATCGGATACTGCTGTGCAACCACTTGCTTCCTTTGGTGTTATCATCTATCCTGGCTAGCTCCCGGGCCTCGAACGGGAAAGCGATTAGTTGTAGTAGGCGTAGAACGTCGAGTTCGGCTTGATTCAGCTCGCCCGGTAGTATCGTCCCTAAATTCAACGTGTTTCGTGGTCGTGCGCCTTTCATAATCAATAAGAGTACTTTGCATCGTGTCCACCAGACCACGGCCCTTAACATTTTTGTCAAGTTGGGAAATTGGCACAGTTTTTCTATTGGGCTTGCGCTTCCCGTGAAGTTTGTAGCCAGTATCAGTCTTTTGGTCTCGATATCGCCATCATCAGCTTTAGGTATTAATAGCGCTGGCCACATCTCTTTAGCGGCAGTTAGGAAGTCCGGTCCACTGTCCACATCCGCAACCTCCCCAGTGTTTTCAGGCCCCTTGAGCACAAGTCGGCCGGGTTACTGGAGGATTGTACATAGTGCCATTGATCGGTTTTAGTCAACTCGTGGATTATAGTGAGTCTGTTGGCCACGAAAGTGTTAAAACGAGTGGTAATGTTATTTATGTAACGTAGTACCAAGGCTAAATCCGTTAAAAAGTTTGTTTCCCAGTTTATCCGGTTGGAGCATCTCCTCATCGGCTTCGCGGCTTTCACGGCCAGTACTGCTGCCGTCAGTTCCAGCCTTGGAATCGATGCCGTTTTCAGAGGAGCCACTCTCGCCTTTCCGAATAGTATCTGGTTGTGCCGCCCACCATTTGCTTCCACCCAGCAGCCGTAAGCCACTATCCTGTAGCCTATTTTTGATGCATCGGAAAATAAAAGGAGTTGGGCGTCATTAGTGCACTTGATTCCTGTTAAGCGTCTTTGAATTTTGATCTCACCAAGTTGATCCAGGCTATGCAGCCAGTTGAGCCGTCGCTTATCGTCGTCATCCTGGAAAGGTTTGTTCCAACCCACCCCTATCTGGCACAGCGATTACAGCAAATACTTTCCCGATAATAATCATGGCGAAAAGAAACCTGGGGGATCATAGAGGCTTGAGACTGATGATAGAATTCCTCTCCGTGTGACTGGCCGTTTGGGTAGGTCCAGAGTAAAAATGAATTCGTCACCTCCGGGTTTCCACTGAAGACAAAGAGTTCGCTCCGTTCGTGGAGAGGATCCCAAAAGCTCTCTCGTACACTCAATTTTCTCGGACTTCGGGATAACATTGAGCACCTCTTCACTATTTGAAGTCCATTTAGTGAGGTTGAATCCCCCGGCCTTTAGATTGGCGATCAGTTCGGTCATATGAAGAGTGCAGTATTTAGATCGTCAAAGGAACACAGAAAATCGTTTATGTAGAAGTGGTCTTTTGCTCTTCCTAGCAAATTGCTGGTGCCGCCAAAACGCTTGAGGGTTTTCTGGAGGACAAAGTTAGCACAGAAGGAGGATGGTACAGCCACAAAGAGATGAACGGTCAGGCTGTACTCGTCAGGTGCGCGATTTTTGTCGTTTCCAGGCCACCAGAGAAGACGAAAGGCATCCCTATCTTTAGCGGGCATCTTTACTTGTAGAAACATTTCATGTATGTCCGCAGAGGATGCTACTTTTCCTAGCCGAAAACGACATAAAACCTCCACCGGTGATGTTGTCCAGTCTGGGCCCTGTAGTATATGGTCGTTGAAGGACACACCCTGATATTTCGCGGCACAGTCGAAAACCACTCTGACTTTCCCCGGTTTCTTTGGGTTCACGACCGGGTGATGGGGTGGGTACTAACTCAAATTTGCGTTGATAACCGCTGTATTCATTCTTTCTCTATAACCCAAGTCGATGTTATGTTGCATGGCTCGCGTGTATTCTATCCTTAGTTATGGTTCCCAAATTAGCCTGGTTTTGAGGAAGCATAATTTCTTCAGAACCATTTCTGGGCTGTTTGGCATAGGTTTCATGTTGGGTCTCCATGGGACAGGAACGTCGAAACGACCTATTACATACTTGATGTTCTCGGCTACCATTTTCAAAGCCGTCCTATCCCCTCGTGATGGGGCATCTTTATCAATGACCACGTCGGCAAACTCGGTGTTGTACTGTTGTTGGAAAGCCTGTTCAACGTTCACCGTTTCCACCGGAGTGCAGTTGATTTTGATTTGCTTTTAGCATCTTCCGTCTGTACTACCATAATAATCCCAGCGGAATATAGTGCGTACTGCATAGGGTGCTTTGCGGCTTCCTGTTCTTTGATCCAGGACCCAATGTGCTTCGGGTGTGTCATTACCCATCAGCAGATCAATAGCAATATTCTGCCACTCCTCGATCGTAATCCCGTCGAGATGCGGCCAATGAGTCAGAATCAACTGCGCTGACTGAGGTGCTCTCATCGGCAGGTCCTTTATGGTGGATGCTTCTAGGGTTTCTGCTCCATCGTTGTTGACCAAGGAAGCGAGTTGTAGGTGCAGTTTTGGTCGAATGGATGACCTGGGTGCCACTCACTGTGCTCACTGCTAATGAAGATTGATCCCCCCTGATCCCATATCTCTCTGCAAACTCCTTCCTTACTAGAGTGGTATCCGATCAACTATCTACGAAGGTCAAATCTGTTACAACCCCAACTGGGGTTTCTACGCCAACTGCTATTACTCCCAGGCGAATGGGCTTTTTAGTGGAGCGAGACACTGAGCAAGCCACACTTGGCTTCGAGGCTTCTTTGGCATTCAATTTCTGGCATTTCTCTAGCAGGTAATGGTGCTTCCCATGACATCCATCCTGATTACAACTTGGTTTCGTTCGGCACATCGCCGCTCGATGTGAATCTTTGAGATAGACGAAGCAAGCGCCCGGTCTCTTAGCCATTTCCCATCGTTCGTCGGCATCTACATTGCGGAAGCGAGGGCATTCCACTAGGCGATGAGGCGCCCCACAAACTTTACACACCGGAAAGTTTTCACCTTCACGAGATAGTGCGTGTGTTTGCCCATGGTCCTCTGGTCCAGCTTTGTGTCGTCGCAACCCCAGGCAATTTGCTCGTCTCGCGCATAAGTTGACCGAAACGACTATTCGCTATTCGGGCATGACGATCTATAAATTGGACGAGGTCTTCAAACGTGATTTCTCGCCCAAACCTACTGATCCCTTCGGCTTCCTCGGCCCATCTAACCTGTTGTTCTGTGGGTAAATTGCCAATACCATCTCACCTCAGCCTCGTCCGTACATTAGGATTCCCTTTCTTTCACAGATTGTTCACGGGCCGGAATAATTTTCTAGTGGCTTCCTTTTGATAGAAGTCATCAGCAGGCCTCCAGCCTGGACCACAAAAGCCAGCATTGCGTCAACCTAGGGCTCAATACTCTTTTGCACCTTTGTTGCTAAGTGATTTTGTTGTTTCTGAGGTTAACCGGGTCGGACCTCACTTTGCAGACAGTGACTTCGGGGAATCGCTGGCCAGACTGATAGTGCGGCATGCCTGGACCAAGCACTTGCCCTGTAATTTCAGACAGCTTGGTGGAAAACTCACCGATTTTGGACCTCGTCATCACAAACTTCGTAGAAAATGTCCTTCCTCTCCGTCCACTTGGAAAGTGACTGCAGTATAGAAATTTGATACTTTCACTAGATGGTCCTAGTGTGACTTCTTGGATCTGAGCATTAGACCCTCCAAAGAGAACAATCTTCAACAAAGCAGGGCTCACCTACGGCTCCAGTCGATGAGTGTACACTGGGAGCTAGATATTGATGATGTCGATGGGCCAATTGGTCAGCTTCCTGGTGCAGTTGATCACTTGTTTGCACCCAGTGCTCGCTACAGCGATGAAAATGAACCCCTTTTTCCTTCGAAGCATACTTCAACCATTAGGCGAGTGTAATCCACTGTTTGCAGTTTATGGGTCTACATACTGCACCTTGCCAGGGTGTGATGGTTTGCTCGACTTTATGACCCAAAGAGCTAGACAGGATGGCTCCTTTCAGTCGGAGATCTACTCACACTTGACAGGTCAATGTGTAGAGGCCAAGCGAAGTCCAGTCTCCCGGTTTGAGGGTCGGTCTGTGCTGTCAACTCAGTCGATGAAATCCGTGGAAGAATAATTCATCCAAGCATATGGGCTTTCACTGAGCCGTCCTGCTGCCTTGCAGATAGGTTCTTGTTAGAAGTAAAAGCCTTGGATAAGGACCCTAATCGTTCTGCTGCTTTGCAACTGGAAGCCCTGGCAGTATTCTTCTAAAATCTCCCATGAACAGAAAGGCAGGAAAAGACTCCATATAGCATTGATCGTCGCACGGGATAATCAGGACCGTGCTGCCCATTGCATCGAGTGGGGTAATTAGTGGTAAGTGGACTACTGTTCAGAGTTCCCTCTTTTCTATCCAGTCTCTGTCTTCTGTCCCCAGCCATTTCTCTTTGCCCCATCTATCCAGCTATAATGCTCTTACTGACAACACGGCTGACACTCGCATCGGTTCATTGTCAGCTAGTCTCGGGAAAAATTCCCTATCCGGTAAATCACATATTCTCAAGCCTCGTCAGTCTTCGAATCTTAGATCCTTCAAAGTGCGTACACTCATGCAGGCCGGTTAGTAGGCGTGCCTAGCCCTAACAATGAACTCTGTGAAAATTGGTATCTACTGCGCAAGTGAAAAGCCTATCCAGGATTCGGGCATTGTGATTCAGCCATTTGCTTCTGGCATCTCATCGAAATATTTTCTGCGCACCTCAGGAGACAAAGCAGCCGGAGCTGTGAGTAAATTTGGTGTATAAATAATCCTAGACAAAAAGGTTGAGGTTGCCCTCTTAGGCTGGATCCCGACTAACAGTCGTTTATGTGCTCTGAGTCTCTAGAAATCAGTTGGCTTTCAAAAGGTTAGTTTTGTTAGGCGCAGTTTCATTGTGATCTCAGTATACGCCCCAACAGACAACATCTCAGACCCGCAGAAAGATGAGTCCTCTGATGGACTCACCAGCATCGTTAGCATTAGTAAAGTTTCTTACACTGTAGTCCTAGCCGGTGACTTTAATGCACAAGTTGGCAAACTAAGTGCGGCGTAAGCTTGTTTGGGTGGGAGTTGTGCTTTACCCTCCAAGCGTACAGATAACGGAGATAGGGTGCCCCAGTTATGTGCAGACAAGTGATAGTTCTTGTTTAGCACCAATTTTCCAAAGAGCTCGCGTCGCACAGCGACATGAAGCCCTGACTCTACAAGTACTTTGCATCAGATTGATTGTATTACCGTAAGCTACCGGTGGCTTAGTTCCGTTCAGAACTGCAGATGTTACTGGTACACGTACGTAGAGTCGGACCATGCATTTGTTTCAATGCGATTATCGCCCCAGCTCCATGGTCATCGTCGCAAACCGCAAACCCGATTAGCCATGCAACCTTTGTGTGATCAAGAAGTACGCACCCGTTATGAGCAGAAGTGGGCGCACGAGCTAGGATCTACGACAAACAGCAACGTAGATGGTCATCGGGCTCATTTCAAACAGGCGATGCACGTGGCAGAATGTCTTGCCTGTGGTCCTAGATCCGATGGTTCTAAAGGACACTGGATCTCGCAAGAGTCTGTCAGTCTAATGGAGCAAAAGCTTCAGCTCCCGACTTGTGACGAGATGAATAAGATACGGAGACATCTGCAGAAAGAGGTTAGGAAAGCCTTAGGAAAGGTCACGAAAGCTGGTAGGCGAAGGCAGCCGAATGAATGGTAATGGCGGTTGCTTCAAATAAAATTCAAAGTCTATTCAAACTTATTCGCAACATTAGGGGATGGCGCACCCATGACAGTGAAACGACTTGCAATAGAAACGGAGATCCCATTCAGCGCAAACAGAAAAAGCTCTACCTTTGGTCCGAATACTTCAAGGAACAGTCTAGCTGGGGGTGCACTATCGTAGTTCCTCCTGTGTCAACAACTGCAACTCCTTGGATAGTACCACTTCAGCCCCCATCAGAAGTGGAAGTAGAGTCAAGCATTCGATTACTCAAGCTTGGGAAAGCGACCGGCCCCGACGAACACCTCCCAGTCCTTTTCAAACTGGGTGGAAATGTTTTGATAAAATAATTTACCATGTTGCTCCGTAACATTTGGAACGAGGAGCGTATTCCGTTATCCTGGGGCGAGTCATTGATTGTTCCCATCTTCAAGAAGGTAACACTTACTGAGTGCAGTAACCATTGTGGGATTAGCTTAATTCCGATAGTCAGCAAGGTAGTAGCCTCCATTTTGCCGTACCGTTTTACACTGACTCTCAAAAGGAACTCCGGCGGACAGCAGGCCAGATTCCGCTTAGATCGAGGATGCATCGACCAAATTTTTACTCTTCGACAAGTACTTGAAACGCGTCACACGCACCGCCGACCGACAGTAATGATTTTCGTGGACCTCAATGCAGCTTTGGATTCAGTTTATCGAATCGCGCCTTTCAGCACTCTTCATCGAAAAGGCATGCCCCAGAAGTTCGTGAACCTACCGAGATAATTGTGTTCTCATACTCCTGGCCGCGTAAGAGTTTACGGTGAACTATCCAGTCCATTCGAAACGACCAGTGGTATTCGACAAGGATGTCCCATGTCTCCATTCCTGTTCAACTTCATCATGGACGAAATAATGGAGAGTGCGTTACAAAATCTTTAGGATGTAGGCGTCGAATTAGAAAATAGTGGAAAGCTATGTGACCTAGGTTACGCGGACGACGTTGTTTGCTTGTTCAAATCCACGGATCATGCTCAACGTGCACTAGATAGACTTGGGAGAGCTGTAGCTCCACTCGGCATGCTCTTTGCGCTCTCAAAGTGTAAGGTGATGGTACAAGAATGGACGTCAACGATTCCGAGTTTAATGCTCGACTGAAATGTACCGTCAGTTGCCGACCACTTTACCTATCTCAGTAGCAGCGTGACGACGGATGGGAGCACAGTAGTAAAGGTGAGCACACGGATGTCCAAGGCTCGAGTGGCGTACACTGGACTAAAGCACTTGTGGCGGCGACCTGATATTTCACTGAAGTTGAAAAGTCGTGTATACTGTGCCGCAGTGCGTTCAGTTTTGTTGTATGGTTGCGAGACTTGGAGTCTGCGTGCTGAAGATATTCGTCGTATTGAGGTTTTTGACCACCGATGTTTGCGTAGTTTCGCTAAGATTGGGTGGAATAGCCGAGTGAACAATGCTGAGGTCAGAAAGCGAGTATTGGGTATTAAGTGGGAGAACGTTTTGTCACAGCGTATCCAGCTTAGTAGACTTCGTTGGTTGGGGCACGTGTTACCTATGTCAAACACACGTCTACCATATCGTGGCCTATTCTCCGTTCGTCCTAGGGAGTGGAAAAAACCACGTGGACTTCAACAGATGGAGTAGCAACGATAAATGGGAAAATGTACAGCAAACTAAGGAAAAGTAGATGCTCTACGTCTTCGTGGTTGGGGTCCAAAAGATCCGTCTACCAGTTGGCTGAAGACAGTGAAGGATATGGCAGCGAACCGTGAACAGTGGCGACCGTGTTGTCACTTCCTGTCGAGTCAGAATGATTGGCCGATGTCCGTTTGTACAGTTAGACTGTGTATTCCGTGTGTTGGCTGCTGGGGCATTCCGTCCTTTTCCGATCCCTGTAGGTCCACTCCATTTCTATCTTGCATATTCATACTTTTTAATTCAACAAGCAACATAGTGAAAATGACAGCGATCAGCGGGACCTACCCTACTGTTCAACGCTGTATGGTTATGATATTGATGAATTTGAATGACTGATACAAACTAGTTCAAGGCAATCGGAAGTCGGTTCAAATCTAGGATCAGGCAATATATTCCATGCATGCGGAGATCTCCTCGCTCCAGCATGAAGCTATTAGTCCACTCTCATCCAACACCTTAGGAGTCCCCCACCGTCCTTACCTTCTTCTCTTGCCACATAAATGCCTGAAGGTTCTCCTACCCTCCTCGGCAGTACAAATGTCAGAACTCCTCACATCTTCTGCTCCACGTTTACAGCTTATTCCCCGGTCGCGCGCTTGGCGATTAAAAACTCCATGATCCTCTCACCGCTGGAAGACAATGATATCTCTTTTACTGATACATACAAAAAATGTATTTCTAATAAATGTAGACCTATGGGTCTGTAGATGACGCTGTCAGGGTTGCTTGGATGAAAGTCCGAGGTGATTTCCGTTCCCTGTATTCCGCTATTCTGTAAAGGTTTGGACTTCGGTGTTTTTTCCAGTGATTTTTAAATGCAGTATTAGCTCCTATCTTCAAAAAAGAGGAACCGTCACTTTCCGGAAGGTTACAGGCTAATTAGTCTCAATAACAAACACTGCAGATCTTTGAGCGCATTCTCAAGGGTACAATCTCAGATCATCCTAAGGATACGGAACACTTGCTTCCTCGCAGAACTGTCTCCCTCCTCATAGATATTGCTACACTAATACGCTGACTTTGACGGACGGTTCAGAATAAGCGTTCGATGGTGAATCGATATCTTTTGATGAAATGCCGCCTGATCTCCTCCTGCCTGAGTGTAGAAAGTATGGCCTTTCGGGTCAGCCAAATGCAGTTATCCAGAGCCGCTTTGCCGATTGATACCTTTTGGTTAAAATTAGGTCATCCGCAGGCCAGGTCAGTTTGCACAAGACTGATAGTTGTCGAGGCCAATTAGGCTTTCAGAATTCTTTCAGTGGTAAGCACTGGGATTGGCACCCTCTACCTGGACTTTGTCAGTCCTTCCCGGTTTCATTACGAGATTAGGTCTGTTCCTCAAGTGTGACCGAAAAAGAAAAGCAAATTCATTTTTTTCTCTATTCAGGCGAGAAGCATTCATAAAGTTAGCGTTCCATCGCACTAGGTGCCCGAGATCTTTGGCACGGACATAGGTTAGCTGAGAAGCCTAGAGTAAACTACTACTTCCCCCTATCCCCAGTATTCCACCTCCATGGAAAACCCGTCCCACTTAGAACTCAGTAATTTTAGAATGCCTAACGCCTTTTGCGCTAACTGCTTATTCATTTGATCTATTCCACATTCCCACTTCTGTATTTCTGAAGGAGTTTGCCCGCACTTTTAGCCCGCAGCTTGTATTTCACACTTCTACATTACTTCCTCTCGTTTTATGGTCAGTGACCCGTTCAAATATTTCCTCGGCTCTTATTCTCGACAAAACCTTTGGGGTTCAAAAAGCCCCCAGCAAGGTTCTTTTCGAGTGCACTTCTTCCGAAAGAGAATAGTCCTTTATCCTACAGCCCTTGCTTAAACTATCTCTCCTGCAATCTTGCACACATCCGAGGGGCTAGTAGCTGAAACTTTGCCTGGTAGGCTGCACCTTTTTCTCAAGCCGGTACACAAGCTTGTACACAAAGTTTATAAAGTAACCTCGACACTGCCGTTTTCATAGGTATTACCGCTTTCACCGATCCACAAAAAAAGCTAAGCGCAGCCGAAAAAGCGCACCTCTTCCCTTGTGAGCAGCCACCTTGCACTGTCCACAGTCATTTGGACACACAAGCCGCTTGTCGACTGTGTCGCCTCAACGGTGAATGATCCATTTTCCCCCATAACATGTACTCCTAATGAAATGGCAAAGGGCTCTTGCTTTCGGTCTGCGGCGTGTCCCACTTGTTTGCCCAGCTGATCAAGCGCAACAGGTCCCTTGATAATTAATCACGACCTCCCGATCTCACGAATATAACACTGTTTGCAAGAATGGAACGCTTTAGTGGTAATCCTACTCCTAAATCCTTTAGGAAGAGAAAAAGGTAGTTGGCCTGCTACTCACCCTAAGGTACTTTGCTAGCTGAATTTGCTGCTTTTGGCCTTCCGGTTGCCTATCTAACATGGAACTTTTTGTTTGTCAAGAGTGCCGACACCTACTTGCTTATCCGCCGTTCTATCTCAAACATCTTCATTTTCCCCATCAGTAGGCGATGGCTGACCGAGCTAAAAGCTTCGCTGAAGTCCAGGTAGCATACTCCGATCACCTTGCGCTCGTCAAGCTGGCTCGTGACCTCGTCTAAAAAACGCTACAAGGTTCAAAAGACAAGATTTGCCCTGTAAACATCCGTGTTGTGCTTTACAGTGCAACTTGTGGCTCAGTAGCTATTTATATGGATGTTCCCTTGCCAGTCTCTCCAAGCACTTGCAGAAAATGCACCTGAAGCTGATCACCATCGTGTATTCCCCTCCATTTCTCAAGAGCAAGGGTCCCACTTCATTCCTAGGCGAAGCCTTCAACGGAATATGTCCGCGGTACCTTTTTGGGTTTTGCCTGACTTTACTATGCAGTGTCAGCTCGAAGGCCCTCTTAGTCTCTCGTTATATTCCTGCTTCCGAATTTCTATCCTCTTTTTACCATAACCGAGCACTCGTCGCTAGTGGCCTTGAAGATCTGCAAGCTCTCTTCCTTCTTTCCCCTCCCGCTGAACCGCCGGGGTCCCCGAGCTGGCTTGACCTTGCTTTTTCACACATGGACTGGGGCAAAACTTTCTTGCAGCTCCAGAAGTCTTCCCTTGATCCTTAGCCACACTTCCTCTACCCCGAGTTTCTCACCCTCCATCCCCCTGTCTGGTACTGGGGCCCCAGTTATGAGCTCCACTCTGATTATTCTCCCAAAAAGTTCACTAGCCTTCCCTATGGTTTTGCTTTTCCGGGTCAGAGGAAGAATTTAGTGGTGACACGATCACTTTTGCCTAGAGCTGTCTGCAAATCTAACCCCGTCCATGATATTTTACCAATAATAATGATAGTTTATTTCGGAGGCGCCCGAAGCATGTCAGGTGCATGATCAGATTTTTAAAAGGGATGGATTGAACGGACAAAATTAGTTAAGACATGGAAATATGGATGAAAAACTAGGACAGGTGGACCCAAAAGGGTGAATAAAGGGGGACAAAGTTATGATAAGTGTAGGCGCAACAGGGAAACCTTTGTGGAAGCTTGAATGAAAGGAAGAGGGATTCAAATAGACTCCCGGCGAGTTTGAAAGTCAAGATCAAATGAGAATCTGACTGGCACAGGTGGGAACTTCTGAGAGCCGACAGATACACGAAAGAATGGTTAGAAATCGGTGTAAAAAATTGTGATAGCTGGAGGTTATATATATATATATATATACATATATATATATATATATATACGTATCCACTTCCGCTTTTTTGATCCGAAAGCTCGTATGATTAGGGGAGGAGGGGGGTAGGGTTACTTTCGTCTTACACTGAGATTTCCCAAGACTCAATTTCAGTACGCTTTTGGTTAAAATCACTGCTTGAGACCGCGATAAGGCCCAAAGGCTAGCCCTTGAATTTTGATCCGCTGTCCCGACGGCTTTGACTGAACGGGTTTGGGACTGTTATTAGAGCAGGACCACGACAAAAGTCGACGGCAGTACCAACGAAATATAGACTTTTCTACGGTCCTAAGGCTGTAGAGCCCTGCTCGCGAAATCCATCGCAAGGCCTGTGACCAACAATTGAGGCAAGAAATCAAAGCATTACGCCACCCAAAGAAAGCTCAAGAGCTGGCCCGGCTGCATAATTTCACTGGCCCACAATCATTTCAATGCATAAAACAGATCATCCATTTGGATAACCTCAGAAGCTCACCTCAAAAGATAGCTGACACGTTTAACACATTCTTCACAAACACTGTGTCTCCCAACCCAGTCTGTATCCAGCTTGCCACCCAGTCTATCACAAATTCTTCACTGAATTCTATGACGATTACCACTACGGATATAAATAATACGTACGCACTTTCATACAAGACTCCCATCAGCAATATTCGCTTTAGGTTGCCAGGATATGTCTCTACCACTAAAAAACATAAAATCTATCTCCGCAAACCGGAAACTTCCCCAGCAAATAGGAGAATTCCATTATAATCCGCTGGCATGAGAAGGGCGCAGTGCATGACGTTACCAATTACCGCACGATAAGTCATTTTTCTAAGATTTCGAGGCTGCTAGAAAAAGTCGCGAAACACTATTTGGCCGAGTGCCTTTCGGCAGGTAAACTGAACAACCTAAGACAGCACGGATTTTTCAGATCGCGCTCTTGTTGAAAATGCCAATTCGACTCTCTGAACTTGGTAGCAACAGCTGCCGGCAAAGACCGAGCACTCGTCATCATCAATCTTGATGCTACAAAAGCCTTCGACAGAGTCCAGCATCTGACGTTTCTCAATAATATTAGAAGATGCTGGATTGAAAACATCTATTCAGTTGATTTAAATTCTACCTACGAGACCGTCACCAAGTTATCTGCTTCAACGGTCAGAAGTTACTCGGTAAACATCGGGGTTATCCAAGGAAGTGCCCTAGGACCACTGCTATTTTACCGTACATAAACGACATTTGTAGTGTCATCACTTGCGGCGAAACTTTCTCATTTGCTGATGACATGAGGACAGTCTATGAATTTGAAGGGAGAAACCTACCTGTAGCGATAAATAATATCACGGTCGATATAGAGACCTTATTATTCTGGTTTTATCGATGAAAAATAAGATTTCTGGTGAACAAAGGCGGTTATCTCACGCTAAACTGTAATATTCCTCGTGATACTGATGAGATTGGTGGGGTCCGTCTCTCATATTCCTCTACAAAACAATACCTCGGACTACCATACTTTTACCATTTCAATTTCTCCGAACAAACATCTCACATAACTGCACGGGCATTTAAGTCCCTTAGGCCGTTGCTGAGAAAATTCCTCCTCACAAACAGTCAGTTAGAATTACACAAAACTCATTTTCGCCCAACCTTAGAGTACTGTACACTTGTGTTCTCAAATATGCACAGACGTGAAGTTATTGATATTAAAAATATACCGCTTCCATTAAACAAAACCCGGTGTGGCCCTTCGACGAACTTAGGCTACAGACAGCGGTATGCCCTTCTGCGGCCTGACACTCTGTGGCTTAGTAGAATAAAACACAACCTTGTATTTTTGTTTAATTTGCGCCTCGAGCAACGTGTGTCCTCTAGCCAAGTTCAGTTCATTATAAACTCGACACATCGCCTGAGCAACAGGAAACACCGTATAAGAATCCCCTGATCTCGGAAATCCCCAAGGCGATATCTATTCCCTCCCAAATATGCAACTTTATGGAATGAACTCCCAGCTGGTATCCGTTCCATAGATTCCCAAATCTTATTCACTCCTGAACTACACGTGGCGCTGGACATCCGAAAACCGGTCGCTCTTTCAAATCCATAAATGGCTATTGGAAGGCCTCACGCGGAAAGTGTGCGATACAAACCTGAGCCCTCGATAATCTTTAGGATGCGTCCTACCGTGACCTGTCCTTGCCACCTCCTTCGCGTAAACCTACCAGGGTACAATGCCCTCACCTATTTAGTTTTACGATTTAGGGCGGTGCCTCTGAAATCGTATTTAAATATATGAAATACCACTGGTTGCACGGAAGATATTCATTAAACATTCCCAGTGCTGCTTTTGATCTAGTCTCCGCCTCTCTCTGTAACCCAAGACGCAGTGACTGTCAGACTACTCAGTCTGCATCCAGTGGTCACCCCAGGCCGAATCATTAGGCACTCATCGCTCAACTTCCTTCCCGTTCATATGACTGTAGCATCCTCTCATGATTGGCCAGGATTGAGTAAACAAAACTACAAACCCTCTGAGGATCGTCTCGATGTTTCGCCACAATTCGTGCCCACAACAACCGGCTCACACATAAACTAAAAGCCGTCGAACTGAGGCCTTTTCAGAAGCGAGGGGCGAATTATGCGTTCCCCAAATAATGGAAGATTTCTGTGTGTCTGGTTCCCACTCTTTTTCTCTCCCATAGCTCGAAGCCGCGACATCGCGGATGCAAAAATCGCAACAGTACTGTGGCTGCCTTATAATGAGGGAGGAAATAGCCAACCCTTTCAGTGGTGGACCTCATGATCCACGCGTGAAGATTGGTAAGCGAAGGAGGGATAGGAAGTGCTCCCCACGGGAGAAGCATGTTCTCGCATCCCTCTGAATGAGAAAAGGTACAGAAAGCACTTTTGACTGCGAAGATATCGGATTCATGCTCTGCGTCCCTCAATGACGGATGAATTCCTCGTTACACCCACGACCTGACCCTGTTTATGGAGCGCCCCACGGCACGTTACATTCCTTGGATCAACCCGGAATCGTGTCAACTGTTCCGTAGGTTTTATTTTAGCCGGTAGCCTATCACGGGATACTCGAGCAAAATCTTCAGCCATATCCAGGAGAATCAAGATCACTGATTAACCACTGGCGGTGGCCGTGGTTACAAATTAGGGAAATCATTCATACAGGTGGCGCACGATCTTTTTTTGAAAAATACCGTGCTGTTCAGAGCTGGTGAGGTTATTGTTCGGTAGGCAAGTCGCCAGCATATTTTTTGAGTCTTTTTAAAAATCGGGAAACTATCGAGGTGCAGTTCAATAGCCGATAGTCGGTTCGGTCCTGCCTTGAACCTTTCTCAGGAATTGGAATATCAACTAATGTTTTTCAATAGGCGGAGAAGGTGCCGCTTCTCATAGATGAAATAAAATCCCTTGGCAATAAGATTGGGATATCAGTTCCACCTATACTAAAAGTAGCCGGTGGTACGGCATCTGTCCCGGGGCGGTTTGACCATCTAATTTTTAGCAAGCTTTACGGTTAAGTCGTTTTGGTGGAACGGAATTGCTGAGAGCTGTTTAGATTTTGGTGGTCCAACATGATATGGGCACGCGGAGTCATCGATTGCCAGAGACGAAGCAAAATAGGTACTGAATGCCTTGGAGACCGCTTGGGATTTCGTTCCATAAATGTTGTTATATATAATAGAGGCGATAAGAGGGTCTCCATGACTGTCTCTCAATTTCATCAGCTTGGACAGCGCCTCTAGCTCTTATCCTTTTTCATCACGAGGCCCTTTCCCCCACTGTGTCCCTATCCAGTCTTTATCCCGGGTTCCATTTCTTCTCGTCGGCCTACCCCAAAATCTGGAATGAACTTCGCCTCAGTGTGCGCAGTGTCCCTTTATTGTACTCTTCAAAGCAAGCACTACTTGTCCAATTAACTGTCTTCAGTGCTATATCGCTAGCCATTGAGCGCGCCCCAACTGATCTGGCCTTCAAAAGAGGCATCGCTCTCCAATCTTGTCCCTTCTGAGCCGTGAGCCAACTCATTCCGCCTCCTTAGTAACTAGACCTTTGATCGTCACTATCTTTGACCAACATCGAGTTTATATCTTGCTCTCAGTGCTGTAGCTTACCGCAGTTCCCCACCGCCCATTTTCATGCTGTCTTACCAGTCTTTAGCCATTTGCTTCTCCATTCAACTCCCGAAATTTTCCAGGGACCTACTGAGTGGACGCACCCGTGTACCGCCTTTTTCCTTCATTGTCTCTCAGTTAACCGTTAGCCCGCGGCTGTGGGCATAGCCAGACTGCGTTTTCTATCTGGTTTTCCTTCACAGTCATCCTCAATGACGGCCAACCGCTTCGGACACCGTGCCGATCGCTTACATGACAAGTGCGTCTGGATAACAACGTCACGTAGCCACCCACCAGCTGTCGTTCCTATTGGCTTCGCTCTTCAGGATTTCTCGCAACCCAGACAATTGCTCCTGGATTATATAACCTTGTCGTGGCTACTATGCCCCCTGTGTGACCATCAATGATCACTCATGCCCGTCCCGGTGGGGCCTAATGCAGCCAGATCCACCGCGTTGGCCGGCGGACATCGGGCGTGCAGGGCGTCCATAACGATATGCCAGCTCAGTTGGGCTGGTGGATCACACCTCCTGTGTTCGCGCTGTGAAGAGCTTTTCAGGTTTGGTGCTCAGCACGCGGTTAGCTCAACCCACTCACCCGGGTTGCGGATTGCACGCCTAAACTCTGCACGCTCTGCTGCACCCAATACAGCTGGTTGCGGATCGCATGCTCCCACCATTCTGGCTCTGCTGCGGTATGCTCATCCATCGCCCTTGTCATCGTAATTATCGCTTCGCGTGATCGTCGATCTGTCACCGCATGCGCATCTATCCATTTCGCTCCTACCCCTATTGTTTCTTAATACGAAAGCTATAGTTACACGATGTCTTAATCTATACATCCACTTACTCCGCCCAAGCTGAAAACATTACCTTTTCCGTCTATGTCTCCCTGGCCGTAAGCAAATCTCTGTTCTGTTGCCACCACCCCAAACTCATACAGCCTACTGATTGCCTCCTCATGCCCCAATTGCCTACCATTCTGTCGCACCCTTCGTTTTCCTCCCTCCTTACGCCTCAAGCCGGTGCGCGCTGACCCCATCCGTGTCATTACCAATCTCATTTCAGAACTCGCCGTTTCCACCCCTGCATCTTTCACGGCCATAATTATCGTCCGCTCATCACCCCCATAGACTTTTTGCTTTGCTCTACAAATTCCTCTGAATATTTTCATCAGCCAGCGCTTCGATAGATGTCTTTTGGCTCACTCGACTTTTGCCGTTGTCTGCGGCACACAGCTCTCTAGGCCCATCGTCTCAACCCCGATTTGCATATACCCCTCGTGCTCACTGTTCCATCACAGATTTACTTGTCCCGGGACCTCCTATTTTGCGGCTTTCATCGTGTTTAACCTGTAGTAAAACGACCTGATTAGTCACCTCTCGCCTGTTTTCCCAACTTCGGTTCTCTCACCCCCTGCTTTGTATAATTGTCGCCAAAAGAGTCGTTTCTAAACTTTTCAGGTTGCCCTTTCTTTGCCCGTTCCACATTTTATAAACGGAAATTAACTTACACGAATTTCACGCAGAATTTCAAACTGTACAATCTGCCTCGACCGGATCTGTCTGACCTTCTACCTGCCCAAATATACCTTATTCTATTCGCCGTTGCAGCTGCTGCATCCTTTCACCACCTTCGGTTAGATTTCCCATTCATCTTATTCCACTAATAGCCTACACCACTCCGGCCCCTTCGTATTAATGTTTGCTCTGCTTCCCTTAATCATTTCCGTTGTCATCATCCTGGTGCTACGTAATTTACACCCAGTCCTTAATGTTCCTTCTATTTTCGTCCGTCATCATATGGCGCCTCTAAGAGATGGAACTAAAAAAATCTTTTCCGTTTTCTTCAATCAGTCCTCCGTCTTCCTTCGTGTATGGTTTGTTCTCCACAGTCGTCATCAATTTCCTGCTTCGAAAGCCGTTTTTCCAGTTCCGCTGATCCTCCAAGCTCCACTAGTCATAAAGGAAACTACGATTTTCAGTCTGCTTGAGTGATTTTAAACAGTCCGGCTTAACTTCCACCATCTGCCACTATGGCCATTCCAGCACTTCACTGCTTTAGTCCTCAGATTTTCTGACGAATACGTATAGACACAAAATTTCTCTGTATCCTCTGGTTCTTCACCGGCCGTGTCCTCCACCTTCTTGACACTGCTTCTTCTGATATGGATCATTTTTGATAATATAGTGCCTCGTGGCCTTGGCATAGCAGTCCCTACAAACATTTTTACCAAATGATACACCTCTCATGGTCTGCTTCACTCCTTGTTTTACGTTGGACTTTTATCCCGTTATCGACCGTATATCGCAGTGTAGCAATGCTTCGTTGTTATATTACGTTTTTCCATGCAAATCAATTTATTCTTCATCTTCTTCCGCTACCACAGCTGCTGCAACAAGCTTTCAGCCTCCCTCGCATGGACTTCGAGCTTCAAGCTAGCTCTACTTGCATGCGTCAGACGCACTATTCCACCTCGACTTCCAAATTCTCTGGACTCTCATTTTAATCTCTTCCTGGGCCCATTTAAACTCTCCCTTTGTTCCCTGGTGTACAAGAGTTGACCGTTCATTTATCTCATAATTATCTCCATCGAGCTTATCTGTCTTACACTGTTCATACATTTTTCCACATTATCACAAAGCATACGTCCGTATTATTACCCGTAACACATGACCATGCATTTGCCATGCCTTGATTCTCTGAGAAACAAAAATCTGCTATTATCCCTATTTCAGGGCTTTCCCCTATGCACAACTCATTTTCCTGATATTCCGTCAATCGGTTTCACAGAACTAACCCTGGAGGCTCTGTGGGTGAGCGTATAATTAAACTGCTTGAGCCCTGTTGAAACACATCCGTGGGCCAAAACGTTTTCACTTGCAGGGTTATATCTTTGTGGGATAGCCTTCTACAAGAAGTAATTGAGTCTCTACCCAGAGCAGCCATTGAAGCCCTTTTGGATCATCATCTAGGACTGTGTCCTGGCCCACTGCAACACCAATCCAACTTTCTTACCAGTCATGCTTTCTGGTGTATCTCATCTCTCTTTCGCCCCAGTCCAAAAAATGAATAAATGAAGCAAACGAATAAAAATGTGGGTCAATGATAGATAAAATATAAAAAAAGTACAAAGCATTCGGTTTTTCTCAGAATCGCTGTGTTTCGACCCATTTACTGTGTCATTTCCTAATGCAACTAAAAGGAACAAATATCTTTGAATATATTAATTCGCACATGCATAAAAAGATAACTAGATTTCCCATTTTCTGGTCAGCTGCTCCATGTTCTTGCGCTCTTTGGCCCTCAAATGATGTCCAGTTTCCTTCAGTCCTAGTCCTCAACAAAAAGAAGATAGATACAAGTTCTGCGAATACTTTAGCTCAAGCTCTGTATTCGAGAATTACTTGGAAACTTCAAGACTTGGCTACCTGACCATGGACTGTGGAAATTGCCGTCACAGCGAGTCAGATGTCTCTCTTGTTGCGGTTCCTGAGAAAGAATGCAGGCAGCGGTTCCAACAACGGCCGGAAAATGATCAATTTATAGAGTACATTAGATCGGTTTATTGGATTTTTGTCAATTTTTCCGAATGTTTTGTGCGGGAGGGCGGAACTTTGCGAACGATCAACGTGATTAGGAATTTTATCGATACGGGGGATGATGAATGCTTGAGCTGGCCCCAAGAGGTAAACGTCACCAAGCAGAAATACAAAACTTGTGGAACTCCTGCTGAAAAAGATTGTTATTCGACCGTCTTAATCCGCATAGGTGTCACTTGTTGCACTGATGAGAAAGAACGACGGCTTTTTGAGTATTTGCGCAAATTACCTCCAACTGAAGACATTTACTAAGTAACACTTCGTGCCGCAGCCCTTTTGGTAAGTTTGTTCGACGTCTCGGGAGGTGCGCAAAATTTCGCCACAGCTAATTCAGCATCGGGATATTAGCTGGCAGAGATAGAGGTCGTGGATAGAATGAAGGCCGCTTTTGCTACCCCATTGTGTTTGTGCGAGTTTCAGGCCAAGCCGTTCGGATTGACTAGAGCCTTTGTCACTTATCAGAAGTTATTGAACCACAAGCCAGATGGATTAATTCCTTTTGAGTGCCATCAGTTGCCTGCAGATCAACGGTAAGACGGCAGAGTATCAAATTACGAATTCAAAGCTGGGGCGAGGACTATCAGGAAAGATGGGTTGAAAGTTGAACCTTAGCAGGGGCAGGCTCTTCCAGGAGGGAAACAACTTCTTGTGTTGTGCAGCTTCTCCTCGTTGAACGTAAACTGATCCCAGTAGAAAAGAATATGTTCTGAGTTGCTCAAAACCTTGTTGTGTTCCTCATTTACTAAGCTTCTCCCGTCTAGCCCCCTACTGTCACTGGTTTACCGGACTTTTCGCCGAGTAAGCACCCCCACGGAAAGCTCTTCTTCAGATAACGGTAACTTCATCTGGGATGACAAATGTGGTAAGGCGTTACGATCCGCACTGTTCATCGCCGGTGCTAGTTTTGTCAGAAGTGCTCACGAAAGTGAGTAAATTTATCCTAGATACCGATACAATTGACGGTGCTGTCGGTGCAATGTTGTCTCAAGCAGGTACAGATGACCACGAGCACGTAATAGCATTTGGGAGTAAGACATTGTCACTCGGAGAGAAAAAGCTGTACTATTTGTAAAAAGCGCTGAATTTAGAGGGCCTTGTTTAGAAATATCAACACTACCTAATTGGCCGCCCGTCCCGAGTCCGCACCAATCATTGGTGGCTGTTGTGGTTGCAGAACTTCAAAGACTCACAATGGCGAATTGCTTGATGGTAGGAGCAGTTACACAATTTCAACTACCTTCCTGAACATTGGCCTGATTACCGCCATGCAAACGCGGATGCCATGTTTAGACAACCAGTGAGGTATCATGACGATTGTCTGTCCTGCATCATCGATTGCCTGGCACAGATGGGTCCCTGTAAGCACGCTAACCGACAATAAGTAGCTATGCAATCAAGTGATCCGGACACAGCATCGATATACGAAGGGGTCAAACTGGAAGTAATGAGCCAACACGCCGAGAGATAGCAAGTTCCGGTCTGGGGAAGAAGCATTCATGGAACCTCAGGGGCTCAAAGATGGCATACGGCATAATGGTTTCTTACTATGGACCAAATTATCCGGTCAGAATTTTTGTTCCTCGGGCAGTGGTACAGACGGTCTTGACAATAAAGCATGAAGAGCTCAATCTTGCTAGTGTCATCAAGTTGGAGTACGCTGCTAGACTGCTGTTCTGGCGGCCCTGTCAACAAAGGGATACTCTAGATTCTTGCAGATGCTTGAACGATGAGGCAACCTCAAAAGCCCCTCAGTTATTGATCGCACACCTTTCAGCCAGTGGTGGTCGAGATCGCCCTTATTGCTGAACTATGCAGATCACTTAGACTTGAAAAGGCCAGCACTACACCGTGACACTAACAGGGCAACGGGCTTGTGCAGCTTATTACTCGCACAATCATTAGTCTATTGAGAGCCTTTGTTAAAGGGAAAGACGACTGGGGCAAAAATACCTAACTGTCTACTAGCCTACTGTAGCATGATCCATTTGTTGACTAATCAAACATCAAGCTCACTATGGATCGGTCTAGAGGTCCGGCTGACCACAGATATTGCTCTACCCATCACCACGACCCTTCTCACCTCGAAAATCGAGTAGGTGAAAAGACTGTTGTATTCTGTCATATGCGGGGAGCGAAGCTGGCTCGCACACACCTCAAATCGGGCAAAAAGCTTGAGCAGTGGTGCGATAAGTGAGAATTGGCATCCCGCTGCCACCAAGTGATCCGGTGTGGCTCCATTACACTGTACCCACGGGTGACACGCCAGCTTAGCTATCGAGACATTGGAAGGGGCATTGTTTAGTTGAAAGGATATTATCGGACTGCATCTGGGTGATTCGCAACGTACCTCACTCTGGTCATCCGTCGGTTGTGGGTCTCTTTATTGAGCTTAGACCTTGTGAAGGTGTAATTCATCGGGATAGTGATACGGGGCCACTGATACAATTACAATTAGAGGTTTTTTCAGATGAGGGGAGAGAAAGACTCCAGAAACAGAGCCAATCAAGGGAAACTACGGTGATACGAAATTTGAAAACGGTGGCACAACGTAACTTTGTGCCTACTTATTCATGCCCTCTTTTTGCTCTATCGGAAATCAACAACCCGGTGTGCTTCGAAGATAAATGATAACAGCGAGTTTGATACCGGAATCTGAATCAAAATTACGTTTCTTTTCTTATATTGACCCTTGTTATGTGCCACTCTTCCGAACACACTCCTATTGTGACTGAGTCGTCATCTTGTTTACCGTTAAGCAACCTGACCTGAACTGGCACAAGCCGCGGAAACCAGAGCAAATTGTAGAAATAGTTATCACCGCTTGCAGCATCGGGAGCAAAAGTAAGGAACTTGCATCTGAGGCGGACAATATCGATTGCGTAGCTGTAATTGAAGCTTTATCGATGGGTCTGGATCTGTTGTCACTTCAGGACTTCTACATTCGTTAGGTGAACAGGAAGGATGGATGAGAGAGAGGAGGAGTAACGCTTCTCAGTGCTGAGAAACACGAGCAGCTAGCGGATACAACCCTCTTAACAGGCGATGTTCAAGGAGCTTCGTGTAAAATGAATCCAGTCGCTGACTGTCCGAGGCTTATTCGCGTTTGCAGAATCCAATCAGCGGGATACTATGAGGGCACAATGCTCCTAGAATATTCCCACGGTCAAACCTCGGAGGCTGAAAAGGTAGAGATAACCGAGGATCTATATTGTCTCGAAATAGGTTGGGAAGCTCTGTGGGCTCTGCGCGGGGGGATTTGTGGCCAAATACTGGGCTTTGTCCTCGACTGAGCTATGATACAGCTTGTTCAGGAGCCGACTAGGTGAAGACTGGAACAACACCCCAGCTTGCGCGAAATTGTCGTGACCAAATTCCCGAACGACGTAGGTGATTTGACAGTGACAGTTCCAGCAACGTGCGATCGATAATGGCACCCTCAGGTACGGGGTAAGGACCAAAACAACTGTTTTCCCGAGAGAGGGAAAGAAAAACCTTAGCGAAGTTGATACCCAGGCCCTGTTTAATGCCGTCCTATGATGGAAATGAGCAAACGGGTACGATACAGTGGAAGAAGAATGGAAGCTTTTCAGGGACAGTGTTATAGCTCTGACTGAGGCTTCTGCCCCGTTTTGCACTGTTAGAATGCAAGGCAAGGTACCCTGGTGGGGATGCCAGCCACAGCCAGCACAAGAACAAGAAAAGAGGACACCGATCTTATTCGAAAGAACCGGTGGCAATCGAAAACGGCTGCAGTTAAAGAAGGCTTGCAACATGGCCCACAGGGAAATAGACCATTTGTCCATCAGGGTATGGATTGGCACTAGCAACTAAGATCTAGTTCTGTTCGGAGACACACTACAACTACGTGCACCCTAGGTCGGCCTTAAAATTTGCTGTGCGGTGCGTAGCTGTAGATGGCGAGCCACACGCTACCACAAGAGACTGCATGTCTGAAGTGCTCGAATATCATTTCGGGGAAGTAAATACAGTGGACTCAGGGTATTGCATCATTCGTGACTCAAATCAGACAGCAGCACAAATGTTTGACTTCTCGATATATTCTGGTTAGGCTGTGGAGGCCGTCGGAATTTTGAGCATTAATAAGGCAGCGGGATCAGATGCCGTGCATCCTGTCATCAACAAGCCACTGGAAGCAGTCAAAACTGAACCCCCAGCCCAGTTGTTTACCATGTTTTTGGAAACAGCCACACTGCCCTTGGATTGGAAGATAGCCGAGATCGTTCGCTTTTATAGGAGTGGGTCGGAGAAAGATGCGATAAATTACCAACCAGTAGGTTAATTGCAGGCTATACTGAAGGTCTTTGAGAAGACCCTAGGAAACAAGATTATTGCTTATCTCTTGCGAGGTGATCTACTGTCTAACAGACCGTATGGTTCCATGAATATGTCAGAAGATTCCCAATGAACACAGTTAAGGGCTACAGCTTGGACAACAAGCCCGATTTCGGTGATTCACGATCATGCCAGTGCATTACAATGTATCACGACAAGTGATGAATATAATGGCAACTTCCCAAGTGCCTAATTGGTTCCATCCCTTAAATTGTCGTAATATATTGTGATGTAATTGCAAGATTATGGATCGCTGAAGACGAGCTCATTAGCCAAAAAGTGATCCCCAGATATTTCATGAAGAACCAATGGTGCTGGTCAGACCGGCTCTCCTACTTGGACACGGTTGCGACACTTTTAGACAGGGATGAGCTGGCCTAAGCTTGCTATCTGGACTTTTAGAGAGCCATCGACTCAGTAAACTATCCACCTTTGCTACTCTTTTAGAATACACGGACACAGCCCCCAGGGTGATGGTGGGGATAGGCGCCTGCCCGAGTGGTAGATGGTTCTACTTTCGGGTGGAGGATGCTACGTCGAAACCGACTAAAGCTTGTGGTGGGTGCCACAGGGGTCAATGCTAGGACAGTTGCCATTTCTTTTCCGTATCAACGACTTAGCCCAGAAGAGTACGAGCCTCAGCTTTCTATTCACCGATGGCCTGAAACCAGCGGGGAATCTCCCGGACCCGAGCTCACAGGCAGGCCCATTATGCTCCCATGAGTAGACGAATAAATGGCACCTACCTGTAAATGCTGGGAAGTGCTGATGCCTGTTACCAACCACCACGCTGGGGGAGAGTTACGGAAATGCCTGACCACCACAATCCAGAGGGTAGAGTAGATAGTGGACATGAGAGTAAGCGCACACGAGTACCTCAGGCCCGGCCTACAGCGTATTTCTGCTGCAACAAGAGCTTTTCTTGCAAGGCACAAATGGCCCGAGGTGGTTTCCCCCAGGGCACTTGCAGCACTGTTGCCCATGTATAAGGTGATAGTCCGACTACCCTTGAATGACTGTGCTCGAGCTTGGTTGCCGTCACTCGTGAGGGAAGAGCGAATGTTAGGAAAAGTGCAGCCGCTCTTCACAAGGTTTATTAGGAAAGTAAGACATTGCCGCATCCAGCCAGACTGAAACAGCTGAACCTGCTCTTGCGGGAATGGAGAGGCCGCAGAGAAGACCTCATCGGAGAGTTCAGCATTTGAAAGGACTATCGCATCCAAGCCCCCCTTTTCTGATGCATGAAAGTACCAAGGCTCTTAGAGGGCAAGAGCTGGAGCTGGTCAAACCACCAGCGTATGTCAATTTCATGGCACAGCCCTTTTTATGTCGTGTGGTGAACCCTTGGAACCGGCTCCCAGAGGTCGTGGTCGCTTCCAGAATTTTAGCAAAGTTCAAGGCTTGCTTAGACTGCAGTTAGTCATAAATGGTCCCAGACTATTTCTGACGTGATCCCCAATAAAAATCACTTTCAGTCTGTTTTTAACCAAAGGTCTGCGCCCATTTGCAGCCCCCATCCGACTACTGACCGCTGGGCTTTGGTACTTTTGGAAAGTTTTCGCTTTTTGACTTTTCTTGTTCCCTAACTTCTTCCCCTTCCACCACCTATTTTTACCCAGGCAACCATGCCTGTCCCTTTAGCTGTCTGTAATTAGGAAGGTAATCCGCTGGTAAACATATGGGGGTTATGACCGTGTAAGCAATTTATGAGTTTGAACTGAATTTAACTTTAACCTCTACCGACGGCAAGCCTAAATTTTTCCGCTCCATTTGAATGGGTGAACCAGTTACAGGGCTCAGTGAAAATTCCCGGAACACTCGTAATCTTAGCTCAGCGGGTTCAACCGAAGTTCGTTGATGCAAGAGCCCGAACTCATCAACTAGGCCGAAGCCGAAAGCCCTCTGATCTTATTTGATCTGGCCTGTAATAAACTGCAGGGGGGCCCGAATGAACATGTTTTGCGGGAACCTGCTTGCCTTGTTTTTATTTTTACAGGCCATATAGTATTTTCAATCAAGTTTTTACGCGGCTACAAACAATAACCGGAGTTTCCCGGGGTCCGATCTCGACTAATTCATCTACTCACGTTATTGTGTCCAGACTCTGCCAGTGGGCTATGAGCATGTCACCAACAGAACGAATGTGAACAGTAGGGTTCGTCTGATATGGTTCATTATTGCACGTCAACATTATTTGCAAGACAACTAGGTGAAAGCCTATGATTCATAATATCCCTTGCAGTTGATGTGCAACTGGGCGTTACTTTCCTCCTCAATTTTTAGCGGTGATTCGACGAAATTCACTTCGCCGTGTTGGGTGCCGAACTAGGTTGCCTGCCGCCGAGGGAGTTCTGGAGGCTAGATGGGCTGTGGCCACTCCTGTTCTGTGCAAACCGAACTGAACTGAAGAATAAATGCCATAGACTTGCCTGTTCGGTATCCAGTCTTCTCTTAAAGGGCACCTGGATCGACCCGTATGAGCCGAATAACGGTAAACTCCAGTGACTTGACTTGGTGTTACTGATTTGCCAAGGCTCCCCCGGGAAAGTGTCTGGTTTCAGCCTATAGTACTGCCTTTAACCCCCTCCACACCTCCAGCAAATCAGAGTTCTGTAGGTTGATCACTGTCCCGAGGAGAAGGTTTACCCAGAGCAAACCGGTAGAACTTAGTTTCCGCGGTGTCAGCGAGTCTTCCGATGGAGTTGTTATTCCACGTAGGCATTTTTGACGGTTATTCGGCGCACTTATCACATAAGTTGCTCGTCTTGCATAGACGTGGTCACCGCGAATTCGCCTGTAAGTGATAGGGCAAGACGCATTAGTTCCAGCTGTCTCCCACAAATGACATGGCGCAGTCCAGCAATGTGAAGTGCGGCGGCCCTTGAAACCATTTCCATTTTAGCGCTCTTTAGCAACCGCACGTGGATAGATAGCGAGACCACTACATTCCAGCCGCGGAAGCTCGCGAAAATCATGTGATGACTCGAAAGGTCACATGAGATGGCGTCCAAAAATGCGGCGAATATCGCCGTTTATTGCACACGCGGAAGCACGGGCTTTGTCGGTTTGGGATCGAGCCCTCAGGTCACTGGTGGTAACAACTTCAAGGCCCCTTGCCTTAGCCTTTTACTCAAAAAAGACAGCTTCCAGGGTGATGGCAAACTGCTGGACTCTCTGTACCCACCCCTGTTTGAATACCATTCTGGGGTTTCATTCACAAGCCCCAGTAGTTCGACCAACATACCACTGCCGGTGAATACAGATGCAGCAGCTCACGGTCCTCCTCCAACGGGATACTGCACGATTCCTTACCAGCAGTCAGGGCTACCTATATATAAAATTGAATTCATCTACTTTCATAAAAAATAAGGCTCATCTTGGGATTTTTGGAATACTTTGAAGAAGAAAATCAGTTCATATACGCGAGCTAACGAAAATGCCGCAAACTGGAACCACCTAAGGTTTTCGAGGGGCCTGCCAACCCAAAGAACATAACGAAGGCAAGGCACTGTCGAGCTTTTGCGCCCTAATGCCCTTATCGCTGTTCCATTGTCCATTAAACTAACTTTCAGCTCGCTGGCCATATTCAGAAAACAAATGTTTTCTATCAGAGGAATACTTGGCTCGGGCCTGGTACCCATTAGTTACCCCGAGACCTCAAAAGGACCAAATTTTACGGAATGAGAGCGATATACGTCAATGTATATGTGAGAGAAGGTGTCATCCCAGAGCTGGTGGATAGCCAGTTCAAGTGGGCAGTCAGCTGTGGTGCGGTGCCAAGCCCAAGGCCTGAGGCAACGGAACCTCCGGTGACAATAATAATAATATCAATAATAATGATAATAATAATAATAATAAAATTATCGTAATGATAATAATGGTTTACTACAGGCAAACCCGAACACACTTGCTTGCATGGTCATATGGTACTTCTGAGGCCACAAAAGTAGTTTATATTATTTGTTTGAGTAAATACAGCAAAAACGAATGAGGAGGTTTTACTGGTCGCGTGAATGAATGCCATATCTTTACCACCAACAAAGACTAAACGAAGAGTATTCCTTTTCAAATAGTGTCGGAGGTAAAAGACCCAGGTTTGATAGCCACACAGGACTCCAAGCCTTCAGAGCAGTGCCAAAGAGCTGCAAATATGGTCACGGGGTTATTAACAGGGGGGCAAAATACAATCACCTGTAAAAAACAGAAGTCGAAGTCCCGTTTTACAGGGTTTTGATGCAGTCTCCTCCGGATAATTGTGTGCAAGCAAGGCTTCATATTATCGCAGGGATGCGGGGTGCATGAAAGGGATGCCGCTACTTGCCACTAGAATGTCCAACCATCAAAGGGGGAGATCCCACTCCCAGCTTCTGAGGAACCTTATTCTGTTCTTCTTAGAGCACCACGGAGGCTGAGGTGACTTAGTGGGGCGTTCAAGTTTAAGAAGGGTCTGTCGGGCACAGAAATGGGTGATTTGTTTGTACCTGTCCCTGAGTGCTGGATCAGGGTACGTGGCCTTGGGCTATGGAAGGCACATACAAGGCTGGACCTACGGGCTAAATTTCTCGAAAATGGAGTTCTTTCTTTATGACATAGACTGCCAGAGAAAGCCGTTAGCTGTAACAATGTACCCACTTTTCAAGAAAGCCCTGGATTCATACTGGAACTGAGTTTTCAGGACTAGCTGTTTGGACGAGGGTTAAAGTGATGAGCCCCTGGTACTTTTGTCAATGAACTTACGTCTGTGAAGGTGATACTTCCTCTACAGTCCTGCCTTTCAGACAGAAACGTTCAAAGTGCAGCTTGGGGAGCCAAGGAAACTCACCGACAACACAACTATCTGGTCAAAATGTTGGTCTTGCCCACTTTTGTCCTGTGAAAACTGGATTGAAATGAACTGAACCTTCGGCAAAAATGAATGCAAAGGCCAAGTGAGGGCAAGCAATCAATCAAAGCTGGGACGGAAAAAAAGGCTTGGAAATTTTGATGGTATCGAGTTAAAGTCTCAAGGAGGAGTTTGCTGACAGGGATTTTCGAGAAAGCGCTGGCGAAAAATTGGAAAACTTATTGTTGATGACTGATACGCACTGAAACCAGTAGCTCCACTGACCCGGAAAAAAGCAGAAATATGATATTAAGGGAGTTGTGAGGTGTTCTGTGAGAAGAAAAATTGCATATGTGAAACAGAAAGTTCGATTTACCATAGCATTGGTATTTACTATCCAGCAAGAGGTTACTGAAGACGAGCCCACATAAAGGTGTATGTGGATGCCTGAACCCGGAAATTTGGTGGACCAAAGTGGCGAATGTTGGCAAGTGAGTAGAACAGGACTCAAATGAGGAGTTTATTTTGGGGTAATTAGGAGACATAAAATGATAACTAAACGGACGGAGGAGTGGACATACAGTGATCTCATGGAGTCATATAGGGCTGGTGCATAATTGGTACTGTCAAAAAATGCAGATGATCGCAAAATATGATATGCTATAAGAGCCTGACTTAGGGCATTAGGCAAACAACCGACCGGTCAATAACCTGGCTACATACGGCTTTTTCCTGCAAAGAGTTAGAGGAATAGCCTTCAAAGCGGTAGTCCGGGTAGATGCTCCGTCGTGTAAAACTGGTGGAAAAAGTGGCACTGGTAAAAGGGCGAGCGAAACCTTGTTCAGCCACCGGTTCATCTGAGATGACACCGAGGCCGACGTATAATGAGGACAGATTAAAAGTGGAGTGGGCATAATAGTGGTATATGTGGTGGATGTCGGACGGAAACAACTAAAAGTGGAGTAACGCTGAAATTGTCTTAAATCGCAGATAATTGTTTGGCTGGGTACGTTGAGTATTGTTCAACCTGAGACTAAGGGAAGGCACCTAGGTTACGGGTAGTTGATTTCCAGCCAAAGATATAGAAAAGGCGCTCAAGTGATTGTAACGCAGGTGTCCGACCGTGATAATTTGGACGAACAAAGATGGGGCTTAAAGGATGAATGAAGTGTGAAACAATTTTGGATTTGTCTAGGTCCACTGTTGAATAGCATGGGGGCGCCAAAAGTTGGTAGCAAGGTGGACGCAAGGAGTAGGGTCTTAAAGGAGTGACAAGGCCGCATAACAGTGGTTCATATGAAAAGCTGTCAGAAAGTGGGCGTGATTGCATACACAGGCAGCTCAAAGGGACACACGAACGTTACCTAAGTGTCCCCTGGGAGACGATCCAAGGAAATCAGTGCAGTATCTCCAGAAACAACCTTAATCTACAAAAATGCCAGAGGGTCTATCTTAGGTCTAAAACATTTTCATCGGGATTTTTCGTTAAGCCACATTTCGAAATAATTAATAATTTCACACCGACTGAATCTAGACAAAAAATCTCTCCAATCACGAAAGCATAAAAAATCCAAAGCTGGTATTTCATGAATAAGAGCCACTATAATGAATAATATTGACATTTATTGTCCAGGCAGTTTAGTATTAGGAAGTTTTACATTTCATTTGTATTGCTGCATTCCCATTATGGCCGCTAGTTTTCGGCGATGGTTGTTTGTTTTCACTGCTTCTTTAAGTTTTTGGATGCCAAGCCGTATTAAGTTAACTTTCGCGGCTCTTTGACTGATGTACGCGATTTGTTTTCGTGTATCATTCCTTCTATCTGTGAAAAAAACAAACCCTGAATTGGTTGGCTAACCCAGAACTACAACAAAGAGGTGCTAGAAGCAGATCGCAGCCCCGGGGTGAGTGCGGCTGATTTAAATTCAGACCCTCAGATAGACAGACTATGTTCAAAGTTAGCTGCTGTGCAGTTTGTTACAAAGTTTCAGGCCATTGATCCCGTCCAGCAAAGCGGATGGTTCAGTGGAGGAGATCGACAGGCCTGGAACAACGAACGATTTACCTCTAGCAGTTGAGGAGAAACCAGTCACAACTTCTACCACCTGTACCGCTGTCAGGTACCGCACACTGAACTTTCAAATGGAGATAGTTGTGAGAATATGATGGGCCGTACCAATTACTTTCCAAGCAAGGAGAGAATATCTACTGGTTTAACTGCGACCACTTTCACGAACGGTCAGTCCCATGATGGTCAGCGATATGTGCAACAAAATTAAAATTCAAGGTTGGAGAAATTAAATTTAAGACGCCCAGAAAAATAACAAATAATTTTTCTGAAAGTAGCTGGGATGTTGTGAGGGAATCTGCAATACAAACGCACTCACTGATGGCCGATTTGAGGATATTACTGTCAGCTCTGAGACAACTAAAGCTTGATTTGCCATTGGATCCGAGGTAGTTGCTGAGGTCATCAAGGAGGATTTCAAATGAAAATGTTAACACTGGTGGATATGTACCTTTTGAGCTAAGAAAAGGCAATACTTGAAAGGATTACACAGCTGTGACAGATGCACACAGCGCCGGTTCATTCACCCTGCAACCACCGGGAGGCTATACTCTGAAGTTTATTCTAGAAGCCGTCGCAGGGCACTCATCATACTGGCAGTTCTCGTTTTAAGTACTGCCGGTGGATATGATAGCCCCTTTCAGCAAAGACAACACAAGCAGTGTTTGTCTCCGAATAATGCGAAAACTAATGGGTCTTTGGCTTGGACTTAGTTCTGAACGTGGACCCAATTCGGATACCATTTTTGATGGACGGGTGGGCGAGCACTTGAAAGCCATAGAAAAATATAATTTGTGTCAATTTATCACCATGTGCATACCTAATAACTTCATTAATCTCTCAGATCCCAGGTTATATTGCATTCAGGTTGAGTCAACCCCCCTTCAGAAACACTGCGAGACATTATAGAGAGTGCATATGCGTAATATATATAGTCATTTAATATGTCCTGGCGAGACGCGAACAGTAACAAAGTTGGAACAAGCAAAAGACCAAGTCTCCGAAAGCAGCATTTATGAGAAAACCTGTTTGTATGGCCAAGGTCTGACGTTGCTCTCAATATTTACAGCCATGAAAGACGAACTCGCAACTCGTGTGGTCCAGATACGGAAATTATAGAGGGATATTTACCTTCAATTCGGAAAGTTGAACAACTCGGTATCCTCGGTGCAGCAGCTGCATTCCTTTATGCCTGTTCGACATGCACGGGAGTACAACAGATTCAACGAAAGATTTGAGGGTGAAAGGCTTACCAAACAAATGGTACCTGAGTCCTCACAAATCCAAGATTCGCGGTTACTACACCTAGCTGCTGCTGGAAAAAGAACTGCCCTTGTATTAAAACCGTTGCAAAAACAGCTCCAAAACCGAAAGGCTTTTGGCCGGTTTTCTAGTGCGCGTACTACAGGCCGATTGGTTCCCTAGCGGTTTTTGAGTGGTTTCTGAGTGGCCGGTTTCTGGACAGTTTCTGAACAGTTTCCGAGCCGTTTGCGCCAATTGTTCAAAATGCGTGACACGCTTCGTTGATTTCTGTCACTATTCCCAAATTACGTATAACGATGCTCAGTTTTATTTCCTGAGTTATGATTTTCCGAATAATTGCCCTTGTTTTGCTCATTTTGAGGGGATAAAATAGAGCGATCTGCACCGAAGTATTTCAGGGCACTTTGACGGATGAAGCCAATGCATTGAAGTGAAACGCCAACTAAGCATTGCACATTACTTCGGTGGTCGACCTAATTCAGTTCGAGTTTATTTCGTGGTAAATTGCCACTAAAAGAGCAGATCAAAAACTGACGTCAAGGGCACGCTGTGTGCTACAAGGGTATCAATGAATGTGTGCCTCAAATTATGCAAACGTTGATTCAAGATATATTGCAATAATTAAACTGCCGAGGTGCTCTTGACCATACTCATTTGCAAGGACTTTAGTTCGCCGATTAGTTGTCGGAGAGTGTGATATTTTGTCACCTTATTCTGTATTTGGAAGTGCTGTGACCAGTGGCCGTCTTCCGGGGACTGGAATCCGCTTCGTCAACAAAAAATGCAATTTTGAATACAGATGTGCAGACCCAGTGAGGTTACGAGCATGGATTTGCCCTTTCACGATGTTGCAGTACAAACCAAGGGTGTTGAGATCAGTTTTGATTCTTCCAGTGTTAACTTGTACATTGCTTAGCCGTCTGAGAGGCCCACTGTTCACCCTGAAAACTATAACTGCATTTTGTGCTTTCCTGGCTCAGCAAACGTTCTTACAATTTTCTTCTTTCCAGAATCTGCGAAGTGCACCGCAAGTGCGCATGGGCGAATAAAATTTTTTAGTTGAAAATAGCAGCGCATCTTCCTGCATCGACTTGGCAAACTATAACTGTCATGTAAACTATTTACTTGAGCCCTTTTTCCAATATGAAATTTTTTTTGAAACATCGGACTTTTTCGCGCACTTTGAGAAGTAGTTTGGCGGAATCAGTTCTGCGGACTAAAGGTCAAGCTATCGTTACACCGGTGGCGAACTTCCATTATTCCCTAGGATGATAGCATAATAATTGGAAAAGATACGTTTATTTATGCTTACCAAGTTAAAATGGCTATCTGAAACCAATCTGTGGTAACGAGGTTCACTTTGTTCAGTTTCAGTGACCAGATTATTGGTATCACCTGAGTGCCCCTATTGTGTTCCAGAAAGGGCACTCAGGTGACGGCAAAGGACCACTTCGGCAATGTTCAGGGAACGGTAGTTCTGCTTGAGTTCGTTGCTGGGGAAGGCGGATAATCATACCAGGACTTTTGGAGACTGGCGCACGGAAAATAATTAGATCGTGTTGTGGATCACCGGAGAGAGAAAACTCACTTCAATGGACTCGTTGAATGGTCTGAGGAGAAGTTTCCATCCTGGAAGAGCAGTGGGTCTGAGGCAGTGTGACTTCAGGGTAGACTGTGGGTGGGTGGGAATGCTGCCGTTAGCCATAATGTGATCACCACCGGGAAGACCTTCAAAGAATGAGACAAATATAGGAGGAAAGCTCTGGGTAAAAATGATATCTTCAATGCTGTTTTTCTTCGTAGAATAGCCGATATGCCGTGCCCACCCTGATGCTGATGGTGCTATGGTGTCCGGCTGTGTTAAAGCTCGATGTTGATGAACCATTTATGATGATGTGGATAACTAAAATGTCTAGGCCGTCGACATTTCCATTTGTCCAAGAAGGACTAAAGATGCGAGCCCCTACGGCACCGTATTTCTTCAACAGCCCGGTTTGAAATACAGACTTGCAAGCCTGTGTAGAGGTCAGTAATTGGTAACCGGCAACGCCGAAGTACGAAGGTGCCAAAGGTGGGGCACAAACGGTGGTGGATTGTGTACAAGGAAACAAGGACCATTATTCATCGGGCTATTATCATAGTGATTTTGAGGATTTGTCCATAGAAGTGAGGGTTTGAGGCATGGTGGGGCATGCCATACGTTATCTGGAGTGGATTCTTTAGAGGCACTGTTGTGGAAGGATTTGTAGGATTACGAGAAGTAGAGGCTTGCTGGTCGGATGGAGCTCAAGCGAGGAGCCTGTTTTGGCTGTAGGACCCGATACTGGTCCTAACCCCACGACTGGCATCTGAACGGGGTGGTTCGTGAAGTGGTGTGATGACTTGGCAGCCGGCAGGAGGGGGCGGTAGCTGTTGATGGTGGCTAGCGGAGTCAGTTGGTTGCATGCTTGGTGAGTGGTGTCAGTCTGGATCGGTCCCCATGGTTCAAGGTATATGCAGAGGCTGATATGTTGCAGTCATATCATGAGGCCTCCAGGTGGAAGAATTGGGCCTTAGAAACGATGTTCCTTGTAGATCACTTGTCGTGCTACTAAACTGGGAAGGAGGACTGCTGGGTATATCTGTGAATGACCCTGAAAATGTAAGATTGCGGGTCTGATGAAGGTGTTCCTTATTGTACATTCTAGCGGATGCAGAAGTTGGAGAAGCAGGATGCCTACATTGTCCTTGTGGTTGATTCGGTGCCACTTACGGAGAAACGTCTAAGTTTACGGACTGTTAACGTCATATGCCCCGATGGTAATTCCGATGCTCTTTGTACTACAGGTTTCCTGTTCTGGGATTTTGCTACCGTTTATCTGCTTGCCGTGTGTCTTACAGGATTACTTTGTTAGAGCCTGTCCGGCTTGTCGTTAGGAGACTGTGCTGCAACCTGGGATGGGTTGCACGAAACTTGCGCGGGATCGTTGGGGCTAGGCTGATGGAGGACTACTGATGCCGAAGGGGCTGCTGGTTAATGGGGTGTTCTGGCAGGGGTCTTGCTCATAGGAGCATGTTCTGGTGCACTCAAGGGTCCTGTTGTCTTAGAACTAGTGTAAGGCTCTGGTATACCTTTCTGTCTGCGGAATACCTCTTTGCAGGTAAGATTTATCAGCGTGCGTTTCGATGTTTTTAAGAGACATAGCCCCATCATTCCTTTGACAGTTACTGGTGAATTCGACGGCTGGTAATTGGTTGGAGAACTGAAAGAGCAGAGGGCAGGGGTATCGTGATCACCTTTTTCACAGCCTGGTGCAGTGGCACAGGTGATGAGCCATGTTGAGTGCTTTCAGAATGGCAGCTTTATCAGACTGTGTTCGTAGTCCATCCTGGACATTTAACATTGAAGCATTGTTGGCGTTATTTACCTTTTGCATTTGTCCAAGGAAATGGCTACCATATGACGGCCGGCTTCGAATAAGATCCTGAGGTTGGCTTCACCTTTTTGTTCAACAATGATTGTCAGCAAGGATATCTTTGACGGAGCATACTCTGTGGATTGCCATCAACTGTATAGGTCGTTGATCTTCTGATCCAAATCACTTTCTTTATTTCTGGCCCTCCGTCTAAATCGACGAGTGATACAAAGCATGTATTGACCGCTGTCGTCAAGTCGGCGTTTGTGTCCCCCCCCTCTGGAGGCCCGAGAGGTTCGTCTCAGACCAGGAGGACAATAACTTTTGAATGCGTTTAGACATACTTTTTATTCTCGGACAGCAGCAGCCATATTCTCAGATGGCTTTCAGGTAACCTCCGCGCCGCGAATACGTTTTATTTAGCTACCACTCATCGGGAAAAGACGCTTAGGCAAATCACCAAGTCGATCTGTCAATAGAGATAGATGCTCGAATCAACCGAAATTGACGTGTTTGATATGCAGCTGTTTTCAAGAGATTTGCTGTGGGCTGGAGGGTTCGTATTTCAAAGTTGGCAGGTATATCATTGATCGATTCAGCAGCAGTCTTTCGAAATTCCGAGTGTCAAAAAACCGGATTTTCTTGAGTATTCAAGCTAGGTTCCTTCCTGAGAACGCCGAATAAAGCAGTAAATTGTAAGATTGGTCAAACCCTTGTAACAAAACCGCTGCAAAGCCTCTCCGAAGCAGATCGGCTTTTGGCTGGTTTTTGAGCGGTTTTTACTCATACGCCCATTGGTTTTCGATCAGTTGCTGGTCGATTTGTTTATTAGCCATTTTACACGGAACAAACACGAACTGAATTAGGTCGACCACCGAAGTAATGTGCAATGCTTAGTTGGCGTTTCACTTCAATGCATTGGCTTCATCCGTCAAAGTGCCCTGAAATACTTCGGTGCAGATCGCTCTATTTTATCCCCTCAAAATGAGCAAAACAAGGGCAATTATTCGGAAAATCATAACTCAGGAAATAAAACTGAGCATCGTTATACGTAATTTGGGAATAGTGACAGAAATCAACGAAGCGTGTCACGCATTTTGAACAATTGGCGCAAACGGCTCGGAAACTGTTCAGAAACTGTCCAGAAACCGGCCACTCAGAAACCACTCAAAAACCGCTAGGGAACCAATCGGCCTGTAGTACGCGCACTAGAAAACCGGCCAAAAGCCTTTCGGTTTTGTAGCGGGTTTTTTATGGTTTACTAGTGGTTTTGGAGCGGTTTGTGCCAATCTTTCAAAGTACGTGCTATGCATCATTGTTTTTTGTCACTACTCCTAAACTACGTTTTACGATGCTCGTTTCTATCTCCAAATGCTCGGTTTTCCAAATAACTGTCTCAATCTTGCCCATTTTGAGGGAATAAGACGGAACGATATATATCGAGATATTTAAGGGTATGTCGATGAATCGTCCATTTTATTTGAGCAGAAAGCCAACCAAGCGTTTACATTAATCCGGTCGTCGATTTCCTTCGTATGATCTCATTGTTGATCCGTGTGAAATGGCCTCTTGATGAACGGATCGAAAACCGATGTTACAAGCGGGCTCGGTATATTATGGGACCTCACCAAGCCTTTTCCTTATTACTTGAGTTCGCTTCGCGTTCCCTCTACGCTTAGACCACCTGACCGTTAACGTGGTACTCTGCAATATGCCACCACGATCACCGCGGTTAGAGCTTGTTGAGAAAGCGTGCCTGTAGCTAGCACGGGCAACTGTCAAGCGGCCACTGCGCTCGATGTCTCCAGTTCGGACCAGCGATGATGAGCAGTAAACAAGTATCCAAAGTTGAATACCACTACAAAATAGCCTGTAAAGTCGAGGAGATAACAACTCACAGAGAGTTCAGTTCGGTTTGTTTCAGTTTGCTCAGGGCAGATTACGGCCATGGCCAATCGAGTGTTCGGAATTTCTTCTGTGGCATGCAAACTAGGCAGGCACCCAACATTGTGCAGCTAATTTCTTCCATTCCCCAACATAAACAGATGGGAAACAGAAAACCCCATAGCACGCCAACTGCAAGAGTCATCTTTCATCGTGAGCGTTCACTAGGCATCAAACGGAAACGCTCAGTAAAGAAACACATCACCTCCTCTGTCTAGGAACATGCTCAAACTTCCCTGTTAGAAATGATCTTGATCCACTCACGATCTAGGGCCTCCTTGAGTGTGTGGACGGTCCTCGGTTCTGCTACTTCTTCTGGCAGTCTATTCCAGTAGTTAACCACCCAGCTGCTGAAGAAGTGAGGTCAAGCTATCACCCTGAATCGAGATTTCGTCGGCTTCTTCCAATGCCCCTTTGTTCTGGAGTCTACAGCCGGACTCGCCGGTCTAAACCCGGAAATTTTTTTAATACCTCTCTGAGATCCCCACGTAGTCTCTCCCTTTTCATAGAGAAAACTCCGCGATCCTGGAGACCATGTCCATAAGTCTTGTCCCTCTGACCCTCAGTCATGACTGTAGCAAGAAGCTGTAAGTTCTCCAAACAGGTGGCATTCTTATTTGCAGAAGGGTGACCATGCCTTAACACAGTTCTCTAAAAGAGGTCTAACTGAAGACAGGTACACTGGCATGAAAACCCTTGGCTCTCCGCTCAAAACGGCTTATCTCAATCTAGACAGCCCATCGAGTGCGGTTTTCGCGGCCGCTGTACAACGATCCCACCACCTAAGGTCAAAAGCCACCAAAATCCCAAAGCCTTCCACCCTGTGAACGGCTTCGATGTTTACTGGGCCCCGGTCGAGCCTCTCGCCGTCGGTGACAACAAGTGGCTCTTCCCAGCATAAGAAGGTAAGTCCGACTTTTTTGCCCAGTTAGGAACGGCGAGTGCGTTTCTGCTCAGCTCCTCTCTCCCCCAAATTCCAACTAGCTTCACATCACTCGCAAAGAAACCTGGTGGCTGTAGGACTGAGGCTGAATCAATAACGAACAGAAGAATTGGAAGCGGGCCTGGTACGAAACCCTGTGGTAGTTCACTGGTGACGCCCTCTAATTAAGGGTTCTTTCAACCCACTCTGACGTAACACGTTATACCGGAAGGAACTCCCTTAATCACCCCTAAATTTGCCCATTCATACCAAATGACCTCAACTTGATCAGTAAAAGCCGACGACTTACCGAGTTTAATCCCTTTTCTTATATCAAGGTAACACACTTCAACCAGTTTACCTTCATCCACCTATTAGGAGACTTCGTCAAGGAAGCTCAAGAGAGTGGTCGACCACGACCTGATTCTAGAGGCCCAAGCTTAGTTGGGCAAATAGTGGAATTTCCTGGTAGATGTTCGCAGACGTGCACATGGATGATATTTTCTAGCACTTTCCATAGGATGAAATTAAGGCAAACAGACATGTGTTTTCCCATTTCAGAGCAAGGTCCCTCTTTATCTATGGCTGCTTTTTTCCAGTCCTGCGGCAACCTCCCATGGTCCAGGGTGGCTTTATATGTCTTATATGCTGGAAGGGTTAGATATCACCCAACGGTTTAATGATAGCAGGGCAGATATCATCTGGCCCGGCGTACTTGTGGATATCTAACCGTTCCAGGTGCTTGCGTGCAACTTCCTCCGGAAGAATTAAGCCTGTTACGCCTGTTAGGATAGTAGCTCCCTCGAAACTAGTCTCCAAGCCATACGACGATCTGCTGAGCGCATGTGCGAGATGAATTTGGCCCGCTGTGTCAAAAAGCATCCAAAGAAGTACCCAGCTACGTGCCGTCCAGGAGTTCGTTGAGAGATAGAGTAGGACCACTGGTACTCATGTTCATGGCAGCCGACAGCCAGGGCAACGCAGACCTTTTGAGCGGTATTCGGTGGTCCTACTTTATCCCTCAACGAACCCTTAGACTGCAAGCAGCTAACCTCGTAGCTCCCGGCCAGTTCGTATCATCCATTTTTGATCGATTTTTGGTCGGTTTGTTTAGTCGCCATTTTACACGGATAAACAATGAATTTATTCGAAGAAAGTTGCCGATTGAAGTATTTCTAATGTTTGATTTGCTTTTTATGTAAATGTATTGGTTTAATTCATCGAAGTGCCCTGAAAACCCCGGTAAAGATCGCTTTATTTTACCCCTTCGAAATGGGTGAACTTAGGACATTTAATTGGAAAACACTGAATTAGTAGATAGAAATGAGCATCGCGATATATCACTTGGTTTATTGAAGGTAGTTACCAAAGAGTATCACCTTTTTCGTAGTTTCTTTTGCACTTAACTGAAAATCACAAACAGTACAAATATATAAATACCTCTGGTATGCTGCCAAATAGACTCGACAGTAAGACGAAAAGGTTCAAAGTCTGGCGGTCAAAGCACAACGGCCAGAAACCGATCAAGGCTAAATTCGAACGTCTCAAACAAACAAACAAAAGTCCAGAAGTATTGTGTATGGACGAGCTTATAAAATTAATATCAAATGTAGTCATATTCACAAATTATATGGAATACTCGTAAGGGTTTTCAGTATATGTCCCTCATATTGCTTAGTCTGGTGATCCCCAACCAGAACCATCAAGCAGATGCGGTCAACGTATTTCCTTTTTTAGACAAGGGTGATTACGCGATCCTCCATTATGACTCAACTATTTGCAGGCAATCTGGTGCCTCCCAATGCAAACTCGCCCGCACATTCAGGAGAAGCGAATTCGGCGATCTGAGGTCCTTCCTGGCTCACAAATCCAGCATCTTGGGCCGACCAGATGGAGCAGGTATTCTCAACACCTGCCCTAAAGAATGAACCCGACATGCTGGCTACTTTTATGACCCTAGGAAGCCAGTCGCGGCCAACAGTGAGCCTTCACTCCCGCGATCCATCAGACGTCTGCTGGGTGAACCCTCTGAGAGGTTTGTTATACTTGAGCCCACGGGAATAGAAACGAAGGTGGCGGAATTTAACCGTTCTCGTAATATGCGTAACTTTAAAACTGTAAAGGGCTATCAAGCCCCTTTCCGGTTTATGGGCAGAACAAGGCAGCCGGATGTCACCTTAAGTGGTACCCGCCTTGAAGATGGTCTTCCGGCCACAAACTTTTCCCAAGTGGAAGAAATTTTCAGTTCGTGCTTCCCAACGGTTTATTCCCCTCTATCAACCTCTGCCCATCCTCAGCTCCCAGGCCTGCATTTTGCGCAACTTATATGCACTGCTGCCTTCACAAGACAGGAGGTAAAGAGTCACATGTGTCATCTTAGTCCATTTAGTTCGACAGGCTCCTATGAGGTCCACTCTCGAATCCTTGAAGAAACGCCCTACTATTGGCGGGAACCCATGCGGAGCTCTTCCAGCGAGGTTCAGATTCTGGTACTTTCCAAACTTCATGGACGAGAGCAGCAGAGGGCCCTGTCTTCATTCAGCACCATCGCCATCAGCAAGGGGGCTACAGGCCCATCGACCTGAGCGGCATTTCCTGTAAGACTCTTGAGCGGTCGCTAAATCATGTCACACTGACCTACGAGCTCAGTATTGCTTCTTACCGGGAATATTATGCATCAGCGATAAGCTTTGCTCCACGGACAGTCCTATTCCGACCAGAGACAATGGCATGATTTGACATGCAATCTTCATCTATTTCAATTCAGTTCAGCCCTGTTTGCACGGGACAGGTAATGGCCGCGGCCACCCGAGCTTCCGGAATTCCTTTGGTGTTATGCACACTCGGTAGGCACCCACAACTCCACAGATTGTTTTGCTAGATCCTCGCCAAAAGTAGAATAAAATCGTAGAATCTCATCGCTTATCAACTAAAAGCGACTTCATGCGTCGTGAGCATTCATCAAGTCAAAGAGCAAAAGGCGAAAATGTTCAGTAATCAAACACATTATACGGACCCCAGTGTCCACAACCGTCGGCCTGGAGACACGCTTCGAGCATACTGACGGATATGATTTCGTTCCACTTACGATCGCAGGCCCTCTCCAACGCATGAATGGTCCACAGTTCTATTACCTCTTCGGGCAGTCATTTCCAGTAGTTCGCCAACCCGTCGCTAATGGAGTGAGATCTAGCTATCAACCCAGATCGAACTATCACCAATTTCTTCCCGCGACTCCTTGTTCGCGGGTCTGTTGCCACTGTAGTACACTCTTCGATCTGAGCCTGGAAAAGGCTTCCATAGCATTACTTGTCTCCAAAACATCCATTTGTATTTTCCCACTCCCCATAGATGAAACCTCGAGGTCCTGCTGTCTCTGCTCGTACGCCTCACCCTCTTGACCCTAAAACATGCGAGTTGCAAGAAACTGCGCTTTCTCCAAACAGGTGGCGTCCTCTTTGTAGGGAAGCTGCCATGCCCGAACAGTTTTACATAAAAGGTCCAGCTATGGAGGTACACATTTGCATGAAAACCCCTGGTTGTCGCCACAACGACGCTGATCTCAACCAGAAGGGCTCGCCACCCGACCTTTGCGCAGCTGCCGCGCACTCATCCAGCCCCTCAAAATCAAGGGCCATCAAAATCCCGGGGTCCTAAACACTGTGTACCACGTTAATAGTACCTTGGCCCTGGTCGTATACTACCGTTGGGCTTGTCGCCGTCCGTGGTAAGGAGTAGTTTTTCACAGCACTGAGAGGTAAGTCCTGCCAGCGTACCCAGTTTAAAACGGAAACTACTTCTATGTTCACTTTCCCTTTCCCCTGAGCTCTCGCTAATTTCACACTGGCCGCCAAAAAAAGAAGCTTCGTGACTGTATGACTGACTGTGGTGTGCTCGGAAAGTAGCCCCGTGGTACTGCACCGGTAGCTCATTTTAATTTCCCGTTCCTGTCATCTGATCTAATGTAAAACTTTCTACCGGAAGGAAGTCCCTTAACCATTCCTGGAACTGCAAGTCTACACCGAATGACCTCCAATATATTAGTGGAGGCCGATGTTTCTCCGAATGAAGAGATTTGCTCACGTCGAGATAACATACATCAATCTGTCTTCCACATCCAACTCTTCGAATGACTTCAAACACGACCTGACTCTGAGAAACCCATGCTGAGTTGAGCAAAAGTAGAATTCCTTATTACATTCTTGCAGAAGCTCGTCCGGATGACTTCACCTAGGACGTTGCTTATAATCATGAGCGTAGTAACTCATTAGAGACAGAGGCCCACTGTTATAATTTGCTACGAATATCGCTATTGTCTAGATATGGACAGCTCTCGCTAGTCCAGATTGAACCTGTACAGCTCACGTACTGGCAGAGCTACGGTATCCCTCAACGACTTGATGACGGCTGGACGTACACCATCTGGACTGGCTGACTTGTGGCCACTTAATCCATGTAGGTACTTACGCACAATTCTCTCTGAGAGACTTAGTTCGTTTACCTCTAGAGGGAAAAGAATCAGTGTCAAATCGAATCGTACCCCACAATCTACCCCATGTACACTACCAAAGTATTCACCCAGAGCGTCTGCTTTGCCCCAGTCATCGGTGGCGATGCCGTGGTCTTTGGTGGATGATGGACCTTTCCCATTCTTTATGGAGCCTTTTGATTATACATGACTATAGAATTTCCTCGCCTGCTTTCTCTCGCATTCGGCTCAATAAAGCTCAAACTCACGCTTAGCAGTTCGCAGGAAACTCACGTATCATTTCGAAGCTTGATATAGCGGGCCCAGGCTAGCTGACTATCGGAAGCTTTGTAAAGGTTCCAGGCGCCGTTTCCACGTTCGATGGTCTTGGCAACTGCAGCCTTCCACTACGTTGGTTTGCCTTCTCCACTCTCTCGCTTTGAGGGTGCAAAGTCTTCCTGGAGGGCAATCAGTGATGCATTTGTTACATTCCAGCGTTCCTTGACGGTAGAACCCCTTACCGTGCCCCATTTCAGCTCCACTGCCTTGGTGCAAAGCTCATCTATGTCCATACCACTGCCATTCCTAACGAGTCTCGGGGCTGTCCTGGGATGCCACATGCACAGAGTGATCTTGAGGCGGACGTGATAACTTTTCCCAAGGGTGCACAGCGTCGTTCTTTGGATACATCGTTTGCGAGATTCGTTATTGCGAGATCAAGCTGGAATTGCGCTCATCCAGCCCCATATCGGGTATCTTCCCTAATTTGTTGGTGAACTCATCTGCTTGCAGCCGCTCCAAGTAGTTCTTTGCCGGCGATCCCGGCATTCAGACTCCAACCACCCAGCCACTGTGCGGAGGGCTGAAGTCACCCGCTATGCGGGTTTGATGCGGTCATTAACCAGTTCAGTTGGGGCCGGCAGTGGGCGGACGTCCTCGCCGCAGTTTGTACTGGATGCACTGTAGACACAAATGACGTTGCACCTTCTTCAGGGAGGGATGATCGTAACGGCACAAGACTGGACGCTACGGGTGCACATCTTGGTCGGAGACTCGAGATTGCTTGTACCTGACCTAATGAGGATGGCTACTCTTCCGCCAAGGCAACCAAGTACCCTATCCTGCCTGCAGATTGCAAAACCGTTGCTTATTGGTCCCGACAAATGATCTTTCCTAGGGAGCCATGTTTTTTTGCCGGTAACTGTTGACACGTTGTGCTCCCAAGCGGCCTTGAACAGTTCCGTCCATTTGTTTCCGAAGCTTCAACTGATGGTTTATGAAAAACCGGTTTTGCCCCGTCGCCCAGGTTCCTGGTGTCATTTGTTCCTTCTGGTTATCTATGCAACTCCTGAGGCGACAGAAGGTTGTATGCATCAATCGTCCCCACTGGAGCGCAAGACGCTGGCTGATGGTCTAGGAACTCCGACAACCCCCGGTCCGCTTCTACTTGAGTTTCCATGGCATCCAAATAGTTAAGAGTCGAGCTTTCCCCCAACGCCTTCTGACGGTACGGCCAACTTTCATCTTCCAACAAGTCTTCAGTTACAACTATTTACGCCGACTTTGGGGCTTCTCTATTGTTGGCGGCTAGGGGCCCCAAGAGCCGAGTACGGCTTTCTCCTGCCTTTGGGTCCTTCTTACCAGCGCATCACCTGATTTGGTCAGGTTTCCATCGGGTGCTGCAACACCAGGCCTTACTCTGTGCTCGCTCGGTGCAATGTGATATCTATACATGGGGGTGTGCGCCACCCTTGCTGCCCTCGCCAGCAGTTTATCTCGAGGTTACTCATCAGCTAACTCGAATAGCATTGGCTTTGCACGATGTTCTCTCTTGTTCACTAGTAGTGACTTCTACTTCCCCACTCTGCGCACCCTTCCCAGAGCGGCATGGTATGGAACACCCGCAATTCGCAGCTTTCCATAGACCCTCCCCCTATTCATATTCCGCCAGGCCCCTTATCCCTTGTGAATGGCTTCTCCCGATTTATGGTTACGAGCCCGCAGCTTGAGACCATTTCCATCGACAGGATCTGCCTTTGTAGTTCGTTCACCTTGCCTTCTAACGCTGGGGGCGCAGGATCGTCCGCCAAAGCTGGCCCAGTCTTAGCTATATTACATTCACTCTACTTTTCGAGCTATCTTGCCTTCTTAGGCTTCTGCCCAGCCCACTGTCCTTCTTCTGTGTTCTTCAAGGGAGTTCAGGAAACGACCGCAGTTCAAACTCTTTGAACTCGCATACTCGTTTTAACTACTGTCCCCCCAGGCCTGCCCACCGCTTCGGAAATCGACTTTCTACTGCATGACTGCGGTGCTAATTTTGCTACTCGTGAGCATTGGCCTTGCCATTTGGCCTGCGGTTTGGGGGCTAGACCGGCCGCTTCCTTGCAAAGAACGAAGACCCACTTAGCCCGTGGGTTCAGTTCTTAAAGGGAATAGGTGTCCCCATCTATTCTTAAACATCTTGAGTGAGCCCAATTCCTGCACAACTCGCATTCTTTACCGTTTACCACACTTTTTCCTCACTTGGACTCAAGAAATGGGTCAGAAAGAAGTGGCATTTTGAAGGACACAAAATGCAGGAAAAATAGATTGAGCGCCCTTCAACCAAAAGCAAAATATCTAATGCTTGTGGGCGCTGTCCTTTGCCACAGGTGCACCAATTCCCCAGGCGAAATATATTCGCTTCACAGAAACACCGAACACTACTAGGCAATACTTGGAGGGGAGTGAAAGTATTCTCCGAATGAAACGCACCTCATTAGCAGTTCTGGTATGCACTGAGATCTTAACCGCGCGGCACTCACCTTTCACTCTGCCCGGCAACTCGAAGGCGACAGGCTAAATTCATCGGTCTAAGCCCGCCAGCTAGCTAGAGTGACAAGCCAGGCGTAAAACGACACCAAAGTTTGTTGATGGTGACCAACACAAGCCAAATTGGGGAGTAAACTCTACCTTTGGCTTGAAGTCCTGAAGTTGCACACGGGTTCGAGGCTGGTGCCAAAATGTTCCCAGTTCAGGTATCTTTCGGTCAGTAGCATCCGCTCCGCTGAAGTCAAGGAAGCCGGACAACAGGAGACGACTATCGAAGGCATATGCGGCAGGAGATAGCAGGGATAGTAGTTTAAAGTGACCAGTGAAGTGACCTGGATATTCCCCCAGAAGCAAGCATGAATGAGCACGATAAAATGGCACATCAAAAGCGCAACAACTCCATACAAAAGCAGAAAGAGTTACAAATGAGAGTTTTGTTGTTCTTTCTTTTCGATTTTCTTAAATGTGCAATTTTCGTGGCGGCGGAACATAGCAAGTCAAGCCGGATGACGAAAACTCGAAGAATGTCGAATACCGATTGAAGCGTAATAAAGGTTCAACGAAGAGTCTTTAGCCCCACGAACCTGTCAAACGGTTTTTTGAACGTTTTCTTTTTCTCGGAGAGTAGAGACCCCTTAACGACCTAGTGTTTTAAGGCGAGACCCTTCTTGGAGTAAAGAGGTTCTTACGGGCGTTTGAAGTAGGGCTAGACCTTATTACTTTTTCTAGGATGCTTTCTGAGGGAATCCAGGTTCGAACGCGTTAGAAACTGATTTGCCAGTCCAGTAGAGAACAGGTTTTTACTAGGAGAATTTCTCCACTGAATCTGTGAGCTTTTGAGGGTGCAGTTTTACCTCGGTTGGTAGTTGTGGATAAGAAGTATGCGGAAACCAGCAAACTAGTTTCGCTGCTTTTCTTTGCACATGTTCTAAGATGTCTTGGCCAGTAAGCAGGCTAGAGCGTACAATCTGACTTCAGTACTCTGGGTGTACCGACCGTAGTTCCAACAAAAGATCAGAGTCCATTTTTATGGTCGCAAGAATGTTTCGTCTTACCACGTTGATAGCGAGAACGGTGGACCTGTTGGCCAAGTAATGCTGGCAGAAGAAGAACAGCAGCTTGTTCAAACACAGTCTGAGGACCTTAGGCTGCCTCTAATCCCGGATGGGTGTGGCTTTATTAGTCCAAAAGAGTCCAGCGGAGGAGTTGCCAAATTACGAGCTCCCTTTTTTGTCTTCACTAATTGGTAGGCCCCTATCCGAAGACCATTTCTTGGCATGGCCCATGGCTGGGTGCAGTTTTGTGGCACCGATGCACCAGATAGTGTCATCAACAACGTCCATTGTGATATTCACTGATATGTTTTTAGTGCGTCGTTTATGCAAACTAAAAACAGTAAGGGATCTAGCACTGATTCTTGAGGAAATCCGGAGTGTATTGAGGATGGTTGCGAGAGGCAGTGACCCTCTCTGACCCTGAATGAGTGATCGGTGAAAAAGCTTCGAAGAAAATACAGCATGTTGCCGGGAAATTTCTTGGACTGCATGTTGTGTATCAGATGAAAGGCGGTACCCTGTCAAAGCCTTTGTCACCTTCGCATAGGCCCCGCAGGCGTTGGCATTTTGAAACCCTCTGCGGTAAACTAAGTTTTGAAGGGTAAACCAAAATACCGAACGTTTCTTCTCCCCTCTAAAATTACCAGAGTATCCTTCAGGTAGGCTTTTTAAACGGAAAAGCTTTTGATTTTTCTCAAGCAGTTTTTCGGTTCTCAGTAGTTCTTCCGTCGTGCCACAGTTCTTCTCGTTCGGTCTAGACAAGTATATTTGGAATGTCTATAGATCGGAAAAATCTCGGTCCTCAACTCGCCTTGTTTATTGCTCATCATGAGGTGTGAGATATATTTTGTCTGGCCAAAGGGTGTTGGATGTTAACAGCAGAAGGAAACGAATGTGCTGCAAGTAGTATGTGAGCCCATGTGGACTGTTCTGACATCGGTAGGGATGTGTATCCGTTATACCGTAAGAAAACCTGGGTCGAACAGGTTTATGGTCCGTGAAAGGAGGCCGCAAGGTTGGCCCATATTGAACAGTCCAGGCATGATGAGGTCCAGCCTCCCCCTCAAGAGTGTAGAGGAGCTGAGCATAAGACGCCGCCGCTCGGCGCACCATCAGGATTGTTCTCTTCCCAAAGTACAATAATTATGTCTTCTCTAATTCATCACTGTACCCCGTTCCTTTTGGCGGACGACATAAACATTGCATATGAAGTCTCACCTCTGAACTATAATAAAGCAATTCTCAGTGTACAGTACGATCTAGAACGCCTTGAACAATAACGTTACTCCCGCAAAATTGCGTTCTTTGTTGAGAAACAGCCTCATGACTCTACCCTGTCACGTCCCTCCATACTGTGTTCTTCCACATAACTCCCCTATTACCCACAACCCATCAGTATGAGACCTTGGATTGCGTTGCCCTTGCACCCTTAACTTCTTTGAACAATTATTTTTCTAGCTGCCAAGGCAAACAAATCCTCGGGGTTTCCAGGCAAATCTCATGTCCTGCTCGATACAAACTGTTGTCGTCCCCGCCCTATGTCCGACCCTACCTAAAGTACTGCCCCATCAGCTTCATTAACACTCTCCAAACCGATAAAATAACTTTGGAGAATGTATAATCCCCTTTCATGAACCAGATGCTTGGTCATTCCACCGCACTTAGCTTTAAAGACCGCTGTACCATCCTCCACATTGAACCTCTTTGGCTACGCCTAGTGAGGCTTGACCTTTGCTTCCTCCATAAGCTTATTCACCGCCTGGCATTCTCTTCAACTGACAGTCCGTGTGTCCAACCACCTACTCCCCACTCCCTCCGTCACAGGGATCTGCGTCTTTTTATTCCGATAAAATATTCCAGACTTTGGAATAAACTCCCCACTGAAATTCGTCGACATGTTTCCCCCACTGACTTCAAAACATCAATAGAACATTAGCTCACCGTCGATAATGCTCTGATGTTAACTGATACCATCATGTCTGCGACTCGGGCTTCTGAGATGGGACCTAACCTCTAGCTAATCTTTAGACCTCCCTCTATATGCGCTTCTTTTCCAGGAAATCACCCACATTTTGGCAAGTCCTGAATCTTACAATTCCTTCCTTTTACAAGCCTACCCAATAACCCCATCAGCTGCTACCAGTCGTCACCTCGCTCTCACCGCTGTCCTTAACGCTCGGTCAATAACGTTTTCTCGTCCCTACAATCTGCTGGCATCTCCAATTAATTTGCGCATATCTATTCACACTTGGGTTTGCTCATTTGTGATTTTTTAGACTCAATAATAGTTCACGCTAAGGCTCCGTTTAGTCTGATACTAGATCCTAAGACCTAGCCTTCGTCGATTTGATGACTATTTCTCCCCTCGGTCACTCTGCCCCCCACCCAGGTTTTACCATGCGTTGTTGTTACACCTCTCTCCAACTCCACAGCAGGCACCAATGCCCGACTGCTGCCTGTTTCTACTTTTGTTCCAGAATTTACCGACCAACGGATTTCTGCCTGTCCTATCCCATGAGCACAGACTTGGCTACTTTCTTGATGAAAATAAAAATTGGACCGTTGACACAATGTGGTGGCGGCACTTCACTCGATTGCTTTCCGGCTGGCTTTATTTTTGGAACTCCCGCAACCCAGCTGCCGGAGCTCTGACCACTCTACTGCACGCACTGCTACAACCCATCCTTATCCCAAAGGTGAGGGACGCGGTAAGATCCACTGCTTTGGCTGGCGCACATCAAGCTTGCAGGACGTCTGCAGCGATGTGAGGGCGAAACCAGGTTGGTGGATTGCACCCGCAGTCAGCAAAATCGGTTTTCAGGTAAGGTGTCCAGCACACGGACAGTCTCACCCACTAGCACCGCATGTGGAATAATGAACCTCTTCTTCACGCTCGTACCGAAGCCGCAAATGTGTCATTTGTCCCGTCATCTCCAACCACTGTTCTTCCACCGAGACCGCTCTCAACGCTGGGATTTCAGCTTCTCTATTCAAGCCTGCCAAAACTATCACCTCAGTTATGTGCTAAGTGGGACGTAGCGTTCATTCTCACCGGCCAACACTCTCCCCTCTTTGGCAACCCATTATTGACCATATAATAACTATCGATTTTGGCAAGCACCACTCCGCCTACATTCGCTGAACCCTGCGTATGTCAACTTTCCCGTCCCCCCAAAAACTTGCCGATCTACCACGTCAGAACTCGGAGCTACCATTCACTCTCTGGCACCTTCGCTGTTGCCGTTCGTTTCCTCACCAAAATTTGACGAAAGTTGAACTTCGCAGAAATATTTTTTTAGTCCTCTAAAAGTGAAACCTCTATTTAACGATCATTTGAACTAGCCACCAGTCCAAATGTTCGTTTTCACCGTGTCAGTCGATCTTTGTATCCTGATCTTGGCGTGCCCCTTGAGTCCTTTGCGTTTATATGTCTCAGATATATTTATAATGCAGCTTTGCCGGCACCCTGCCTCAAGGCACTGGTCAAAACGGTCAGCAAGTTGAATACTTACCGCCCGCTCACAACAACATCACAGTCAAGTGCTCTTCGTCCATGCTATCACTTTCAGCGCATTTGAGATTGGTTCATTACCCAGGTACCACCTTCGTGCCGGGGAATCATTATCCACCCATTGAAAGATCACCTGTTCCCCATCAGCCTTTTATCACTTTGACATTCCCTCTCTCCTACAAGGCGTGCCACTCGTTCGATTTCCGCGAATCTTTTTCTTTGATATGATATATATATACAATTCCGTAATTGACTAGCATCCACACTCCCTGTTGGCAAACCCAACCCACTCTGTTACGTGTCATGAGGCTTCAGTCACATTTCATTACGACGGGACCCACCTATTGCAATGTTCGTTAGAAATAAGTACCTGCCATCAATCCATTCCATCGTCTTCTCGAAGAACTGTAGGTCTTTGTAATCACTGTAAATTTTCGCCCTCCACATTGATTTATTTTCTATTTTCACACTGAATACTCGACCACACAACATACGCAATCAACTGGCGCTCCATCACCTGTAATCCTCTGGCTTCCCCACCAAAAACACTCGGTTGTCCCCCAACCTCTTGAGGATTTCCTGCTAGTTCGCTATAAAACTGAGCTGACCGCAACTAAACCTTCATTTTTAACTGCCATATCCACCGACTGCTCTTATTTTACTCCACACCCTATGTTACGATCCCGTTTTCCCGTGGAGACCACTGGTTTCATAGTTCTCGTTACCGCTGTCGTATTCTCCAACATTTATAACGGTCACCCGAACAGTTACCTAATCCCCACTCCATTTCCACTTCTGCACACTATCCGCCACTGCAATCGCGCTTCACACCGCTCCGAAACCACTAGTCAGTCTCCTCGTTGTTACTTCGTGACATGCCTGTATTAACGTAGATAATCTGCCCGATGCTCACCCGCTCTCCTCTTGCTATTTCTACCGTCATCGCATGCGATATCGCGCCCGCAATTATTCTGATCTTTTGAATCCTGTTCTGGTGATTGTCTCCGCTGTGATCATGCCAACAAGGTTTCCAATTTTTCATCTCTACATTTGTTAATAGTTTTCGTCTGCATACTCTTTCTTGCGACCTTGTCGATTATATCTAAATTCCTGGACATTTCGCTTCCATTCATGCTGCACTTGAACACATTTCTCAACTACGAAGCCGACCTTACTCGTCACTGAGCTATGAGGCATCCTGTCTTTCAAGTTTAATTTATTTTGCTTTCTCTGCCGATTGTTCCATTTTGTTCTGAATCCGATGGCCCGTTCCTGTTTCTCTTGCCAGACTCACTGGTCCAGTAGCTATCGCTCTATCCTTTCCGTGTGATCTTCCTGTCAAAACAGTCATCAGTCCACTTATTTACCCTCTGCTCCATTATTGCTTCTGCACTCTATTCGTCCCTGCCATCGCCACATAAAGCACCTCACGTTGATTTACTGTCACAGTTCCATATCCTTATTGTTACTTCGTGGTATACCTATATCAATGAGAATAAACTGGTGAACAGTCACCGGCTCACTGCTGGCTATTTCTTCCATCGCCGCTCTTGAAATCTCTCTTTCTATCCGCCGAATTTGTTGGCCCCTTTTCTTGTGATCGACTACCTCAGCATCTCACCATCAAATTCTACCACCACAGTGGCCACTGTTTCACGGCATTTCATATCTGAAGATCCATTCTAGTAACTCGTCGAGTTTTCTATCCACATATTTCCACACCATGAGAAGTGAAAATGGAGCTTTGAGTTCACCTTGGTGAACATTTTTTCCTTTCCTCTTAGTTTTCGACAAATATACTCGATTCGGCCGGGAATTTTAACTGTTGTTTATATTGCCGGGACTACTCATGCATATGCTTTCCTTTTTTAACCGCTTCCAAACACCGCCAACCGATTCGATCATTTGACCTTGACCTTCAAAGTTGCCGGGCATTATTACGGTTTTAATCCGCTTTAACACTCTATTCAATACTCTGTGCGCACTTGTTGCACCCTTTTGTAAAGTCCGACTTTGGCATCACTTGCATTATCTGATCATGCGCCCCAGCATGCCTTAAGCTCCTCCGAAGTACACTCTTACTAATAATATTATTATCATTATTATTGTTATTATTGTTATGTCCGGAGTCCCCTGGATCGCCCCAGAAAACCGTCTTTGAAGTGACTAGGGAACAGTCAGATGGTTACTTCTTTGCAGCTTCCTCCGCTCCGATATGGCAAACTGATACGAGTGAGTGGGGAACCGGGAAACCGAAGAAAAAAACTAAAGTATGAATAAAGCCCAAACACGAGGTGACAGGCGACGCCTTGAAGATGGAGGAACCTAGCAATTGGGCTCTGGAAGCCCAGGTGATGAACTTACAAAGGCGGATCCGGTCAGTGGGACGGAAAATGTGGCGAAGGACACTGAGTGTCATTAAGGACGAGCCGTTCATAAGGAAACCCAGGACTCGGAGTGAGGTAAACAAGAGACGGGTATACGATATACTGCTTATCACAGGTGCTTCCCACCCCGTGTAGAATCACCGATAAACCTGCAGCGTCACCAGCTAAAGGCCCACAAAAACAACAGAAAGCCGAAAGCGGCCTCCGGGGTTAACACAAAGATGGGGATAAGCAAGGCAGTGAAGCAGTTCGGAATGGCGGTCACTTAGGAAGTTCTGCAGCTTGAAAACTGGAAATGGTGTAAGCATTGGAGAGTGATGTAGCACACACGAACTAGGAGGCCATGACCTATCCAGCAGAAACGGACTTGGAGGTGGAAGAGATGCTAGATATCCAACGGTCTCCAAGTTCACCAGTGATAAACACCCCTGAAAAAACTTGCTACAAGCCCGGCAGCTGCCCCGAGAAAAAAGCGGGTTTGAGCATGAAAGATTGTCCTTCATTTTTGAATGAATGCAGTGTTGTCATACCATCACGTGAAGCATCGGAAACAAATGGACGGAACTGTTCAAGGCCGCTTGGGAGCACAACGTGTCAACAGTTACCGGCAAAAAAACATGGCTCCCTAGGAAAGATCATTTGTCGGGACCAATAAGCAACGGTTTTGCAATCTGCAGGCAGGATAGGGTACTTGGTTGCCTTGGCGGAAGAGTAGCCATCCTCATTAGGTCAGGTACAAGCAATCTCGAGTCTCCGACCAAGATGTGCACCCGTAGCGTCCAGTCTTGTGCCGTTACGATCATCCCTCCCTGAAGAAGGTGCAACGTCATTTGTGTCTACAGTGCATCCAGTACAAACTGCGGCGAGGACGTCCGCCCACTGCCGGCCCCAACTGAACTGGTTAATGACCGCATCAAACCCGCATAGCGGGTGACTTCAGCCCTCCGCACAGTGGCTGGGCGGTTGGAGTCTGAATGCCGGGATCGCCGGCAAAGAACTACTTGGAGGTGACAAATGCTTTTGACAGGGTACCGCCTTTCATCTGATACACAACATGCAGTCCAAGAAATTTCCCGGTGGATAATGATTCCCCGGCACGAAGGTGGTACCTGGGTAATGAACCAATCTCAAATGCGCTGAAAGTGATAGCATGGACGAAGAGCACTTGACTGTGATGTTGTTGTGAGCGGGCGGTAAGTATTCAACTTGCTGAACGTTTTGACCAGTGCCTTGAGACAGGGTGCCGGCAAAGCTGCATTATAAATATATCTGAGACATATAAACGCAAAGGACTCAAGGGGCACGCCAAGATCAGGATACAAAGATCGACTGACACGGTGAAAACGAACATTTGGACTGGTGGCTAGTTCAAATGATCGTTAAATAGAGGTTTCACTTTTAGAGGACTAAAAAAAATATTTCTGCGAAGTTCAACTTTCGTCAAATTTTGGTGAGGAAACGAACGGCAACAGCGAAGGTGCCAGAGAGTGAATGGTAGCTCCGAGTTCTGACGTGGTAGATCGGCAAGTTTTTGGGGGGACGGGAAAGTTGACATACGCAGGGTTCAGCGAATGTAGGCGGAGTGGTGCTTGCCAAAATCGATAGTTATTATATGGTCAATAATGGGTTGCCAAAGAGGGGAGAGTGTTGGCCGGTGAGAATGAACGCTACGTCCCACTTAGCACATAACTGAGGTGATAGTTTTGGCAGGCTTGAATAGAGAAGCTGAAATCCCAGCGTTGAGAGCGGTCTCGGTGGAAGAACAGTGGTTGGAGATGACGGGACAAATGACACATTTGCGGCTTCGGTACGAGCGTGAAGAAGAGGTTCATTATTCCACATGCGGTGCTAGTGGGTGAGACTGTCCGTGTGCTGGACACCTTACCTGAAAACCGATTTTGCTGACTGCGGGTGCAATCCACCAACCTGGTTTCGCCCTCACATCGCTGCAGACGTCCTGCAAGCTTGATGTGCGCCAGCCAAAGCAGTGGATCTTACCGCGTCCCTCACCTTTGGGATAAGGATGGGTTGTAGCAGTGCGTGCAGTAGAGTGGTCAGAGCTCCGGCAGCTGGGTTGCGGGAGTTCCAAAAATAAAGCCAGCCGGAAAGCAATCGAGTGAAGTGCCGCCACCACATTGTGTCAACGGTCCAATTTTTATTTTCATCAAGAAAGTAGCCAAGTCTGTGCTCATGGGATAGGACAGGCAGAAATCCGTTGGTCGGTAAATTCTGGAACAAAAGTAGAAACAGGCAGCAGTCGGGCATTGGTGCCTGCTGTGGAGTTGGAGAGAGGTGTAACAACAACGCATGGTAAAACCTGGGTGGGGGGCAGAGTGACCGAGGGGAGAAATAGTCATCAAATCGACGAAGGCTAGGTCTTAGGATCTAGTATCAGACTAAACGGAGCCTTAGCGTGAACTATTATTGAGTCTAAAAAATCACAAATGAGCAAACCCAAGTGTGAATAGATATGCGCAAATTAATTGGAGATGCCAGCAGATTGTAGGGACGAGAAAACGTTATTGACCGAGCGTTAAGGACAGCGGTGAGAGCGAGGTGACGACTGGTAGCAGCTGATGGGGTTATTGGGTAGGCTTGTAAAAGGAAGGAATTGTAAGATTCAGGACTTGCCAAAATGTGGGTGATTTCCTGGAAAAGAAGCGCATATAGAGGGAGGTCTAAAGATTAGCTAGAGGTTAGGTCCCATCTCAGAAGCCCGAGTCGCAGACATGATGGTATCAGTTAACATCAGAGCATTATCGACGGTGAGCTAATGTTCTATTGATGTTTTGAAGTCAGTGGGGGAAACATGTCGACGAATTTCAGTGGGGAGTTTATTCCAAAGTCTGGAATATTTTATCGGAATAAAAAGACGCAGATCCCTGTGACGGAGGGAGTGGGGAGTAGGTGGTTGGACACACGGACTGTCAGTTGAAGAGAATGCCAGGCGGTGAATAAGCTTATGGAGGAAGCAAAGGTCAAGCCTCACTAGGCGTAGCCAAAGAGGTTCAATGTGGAGGATGGTACAGCGGTCTTTAAAGCTAAGTGCGGTGGAATGACCAAGCATCTGGTTCATGAAAGGGGATTATACATTCTCCAAAGTTATTTTATCGGTTTGGAGAGTGTTAATGAAGCTGATGGGGCAGTACTTTAGGTAGGGTCGGACATAGGGCGGGGACGACAACAGTTTGTATCGAGCAGGACATGAGATTTGCCTGGAAACCCCGAGGATTTGTTTGCCTTGGCAGCTAGAAAAATAATTGTTCAAAGAAGTTAAGGGTGCAAGGGCAACGCAATCCAAGGTCTCATACTGATGGGTTGTGGGTAATAGGGGAGTTATGTGGAAGAACACAGTATGGAGGGACGTGACAGGGTAGAGTCATGAGGCTGTTTCTCAACAAAGAACGCAATTTTGCGGGAGTAACGTTATTGTTCAAGGCGTTCTAGATCGTACTGTACACTGAGAATTGCTTTATTATAGTTCAGAGGTGAGACTTCATATGCAATGTTTATGTCGTCCGCCAAAAGGAACGGGGTACAGTGATGAATTAGAGAAGACATAATTATTGTACTTTGGGAAGAGAACAATCCTGATGGTGCGCCGAGCGGCGGCGTCTTATGCTCAGCTCCTCTACACTCTTGAGGGGGAGGCTGGACCTCATCATGCCTGGACTGTTCAATATGGGCCAACCTTGCGGCCTCCTTTCACGGACCATAAACCTGTTCGACCCAGGTTTTCTTACGGTATAACGGATACACATCCCTACCGATGTCAGAACAGTCCACATGGGCTCACATACTACTTGCAGCACATTCGTTTCCTTCTGCTGTTAACATCCAACACCCTTTGGCCAGACAAAATATATCTCACACCTCATGATGAGCAATAAACAAGGCGAGTTGAGGACCGAGATTTTTCCGATCTATAGACATTCCAAATATACTTGTCTAGACCGAACGAGAAGAACTGTGGCACGACGGAAGAACTACTGAGAACCGAAAAACTGCTTGAGAAAAATCAAAAGCTTTTCCGTTTAAAAAGCCTACCTGAAGGATACTCTGGTAATTTTAGAGGGGAGAAGAAACGTTCGGTATTTTGGTTTACCCTTCAAAACTTAGTTTACCGCAGAGGGTTTCAAAATGCCAACGCCTGCGGGGCCTATGCGAAGGTGACAAAGGCTTTGACAGGGTACCGCCTTTCATCTGATACACAACATGCAGTCCAAGAAATTTCCCGGCAACATGCTGTATTTTCTTCGAAGCTTTTTCACCGATCACTCATTCAGGGTCAGAGAGGGTCACTGCCTCTCGCAACCATCCTCAATACACTCCGGATTTCCTCAAGAATCAGTGCTAGATCCCTTACTGTTTTTAGTTTGCATAAACGACGCACTAAAAACATATCAGTGAATATCACAATGGACGTTGTTGATGACACTATCTGGTGCATCGGTGCCACAAAACTGCACCCAGCCATGGGCCATGCCAAGAAATGGTCTTCGGATAGGGGCCTACCAATTAGTGAAGACAAAAAAGGGAGCTCGTAATTTGGCAACTCCTCCGCTGGACTCTTCTGGACTAATAAAGCCACACCCATCCGGGATTAGAGGCAGCCTAAGGTCCTCAGACTGTGTTTGAACAAGCTGCTGTTCTTCTTCTGCCAGCATTACTTGGCCAACAGGTCCACCGTTCTCGCTATCAACGTGGTAAGACGAAACATTCTTGCGACCATAAAAATGGACTCTGATCTTTTGTTGGAACTACGGTCGGTACACCCAGAGTACTGAAGTCAGATTGTACGCTCTAGCCTGCTTACTGGCCAAGACATCTTAGAACATGTGCAAAGAAAAGCAGCGAAACTAGTTTGCTGGTTTCCGCATACTTCTTATCCACAACTACCAACCGAGGTAAAACTGCACCCTCAAAAGCTCACAGATTCAGTGGAGAAATTCTCCTAGTAAAAACCTGTTCTCTACTGGACTGGCAAATCAGTTTCTAACGCGTTCGAACCTGGATTCCCTCAGAAAGCATCCTAGAAAAAGTAATAAGGTCTAGCCCTACTTCAAACGCCCGTAAGAACCTCTTTACTCCAAGAAGGGTCTCGCCTTAAAACACTAGGTCGTTAAGGGGTCTCTACTCTCCGAGAAAAAGAAAACGTTCAAAAAACCGTTTGACAGGTTCGTGGGGCTAAAGACTCTTCGTTGAACCTTTATTACGCTTCAATCGGTATTCGACATTCTTCGAGTTTTCGTCATCCGGCTTGACTTGCTATGTTCCGCCGCCACGAAAATTGCACATTTAAGAAAATCGAAAAGAAAGAACAACAAAACTCTCATTTGTAACTCTTTCTGCTTTTGTATGGAGTTGTTGCGCTTTTGATGTGCCATTTTATCGTGCTCATTCATGCTTGCTTCTGGGGGAATATCCAGGTCACTTCACTGGTCACTTTAAACTACTATCCCTGCTATCTCCTGCCGCATATGCCTTCGATAGTCGTCTCCTGTTGTCCGGCTTCCTTGACTTCAGCGGAGCGGATGCTACTGACCGAAAGATACCTGAACTGGGAACATTTTGGCACCAGCCTCGAACCCGTGTGCAACTTCAGGACTTCAAGCCAAAGGTAGAGTTTACTCCCCAATTTGGCTTGTGTTGGTCACCATCAACAAACTTTGGTGTCGTTTTACGCCTGGCTTGTCACTCTAGCTAGCTGGCGGGCTTAGACCGATGAATTTAGCCTGTCGCCTTCGAGTTGCCGGGCAGAGTGAAAGGTGAGTGCCGCGCGGTTAAGATCTCAGTGCATACCAGAACTGCTAATGAGGTGCGTTTCATTCGGAGAATACTTTCACTCCCCTCCAAGTATTGCCTAGTAGTGTTCGGTGTTTCTGTGAAGCGAATATATTTCGCCTGGGGAATTGGTGCACCTGTGGCAAAGGACAGCGCCCACAAGCATTAGATATTTTGCTTTTGGTTGAAGGGCGCTCAATCTATTTTTCCTGCATTTTGTGTCCTTCAAAATGCCACTTCTTTCTGACCCATTTCTTGAGTCCAAGTGAGGAAAAAGTGTGGTAAACGGTAAAGAATGCGAGTTGTGCAGGAATTGGGCTCACTCAAGATGTTTAAGAATAGATGGGGACACCTATTCCCTTTAAGAACTGAACCCACGGGCTAAGTGGGTCTTCGTTCTTTGCAAGGAAGCGGCCGGTCTAGCCCCCAAACCGCAGGCCAAATGGCAAGGCCAATGCTCACGAGTAGCAAAATTAGCACCGCAGTCATGCAGTAGAAAGTCGATTTCCGAAGCGGTGGGCAGGCCTGGGGGGACAGTAGTTAAAACGAGTATGCGAGTTCAAAGAGTTTGAACTGCGGTCGTTTCCTGAACTCCCTTGAAGAACACAGAAGAAGGACAGTGGGCTGGGCAGAAGCCTAAGAAGGCAAGATAGCTCGAAAAGTAGAGTGAATGTAATATAGCTAAGACTGGGCCAGCTTTGGCGGACGATCCTGCGCTCCCAGCGTTAGAAGGCAAGGTGAACGAACTACAAAGGCAGATCCTGTCGATGGAAATGGTCTCAAGCTGCGGGCTCGTAACCATAAATCGGGAGAAGCCATTCACAAGGGATAAGGGGCCTGGCGGAATATGAATAGGGGGAGGGTCTATGGAAAGCTGCGAATTGCGGGTGTTCCATACCATGCCGCTCTGGGAAGGGTGCGCAGATTGGGGAAGTAGAAGTCACTACTAGTGAACAAGAGAGAACATCGTGCAAAGCCAATGCTATTCGAGTTAGCTGATGAGTAACCTCGAGGTAAACTGCTGGCGAGGGCAGCAAGGGTGGCGCACACCCCCATGTATAGATATCACATTGCACCGAGCGAGCACAGAGTAAGGCCTGGTGTTGCAGCACCCGATGGAAACCTGACCAAATCAGGTGATGCGCTGGTAAGAAGGACCCAAAGGCAGGAGAAAGCCGTACTCGGCTCTTGGGGCCCCTAGCCGCCAACAATAGAGAAGCCCCAAAGTCGGCGTAAATAGTTGTAACTGAAGACTTGTTGGAAGATGAAAGTTGGCCGTACCGTCAGAAGGCGTTGGGGGAAAGCTCGACTCTTAACTATTTGGATGCCATGGAAACTCAAGTAGAAGCGGACCGGGGGTCGTCGGAGTTCCTAGACCATCAGCCAGCGTCTTGCGCTCCAGTGGGGACGATTGATGCATACAACCTTCTGTCGCCTCAGGAGTTGCATAGATAACCAGAAGGAACAAATGACACCAGGAACCTGGGCGACGGGGCAAAACCGGTTTTTCATAAACCATCAGTTGAAGCTTCGGAAACAAATGGACGGAACTGTTCAAGGCCGCTTGGGAGCACAACGTGTCAACAGTTACCGGCAAAAAAACATGGCTCCCTAGGAAAGATCATTTGTCGGGACCAATAAGCAACGGTTTTGCAATCTGCAGGCAGGATAGGGTACTTGGTTGCCTTGGCGGAAGAGTAGCCATCCTCATTAGGTCAGGTACAAGCAATCTCGAGTCTCCGACCAAGATGTGCACCCGTAGCGTCCAGTCTTGTGCCGTTACGATCATCCCTCCCTGAAGAAGGTGCAACGTCATTTGTGTCTACAGTGCATCCAGTACAAACTGCGGCGAGGACGTCCGCCCACTGCCGGCCCCAACTGAACTGGTTAATGACCGCATCAAACCCGCATAGCGGGTGACTTCAGCCCTCCGCACAGTGGCTGGGTGGTTGGAGTCTGAATGCCGGGATCGCCGGCAAAGAACTACTTGGAGCGGCTGCAAGCAGATGAGTTCACCAACAAATTAGGGAAGATACCCGATATGGGGCTGGATGAGCGCAATTCCAGCTTGATCTCGCAATAACGAATCTCGCAAACGATGTATCCAAAGAACGACGCTGTGCACCCTTGGGAAAAGTTATCACGTCCGCCTCAAGATCACTCTGTGCATGTGGCATCCCAGGACAGCCCCGAGACTCGTTAGGAATGGCAGTGGTATGGACATAGATGAGCTTTGCACCAAGGCAGTGGAGCTGAAATGGGGCACGGTAAGGGGTTCTACCGTCAAGGAACGCTGGAATGTAACAAATGCATCACTGATTGCCCTCCAGGAAGACTTTGCACCCTCAAAGCGAGAGAGTGGAGAAGGCAAACCAACGTAGTGGAAGGCTGCAGTTGCCAAGACCATCGAACGTGGAAACGGCGCCTGGAACCTTTACAAAGCTTCCGATAGTCAGCTAGCCTGGGCCCGCTATATCAAGCTTCGAAATGATACGTGAGTTTCCTGCGAACTGCTAAGCGTGAGTTTGAGCTTTATTGAGCCGAATGCGAGAGAAAGCAGGCGAGGAAATTCTATAGTCATGTATAATCAAAAGGCTCCATAAAGAATGGGAAAGGTCCATCATCCACCAAAGACCACGGCATCGCCACCGATGACTGGGGCAAAGCAGACGCTCTGGGTGAATACTTTGGTAGTGTACATGGGGTAGATTGTGGGGTACGATTCGATTTGACACTGATTCTTTTCCCTCTAGAGGTAAACGAACTAAGTCTCTCAGAGAGAATTGTGCGTAAGTACCTACATGGATTAAGTGGCCACAAGTCAGCCAGTCCAGATGGTGTACGTCCAGCCGTCATCAAGTCGTTGAGGGATACCGTAGCTCTGCCAGTACGTGAGCTGTACAGGTTCAATCTGGACTAGGGAAAGCTGCTTCAGGCCAGGTATGCTCGACTGTCTTGATGAGATACTAGTGCGGACCTTAGTCGGCCATAGACAACTACATGTTGGTAATCCCAGCTAGCGTCCTGTGTATAGTTCTTGACAAGTTCATCCGCTGCCTCGTCTGTCGGCTTTTGCTGGGGCATTTCTTGCTAAGTCCTTCCCAGCTTGGTTTCTCAAGGCAGTGGTCTCGTCTCACCAATCTCTGATGCCTCTTGGATGGAACGTCTGGACGGCTGGATGAAGGTGCTAAGGTGTATCTATGCTACCTCGACTTTATCGAGTTGCTCGACTCGGTTATTTATCGTCTTTTACCGTACAAGATGGAGAATTACGGTATAAATGGACCAGCATATAGTTGGCTGGTGGACCTTTTCTTACACTGGACTTTTTTCGTCAAAGTAGGAGACAGGTGCTCCAGTTTGGTGGCTCTCATCATTAGTGTACCCCAGGGATCTGTTCCAGGCCCGATAATACTTTTGTTTAATAACGACCTGGCATCCGCCCTTTAACCCCCTGGCTTACGTTTTACGAATGACGGGAAATTTGTGTAATCTGAGGGTAGGGGCGACATAGGTGGTGATACAGGAACTGCCCTGGACTAGGAGCACTAATGAGACTCACGGCTGAAGGCTGAAACGATTCATTTTTGATTATGGGCTACAGAAAGCCTAAATGACGCTCTTGACTAAGGGCCATTCTGTATAGAAGCAACCAGTAGGTTTAGAAAGTTCGGCCCCATCATGAGCCGTGATTTTAAATAGTCGGCCCGGTGCAGTTTTGTCGCAGAAAAAGTGCAGGTTAAGCCCCTTAGACCGTGATCAGCATTCTCGTTCTCGTAGCCGGAAATGCTCTCACCTGTTTACACGGCTGTAGTACGGCCTCGCTTAGAAGATGGCGTGCAAGCTTGGGCACCCTTCCACTATAAGTGCGCTGCCTTCTTGGAGAAAGTTCAGCGTTTCGCGACGGGAATGAATGAACGGAAGAGGGGTAAACCTATTCACAGAAGCTCTATGATCTCAATCTCTCCTTGCTGGAATTGGGGAGAAGTCGAGGATATCTCATAGAAGCCTTCAATTTATTGAAAGGCTTTTCTGACCTTAGGCGGCATAGTCTGTTCCAAATGGCCTCAGATTCCCGATCAAGGGGACAAGGGAGGAAGCTGGTGAAAGCAAGAGCTAGGTTGCTAACAAGATCGCACTTCTTTGGCAGCAGGGTAGCGAACAGTTTGAACAGCCAGCCCGGTGGAATGATAGGTCTGCAAAGCGGCCAGTCCTTCAACAGTGATCTAGATGGCAAGTAGCACGAGATATTTCCTGTTGGTGAGCTTTCAGTATGCTCACTAGCAGGATGATGGGTAAAACTGTCGTCCATCTGAGGTGGGTTGTAACTGGCGTCTCCGTTTAATGCACACCGTCTCGGTGAACGCTCAAGATGCATGATGTCTCTCGCAGTTGACGTGCGATGACGCGAGTAGCTCGTTGTCCCAACCCTTGAGGCAAATCCAGAGCATGCCCCAGGCTTGCTTGAAGGTAAAATTTGGCCATGAAGTTAATAAGATGGTGGCCACATGCACATGGTTTGTCATTCAAAGCACCTCATATATGGTCCATTTGTTTTATCATATCACTGGCTGGGGTTGGTTCCAGGTCTGCCCCGACCTTTCCCCATGGAGCTGCCCCAGGTTTGACCTGGGTTTTCAGTAGTAAGCCTGGGGAAGCCCTGGGCTTTCCCCGGTCTAAACTGTGCGTGCACCATGGGGCAAACCTGGAACTTGCTACTTAGGGAAGTCTTATGTCTCCCCCCTCAATTTCAAGGGGGTCCAACAAAACACTCTGCGCAGTAGTGAGCGCACAGCTGGTGTGCATACCACCTAAAGAATTCTGAAGGCTTGCTTGAAAGTGACCATTACCTGTCCCGTGGTCTATCTTCCGGTTCACCCGCAATACCGGACGCAAGGCATGATCAAGATTTCTATTTTGACCCATTTTCCTTTCCCCTTTGCGCCATTATTGAGTCAGCTACCTTCCAGCTCAATGGTGACTTTCAAACAACAAGATAACCGCAAGACCCGGAAGCATTTAGGCCTCAGCCTCGTACCCGTGTACTCCTTCAGGACTTCAGGACAACTGGACTGATCACAGCCCACTTCTGAAGACTGGTCTCTCCCAGTTGTCGAAGCACCGGGGATCCAAGCATCCCGCCGTTAATTCCTGGAACCAAAATGAGTTGAGAACGTGGGTAGTCCGGCCTTGTCCAGTCCACGACCTTCGTACGCTACCGTGGCGAGCCCTCTCGTAGACGGAAGGCAAAAGGTTACGGAAAATCCCTTCCCAAAAGCGGGAAAGCAGCCCGGACTTAAAGTCCGAGCAGCTGACGGCCCTCTAATAATTCATTTATTGGGAAGGACTGAGAGCCTGCTAGTTGCATACATATACTCGGCAACTGTGGGTAATAGACGGTTAGAACTTAAAGCGTGCACACTGAGTGTAGGTGTGATAGGGGTCAGTGGGACCTGGATTCAGCCCCAGGGGGACATCAAACAAGAAATGTCTCCCAACTCCATAGTGAGCCATGCCGACAGACCACACTGACAAAGGGGCGGACGGGTATAGCAAGTGACGTGAGGGCACCACCGCCAGCGTGAGGAATCCAAACTGCATCCACCCCATATCCAGGCCACTTCGGTGGCCCTCATAATTTGCCGGAGAAAATGATAGTTATCTATGTATACAGCAGCCCGTCGTCTCTCAACTAATGTGATGCTTACGGCTGATCACAGATTTTGTGGGGGAAGTTCTGATAGCTGGGGCCATCAACGTGCCAGGAGCTAACCAAGAAGCCCCAGAGAATCGTTCGCACATGGCTTGCTAAGCTACATAAAAAGTGGAGGCCTAACCTAGCACACTACCGGGGAGACCAGGTGGGGGCAAGGGCCACGTCCATCCACCCTGGTTTTGGTTATCAAAAGATACACACAGGAAGTTTCAGACCTTCGGGTTAAGGCTTTTCCAGGAAACAGTGGCCGCGGGATTCTGCACCTAACACTGAACCTGAGGAGACTAGTAAACCTAGAAAAAGAAAGAAGCAGCCGCCGCCTGGACGACCAGATTTAATTGAAGCAACTGGGAGCTGAGATGGATTGGGAGGTATAACGGGGTGAGGGCTTCCTGGAGCGACTATGGAGGCGCATTAGGGATAACCTTTTCTCACAAACCCATGGGGTAGCTCCCCTTGGCAAGGTTTATCGGGAATGGCTCTCAGCCATGGTGGAATATTCGGGTCCAAAAAGTTGTTCAGAGGAAGAAACTGGCTTGCGGAAGATGCCGAAACTACAGTGGTTGCAGACGTTACCTGAGCTGTTAAGCAGAAGGGGCTAAATCGGCTGGAAGCAGAGCAAGTGCAAAAGGGAGCACGAGGAGCTTCTAGCCGAAACCACCAGGTCAAACCTCAAAGGTATTACAGTTACTTGCCGCCCAAGGCAACTCTGGGCGTGGCCTTTGGAGATGTGAGAGGTAGCAAGGTCAAGCCGCAGCCATCAATCCAGAAGAGGCAGAATCCCTGCCGCTCCCTTTCCGGCAGATGTCCAGACAATGGGACCTTAGGCCTTCCTCGAATCCCCTTTAGGGCTGCACCCCAAACGCCAAGGGAAGCCATCACAGCAAGCGGAGCGCCCAAGGTCCTGGGTGGTTTTGGTAGGGACTAGGTTAGCTGGTCCCGATGGTGTCCATCCGGCAGCCGTCCAGCCTCTGGCGATGCTTCTGGCTCAGCGGCCGGTTATGCTGTTCAAAGCATGCCTCAACGAGGGTTGCTTGCCACAGGGCTAGCTAAAGGCGACGGTCAACTCAATCCACAAAGCCTGGGATGGCGAAAAGTCTCATTGTGGAATTGCTAAAGGTGATGGAGCTAGCTTTGAGAGAGACGACTGCTAACAGCGTGACTGCCCACTGGTTGATGGCGACTTGCTTCCGGCGGAAGTTTCGAATTTTGAATTCCCTCGCTGTCTCGACCTTATTCTCGTTCGGGCAGTGCACCGTATAGCCCTTCCCGTGTTTTAATTCCCTATCCTGCCTACTTTCGCCGGTAAAATGTCCATCGTCACGGTAAATAATGAGGCCGTGGTCATGAGCCAGAAAAAAGGCTCGCCAGATGGCCAGCCGAGTTCTTGCCCCATTCTGAGGGACTCTTCGGAGGCCATGAAGAAAGATCTGGGGACGAGGATGGAGGCTTTTGAAGAGAAGATAGCCGACCCCAAAACCTTCATTAAAATCACCCCCATATCGGCAGCTAACCAGGATATAGCCATATAAGGGCAATTAATTTTAGACACCGCAAAGAAACTGCAAGCCTCGGCAGCCAGCACTTCAGAGACCTTTACGGGAGGAAGCTGCCCCATGGGGATAAAAGAGGACGCATAAATTGATGCAGACTGACTCTTATTGAAAGCTGTAGTCCGCACCTGCAAAGGACGGCAACGGAGAGACGTAAAATGTTTGCTTGTTAGAAGGTGCCGAATAGAAACCGGGGTCGTACGCCGGGGAGTATGCAGACGTACAGCTGTAGGTCCTGTGAACTCCGATGTCTTAGAAGGATAAGTAGGAAGGGGGAGACAGAACCATTTACCCATCCCAGTGGAAAACTTCCGTTATCATTCCCTTCCATAAGAAGGGTGCTTTACATGATCCTGCTAATTACCGCCCCATAAACCACACTCCCATTATATCTAGGATAATGGAACGAGTAGTTAAAGATGAGATTGCCAATTTTATCCTCATCCGTGGGTTAATGAATAAAAACCAACACGGCTTCTTAAAGTCTAGGTCGTGTCTGACCTGCCAACTTGATTTCCTTAATCTGATCACAACGTCAGCTGACTCTGGAATGGCATTTATCGTTATCTTCCTTGATATGACGAAAGCATTTGACCGCGTGCCTCACGCCCAGCTGCTAACCAAGGTTAGATCTTACGGCATAATAGACCCGCTCTTTTCTTCGTTTTCATCCTATCTTAGCATGAGATCGCAAGCAGTAAGCATTGAGGGTTACCCCTCATCACCCCGGCCAGTCACAAATGGTGTTATACAGGGCAGGGCGTTAGGTCCACTTTTATTTCTTCTCTACATAAACGACGTATTCAAAGTAATACGCCATGGCATCGCGTTCCTATTCGCCGATGATATTAGGATTGTATATTCATTTGAACCTCATACCTCGACCTATACCCTCACCAAAATAGCTGACGACCTGAACGCTCTTGACATATGGTGCAACACTTGGAAAATGAGTTTCTCTGCTGCTAAGAGTGCCATTCTCACATATAAAAGTCAAATTCCCCCTGAGTCCCTCGCTTTAAACGGCTCGTTCATTCCTACTACTCTGCTAGTACGAGATCTCGGTCTACAATATTCTTGCGCGTTCACCTTTCAAGAACAAGCCACCTACCAGGTGGCTAAGACTAAGAGAACGATAGTCCTCATCTTCAGAACCTTTAGAATGCGCGACAGCCAACTTCTGATCTTTAAATCCCACGCCAGACCACAGCTCGAGTACTGCCCTCTGGTATTCACTCACATGCTCAAATCTGACGGACTTGAGATGGAAAGAGTTCAGCGATTTTTCACCAAGCACTTACCCGGCTCATCATCCCCCTTGAATTATAGAGATGTGAGCTACTAAGGCTTGAACCCCTATGGCTACGACGTATGAAACTCAATCTTTATCTTCTATTTAACCTCCTACATTCTAGAGCGCATACGTCCATCACTGATCTATGTTTCGCTCAAGACGCACCCTACCCTCTTCGCAACCGAAATCATACTACTATAGTCCCATACACCAGGACAAAACTAAGAGAAAGGTTCTTCATCACCGTTTATTCCCGCATTTGAAACAGACTGCCCGAAGACATTCGGGCCTGCCAGACACTAGACCGTTTCAAAATTGTCCTTACAAAATATTTAGATGTCGCCAAAGTACTACAATTAACTTATATGTGCACCACGTTGGAACAACCTTATGAGGGTAACCTATATTTTTGAATAGAGAAAGAAAGCACGACCCGGTTAACATCCTTTGCAACGTCGACATCACCTACCCCATATGCCTTCTCCATCGCCAGCATATTGGTACCCCTTAGAATGACTAACATCACTGACACTGCTCTTGTTAGATTCTCCCCAATTCACGCGCTCCAACGTCCACCACTTACATTACTAGATTTCTATTTTCACCATTGACCGTTGATCCTCAGCTGGGAACATCCCAGACTGCGTCTCTCTACTCTTATGCTTCCAGACACCAACCGGCGCGCATCCCCCATTTGATGTCTTGGAATGATCCGGAGATAACACCAGCGAAATATCCGGCCCAAACGTCAGGCTTTAAATCTGGATCCCTCACAATCTCTTAGACCACACCATCTCTACGTCTGTATGATCTCGACCAAAATCACCTGTGCAAATCCCGCCGGTGCGGGGCGCGGACAGATCCCCCGCTTTGGCCGGTGCACATCGGGCGTGCAGGACGTCTGCAAAGATGTGCGGGCGCAACTAGGTGGATCGCACCTCCTGCCTCCAGAAATAGTTTTCAGGTTGGGTGTCCAGCGCACGGTCTGCCCACCCACTAGCACCGGTTGCGGATTGAAAACAAACAAGAAAACATAACAAAAGGAATACCGTTCATATACTCAAAATGTTGCTGTCTCCTCCAGCCAACATTGACTCTCCATCATGCTCGCTTCAAATTTGCCTTCATAACCTAATGCTTTTTTCGTCCGGCAAAAGTTGCTTTTTTGGTGCACAATTATCGTATACCTAAAAACCCATCAATACTTCTGGCTCATTATTCCCAGTCCACTTCCCGCGGTTTCATGTCAAACTACTCACCAGTCTTATTTGCAAACTTAACCACTCTCTAAGATATAGCCCACCCATTTTGCTACTTTTACCGATATACTCGAGAAATAACGCATTAATTGCTGTCACTAACTTCCGTACCACAATCTCCAGACAGTATGTGACACTGCAAAATTCATCTCTTGAGATTCCCAATAATCGACGACTCTGTGTTTGCTTGCTTTCTCTGCCAGCTCCGCTGTTTGCCCACTTAAGGCTGTTGCATTGCAATGTCCTCATCTTGCAAGGTATCGTGTCTCACTTTTGCACATCTGATAAGCTCTTGTGCCGCAGAGTTCTGTTCTGTCGCCACAAAGTGGTCCACCTTTTGTATCAAACATAAACTGATAAACTTCTGCCCATCACTTCATCGTTTTTTTCCAGCTATGTCCATCCCATTGTTGTAGTTGAGCACCACGCAACGATTTTCTCGATAATTCCTAGTTCATGCTGATGCATTACATTCCTTTTTTCTGAAAGCAAAACAATCCACTCAAAGTCCATATGTTTTATCCGGTCACTTCCTTCACCATCACTCTGGCAACCACGGTCCAGATGTGTAGTCCATTTGGTTTATCACACACACTCCGACCATATCCGGCTGTCGGACTTTGCAAACATATTCATCGGTTGTTCTGTGTATTTCCTTTCTCATGCTCCATTCCGACAGATTGCCTCAGACACTTTTGATACTTGATACATTTTTTTCACCACGTGAAGTCTCTGCTGAGAATTATCAGTATGTAAATACTTACCTGTCATTCAACCGGTCATCCTTCTTGCAAGCCACGTTTCTGCCACTATCGCAGCTACGCACCACACGTCGATTTTTTTGTCAGTTACCAAATTCTTGCTGATGCATTACATTCCTTTTTCTGAAAGCAAAACAATCCACTCAAAGTCTATATGCTCTATCCGGTCACTTCTTTCACCATCAATTTGACACCCACAGTCCAGTGCGTTGTCCGTTTTGCTTTACAACTGGCTCAACCGATATACGGTCACTCTACCCCAAAATTGCTATCCTCGATCGATTTTCTTGGTCTTTATGTATTATGCCACAATTTTTTATCGTCTAATTTTTCATCGCAACTCCTCTCATACATTGTGAAGCTCTATTGCTTGAATACGTCTCCTTCAGGAATGTTTCTTCTTCACGATATCCACGTATCCGTCAATTTAATTTAGTTCTCCGACAGGACAGTCTTCTTTCTGTAGGATTTGTGTGATTTTGTACCATTCTTCACCCACCCCACATTTTGGCAGAATAACTACGCGTACCTCCAGCCGGATCGACCACCTGACCTTGAGTTTAAATTCACCGGGCGGTATCGCAGCAATTGACTTGAATGCCTTCTCTTATATTCAATCGCGTTCGCATAACTGTACAGTCCCACTGTAACTTTCATTCAGCTTTCAACTGTACCGTTTGATCTTGCATTGCAGCATGCTACGGGGTTATCCGAAATAAAGTATTATATTATACCGTCTGGAACTGCTGTGAACAACCGAGAAGAATTTTTGCGGCCGGTGTAAAATCCATGCTAATTGAAAAATTCCTCTGCTCACCTTAATTTGCTTTCTGACTAATCTTGGACTGATTTATTCAACCTTATTCGTGCTGACACTGCCTCGTGGTTGACAATTGACCTAAGCTTGGTGAACTTACCTTTTCTTTATATGGCCGTACTTTCCTGCTGAGATTACTTTGGGGGCAGTTGGTGCGGTAGTGAGTCACACTGACTCAACACAGTTTTGCTTTATTACGGCTCGGTCTCACTTTCACCCTCACGTTAACCGATCGTAGATGTTCTGCTCATTTACGATGAATTTTGGCTGCCAGGAGCAGGAACTTGTTCTTTGGGCCGGATTAGGAGTAAGAACTCATTTTATTTGTTTGGACTTCAAGATAGATACATACTACTTACTCTTTTTGGCCAACTGTTACCCTTTTTGCAGAATCGTTTCCTATTTTCGATCACCTTCTTGGCTAGATACTGATGGAGGCTCACTGCCAAAACTGTGATAGTGTTTGAGCCTATATTTTTACTCGCTAATAATACTGTAGACTTTGCAGAGCAACCATGTTCTTTATTTGGGTTCCGAGTTGCTTTGGGCTACTCGTTGCCTTGAGGCTCCAAGGCGCTGTCCCGAACGGTTAAAGACCATTGGTCGGTGAACCGGGCATTAAATCATTGGTCAGGCTTCAGCCGGACCAGAACTCGAGTGTTTTGGTCGGTATGGCCACTAAGTTCATCTACTTAGTGCATAACAAGCGCCCTAAATCCACTAGGTACCTGAGAGAGGACAAGGAGAGCACCGAGATCACGGAGATGGCAAGTGCTGTATTCATATTAGGCAAATTATGACTGCAGTGCTGCTTGACCACTCAGAAGACCTCTAGAGAAAGGTACCGGCCTAAAGAAGCTTTGCAACCAGGGAACCCTGGGTTATATTGCCGTATTACTGGGCGTCCGCTTGGTGGCACCTGGAACACTGTGCTCAGGCTTGGTGACCCTTCTTCGTAAAGGGCACCAAGATTCTCAAGCAGGTTCAACGACATTTCGCAAGGCGGTTCGTTACCCTGAGGGGCCGTGCACACGAGCATAGATTTGAGGCATCGAACATATTTCTCTCGGAGGCAGTAGGCGTAGAGGCGTTCTAATAGAAGCTCTCAAGATCGTCGAGGGATATGTTGACCTCCGAGGTTTGGATAAGCCGCTGCTGGGCCTCAGCTATCGTGCGGCAACCAGGGTGTTAGTCAGCTCCAGCTTATCCAGCAACGCGCAGTCAATTCAAACGAATCCCAAAACCCGAACAAGATTGATTCGTGGTTTTTACTGCACTAAGTGGAAAATCACAAAGAGTACAAATATATACAAACCTCAAGTATGCGGCCAAGTAGACTCGACAGTAAGACCCAAATGTTCAAAGCCCCGTGGTTCAAGCAAGACCGTCAGAAACGGCTAAAGGCCAAGTTCGAATGTCTCACACAAATCAGCAAACTTGAAGAAGTATGTTGTATGGACAAGCTTTTCAAAGTAATGTCAAATATGGTCACACTCACGAAGCACGTAGAACATTTGGGAAGGTTTTCAATATTCGTCCTTCACACAGACGGCAACTGATGGGGTTGACGAAGGAGAAGGATATAATTCGCCTCAGAGAAATTCCTTTGTAGGTGGAGATGTAAAGAAATGGAACCCGCTCCCAGTGTAATTAATGACCGCAGAGACGGTGCGGTGATTCAGCAGCTGTCACATGAGGTAAGACCGGGTACAGCTTCGTGGCCATGTACGGGGTTCAGCTTCATCCATTCAGGATCGCCGCGGACGAGTCCGACAAAGGCTCCCTGTGATTGGTCATCTTTGGGCCCACAAAATATATTCTCCAATTTAACAAATTTATACAAACCCCCTCTGCAATACAGCTAAAGTGTCACTTCGCAGTGTTGGTCTTCCTGTTACTTTCGTTCGCTTAGTACTGGGTGAGTGAAACTTCAGTACTCCCTATCAGTTCATCACGATTGTTACCGTTGGCTTCGCGCCATGGAGCTGCCTGGTGTTGAACGGCTGAGCCTGCTTGCTGAAGCTTCCGCAACTGAAGACTGGATTGTACTTTCCGAGTTATGGTGTGAATTGTGAAGGGACTTGAAGCAAGAGAACCAGACTGTATTCTCCTTGACAGCTAGTTACCGGTCCTTGTACTTGCTGGTGAAAAACCTTTCACGACCGAGAGCCCTTCCGCTGTTCCGTTCGACGAGTTGGAGGCTCTGCTGTTAGGCTACTTGATTCTGGTCGATTTCCAGGCTACCAAACATGTCAAATTTCATTCGCTATGTAGTGGTCCAAACATGAAGTTCCGCGAATTCGTCCTGATGCCGCATACGCGGGCGGCAGAGTGAAATTTCGTGATCCGTTGGAGACTCGATTGCACTAAGCCCCATCGCCGGTAAAAATCATCCGGAGTCGCAAAAGAAGCTACCGCTGAGGCTCGACCTCAGGTTCTCTGGGGACCGATCAACCCGCGTACAATTATATGACATAGTCGCTACGATGGCAGTACATTACGTACAGCATCACCAACACTTTCGTCTCCGTAAATCAGCCCCTACAAAGAAGACGTCTGAACCAAAGCCTGCTGACAAAACGATTCCTGAAAGCAAAACAGTAAAACCGAATCGGTGCTTCTCGTGCGGTGATTTTCACCCACGTTCCACCTGCCGCTTTCGTAATGCAATATTCCGTTCTTGTGGAAAGCCTAGTCACAGTCGCAAGGTGTGCCTTTAGCCCAAGTGCAGTGTGACATGTGCAACCCCTGAAGGTCTGAAAACTGGTGGTATTTCGATATACACGCTGAAGATTTCGAGTGAATCAAACCAGTTCCCGTGAACGTCAGTCCAGTTCCAATGCGGATTCAGACATCGGTTCATTGTGGATACTGGGGGCTGTGAGTCCATCATTCCGAAATTAGCGTTCGACTTGATTCAGCCCGGTATACTCGTACAACCCACCGCCGTGCTCATTCACTGTGTTACCGGGCATCGACTTTCACCGCCGGATGAGACTGCTCTAATGGTTTGGTTGGAGAGCGACCAAACCCCACCAGGATGACTGATTTCAGTAGACAGTCCATCGGTTCTGGGGTTGAAGGCCCTTGAGTGCCTAGGGGCAACAGGTAACTCTGAAAACGAAATTTGGTAATCCCGTGAACTAGCTTGAAATTCAGCCTTTGATCGCACATGGCTCCGGCAAAAAGTGAAGCATGGCTTTGGGCCCGCGAATTTGAAGGTGGATAGTGATCCGATATTTCTGAAAAGCCGAGTGTCGCCGCACTGATAGATAGAGGGCATTCAGAAGGTACTTACCAAAATGGATCAAGATGGTATCATTGTGCGTGTGACATTATCTGCCTGGGTGACTTCGATCGTGGTGTCGATGAAGAGCGACGGACAGACACCTCGATTTTGTGGTGGTTACCGACTGACCTTGAATCCTCGTTCACTGAACTGCGTGGCAACTACGGTGGAACCTGAGGACTTCATGAGAAGCGTGCTAGTGGCCACTTTTTCTCAGAATTTGATCTGGCGGACGCGTGCTTGCAAATTCCGCTGCACGCGACGTCCAAACCACTAACGACTATTAACAAACCATAGGGTATGTTCCAACTCAATTTCGTGCTTTTTGGTCCGCAAGTGTTATCCGAGATATTCCGGGCCGCAATAGATGAGGTTATTCGTGATATCGAGAAAGTGATGTCGTATCAAAATCAAAGCTTATTTTCAGATCCACAAAAAAGAACATGAGCATCAATAGCAGAAGTTGCTGGAAAGGTTCTTGGAAAGAAATGCTTCGATCACGGTCATTAAGAGCAAGTTCGGTGTCACCGAGTTAGGTTTCCTTGGTTTCGCCGTCAACGCAGAAGGATGCCGACCCGATACAGATCGTTTCAAACCCTTGATTGGCATTCAGTCTCCAAAAGCTCAGGCGCATTCCGAAACTTACAAAAGGAACCCAATCATCATTTCTGGCTCGGTCGTCTGGTATGTGGCAATGAAGCGAACAGTGTGGAAAGATACCACGCGGTCTCATTCAAAATATCATCGACCGACTGATGCCATCCCCATCTGTATCACCTAAGCCGGCCATGCTGATCACTGAAGCGTTCAAAGTGGGGATAGGAGCACTTCTGGATCAACACGAATGTCCAATCATCCGTATTTCCCGTTTTCCTAATGCTGCAGAGGGGAGTTATTCCCAGACACGGAAGGAAGCTTTGGTGGCTTTCCGGGCCGTAGGCTGACTACACAAGTATCTATTTGGAATGAATTTTACGATGGTCGCCGACCACTGAGCTCTCAAGCTCATATATAACTCAAATAAATTCGTCGCCACATCCACAGCTGCTATGATCCGGCGATGAAGCTTTGCTTCGGTAGCCCATAACTATGACATCCTCCACCGACCCGAGGAGACCATCCCTCAGGCGGACTTCCTGTCCCATTACTCATAGTCCGCAGCAGAAGACCAATGCCATTTCACTTTGCCGGCTGCTCCTGTGCCGGGGGGAGAATTGAGCAAGCAGACGAAACGATACAACTCGTCTGTGACTTCGGCGATCAAAGAGGGATGGCATCCCGAGTTGAAGCGGAAGTTTCCTCAGTTCTTTGCAACGCGAGGGAGATTCAGTGCCCAACCCAACGGCGCCCTTTGTCACCGTGACCGGCTCGTCATTACGCCTACATTGCGCAGCCTGGCTTTGGATGAACTTTAAAAAGACCACTTAGCAGTGGGTAAACTCCCTCTCGCGGGACTATTTTGGTACTAAAATGCTCACCCCTGTGCTGACCGGGACAGTCTCTTGTTTTTGAGAAGAGGAAGTGGAGGATCAGACGACTAGAAACCTGCTGCACCGTCGTGACCACCGGAACGAATGCTGCTTTCGTTTTTCCGTTGCAGCACGTGAGGAAGTCTGGAGACTCGGGTGCAAGAAACTGGATGCGAACTTGGCTCAAGCCTCAATATCCTGTGAGCTGATCTGATCTGATCTGGTTGTGCGGGCATACCATGGTGTGACCCTGCATGGAGACCGAGCAGTTGGCTAATACTCCGGAACGGGGACGACAGAGTGCTGGGGGCAGTGGGAATAAATGAAGGACAGATACACCGGACCAAACAGAAGCGTATCAAGCGAAGTCGCTAAAACCAAAGGTGAAAATATACACTGATATGCAGGAAATTGGAGGCGGAGGGAAGGTAAGCTCAAGCAGCTTCTTGGTAGTCGGTCACGATACCGCACAGGCGAGCCGGCCATATCCTGCTTGGTGCCGTGTGCACGCCAACTGGGAACACCTAAGGCTCTGATTTTTACCCCTAGGTAAATATTTGCTGAACAAACACTGTCCAGGGCTTTTGCCCGTCTTTTCTCTGTTCCTATTTGGTACATTCTACGCCCTCAGAAAGCATGCATAGAAAATGAACAGGAGGCAGAATATTGAATCCGCGGAATCCCAAACACTTCCTTGCAAAACTGCTAGGTGCACCGAGAAAGTAGAGGCACGAATATTCTGTGAATTATGTGCCCGTTGATTTCATCAGAAATGCAGTGGGCTTCCTGTAAACACTTTTGAACTTTATCTGGGCAACATTGTGCTGGCCTGGGTTAGCACAGAATTTGTCAAGTTAAGCAGCTATCAATGGGCGTATCTTCAACGACCTCAGGAAACCACCGTCGCTCCCAATGAAACCGTTATTTGCACCAGCTCTGGCGAAACAAAAACTAGTCCAAAGCTTTAGGCAATGGAGACTGGACTAGAGGAGTTCGGAAAAGCAGCTGATTGGGAAATCTCCCGGTTTCGATATCCAGTGAACGTTCGTGAGATAGAATTGGCATCATGAAAGGATGAAACAGACAGCCTGGCGAAGCAGCTAAGCAGCTTGGCCAGGTAGACCGAGACAAACATTGGGAGACTTCGAAAGGTATTGATTGAGGAATCCCTAAACCTTTATGTCGAGTAGCCCGGCTGAGAGAGGGGGAAGAGTGCACCCATGTGGTAAACTTGCTAAGAACAGTAGGCTCATCAGAGCACGCCCTTATCAAACTGATTTTCAGACTGGGTAAGTGGTGCGTAAGGCCGGAATCCTAGTCATCTGTCCCCAGCCAGTTTTAGTTGAATTTGGAAACCCAAGGTGTAGGGACGTGCTACTTGCAGCAACTGACAGGATGTTGAAGGCTACGGCAGGGAAGATATGCTCGGAGCCAGATCACTCGGCAAAGAGTCAGCCATCGCAGAGGCAACCTCAAGCGCCTTTCATGGATTCTACGCCCGCTCTGGGTCCATCGCAGCGGGTAAGCATCGCCCAGCAACAGGGAACAAACAACCCAGATGAGCGCAGCCCAGGTGGACTCCCAAATACCTGACACTAGCCATTCAAACCTAGTTGCTGCTTAGCAAGGAACCTCACCTGGTGTTAGTCTAGAGACTGAAGACTCAGGTCAACCAGAGGCACCAAACGCTAACACGGCAAAAACTCTGGTGGCACTCGGGCAACTTGCAAGCAAATCAAACCGTTGCCACCTACTAAATCCGAAACAAGGGCAATGGCCACGACCGGGTGAAAAACTGTGGTATACACCAGCGCGTGCAATATGGAGAATAAATGGAGGGAATTGATGGCCGAAACCAAGGGCACTGACAATATCGTACTCGTCAAAACTTGGCTCAGTGATGATGCAGCAACAACAGTTTTCCCATCCATCAGGGTACTGCACCTGCCGGGCTGACGGACAAGACGGAAGGGAAGGAGTCGGTGCACTTTTGCTTGTTGCGGACTCACGAGAACAAGTAGCAGAAGAGGTGATGTCCACTCCAGACACAGAGGTGGCCTCATGCCACGTGATTTCAAGGCTAGTGAAGGCAACCCCGTCGTGCATCTATAGGTCTCCATCCGCAAACCCCGACGAAGACGCATTGATAATGGAGCACTTGGCCAGCATGGCAACCCACTCCAATAGGTTCTTGACTGTCGGTGATTTCAACGCGCCCGAAGCAGGGTGGGAGGGATGGTGGGTGCCGCGAGGTGGATTTGGCGATCGGTTGATGGGTCTGTTATGCAGATTTACACTGGTACAACACATAAAATAGCCAACCCAATAGAGCGCAGGCCAGACGCCCAGACTTTTGAAACTCGTATTCACGAAAGCACCGAAGGGTGTTGATCATCTCGAAATTACTGTTACTATGGGCAGGAGCAATCATGGGAGGATCAGGTTACTGATCAAGGGGAAAACAAGGAGGTCCCTCAGAAACGAAGAAGCGACCTCCGAATAGTTCAGTTCAGTTCAGTTCAGTTTGCACAGGATAGTTAATGACCTAGGCCAATCGAGCGTCCGGAATTCCTTCGATGGTATTGTAGGAGACACGTTCGCCAGCCGCTCCCGAACGTCTTCTATAGTATGCACACCAGTTATCCACCCACCACTGCCGAGTGTATTTCGTCGAATCCTCGCTAAAAATGAAAGGGAAACGGAAAACCTCATCGCACATCAACTGCGAGAGACCTTATGCATCATGAGCGTTCACTGAGGCTGTATGCAATGAGCGAAAAAGTCGATTAAAACATAATTCAGAAGGACCAAAGTGCTACCCGTCATCCATCTAGTTGCTATACTCAAGGCTCACTACGAGGAAATATCTTGTACCACTTGCGATCTAGGGCACCTTTGAAGGATTGGACGGTTTGCAGATCTACCATTCCACCAGGCAGACCGTTCCAACTGCTCATAACCCTGTTGCTGAAGAAGTGCGATCTAGCCATCAACCCAGCTCGGGCTTTTATCAGCTTTTTTCGTGAGCCCTTGTTCTGGGGTATACGGCCACTTGAAATAGACTATCTGGTCTAAGGCCAGAAAAGCCCTTCATCACCTTGGACGTCTCTATGAGATCCCCTCGACTTCTTCCCCTTCCCAACGAGAATGGATTCAGGTCACAGAGTCTCTGCTCGTGAGTCTCATCTTTCTGCTCTTCAACCATTGGCGTGGCGAGACGTTGGACTTTCTCTAGGCAGGTGGCGTCCTTTTTGTAGAAGGGTGACTAAGCCTGCACGCTACCCCCTAACTGAGGTCGTACTATGGCCATGTAAATAGGTACGAATACCTCCGGCTGCCGGCAAGACAAGGCTGATCGCAGCCTAAGGAGCTCTCTACGAGCCTTATGCGCAGCAGCGTTGCACTGCTCCGACCATTTGAAATCATCGCTCATGATGACCCCATGGTCTTTAACCTTACTGACTGCCTCTATGGTGAACAGCCCTTGATCATGAGCGACAGTTAGGCTCACTGTTGGCCTTGACAACAAGTAGCTTTTTTCAGCTTTCAGAGTTAAGTCCCATTTGCATGCCCAGTCCAGGGTGGCACTTATTTCCCTGCCCAAGTCCACCCTTCCCTCAGACCCAACAATCTTCACATCATCCGCAAAAATAAAGCTGGGCGATTGAAGAGTGGATGCCATGTCGTTAATAAACAACAAGAATAGGACCGGGCTTAGGACGGATCCCTGAGGTACACCACTGGTGAAGTTCACCAAACTGGAGCACCTGTCCCCCACCTCGAAGTAAAAGGTCCTGTGAGAGAGGAAGTCCTCCAGCCACCTAAGTACTGGCCCACCTATACCGAAAGTCTCCATCTTGCATAGCAAAAAACGATGAATAACGGAGTCGAACGCCTTGCTAAAGTCGAGGTAGCATACCTCAACTTCCTTACCCTCGTCCAGCCGTCGAGCTACTTCATCTAAGAAACACAGGAGATTGGTCAGACAAGATCTCTTTCTCAGGAATCCATGCTGCGCCCGACTTAACATGGAGTGCTCCAGTAAGTGCTGGCAGATGTGGGCATGGATGATCTTCTCCGAGACTTTGCACAGGATGCCAGTCAGACTTACCAGCCTGTTGTTCTGCACAGCCGACTTAGGCCCACTCTTATGTATTGCCACGACTGCCGCAACTTTCCAGTCCTGAGGCAGCTTACCCTGGTCCAACGTGGATCTGTACAGCCTGCATACTGATGGAGCTAAGATACCCGCCAACGGCTTGATGATAGCTGGATGAATGCCATCTGGACCCGCTGACATGTGGCTGTTTAGCTCCTGTAGGCACTTACACAAGCTTTCCTCTGAGGGGTTTATCTCGTTTAACTGAGGAGAAGGATGCACCAGTGTCAGATCTACTCGTATCCCACTATCCATTCTATGTACACTACCAAAGCACTCCCCCAGGGTGTCTGCTTTGCCCTGGTCATCAGTGACGATACCGTGGTCTCTGCAAAGAACAAACACTGGAAATCCTTCCAAATGTTCAACGTGCTTTGTGAATTTGACCAAATTTGACAATACCTTGCAAAGCTCGCTCATATACCACACATTTTCACGTTCGTTTACCCATGTGAGACATTTGAATTTGGCTTTTAGCCGTTTCTGACTACCTTGCTTGAACCACGGGGCTTTGAACATTTGGGTTTTACTGTTGAGTCTATTTGGCCGCATAATTGAGGTTATTATATATTTATACCCTTTGTGAATTTCAGTTTAGTGCCGTAGAAACTACGAATCAATCTTGTTCGGGTTTTGGGATTCGTTTGAATTGGCCACGCGTTGCTCGATTTGCAAGAAGTGACTTACAGTCTATAGTGGATATTAAACCTGCGACATTCTTTTTTGGGCCTTTCGACTGCACACAGGAGTAGAAGTTTTTTGGCTGTTCTCTTACAGACTGGGCCAGTTTGAGCTCAAATTCCCGCTTGGAAGTTCTCAGAGGGCTCACAGTCTCGCTCCTCAACTTTGTATAGCGGTTCCAGGCTAGCTGACTGCCGGAGGCTTTGTACTGGTTCCAGCTGCGGCTTCTACGTTTGATGGCCTTGGCTATTGCAGCCTTCCACCACATGGGTTTGTCCTCCCCACTCCTTCGTTTTAAGGGTGCGAACTCTTCCTGTGGGCAGTCAGGGATCCCTTTAAGGCCTGCCAACGCTCCCCAACAGTAGTCTCCTCTGTCGTGTCCCAGGTCAAACCTATCGCCCTATTACGAAGCCTATCCATGTCCATGCTACCGAAATATCTGTCCAGCCTAGGGGTTGAGTACTAAATATTGAGGATGACTGAGGAGATTGCACAGGTTTCAGCCTTCAACCTCACATTAGGGGACAAGTGGTTACAAATAAAGGGCAGCTTGAGGTGACCCAGCGACACAACAGTGAAAGCTTTTAAGAAAGCAGTGGACCTATGTGGGGTGGAAGTATACCCCGAGTTATGTTAAGCAGCTTTTAGGGTCAGAAGCAAGTTACTCAATGTTTCCACCTTTCTCTGTCAGGGCTGATACTGCACAAAATTTCTGCCCTTCAGAATAAGAAAATTACTCAGTGTTGGGAGCTACGGAAACGCGCTGACAACACAACTATCTGGAAGCAAGGTTGGCTCTAGCCACACCAAGTCCTGTGCATACTGAACTAAACTGAACTGAACTGGGTCTGAATGGGTGTGTGCCCCTTGCAAGGAGGCCGCCAGTCTAGCTTTTAAACTGCAGGCCCAAGGGCAAAACCAAAGCCCACCAAGTAGTGCCTCAGTCATGATCCCCAAACCACCGCAATCAGGTTGCAGTAAGTCGTTTGCGGAAGTGGTATCCACACCCGAGAGGACAGTCATCAGAGCAAGTGGACCAGTTCCAAGAGATCGCCAGGCGGTCGTTGCCTCAACTCCTTTGAAGCTGACCGACGAGGGCCATTGGACTGAGCAGAGGCCGAGAAGGGCAAATCAGGTCAAAAGGAAGAGTGACAATAACATCGCAAAGGATGAATTAGCTAGGGTGGATGAAACCGCTCTTCTGGTGTTGGAAAACAAGGTGAAGGATCTACAGAGGCAGATCTTGTTGATGGGCAGGGTCTCAAGCCACAGGCTCCTGATCCTAAACCAGGAAGAACCCTCTATAAGAGAATCGGAAGCCAGGGGGGACATGGATAGGAGGAGGGTCTGCGATATACTGCGAACCGCAGGTGTTCCGTACCCTACTACTCTAAGAAGGGTGCTTAGAGTAGGGACACGGAAGTCACCACTGGAGAACAAAGGCGAACATCGTGCGAGAGCAAAACTGGTGGAGTTCGCTGATGAGGCCAGCCGGGATAAACTGCTGATGCGGGCAGGAGTAGTGGCTCACATTACCAGGGAGAGATACCAAATGGTGCCAGAAGAACATAGATTAAGGCCTGGCGGTCTAGCTCCGGAAGGTAACCTAGCTCGACCAGCCACGGCGCTCATGAGAAACCAGAAAGTTCAGCGGAATGCCGTACTCGGCTCTCAGGCCCCCACCCCGACAGAAGTAAAGAAGCCACGTGCGGGGTCGAAAATAGTTGTGATTGAAGACGCACTGAAAGACGTAAATTGGCAGTACTGTCCAAAGATAGATGACGGTGCGACCCCCGCCAGTCTGGATGTTGTGGCAAGTCCTATAGAGATGGATTGGGAGTCGTCGGAAGTTCTGGATTGTCAGCCGGCTTCATGCACACCAGCGGGGACATAATAATAATAATAATAATAATAATTGTATATTTCGGATGCGCCCGAAGCATGCTAGAATGCATGATCAGATGATTATAGTGATGCCGGAATGACAATTCACAAAAGGGTACAACAAGTGCATGCAGAGTATCAGAGATAGTGTTACAGTGAACTAAAACTGTAGTAATGCCCGGCAAATTTGAAGGTCAAGGTCGAGTGATGTCAGTTGGTCTGGAGTACATGCATAAGTGGTATATGAAATAATTACCACTAGTGGAAATTCGAACATATTGAAAGGAAATGTTTTTGGTGCGCTACAGAATATTAGGGGCATATGGATAGAAATCCCGTCGAAGCGTTCGGTGAATTAGTCACTTTACTACAGGCATGTCAAGAAGTATTAACATGGAAATATTTCAGTCTGCAAAGATGGTAGTATATAAAGTGGTGGCTGTATACTGGAGGAATCATATATGTTGCAAACAATTGCGTATTTCTTGGGAGGGATACTACCAGAGTGATGGTGGCAGGGAACGGCCGGAGTAAAACAGGTGAGCGTGCGGCAAGTTGTTAACTTTATGTAGGGTTGGTATGAAATGTCAAAGCGGAAGTGGAAGACTAATCAATATTGACCGTGTGGTTTCATCCATTATACAGGTGTTCAGTTCTGCGAGAGGAAAGATAAAGTAATCCACAGATAAGTGTACGTCAATAGATGAATGCTGTGTGGTATGTACCATGCAAAAATGACAGATCAATAAAACTGCACAGGTATATCGCGGGAAGCGGCCGTGGATCAACGAATATAGAAATAAAATGTATCGGCCGGTGCAGATAGTGGTGTGATTTAGAGGCTGAATACGGGGTCAGTTTCGGTAATATAACACGAATGCAACATCTGGAAAATCAAAGGTCTCGATAACGGTGATGGTATAGTAAGTAGACGGTGAGTGTCACATTTCTAATGACCAATTTGACAGGTGTAACAAATGATGGGAACGGAGCGGCGATGCAGCATGGGAAGTGTATCGAAGACTTTCAATCGTGGAGGGAACGCAGTGATCTACAGAGCCCGAACACTCGATGCAACAGCATTGCGGATGCGATCGGATGGACCGATGAAGAGTGCAGGTAGTTACTAATTACTTCGCTGCCCACTGGAAGACTACTGAAAGATATGTCAGCGCCGGACGTTTTTTTTTGGTGACCGATGAAGCAATGAACATTGACAATAAAGGTGCCAGTGTTTGAACAGTATTAGCGGGTTCTAACACGGAACGGGCATAATGACATATGGGATTAAAATGAGTTGTATGAATGCAGTGAGATCGAGTAGTCCAGGTTCAAGAAGTCCGATGGCGGGAATCTTGGGGAAAGCGATCGTGAGACGGGCGAAAATGAAGTTGTGTGTAAATCTCGTTTGTCCTGTCCAGCAAGAGAGGGTCCAAGTTATTCCTGGGAAGTGGACGGCGACAATCGTCCTTAGGGTGCAGGTTCTGAAAACAAAACGGAGAGGGCTGCAGTCTGGCAATTCTACCAGCTGTGGGTTAGGGGAGAAAGACAGAACACCAATATCATGCCAGTAACAGAAATGGGTGGTCGCGACGTTGAGGTCTTGTTTTTTGGATTAAACAACATACGGAAAGCGAGAAGACCGGTACTAGCGACTAATTCTTGTGAGGCTTGGTGAGAGTTACCAAAAAAGCAAGGAAGCGAGAATAGGCGACACTGGGGGCAAATACTTATGTGTAGTTCGACGAATGGTTTATGGAAGACCACATCGATTGTGGCGATTCGTTCATCAGAACGAGGCCTGAAATCTTGTGTTGAAATAGGGTCTCAATGAGTAAGTAGTTGAAGCGTGGATGAGACTGGTACCTTGAGGACCATATTATATATGCTGCTATGTATTTTCTAGCATTATAAATGCTCTTATACCTGGCGGCAGCTGATAAAAAAAAGAAAAACCTAACCGACTATGGTAAAATCTGACAGCATGAAAAAAGAATCACCGGAGTAACGGTGGCCAGTAGGGGGTCGTGGTCAGAAGCGTTGAAAATAGGAAGTGGCTAGACAAACACGTGGAGTGTGCTGTTGACAGTCATGGAGTATAGGTTGGACTGCTTTTATTTGCTAACTATAATACAGAATGCTCCTTACCATCCGTTGGTACTGAACAAAGTTGTTAGGCTTTGGGTTAGTATCCCAGGCCCAGTTCGTAGGCTCGGGTAATAGACATGTAGGGATCATGCATACGGATCAGTTTTTGGACAGTTAGATGTTTATTTATTTCTTTTTTGAATAATAAAGAGGCCGAAGACATTGACCTAAGTTGAGGTGGGAGTTTGCTCCAGAGGGAAGAATATTTAACAATAAAGAAGTTTGACCGCATCGCAGTCCTGGATACTGGAATCAAGACCATAGAGTCCCTATGTCGTAAAGAATAGTTGGAGGGAGTTTTGACCTGGGGGGCTGAATTGCAAGATGTACGTTTTACAATATTGCAAAAGAAAGACAGGTTCATTCGTAGACGGCGCAGCCATAGGGGCTCTAGGTGCAATATTTCACATCTTTCCATATAATTTAAAGGCGAGGAATATCCTAGTAGTTGTTTGGTAAATCTACGTTGTACATTCTCAATTGCAAATCTGTCAATCTGCCGCATGTTAGAAAAGACGACAGTGCAATATTCCAGAAGTGGTCTGACATGAGTTTTAAAAATGCTTAGCTTGCTCTCTGTAAGACTGAAGGTTCTATTAATCAGACCAATTAGCCGTCTAGCTTTAGCAACCTGCACGGCCGAATGTTCGGAGAAGCAAGAAACGTGTCATCGTCGCAGGCGTTGCGCCTGAGAAACAGACAAGAGTGAATAAAAAGAGACACCCAAGTGAAGGAGCAAACGCGGTGGTGTTATATACTGATGAGTGTAGTATTAGAAAAAAATGGGCGGAACTTGCCCAAACCGCTGACGAGCAGAAAGTGTCAATAGTTGCCGTCACGGAAACGTGGCTTTCTGAAGAAGACCATGTGCTAAGCCTACTAAGTAACGGTTTTGCAGTCTACAGGCAGGATCGGGAACAAGATCGCCTTGGTGGTGGAGTAGCCATCCTCGTTAGGTCAGGTACAAACTACCTTGAGTCTCAGACCAAGATGTGCACTCGCAATATCCAGTTATGCGCCGTTACGATCATCCTTCCAGGCAGAAGGGTTAGCGTTGTCTGTGTCTACAGGGCACCAGGCACTAACCACGAAGAGGAGGTTTGTTTACTGCGGACTTCGACTGAACTAGTTAAGGACGCACAAAAGACCCTCACAGTGGATGACTTCAATCTTCCGCACATCGACTGGGTGGCTGAGGTCTGCGTGCCGGGATCGGAGGAGCAAATCTACTAAGGATGGCTGCATGCCAATGCGTTGCACCAACATATTAGGGAAAATACAAGGTACATGTCTGGATACGTTCCATCCTTGCTGGATATAGCTATAACGAACTTCCCCAACGATGTGTTTGGACTGCATTATGGTGTACTGCTGGGCGAGAGTGACCACGCGTGTATCAAAATAGTTCTATGCATGCAGCATCCCAAGGTACCCTCAAGGCTGGTCAGACATTTCAGTAGTATGGGCGTAGGTAGGCTTCGTAATAGGGCGATAGGTTTGACCTGGGACACGACAGAGGAGACTACTGTTGGGGAGCGTTGGCAGGCCTTAAAGGGATCCCTGACTGCCCACAAGAAGAGTTCGCACCCTTAAAACGAAGGAGTGGGGAGGACAAACCCATGTGGTGGAAGGCTGCAATAGCCAAGGCCATCAAACGTAGAAGCCGCAGCTGGAACCAGTACAAAGCCTCCGGCAGTCAGCTAGCCTGGAACCGCTATACAAAGTTGAGGAGCGAGACTGTGAGCCCTCTGAGAACTTCCAAGCGGGAATTTGAGCTCAAACTGGCCCAGTCTGTAAGAGAACAGCCAAAAAACTTCTACTCCTGTGTGCAGTCGGACTTCTTGAACCTGGACTACTCGATCTCACTGCATTCATACAACTCATTTTAATCCCATATGTCATTATGCCCGTTCCGTGTTAGAACCCGCTAATACTGTTCAAACACTGGCACCTTTATTGTCAATGTTCATTGCTTCATCGGTCACCAAAAAAAAACGTCCGGCGCTGACATATCTTTCAGTAGTCTTCCAGTGGGCAGCGAAGTAATTAGTAACTACCTGCACTCTTCATCGGTCCATCCGATCGCATCCGCAATGCTGTTGCATCGAGTGTTCGGGCTCTGTAGATCACTGCGTTCCCTCCACGATTGAAAGTCTTCGATACACTTCCCATGCTGCATCGCCGCTCCGTTCCCATCATTTGTTACACCTGTCAAATTGGTCATTAGAAATGTGACACTCACCGTCTACTTACTATACCATCACCGTTATCGAGACCTTTGATTTTCCAGATGTTGCATTCGTGTTATATTACCGAAACTGACCCCGTATTCAGCCTCTAAATCACACCACTATCTGCACCGGCCGATACATTTTATTTCTATATTCGTTGATCCACGGCCGCTTCCCGCGATATACCTGTGCAGTTTTATTGATCTGTCATTTTTGCATGGTACATACCACACAGCATTCATCTATTGACGTACACTTATCTGTGGATTACTTTATCTTTCCTCTCGCAGAACTGAACACCTGTATAATGGATGAAACCACACGGTCAATATTGATTAGTCTTCCACTTCCGCTTTGACATTTCATACCAACCCTACATAAAGTTAACAACTTGCCGCACGCTCACCTGTTTTACTCCGGCCGTTCCCTGCCACCATCACTCTGGTAGTATCCCTCCCAAGAAATACGCAATTGTTTGCAACATATATGATTCCTCCAGTATACAGCCACCACTTTATATACTACCATCTTTGCAGACTGAAATATTTCCATGTTAATACTTCTTGACATGCCTGTAGTAAAGTGAATAATTCACCGAACGCTTCGACGGGATTTCTATCCATATGCCCCTAATATTCTGTAGCGCACCAAAAACATTTCCTTTCAATATGTTCGAATTTCCACTAGTGGTAATTATTTCATATACCACTTATGCATGTACTCCAGACCAACTGACATCACTCGACCTTGACCTTCAAATTTGCCGGGCATTACTACAGTTTTAGTTCACTGTAACACTATCTCTGATACTCTGCATGCACTTGTTGTACCCTTTTGTGAATTGTCATTCCGGCATCACTATAATCATCTGATCATGCATTCTAGCATGCTTCGGGCGCATCCGAAATATACAATTATTATTATTATTATTATTATTATGTCCCCGCTGGTGTGCATGAAGCCGGCTGACAATCCAGAACTTCCGACGACTCCCAATCCATCTCTATAGGACTTGCCACAACATCCAGACTGGCGGGGGTCGCACCGTCATCTATCTTTGGACAGTACTGCCAATTTACGTCTTTCAGTGCGTCTTCAATCACAACTATTTTCGACCCCGCACGTGGCTTCTTTACTTCTGTCGGGGTGGGGGCCTGAGAGCCGAGTACGGCATTCCGCTGAACTTTCTGGTTTCTCATGAGCGCCGTGGCTGGTCGAGCTAGGTTACCTTCCGGAGCTAGACCGCCAGGCCTTAATCTATGTTCTTCTGGCACCATTTGGTATCTCTCCCTGGTAATGTGAGCCACTACTCCTGCCCGCATCAGCAGTTTATCCCGGCTGGCCTCATCAGCGAACTCCACCAGTTTTGCTCTCGCACGATGTTCGCCTTTGTTCTCCAGTGGTGACTTCCGTGTCCCTACTCTAAGCACCCTTCTTAGAGTAGTAGGGTACGGAACACCTGCGGTTCGCAGTATATCGCAGACCCTCCTCCTATCCATGTCCCCCCTGGCTTCCGATTCTCTTATAGAGGGTTCTTCCTGGTTTAGGATCAGGAGCCTGTGGCTTGAGACCCTGCCCATCAACAAGATCTGCCTCTGTAGATCCTTCACCTTGTTTTCCAACACCAGAAGAGCGGTTTCATCCACCCTAGCTAATTCATCCTTTGCGATGTTATTGTCACTCTTCCTTTTGACCTGATTTGCCCTTCTCGGCCTCTGCTCAGTCCAATGGCCCTCGTCGGTCAGCTTCAAAGGAGTTGAGGCAACGACCGCCTGGCGATCTCTTGGAACTGGTCCACTTGCTCTGATGACTGTCCTCTCGGGTGTGGATACCACTTCCGCAAACGACTTACTGCAACCTGATTGCGGTGGTTTGGGGATCATGACTGAGGCACTACTTGGTGGGCTTTGGTTTTGCCCTTGGGCCTGCAGTTTAAAAGCTAGACTGGCGGCCTCCTTGCAAGGGGCACACACCCATTCAGACCCAGTTCAGTTCAGTTTAGTTCAGTATGCACAGGACTTGGTGTGGCTAGAGCCAACCTTGCTTCCAGATAGTTGTGTTGTCAGCGCGTTTCCGTAGCTCCCAACACTGAGTAATTTTCTTATTCTGAAGGGCAGAAATTTTGTGCAGTATCAGCCCTGACAGAGAAAGGTGGAAACATTGAGTAACTTGCTTCTGACCCTAAAAGCTGCTTAACATAACTCGGGGTATACTTCCACCCCACATAGGTCCACTGCTTTCTTAAAAGCTTTCACTGTTGTGTCGCTGGGTCACCTCAAGCTGCCCTTTATTTGTAACCACTTGTCCCCTAATGTGAGGTTGAAGGCTGAAACCTGTGCAATCTCCTCAGTCATCCTCAATATTTAGTACTCAACCCCTAGGCTGGACAGATATTTCGGTAGCATGGACATGGATAGGCTTCGTAATAGGGCGATAGGTTTGACCTGGGACACGACAGAGGAGACTACTGTTGGGGAGCGTTGGCAGGCCTTAAAGGGATCCCTGACTGCCCACAGGAAGAGTTCGCACCCTTAAAACGAAGGAGTGGGGAGGACAAACCCATGTGGTGGAAGGCTGCAATAGCCAAGGCCATCAAACGTAGAAGCCGCAGCTGGAACCAGTACAAAGCCTCCGGCAGTCAGCTAGCCTGGAACCGCTATACAAAGTTGAGGAGCGAGACTGTGAGCCCTCTGAGAACTTCCAAGCGGGAATTTGAGCTCAAACTGGCCCAGTCTGTAAGAGAACAGCCAAAAAACTTCTACTCCTGTGTGCAGTCGAAAGGCCCAAAAAAGAATGTCGCAGGTTTAATATCCACTATAGACTGTAAGTCACTTCTTGCAAATCGAGCAACGCGTGGCCAATTCAAACGAATCCCAAAACCCGAACAAGATTGATTCGTAGTTTCTACGGCACTAAACTGAAATTCACAAAGGGTATAAATATATAATAACCTCAATTATGCGGCCAAATAGACTCAACAGTAAAACCCAAATGTTCAAAGCCCCGTGGTTCAAGCAAGGTAGTCAGAAACGGCTAAAAGCCAAATTCAAATGTCTCACATGGGTAAACGAACGTGAAAATGTGTGGTATATGAGCGAGCTTTGCAAGGTATTGTCAAATTTGGTCAAATTCACAAAGCACGTTGAACATTTGGAAGGATTTCCAGTGTTTGTTCTTTGCAGAGACCACGGTATCGTCACTGATGACCAGGGCAAAGCAGACACCCTGGGGGAGTGCTTTGGTAGTGTACATAGAATGGATAGTGGGATACGAGTAGATCTGACACTGGTGCATCCTTCTCCTCAGTTAAACGAGATAAACCCCTCAGAGGAAAGCTTGTGTAAGTGCCTACAGGAGCTAAACAGCCACATGTCAGCGGGTCCAGATGGCATTCATCCAGCTATCATCAAGCCGTTGGCGGGTATCTTAGCTCCATCAGTATGCAGGCTGTACAGATCCACGTTGGACCAGGGTAAGCTGCCTCAGGACTGGAAAGTTGCGGCAGTCGTGGCAATACATAAGAGTGGGCCTAAGTCGGCTGTGCAGAACAACAGGCTGGTAAGTCTGACTGGCATCCTGTGCAAAGTCTCGGAGAAGATCATCCATGCCCACATCTGCCAGCACTTACTGGAGCACTCCATGTTAAGTCGGGCGCAGCATGGATTCCTGAGAAAGAGATCTTGTCTGACCAATCTCCTGTGTTTCTTAGATGAAGTAGCTCGACGGCTGGACGAGGGTAAGGAAGTTGAGGTATGCTACCTCGACTTTAGCAAGGCGTTCGACTCCGTTATTCATCGTTTTTTGCTATGCAAGATGGAGACTTTCGGTATAGGTGGGCCAGTACTTAGGTGGCTGGAGGACTTCCTCTCTCACAGGACCTTTTACTTCGAGGTGGGGGACAGGTGCTCCAGTTTGGTGAACTTCACCAGTGGTGTACCTCAGGGATCCGTCCTAAGCCCGGTCCTATTCTTGTTGTTTATTAACGACATGGCATCCACTCTTCAATCGCCCAGCTTTATTTTTGCGGATGATGTGAAGATTGTTGGGTCTGAGGGAAGGGTGGACTTGGGCAGGGAAATAAGTGCCACCCTGGACTGGGCATGCAAATGGGACTTAACTCTGAAAGCTGAAAAAAGCTACTTGTTGTCAAGGCCAACAGTGAGCCTAACTGTCGCTCATGATCAAGGGCTGTTCACCATAGAGGCAGTCAGTAAGGTTAAAGACCATGGGGTCATCATGAGCGATGATTTCAAATGGTCGGAGCAGTGCAACGCTGCTGCGCATAAGGCTCGTAGAGAGCTCCTTAGGCTGCGATCAGCCTTGTCTTGCCGGCAGCCGGAGGTATTCGTACCTATTTACATGGCCATAGTACGACCTCAGTTAGGGGGTAGCGTGCAGGCTTAGTCACCCTTCTACAAAAAGGACGCCACCTGCCTAGAGAAAGTCCAACGTCTCGCCACGCCAATGGTTGAAGAGCAGAAAGATGAGACTCACGAGCAGAGACTCTGTGACCTGAATCCATTCTCGTTGGGAAGGGGAAGAAGTCGAGGGGATCTCATAGAGACGTCCAAGGTGATGAAGGGCTTTTCTGGCCTTAGACCAGATAGTCTATTTCAAGTGGCCGTATACCCCAGAACAAGGGCTCACGAAAAAAGCTGATAAAAGCCCGAGCTGGGTTGATGGCTAGATCGCACTTCTTCAGCAACAGGGTTATGAGCAGTTGGAACGGTCTGCCTGGTGGAATGGTAGATCTGCAAACCGTCCAATCCTTCAAAGGTGCCCTAGATCGCAAGTGGTACAAGATATTTCCTCGTAGTGAGCCTTGAGTATAGCAACTAGATGGATGACGGGTAGCACTTTGGTCCTTCTGAATTATGTTTTAATCGACTTTTTCGCTCATTGCATACAGCCTCAGTGAACGCTCATGATGCATAAGGTCTCTCGCAGTTGATGTGCGATGAAGTTTTCCGTTTCCCTTTCATTTTTAGCGAGGATTCGACGAAATACACTCGGCAGTGGTGGGTGGATAACTGGTGTGCATACTATAGAAGACGTTCGGGAGCGGCTGGCGACCGTGTCTCCTATCGGGTCTAGCAGCGAATACCAACGATATCCCCTCTATCGGACGAATAGAGAAGACGTAAGTCGGTTCACAGATGCGAGGTGTATTCTATATATCGTGGCACCGAAACAGTACCGTTACGAGAAATACACCGAACGGAAAACGGAACGAAACGCGACGGCTGTGCTGAGAGCAAACCGCGAGCGAACGAACGAAAGTGAAAGTGATTTGAAACGAGGTCGACGGAAACCTCGGAAAAGTCAGTCCAGTAAAACGTAGGCAACCGGAGAACACCGAGGTCAATGTCAAACGTCAGAAAAGATCGTGGAGAAAATAGAACAAAAATGGTGTCCAGAAAATAGTCATTTTCTCAAAACGATCGAGGTCACTACAGCAGCCCCCCGCTAGAAAGCACGGAAAGCTTTCGAATAAATGTCAAGGAGGAAAAGGCATACAAACGGTATTCGTGTGCGCGAAAGCGTGAAAAATACGTGCATGTAGCTGTGCTGTAGGATGCTGACGGGCAAAATCCGTTGTATGCAGGAACCGTAGGATGATGGTCGAGCGTAAACTAGATTCGTTGCCAATGACTTCGGCTGCGTGAATCGTCATCAAGGTATGCCACACCAATAACGTCCAGCATCGGGTAACCGTTAACCAATATGATATCCAGAAGCCAAACCGATAGGTTCGTAAATGGCCAGGAACGAGAACGACAAGCCCGATCCAGAATGCAAACTTTGGTGCCAAGATTCTCCAGATTTCGTGGGACCAGCGAAGCGTACCATATGGCGAGGTTCCATGAAACGAAAGAAAACGAAAAACTGGAGTAGCAACCGCAATGGACTTGACTAGAATGTAGTAATAACTAATGAGGTATGTTAAATCGTGTCGAAGCGATAAACACGAAAGTTATTACTGCGAAGTGCAATGGTTAAGATCGTGTTTGACCTAGTCGCGAAAACGTGCTGGGCAAACGATCTTCCGACCGGAACGTGAGACGGGAGCCTCATTCACGGACGGGTGCGTAGGCGTGCTCTGCTGACTTGAACGTGAGACAGTATTCTCATTCGAGGAGGTAGCAGGGCCAACTGGCTGCTGACTTGAACGTGAGACGACAGCCTCATTCGAAGTCGTAGCAGGCAACGCTAGCTGCAGACCTTGATGTGACACAGAGGTGTCGTCAACAGGTAGTGCAGGGTTAACATCGAATCTCATGTCAGCGGACGACACGCTATCATCAACGTACGCGGCTTTGAGACGATCGATGCTAACTGTATCGACGCGACCGTGTCGATCAACCTTAAAGGTCATGGCATGACGAGAAATCGCTCGAAATGGACCTTCGTAAGGCTGTTGTAATGGTTTCCGTACCGAATCAACACGAATGAATACATGCAAACAAGTTTCGAGTTCGGTCGGAACGAAAACCTGTCGTCGCTGCATTCGAGTCTGCGCTGGAGCGAGATTTTGCATGTACGTAAACTAACGGTGAACGTAAGTCTGTACGGCAAGTGAATCTGTACTCCGTGGCGTAAAGAAATCCCCAGGCAGTCGTAATGTCGTGCCGTAGACAAGTTCTGCGGCGGAACATTGGATATCTGCCTTTATGCAAGTCCTGATACCAAGCAGAACTAGAGGTAACGTTTCGTACCAGTGGGGGCTCTCGTGTGCTCTAAGAGCCGCTTTGAGTTGGCGATGAAAACGTTCGACTAAACCATTCGATGCCGGATGGTACGCGGTCGTGCGAATGCGTTCCGTACCCAGCATGTGAGTTAATGAAGAGAATAGATCGGACTCAAATTGTTGCCCTCGATCGGTAGTGATTGTGGAAGGACAGCCATATGAAGCTATCCATCGTTCTATCAGATGTCGAGCCACTGATTCGGCCGTGACGACAGAGATGGGAATAGCCTCGGGCCACCTCGTAAATCTATCGATGCACGTTAGTAAATAGGTATACCCGTGTGATGGGGTCAATGGACCCACAATGGCTACGTGGATATGATCGAAGCGAGCATCAGGCGTAGCAAAAGTACCGATAGGCGAAGCTACGTGCCTATGCACTTTAGATCGTTGACATTGTAGACGCTGTTTTGTCCACATACGAACATCTTTATTCATGGACGGCCAGACGTACCGTGCAGCTACTAATCGGAGACTGGCTGCGATGCCTGGATGTGAGAGTCCATGAAGGGTATTGAACACGAGACGTCGATATGCAGAGGGTACGACCGATCGAGGTATACCAGTAGACATGTCGCAGAGTATCGTCCCGGCACTGGTGGCCAGAGGTACGGACTGACACTGTAGCGACGATGACTGAGCTGCTTCCATACATGAAGAATCCTGTGCCTGTGCTGCAGCCATGGCAGGGATGTCTAAAACCGGAGATTTAATGGCATTAAGCGGAATACGCGACAAAGCATCTGCAACGCAGTTCGACTCACCTTTATCGTGTCGTAGGTCGGTCGTGAACTGAGAAATATAGTCTAAATGTCTGACTTCTCGTGGAGAGTAACGATCGGACTTAGTATGCAATGCATACGTCAGAGGCTTATGGTCTGTAAAGAGGATGAAATATCGACCCTCGACTGCATGGCGGAAGTGCCTAACGACATTATATGTAGCCAGCAGTTCGCGACCAATAGCACTATATTTGGTTTCCGTGGGATTGAGGCGTCGAGAGAAAAACTCTAATGGCTGCCATATCCCAGAAACAAACTTTTGCAGAACCGCTCCGATGGCAAAGTCGGATGCATCCACCGCTATGCTTAGCGTGGCGGACGGAACCGGGTGCATGAGGAGCGTGGTCTGAGCTAATGTCGCTTTAATCTCCGAGAACGTTACTGGTGCGGCATGCGTAAGCGACAACTTACGTGGATTGCCACGAAGTAGGTCAGTTAATGGAAGCAAACGTTCAGCGGCATGGGGTATGAAACGACGATAAAAGTTAACTAACCCCAAAAATGCCTTGAGCTCCTCGATTGAGGACGGTACGGCGTAATCTAAAGTAGCGCGCACTTTATCCTCGCAAGGCTTAATACCCTCTCGAGTGATCTTGTGGCCGAGGAACACAAGTTCCGGTTTGCCAAGTTCACATTTATCAGGATTGACTACTATTCGATGTTCGGACAAACGTTGAAATAGTAGCGTCAAATGTTGGAAATGTTCATCTACGCTCGACGATGCGATTAGTAAGTCATCGATGTAGACGTGAACAAATTCCAAGTCTCGTGTAGTGCTATCGATAAACCTCTGGAATGTCTGAGCAGCATTTCGCAAACCAAAAGGCATACGTAGGAACTCAAACAAACCAGAGGGAGTCGTGACAGCGGTTTTCTCGACAACTTCAGCGGCGACTGGGATCTGGTGATGGGCTCGCACAAATCGATCTTGGAAAATACAGTCGTGCCGTGAAGTGATGCCGTGATGTCGTGTATGTGGGGTATCGGATAACTATCGTAACGGGTAACCGAATTTAGTGCGCGATAGTCGCCACATGGTCGCCAGATAACGCCATCTTTCTTAAGAACCATGTGCAGAGGTGAGGCCCATGGACTGCGAGAAGGACGAACAATACCTTTAGAAAGTAAAGTGTCAAACTCACGTTTGGCGAAAACCAATTTGTCCGGTGCCAGTCGGCGAGGTCGTGCCGTGACCAGTGGTCCGTTAGTGACAATGTGGTGTACCACACGATCGGTCACTGCGCCTATCTCTTTAAATGGTTTAGTCAATATGGAGAATTTATTAAACAAAGACTGAAAATCGTGCGGAATGTTAGAAAACAATCCTGTGATTCGGTGTGCATCTGTTCGAGCTGCAATACCCGTAAATTTAATGTCCGACGAAGGATCGATAAGCTGCAGCCTACGTGAATCAACAAGTAATTCATAGTGCTGCAGAAAATCGATTCCCAGTATGCCTGTGGGAACATCCGCAAGAATGAACGTCCACAGATACCGTCGTTGTGGTCCCAGGTTGACCGCAAGCTGTCTCGTGCCGTAGGTAGGAATGGAGGAACCATTCGCCGCTGACAGCCGAAGCAAAGAAGCTCGTGGCTTGTCTTTACCAACCGGCAAGACAGAAACTTGGGCCCCAGTATCGACCAGGAACCTAGCGGTAATGCACGAATCATGCACGTAAAATAAACGGCCAACCTGAGACTGATCACCGGCGAGTACGGCCGCTTCTACTCGCCGGCAGTGGCGTTTCCCGGCCGCGTATGAACACGGCTGTCTGCACCTACGGGCGGCTGGTCCGAAAACGCGATGAAACCAACAAAAGCCGCTGGTAGGATGATCAGGTTTGGATGAGGCAGGTGAGGCGGATTCACGGCGGACGTGGGCAGTGAAGGGCGCCCGTCCGTGCCGTTGTTTACGTGGGCTACTGCGAGGAGTAGGTATTTTAACTCTGTCCTTGAAGGACAGGCGGCGCTGGATGGATCGAGAGTGCCGAGGCCTCTCCGGCGATTCATCCAGGTCGACACCCCTAGGATTGCGCGATGTCGTGGCAATGAGGGGATTAACCCCACTGCCGACACGGGCGACAATTTTGTCAGCCACGGCGGCTGCTCGTTCCAAGGACGAGTCCTCGAGGAGGGCAGTAACGGTGGTCTGCACATGGAAGGGTAGAGAGTCCAACCACAGTTCCTTAACTATCTCCGAATCCTTATCGGCGGGCCCTGCCAAAGACCGGAGATGAGCTAGGTGGCGGCTGGGTTTAGTATCCCCCATGGGGTGCCGTGCTAGTAGCTGACGTAACCGTTCCTCCCGAGAAGGAAGGAAATGTTGCAGTATAGCCTCCTTAAGCCGTTCGTACGGCTGCACTTGAGGAGAATTTAATACCAAATCCCTCACCGAGGCGATAACATCACCTGGAATTGCCTCTAAGGTATAGGAAAATCGTTGGCCTTGGCCAACAATCCTACGTGCCTCAAACTGCAGCTCTAAGGCTGCAAACCAAACCTCTGGATCATGAGGGATAAACGCCACTGGTTTGAAGGCAAACGCAGACAGAGTGAGATCTGTGTCGAGCTGCGCCTTATCCTCTGACATGGCTACGTTGCGATAATCTACCGTAAAAAATATATATCGTGCAACGAAAGGAGGATGTGAAACTGCGATAAATCACAGACTCACCGGGCGGGCGAATAATCCAGGAGGTTCTGGAAGTTCTTGGGCCCACCAATATAGAAGACGTTCGGGAGCGGCTGGCGACCGTGTCTCCTATCGGGTCTAGCAGCGAATACCAACGATATCCCCTCTATCGGACGAATAGAGAAGACGTAAGTCGGTTCACAGATGCGAGGTGTATTCTATATATCGTGGCACCGAAACAGTACCGTTACGAGAAATACACCGAACGGAAAACGGAACGAAACGCGACGGCTGTGCTGAGAGCGAACCGCGAGCGAACGAACGAAAGTGAAAGTGATTTGAAACGAGGTCGACGGAAACCTCGGAAAAGTCAGTCCAGTAAAACGTAGGCAACCGGAGAACACCGAGGTCAATGTCAAACGTCAGAAAAGATCGTGGAGAAAATAGAACAAAAATGGTGTCCAGAAAATAGTCATTTTCTCAAAACGATCGAGGTCACTACAATACCATCGAAGGAATTCTGGACGCTCGATTGGCCTAGGCCATTACCTGTCCTGTGCAAACTGAACTGAACTGAACTGAACTGAAATGATCTGAGGTCCTGGTTTGTTGTGCGATTACGAGCCTGGGGGGTTGGTTGCGGGTGATTAATTATGTCAGAAATCCTTCGAGACCGCAGGCATCTCTCATCGTCTGCGATTGTGATCTGTCTCGCGTACCTACTTTGTTTGTGTCTTGTGTTCTGTGTCATGGGCTTACGTTTCCTCACGCCCTGTGTTTCCGTACAGCTTGTTCATTTGGCATCGTGTTTTCGATTGTATTTTGTCTATTTAGTCATGTGCATTCACCGTTTGTGAGGCCTTAAAAGCAGATAATTTGTGTTATAGAATCCCTGTGAGTTGAGACATTCTGTGCCAAGTGTGTGTCTTATGATACAATAGTACGATGCAAGGCTCCGTGCTAGGACCCCTGTTGTTTCTAGTGTTTGTAAACGACCTACTACAGACCATTCGATCCAAATGCCTTATCTACGCCGATGATCTCAAGATCTGGCGCACCATTCGATCGGCAGAGGATCGCGAGATACTACAGGAGAATCTACAGGCCCTCGTCAATTGGTCGACCACCTGGGGTCTACCGATAAACGTGGACAAGTGCGCGAGCATGAGGATTGGTGGCCCCAACGATACTTCCGGCTACTGCCTTGGGAGTATCGTACTCCGTCACACGCAGGAGGAAAAGGATCTTGGAGTTGTTGTCACCAGCAGTCTGAAGACAAGAGCACACACTGAGAGAGCGTGCTCCTCAGCGTGGAAGATACTTGGTCCCATCCGCCGTTCATTTGGGCCTCTACCCCGGGACACTTTCCGACTGCTTTATGTCTCACATGTACGTCCTCGTTTGGAATATGGCGGTCCAGCTGTCTACCCGTGCACGGCGGCGGAAGTAGCCAAACTGGAACGGGTGCAACGTGCTGCCACACGCCTCGTGGCCGGACTGCGTGGGTTCAGCTATGAGGAACGCCTAAAAGTCACCGAGTTGTTTCCCATTGCCTATCGGCGGCTTCGAGGCGACCTCATCTATGCCAGGCGCATAATCCGCGGTGAGTTGGGCCGGGAACTACAGGCGGAATTCCCGCTCAGGAATAATAATCGTACCAGAGGACACAACCTGACGCTTCGTAAGGTGCATTCCACCGGCTTACCGGCCATCTATCGATTGTCAAGGAGGGTGACCAATCTCTGGAACGCTCTACCGACCGAAGTGGTGGAAGAGGAAACCGAGACACTATTCAAGAGGAAATTGGACCAGACCCTGAAGGTTTATTGGCGGAGCACCGACATCCAGCCGAGTCAATAGAGTACGATGTGATGGGGCTCATACGGGATGACTTCCCACTGCCCTTTACCTGAAGACTGAAGACTGACTGAAGACTGAAGAATGAAGAAGGAAATGCGAAATGTGCAAGGTGAGACTGACTTGATCCGCGAGGTTTCCCATTGTTGCTCCCGGATTATTTTTGTACCTATTCCTATTGTTACTATTTTAACTTTTGCTCTTGTATCCCATATTGAAAGCTGGTGCGGACACAGACTTGCAAGTCTGGTGAGCAGCGCAAATAAGAATACTATTAAATCCTTGGACCTGGTTCTTCGAGCCCCCGTGCGTGGGTTATTCGGGTTGAGGCTTATTTTCATTTTCGTAAGATAACCTCGCAGACAATAGTGTTCTCCCATATGGTCACTCAGTTGCCAGCCGAAATAGCTTAAGCTATTACCTCAGAATTCTGAGGTAATTGACCAGGCTGGCCCTATGCCAGGTGATGCACCGTACTGCAAACTTAATTTGGCGGTGTTCAAGCGAACAACCCTCCGACGAAGCTCGTCTAGAGCATTTTTTTTTTGCCGGTGCAGAGTTAGATGATCGCACTCCACCTCAACCAACCAATATCAACCCCTCCAGTCCAGTACGAAAGCAATTGTGACCCGCCAAACACCGCGGAAATCACGGACATGATAAACAAACTGAAAGACAGAAAGGCTGCTGGGAAAGATGGTATCCCTCCAGAAGTGTATAAAGCATGTTCATCATCATTGATTGACAGGTTGTGTACACTTTTTGGTTCCATTTGGAGAGCGGAAGCATTTCCACCCGACTGGGGAATGTCCATACTGCTGCCCATTCCGAAGAAAGGTGATAAATCGGCATGCAAGAACTACCGAGGGATCAGCCTGATCGATGTGGCTCGTTGTTACTAACCCGTTTTTCCGAGGCAAGAGACCAGCGCACTCGCCCAAACCAAGGGGGTTTCCGCCGTGGCAGAGGCTGTGTGGATCAAATCTTCACACTGCGCCGAATACTGGAGCACCGCTATAAGTTCCAGCAGCCGACGGTAGCTTGTTTCATCGACTTCTGGGCAGCTTTTGATTCGGTGAACCGCGAGTCTCTTTGGACCATAATCCAATCCGATGGAATGCCCGATAGGCTTTTAAGGCTGTTAAGGGGATACTACTCGACAACCGGTGCTAGGGTTCGTATGTACGGTGAAGAGTCCCGCGAGTTCACACTCACTACCGGAGTCAGGCAGGGCTGTCCCCTCTCACCGGTGCTGTTCAACTACGCCATCGATTGGACAATGCGACAGGCATTACACAACTACCCTGGCGTTCAGCTTAGCCAGGAAATATACATCTCGGACCTGGAGTTCGCGGATGATATTGTCGTGCTTGGAGACTCCGCCGCTACGCTACAACCAATCCTCGACCGAATCAATTCCTTCGCGAGGTCCATCGGACTTGAAGTAAATTCGACCAAAACAAAAGCTTTCACAACCCATCTGGGCCGGACAATTCAACAACTGTCGATGAATGACCAACCAGTCGAATACGTCCTTTCATTCAAATACCTAGGCTCAACTCTGCTTCCGAACGGCCAGGCAAAAGATGAAGTGGTATTACGGATCGACAGCGCCAGGAGAGCCTTTCTTCAGCTAAGACGAACGCTGTGGACTCGCAGTGAAATTAGCTTAAGAACCAAAGTTCGTGTTTACCGTGCTGCCATCCGGCCCGTACTCATCTATGGCTGCGAAACCTGGCCACTACGAGCTGAGGATACCAGAATGCTGGAGGTTTTAGATTACTGGTGCCTGCGGCAAATCTTCGAAGTCAAGTGGCGCGACAGGGTGTCCAACGACGAGGTGAGGAGATGATGCTGTGATATCGATGCTCTCCCCGTCCTCCTCCAACGTCGAAGACTTCAGTGGTTCGGCCATACGCTTCGGCGACCCGAGTCAGAGCTAACCAAGCAAACACTCTGCCCCACTCCCTGCCCTGGTTGGCGTTGTCGCCTTGGTGGGCAGCTCAAAACGTGGACCAGTACAATCGAGAAAGACGTAGAGCTTCTAGGCATTCGGTCGGTCTATGGAGCCCGGCGATGGAAAAAGGACTGGATCAAGATCTGTACGGAGCTCGCCTCCGTCCGCCGCGCGTGGTCAGCAATGGTTTGTGATATCCATGGAGCCGACTTATCCTCTCGCAGGAGATAGTCGCGTAAAAGTAAAAGTAAAGTAAGTACTCCACCTCAACTATTGCGCTACGTGTGATCTCTAGACGCTCAAAACCACGTCAGCGAAACCGCGCCAACTGGGAGAAAACCGCCTACCAGCAAATACCCGAGAGGTCCTGTCCGTCCAAGCAGCCGACAAACCATTTGAGAAGTTGGTGGAAACAACAGATAAAACAAACGGGTTTTTTCGTACCAACTGTCAACCATGTAGGTACTTCATCTGCCACGCCAGAGTCGCTTGATGACCCAGCGCAGCGGTTTCACGAGATGCGGCTACAGGTCGACATCGTCAGCGATTCCGGCCAGCGCCGTTAACCACAATCCGAATCCACTTCCCGTTTCAGGCACAGACCTGACCGAACTGAAGATCGCACATGTTACTATCATCGTCGGTTTGGGGAAAGTTCGTGGAAGTTCACTTCAGTTCAGTTTAGCTCAGTTCAGACAACGATTAACCATGCAATGGGTGCGGTGGCTTTGGTTGCTATCTCTTAGTGGCAACCTTATACGAAAATAACGGAAGAGAAAAGACTATGGAAGTCGTATGGGGGGAACTACAGGTAGTGGTGTCAAGTCGATGAAGAGAGTTCGTGGATACAAGAAAGCCACTGTTCGTGGCATCTAGCCATATCCTCCATTGTATCTAAACATAGAGTGAGAAAATTCCTTGGACCCACCCAGGAAGTAAAGCACGTCCTACATGGCCAGGCTCACTAGTTAGGCTTTTCATACCTTTCTCCAACCTTTGTCTTCGGTTCCCGACCACCTCTCTTTGCCCCTTCTATTCACTCATAATACTGCCACTGATAACACTCCCGATACTCGCAACGGTTCATTGTCAAATAGTTTCGTGAATAATCCTCTATCTTATGACTCATATTTCTTTTCAGGCCTCGTCAGCCTCTGAATCTCGGCTTCTTCAACGTGCGTACACTCGTGCAGGCCGGTCAACAGGCGCGCCTAGGGCTCACAATAGCCTCTTTGAAGATTGATGTCTGCTGTGCAAGTGAAACGCATATCCAGGATCGGAGCAGTGCGATTCGACCAACTGCTCCTGGTATCTCATCTAGGTATTTCCCACGCACTTCAGGAGACGAAGTAGCTAGAGCTGAGGGTCAAAGTAATGTAGGAATAGTCTTGACTGATAAGTTTGAGGCTGCTCTTTTGGACTGGATCCCGGTTTATAGTCGTTTGTGCTTTCAGACCCTAGAGGTCAGTTGGCGTTCGAATGGATAGCTGCGTTAGACGCATTCTGTTTGTAATCTCGGCATAGACCCCAACGAACTGCAGCCGTGACATGCAGAAGGATGAGTTCTATGGTGAACTTACCACTCTCGTTCGCAGGAGCAAAAGTTCTGACATTGTAGTGCTAACTGGTGATTTTAATGCACAAGTTGGCAAGCCTCCAAGTGCCTCAGTATGGTCGGGGGTGGGTGTCTCAGGCTCCAAGATGGCCACTCGTCCTGAACGCCTCTCGAAATGCTCCCAAGTGACCGTGCGTTTAACATGGCCTCTGCTGAGGAGGTCCAACTCACTGCCTTCTCGTGGCGGAGGTGTTCCCACTAAAGTGAGAGGACGAAAGCGAATGCCCGGCGGTCTGCACCGGGTTGACTGACTAACAGTCAGTCTAAGGGAGATGGCTGAACTCTGATTCCAGACCAACCATGGATGGCATATGAGGCGTACAACGGTATGCTCAATAGCATCTGTGGCGGAGAGGTGCACTGGGCACCCAGGATGTTTGGTCTCATCCGAAGGGCGAATGAACCGAGGAATCAGTCACCGGTCCCCAGTGGGTTACGGACCCCACGCCTCGTCCCACTGCCTTGCGGGTTAAGCTTTGGATGGCCAAAGGCTCCAGTTATGGATTCCTAAGAAAACCACCTGCTTTGGCCTGGGCAACCTGGCAGTATCGCGCCCACAAACAAATCATGGACTCGGACTATCTACCCCTTCCCCTTTCGCCTGTGGTCCTAGGTCCGATGCCCATCAAAGACACTGGATTTTGCAAGAGTCGATCAGTTTAATGGAGCAAAGACGTTAGCTCTCGAACAGTAAGAAGATGAATAAAGTACGGAGAAAAATACAGAAGTGGGTTACGAAAAGTCTTAAGAATGATCGCGAAAATTGGTGGGTCAAGGTAGCCGAAGAAATAGAAGTAGTAGCTGCTTCAGGTAACAATCAAGGACTGTTCAGACTTGTTCGCGACACCGGTGGACGGTGAACCCTAGTCAGTGGAATGATATGCGATAGAGACAGAGAGCCTATTCGTGGTAAAGAGAAAAGGCTAGGCCGACAATAATGGTTTTTCTCGAGAGGAATAGCGCCTTCGATTCGTTTGACCAAACCGCGCTATTCAGTGCTCTTCTAATACGTTACGACTTTCGGGAAACGTGCGCACTCAATCTCACTTTGTGACTCCGATCGCTCCAGCCCGCTACGGAAAGTCAGAAGGCAAAAACCCGACTCGCCAAAAATGCGTCCACAGAAATTATTATGCTGTGTGTAAAGTGAAAATCGGATATTCCCGAACTCGGGCGTGCAGTAAGGTTCAGGCCCTGTAGGGCCGATTAGGTTGATAATATTTTGCCGTATTGACAATTGATCTGTTTACCCCATTTGCGTCGGACTGTAGGTGAATACTAGATCAGCAAAAAGGGTTATGTCATGAGTGGTCCGATAATTTATTGACTGATTGGCGAACAAGCTCGTTTTCAGTGATTCATACTCATGCCATTACATCACAATATATTACGACAAGTTGAGGAATTGGACCAATTAGAGAAACAGGAAGTCATAGAGATTATTGGTGACATAAAAAAGGAAGGGAAATAATTATAATCCAGGCTTAATCAAGACCGGATGTGGATTGTTCCTCATTGGGAATAATCAGTCAACTGAAACAGGCCAAAGACCCGGGCGTACTAAAAGAACTTAACAAGTACATTAAGTTCTGTACGAAACTGGCACTGGCGAGAGCTCACGTTCAGTTTCTCGAACAGTGTATTAACGAGTCCATATTTCCGAAGCAGTACTTTTCTGTGTTGAAAGGAAACCGGATATTCATATCGAGTGCAGCACTTAGGCGCCAAGCGCTTAATGAGCAGGATACTGTGCGTAAACATATTGTGGATTTAGAACGGACATTTTTGTCATCTTCTCGTGCTCTTGATCAGTTAACATTGGAAGAGATTCAATCCTTTGACGAATACGTCCAGTCAATTATCCAAAAGCAAGTGAATCGGAAACGTGAAATACTATCGAAACGGATAAAAGGATCGAAACCAGCGAGTGAGTTCCCACCGAACCCCGAGAGCTTTGTGCACAATTTATCTGACTTCCAGTTAGACAAAACGTTGCTTGAGGTGTTATCCTTGGGACCCAAATTCTGCTGCCCAAGCAACCAAAGTAAACAACTAGACCTGGAGGTGGAATTTGAGAATCTTTACGCTCAGTTGTCCAGCTTACTCCCTTCATCACAGGTGGAATTACAGAATTTCAAATCTACCTTAGTGAATACGTGCTACCAATATCATACGGCTAAGGCATCAACAAGTGGGCTATTAAGGACAGAACATATAAAGCGTCTGAGGGAATTACAAAAGAATAATGACATCATTATATCGAAACCGGACAAGGGTGCAGGTATAGTACTCCTGAATAAGTCAGACTATATCACCAAAATGGAAACCATTTTGAATGACACATGCAAATTCGCGAAAATGGCAACGGAGAAGGACAAAACGCAACAAATAGAGAAGTCTCTATCAAACATTTTACGACATCTGAAACAAAATGACATAATAGACTCTTCTACTTTCGAACGGATTCGGCCTACAGGGACGATCATTCCCAGATTGTACGGATTGCCAAAGGTTCATAAGAATGCAATCCCCCTAAGACCTATCCTAGACATGTGCAATTCCCCGTACCATGCAGTGGCCAAATGGTTGACAACTCTGCTGGAACCGGTTAGACAGAAAATATCGAAACACAGCCTAAAAGATACATTCGAATTCATAAGTTGTGTAAAAGACCTGAATGTGAAAGAGCGACGGATGCTGTCTCTAGATGTCAGTTCACTCTTTACCAACGTTCCAATCGGTGAAACCATCGATTATTTATGTGACTATATCGAAAGCAACGCAATTGAGATAGGCATCCCTTTGGAAGCACTGAAACGACTGCTATTCTTCTGCACATACAACATTCAGTTCAAGTTCAACGGTCAGATCTACCGCCAAAAGGACGGGGTAGCAATGGGCTCCCCACTCGGACCACTGCTTGCCGACGTCTTTATGGCAAAGTTGGAAAATGGCCCACTTGAATCAACGATCCATAGATGTTGTTTATACAAACGCTATGTAGATGACATCTTTTGTGTGATCAATTCCTCAGATCAGATAGGTCAACTGTTAAGTTCGTTTAACTCAGCTCATGACAGCTTACAGTTCACAATGGAAACAGAATCAAACAGCGCGATAAGCTTCTTGGATGTTCGGATGAATCGTCGTGAAGATGGTTCAATCAGTCGGTCCGTACACAGGAAGGCGACGTGGAATGGACAATACATCCACTTCCACAGCTTCGTGCCTGTTAAGGTGAAAAGGAACCTAATTAGGTGCCTCGTAGACAGAGCGAGACGAATATGTTCGGAGGACACAATTGAGGAAGAACTCCGAATCGTGCGAAGGATTTTCACGCAGAATAGCTACCCGGACCGCCTAGTTGATAAAATGATGCAGATAGAGCGGAAAACTCTAAGAGAGTCCATGGTGAAAAGGAAGCCAGTATACATAACTTTGCCTTTCAAAGGCGACGCGTTGGCAGAGAAGGCCCAGAGAAGATTGTCAGGCGTCATCAGCAAAACATTTTACGCAGCTAATCTGCGGATGTTGTTCCAATCCAGACCAGCAGTGACTTTACGGTTGAAAGACAAAATACCTGATTCTGCAGCCTCATTCTGCGTGTACTCATTCACTTGTTCCTGTGGGACAATGTACATCGGCCGCACGACCAGACGTTTGTCTGAACGTATCCGCGAACACCACCCTGCATGGTTGAACACTGGGGCAATTAAATCGCTCACTAGCGCAGTCGTTTCACACCTAGCTGAATCCACTCATACGGTTAACGTGTCCGAGGCTTTCCGTGCTCTGTATAAGATCCGGGGTCGACAATCAAGACAAGCGAAATATCGCATCCTGGCCACTGCGGAGGCTGTCGGCATCCGCCTACACAACCCCCCTCTGTGTGCTCAAAAACAATTTGTGTGTGCTCTTAAGCTGCCCTGGCCCTCCCTCCACTCTGCAACAGGCCACAGATCAGATGAGAACTGACATAATATGCGAGGAACAATCCACATCCGGTCTTGATTAAGCCTGGATTATAATTATTTCCCTTCCTTTTTTATGTCACCAATAATCTCTATGACTTCCTGTTTCTCTAATTGGTCCAATTCCTCAACTTGTCGTAATATATTGTGATGTAATGGCATGAGTATGAATCACTGAAAACGAGCTTGTTCGCCAATCTGTCTTCTCATAATGTGCTCATTGGGAATAATCAGTCAATTTATTGACTATTGATTGTTCAATCCGGCCTGACGCACTCGAGTTGATTAATGGCCTGCACAAAAAGTTTTTTTCTTTCGTTGTAACATCCTAATATCTCACCGAAAAGGTATACTACAGAAGTTCGTGAATCTACTGAGGTCATTGTACTCGCCTACTGCTGGCCGCGTAACGGTTCACGGTGAGCTATCCAGTCCATTCGAAACGACCAGCGGTGTTCGACAAGGATGTCCTATTTCTCCATTCCTGTTCAACGTCACCGTGGACAAGATAACGGAGAATTCCTTGTAAAATCTTCAGGATATGGGCGTCGAACTCAGTTTTATTTTCAAATTATTGAGCCATTACCCTCGCACTTCTGTGTTCTGGTTTTAGTTGCTACCTTCCAGCATCATCCAGTGAGCGGTATAAAAGAAAAGAAGCGTAAAATGAAAAAGATCCAAAAAACCAAAGTATCAAGCGGAAATCAAGGGGACAAAGAGAGAGTCCGAATGCAACCGCGCCGATGGCCGTGACACGCAGCTATATCACTCAATATCTCCAACCATTTGGTTAGCGGGTCACGTGGACCCCAATCTGGAAGTCTAACACGTCATACGTTGCCAAGTCCAGTGGTCGGGGTTTTCATACCTTTTTGCCATGTCATAGACTGACCACCTCGACCTACCTTCCAATTAATACCAGCCTCAGAGAACAGCGTACGCCGAGGAAGCCTATCGGTGAACATGCTTAACACATGTCCCAACCACCTTAATCTGTTTGGATTCAGTACTTGATCCACAGACTGCCTTCTGATTCCAAACACCTTACGTCTAATCTCAGCAATGCTGATACGGTGTTCCACCCATACTCCGGCAGTGCTACGGAGACATCGATGCTCGAACACCGACAGTCTTCGCCTATCGTCTACTCTTAATGGCCATTGTTTCTGAGCCGCATAAAAAAACGGACCTAACCGCCGCATTGTACAATCGACTCTTAACAGACAATCTGATGTCACTCCTTCGCCACAAATGGCTGAGGTTGGAAAAAGCCAAACGCGTCTTCTGTATACGCGATGACACTTTATCGGATATCTGTCCACCTGATGAAATGTAACTACCCAGGTAACAAAATTTATCCACTTCACCTAGAGCTTTCCCTGCCAAGAAGAGGTTTGGCGTAGCGCTAACCTAGTCCTACAACAGCATTTTACACTTTGAAGGTACAAAACGCATCCCAAACATCACTACACTGTTGCTTAGGCTATCTAAGAAAGCTTTCAGCTCACCTAGATCTTCACTCAGAAGAAAAATATCCTCCGCATATTCCAAGTCAGTTTAATGTCTGAGCAAAGATCGATGCTACTATTCTCACACGATGATAGGGCTACCCCAAGAATCAGTTCAATTACAAAATTGAAGTGGAAGAATGAAAGGGGGCAACCCTGACGAACACCACTTTTCATGGTGAACTCGGGTGAAACATCGCCGTAAGCACGCACTCGGCTTCGGCTATTCGCATGCGAGCTTTGTAAAAAAGAAATTAACTTCTCTGGCACACCCTTCAATGAGAAGCAGTGCCAGAGAACTGTGTGGTCGACTGAATCAAACGCCGCTTTTAGATGAAATACGGAGATTGTGGGCCTACGGAAGATGTGTCTGTGCTCTAAGGTTAGTCGAAAAGTGAAGATCTGAAGCCGGCTTGATTCTCACGCGCGCACATTTCGAGGGCGATGGATAATCGGTGGAGAATAAGCCTGGTGGGCAGTTTTGGAATCTGCCCACTGTCCCAAATAACTCGGAGGAGGTTTGTTAACTTAGAAGCCAAAGTTTTGCCTTCATTCTTGAAAAGGTAGAGACAACCCATCCGGTTCAGCAGTTTTGTACCTTTTCAAGTAACCCATCTCCTGAACAATCTCCGTTTTGATGGAGGAGTGATATCCACCTGCATTGTTTCTCTGACAGGCATATTCGGAAGATCCACTGTAGAAGTAAGCCAGTTGAATTGTTCCTTAAAGTGCTCCACCCAACGATCCAGACGACTCTGAGAGTGAACCAGTGAGCCGTCGGATTCCATGATTAACTCACTTACACCGGGTTTCCGTGGCCCAGGGCCTCTAGTCAAATGAAGAATGTTGCGAGTATTGCCAATGGAGGCAGCCTCTTCTATTTCCTTACATTTCACAATCCACCACTGTTCACGGTCATTTTGAGGCTCTTGATCAGGTGACGTTTCAGTGATTTACGCACTTCAATGAATGTGGCATCCGGAAGGACGGATCTGCGAGCATCCAGCAGAGCAACTGATGTTTAAGATATCGTTTGTGAGACGGACTTGAACCAGAGTCTTGGGTGGCATTCAAAGCGGCATACAAAACTTCCTTGGTCTTTTGCTAGCGTTCATTTTGGTCTTGCACATCCGGCTGTATAGATAACCGTGTGTACAGCTCTGTCTGGAAATCATACCGCTGATTATCGTCCAGAAGCAACGCCGTGGGATGGGTGGCATTTACGTTGTTGCGGCAACGGACGAGACGTAAATGGAAGCGAGCACGCACCAATGCGTGATTTGAGTCCACAGACGTAGACCGAAATGATCGACAATCTTCAATTGATTCATGCCAGCGATGACCAGTCACAATATGGTCATTCTGAGTCCAACGTTGTGAAGGCGAAGGAAGACGCTATCTGAGTCAATGCCGCTTCTTATGACAGAAGTTCGTAGTTGCCAGAAATAATCTGTGGTCAGCTGAGTGAGACGATCACCGTTATCGGTATGACCGGCTGGGAAAGCAAAATGGTCCTCCAATGTGCCTTTCGAAGTCCCTCAAACAGCCAACTTCGGTTTTGAAATCCCCAGCAATGACCACCACGTCCTTTGCACGCACGCTTCGAAGCATCTGAGACGGATCATGGTAGAATTCGTCCTCGGTCTCAGAGGAACTGCAGTCAGTCGGCTTATACACAGATATGATGAGCAAGCATCGACGCTTCAGTTTGTTGTTGTTGACACGAACAGAACCGTCTAACTGAACTCCACACAAACGACTGCTGACTGGAATCCATTCAAGGAGTGCACGTTCGGCTCTCATGCTCAAAGCAATCCCAACGCCAGCCTAACCGCTAGCACTAGAAGCAAGATCACCCGACACACGAAGAGTAAAGCGAGAGACTGAGGTTGTATCTGTGGAGCGTAGAGTGATCATAGAAGTTGGGTCTTGCATGCCTGTTTTGGAGACACAGCATACATCTATTTTAAGTGTCAGGAGGTTTAGCGAGGGCAGCCTGTTGCCCTATCTGACGGTGTGCGGACGTTGAAGGCAGCCAAGTGAAGTGAACATTTGGACTCAAGAAGTGCATTGGATTTATGCTCGACTCGTGAACTACTGCTTTCATCAGAGCCGCAATTACCAGTGGCATTTTGCATCTATCCTAAATAAAGGAGGGGAAATTGGTAAGGCTCTTTGAGGGAAAGATGCTGGAAATTTCTTGGCCAGTCTATCCACACACCACAGAATTGGTTTTTCTTTGGGAACCCTAACCGGAGCCTTTGACTCAAAAGTCTGGCCCACAAGGCAGTGGGGCGTTAACCCAGCACGGGAACGTGACCTAAGAACCCGTAAAATAACTACCGTTCGGTCACGTGATACCTGATTGTTTTAAGCATTATATCTTGTCTTCGCTAGTGCTTTGTTATCGATCCGCTTTTCGGATTCAGTCCTTAGCCCCATGCACCCAATGGAGAAAGCAGAACGTGGACGGGGCGGCGTCCTTTGGGCTGGGGGCTGCCCAGCTCAATGAAGTGTGATGACTTCTCCCGTCGTCGAGAGAAACCGCAGGTACTTCACTCGTGCTTCGCGGCCAGTGGCGTAGTTGCATTCGGACTCTCTTTGTCCTCTTGATTTCCGCTTGATACTTTGGTTTTTTTGGATCTTTTTCACTTTACGCTTCTTTTCTTTTGTGCCGTTTATTGGAAGATGCTGGAAGGTAGCAACTAAAACCAGAGCACAGGAGTGCGAGGTTAGTGGTTGAAGAAACTGAAACTTCAATCGAGTAGTTTTTAGATCGGTGATCTGCTTCTGTCCGTATTTATTCACTGGAGTGTCTTCTCCAGGGCATAGTGGTTAGACCCAGATGTTGCCCATCAACTGGTTCAGAAACTGGACCTTGTTTGGCCTCCACCCATCGACCTGTCAGGCATGATTGCACCTTAGTCTCAAGGAAGACATCCTGCATAACTCTGGGTCATGGAGGCACGCAAGCCATCACATCACGCCAAAATGCAGTCTGGTCATAATTATCAGATGTATGGAAAGACTCAGGTACCGCATCGGAGCCCATGTCACCAAAAACGGCACGCTGAACGGTGCACATCGTGACTATGTAGAAGGCCGATCCTGTCTTACAAACCCAATGTGCTTCCTAAACGATGTCATCCGATAGCTTGAGAGAAGATGAGCCATGAAAATTTACTACTTCGATTTTAGCAAAGTGTTCGACGCTGTAAACCACAGACACCTAGCAGCAAAAAATTCTGGCTTTGATCTCCGTGGCTCACTGACTTCCTAAAATGCAGAACTTCACCAGTATAGGTTTACGACGATCAATCCAGCTCGGGAGAGATGGCCAGTGGGGTTCCACAGGGCTCCGTCCTAGCCTCATGTTTCTTCTGTCCATCAGCAACCTCACCAACCGCTTGAAAAATCTTAGGTATTCGCGGACGACGTCAGAGTGAGGGGCAATGGTAACAAGTGATACGGCGGCGAACATCCAAGCAAGTGAAACAATGAACCACGAAATTAAACCTCCCATTAGGCGTCTCCAAATGCCAGCTACTTACAGCTTCATTGGCCTCACTCTCAGTCGGCACCCCACAAGGTTCACTGGAGATTCAACTAGTAAATATGGTGCGCGACTTAGGAATAAACACTCAATTCTAATTGATATACCCAGTGCCCGAAGGTCTCTGGGGTCGCGCCCAGACAGCTTTTCCAGCTTAGGCGGACATTGACATCTACCAAGCGCTGGGTCTTTTTGTCGCTATACTAAGCGGTGGTTCGATCCTACTTAGAGCAATAGCCAAGCTGTACCGTACCTGCAGGGGACATAAAATGTATGAACTGGGTGCAACTTACTGGCACCAAAACGATGGAAGGTCGGAGCCATAAGTCAAAAAAGACCAGTCTATCTTAATATTTTTTCCATGAAAAACGAGGTTAGGAGGTGACCCTATTGAGACTTTTAAATTTAAAAGGGTATAATGCGGCCAATCCTCACAATTTTCCACCCTGCGCCTATGGACCGCCTGAGGGGTCACGAATTTAAACGGAAGAGAGAGGGGACTAGAATAAACGTTAGATCAATATTCTTTACAGGTGATTCGGTGTAACTTTACAAGAGAACTTGCAATAGTCTTTACATATTGAAATTACCATTAGGAGATTGCGTTGGCTGTCCTTTCGTATTCATAAACTACGACAGTTCAGTGCTTCACAGTCTGCTATTTCTTACTTTGTAAGCCAGTGTATATTTCCCATACATCTTTATTGTTCGCTCGTAATTCTCCCTGGTCTGATAAAAAGGGCTGCATCACTCTTCGTAGAGGTCTGTGCATCTGTAGTGTGGACACGCAAATCTTGAATCTAGTGTTCTCACGCACATGTAACAAAGACACTTGACTATTGACTAGCCCTGGAAAAGCACGTCACAGAGGTGACTCGGAGTCCTGCTGTTTCTTCGACTTAATCGTTTGGACACATAGGGAATGCAAAGTCCGCCACACATCAGTCTCGTTTTTGGCATAGCCTTAGGAAACCTCATTTCATAATTATTGGATAAGCTTTTAATGGCATCCATTGTATTTCCCGAAAAGACCATTGCTAACTGTTCAGACCCATTGCGTTACGACTTCTCTCTCAGACATTCTCACCCGTAGACCCGTTCGAAGTTCCGATTACTTGCTTCAAAATCATCGCAGTTGAGAACTCCCATAGTTCCTTCTGTTGCTCGTGTTTTAGCAAACAAGGGTGAATTTTTATCTGAACTGGTAACCCGTCTTGGCGTGCAGAACTTATCTTCATTTTTTCCCACTGGTGAAAAGCACCATTTAGACGTGTCCAGGCTAGTGCAATGATAATAATAATTTGTAATTGATTAGTAGGAGATTCGATTTGTATATAATATGATTCATCATGCAGCTTGAACGCTCAACTCACCATTGAAAACCATGGAAGCACTGTACAGCTGTTTCATCCTTGTGTTGTTGCAGTGCACATCCACCGAGCCCCCACGGGGACTCGAACCCGGGGTGAACGATTGTGAATCGAACACCTTAACCACAAGGCTATCCGGGCTGGCTCTCAACGGTTTGTTGAACATCTACACTACATGATATAGCACCCTTCCGTCACTGGCTTCGAACGGTAACAACCCGCCTCCCACACAGCGATCGACTCCTATGATGGATGACTTCTCTGTAGGGGCCTAAGTACAACGAAGGCATTCCGTTATGAACAACCTACAGAGCTTGGTTAATATTTGTAATTGATTAGTAGGAGATTCGATTTGTATATAATATGATTCATCATGCAGCTTGAACGCTCAACTCATATTATATACAAATTGAATCTCCTACTAATCAATTACAAATATTAACCAAGCTCTGTAGGTTGTTCATAACGGAATGCCTTCGTTGTACTTAGGCCCCTACAGAGAAGTCATCCATCATAGGAGTCGATCGCTGTGTGGGAGGCGGGTTGTTACCGTTCGAAGCCAGTGACGGAAGGGTGCTATATCATGTAGTGTAGATTTTCAACAAACCGTTGAGAGCCAGCCCGGATAGCCTTGTGGTTAAGGTGTTCGATTCACAATCGTTCACCCCGGGTTCGAGTCCCCGTGGGGGCTCGGTGGATAATAATAATGGCGATAATATCAAGACTAATGATAATAAATCCCGGGAACAGGTCGTTATCAACAGTCGTCTCTTGTAATACCATTTCCGATTCTAACCGCGCGCCGGACCAAGCGTGATCAGATCTGTTTGCAGACTACCAATAATATAAAGGTGTCTAGTCTGTGGTCTGATGATTTAGTGCAGATGATATCGCGTTCAAGCTACTGTCCGACTTTCTCCGCAAGACTTTTTATCGGACCCTTCAGGTAAAAATGGATTTCCACACCTGTTAAGGTTCACGTCAACACTGTTCGACGACACACCTATGGATCAAAACTCCTATAGCCACATACAGAACAAAGTCATTTTCTACACGCGAGGCGAGAACATATGGGAAGAACCTGAAGTAAATCCTAAAACAGAGCAACCAGACACGATCCTTGTTGCCGAAAAATACCCTATCGGAGTAATGACCCTTGGCTTGGAGGAAGTTTCCTAAGCAAAAATAGACGGCTGTATAATATGCTCCAGTCTACATTTATGCAGTGTAAATTCTTCGCAAAGAAAATGCCATCGAGCCTCAACCGCGTTGGTCAACAAAAAAGTGAAGTGCGATACAAGCTTGTCAAAACCATAAAAAATATATACGGTTAGAAGGAGTTCTGGTGGACATTCAGGAAACCCAGCGATATCTTTTACGATCCAAAAACAAAAGGTAAGGTCAGATTCTGGGTCAGAGGCGGCAGGGACCTGCCTCTCTGTCGTTATGCAACACGTCACAACACCACCCAAAAACACCTAACATGCCGCTTGTGGCCGAGAGGTTGAGAGCGTCTGCTTACCACCTCGGAGTTCAGAGGTTCGAGTCCTACCACCAAGGGTCACTTCGGTGGTAGACAGTAATTTACTGTCATCCGGCTTGTTACCACACCCGCCCTATTAGGACCTTATCTGGTTATCTGGTTCTCCATCACTCTAAGTCTCAGGGTCTAGTTGCCGGATATCTTTAACAATGAAGTAGGCCTTCGTGGCCATGGTGTATACTACTTCCACTGCATTCATGCGCAGGTTATAATAGAAAAAACCGCTGGCAATCAACGTGTTAAGATTCAAGCGGACTACATAGTAGCGGTTGATTTTGTGTATTGCGTTGCAGGTGGATCCCTAGAGCGACGATGCGTCTTTCTAATTACCTTTTATCCAACCAAGTAGTTCATTTCCATCGTAGTTATTACTGTCACTTTCTATCCAACCACCGAATCGTTTTGTGCCTCCTTCCTCTTTTATTCGCTCCATTACCCTCTTGACTCGCTTTTTTCTAAAATTCACCACCCCAACCATCCATCATATAAATGTACTGGAGAACTAAAAACTTGTATCATCCAAGCAAGCAACAACACGTCAGACTCGACAGGGAACTGACGAAAACAACAACAAATCGTAACTTATTATCGATATCTGACATCACATTGTTGGAAAATCAACTGCATACAACCATATGCGATGTTTACATTTATATGTTCATATACTTTTTCTTGAAGGTTTTAAAGTACTTCAGCCACGCAAACTGAACTGAACAAAACAAAACTGGAAGTCGGAGCTCCAGGGGTGTTTGAAAAACCTTACCTGTGCAAGTATCTGGACGCATGTTAGGCGCGCGCCTACTCTCGTCCTAGAATCCTGACCTGACGCATTTGCTCTTGCAAACCTGTAGGAACCCGCTTACTTTAGTTTTTTCATTATCCGGCCGTACTTTGACTCCCAATCACATTTGTCGAAATGCCGATTCTGGATACGTTGTCAGACATTTCATCAGACGATTCTGACGAATTGGATTCTGGTGTCAAATCGTCAGCCGAGTCTTCCGTGTCGGAGCATATTCACGAGGACAGCAGTACCAATGCCGTTGTATCTGAAAGTTGCTCAGAAAACGTAGCTAAGCATGTAAAACGAAAGCGGAAAAGGTGAGTTTTTTTCTTATTTATTAGAGATATTAGAAAACGAAAGACGGACCCTCCGTTTAAAGACCCGCAACTACTGAAATACTGGAACCGTCGATATGATTTGTTTGAGAGATTTGACTCTGGAATCAAGTTGGATTGTGGTAGGTTCACCATCGACGTCTGTGTCATACTGTCATGGTTTTCGTCATTTCCTGATGTGCGGTTTGTGATATAAGACTCTTGTTTAGTGTTTTCTGTGTTCATCTTCTAAACGTTTGCCCGACGCCAGCGTTGAACAGCGTGTTACTCAAGCATATGTATGCATGAATTCTACGTGAGATCAGAAACTAAGTACACAGAAGACTCGAACGTGCGGTGAGTCACGTTTTTCAAGTGGTACACAAGCAAGCAAGCAGCTGACACGCTTGTACACGCTTTACACCAGTTGTACTTTCCCACTTGCGCACTCTGCTTAAGCAGCACAAACTGATCCCTGGCCGACCTAAATCTTCTCAGGATAAAACAAATTTTGGTCAACCTCTGGTCAGTTGGGAAACCCGACGGGACAGGCCCCTTTGACATGCCTTTATATATGTATGCTTACATTCTGTTTTCATGCAGCTAGCTCCTGCTAGAGGATGGGCCGGCTTCATGTCATATGCCTATGATCTCTCTCTAAATATATATATATATATATATATATATATATATATATATATATATATACATATATATATGGTGAGTAGTATGTAGACGTGCGGACAAAATTCCCCCGGAAGCACACGACCGGTTTCGTGGTTATTGCCGTTCATCAGGTATGAGTAGCCGGTACTCTGTCCACTCATCTTCATACTTGTACACTCCTATGTTATATCTCCGCTGGGATCTAATTTGAATCGTCTGGAATGTGAATGGATACTCTGCATTACCTCCATAACGCCTCAGTATGGTCGGGAGATGGTGTCTCAGACTCCGAGATGGCTACTCACCCTGGATACCTCTGGAAATGCTCTCAAGTAACCACGCGTCCCACATAGCTTCTTCTGGGGAAGTCTTACACACTACCTTCTCGTGGCGGTGCTTTCACGAAAGTGTGAGGGCGAAGGCAAACGCCTGGCGCTCCACCGGGTTGAGTGAATTATATATATATATTATATATATATATATATATATATATATATATATATATATATATATAATATTCTACCCCCCCCCCCCCGCTCCTAAAGAAGAGTTTTCTGGTTTGTTTCTTGTTTTAAAAAGTACCACTGTTGAATAAGGTACTGAAAAAAAACGTTTTCTATTGTCTTTGGCCTAATCGGGGTATTTCCTACGAGCTGATGATAACGGAGCAAACCCCTCATTCACAGACACATATCATTCTCCATCACGGAACAAGGTCGGATTCGAAGAGTGTTTGTCTGCATCCTTAAACCACCAGCTTCCTTGTATTTGGAGTCTGGAAGCCTTTTTTTACATGTTATGTGATGCGATTCCTAATGAACTACGTAATTTGTCAGTTTATTTCAAAAGTTCGCCAAAAGTATTCTGATTTGTCAAATAAATTCGGGAGTGGTCTGAAGCCCGGTACCAAAACTATTCGCATCCATTTCACGCCAGTGGCCGCACTTCGTGCTCGCCATCAGTGCATTACCACATGATTTGCCGATACTGCCACGTGCACCCGATCCACTGAAGCTAAATGCTGGACTGAATAATCGCGCAGGAGTAGGCCTCTCAGTCGGCCCACATTTCACCTGAGCAAAGCGGACAAAGCGCTTGAAATAGCATTTTGGTCATCGAATGACTTAAAGGGTAGCATCGAAAAGCGGCAGATGCAATGAGGTTACAGCAACGCGAATGTATTCGTTCTATTAAAGATCACATCTCAAATTCTACTAGCTTCATGTCATGAGATCCCCTTTGAACAACCTCCATAAAATTAATATCGAATCTGCTATGATTTCCGAATGTTGCATCCGATCTATCCCCATGCAAAGGTCAAAGAGGAATCATCCAACAAATTCCAACTCTTCCGCTAGAGGTGTTTGGAAATATAATATTCAACTGTTTTGATAACCTAAGTCTTCTTATTCGTAACCCGCGATTTCCGGGATGATAAAGCTTGAAATTCGTCGCATCAGTCCAGACTGAGATACAGCTTTCGGTCTTCAAGACCTATGACCTCCACTTAAGGTTTTCGCACCTTTTTGTAGACATCACCTGAGCTATTGATTTGCTCGTTAATAAACTCCCGTAGAGGGATCAACCGATTTTGGAGATATTGACGGCTTTCTCGTATATTCAAATTCCTGTTTCATCCAGAGTTATAGTTTCATCTTCGGATATACATTCGGCAATTTTATCAACTTCGAATTCCACTGTGCAGGAAGTCATGTTCATAACTTGTCCACCGACAAGCCAGTATATTATAAAATCCGCGTTGTTGCTTAGCTGAAACTCAAAGACCAAGCTGTATCACAATCTGCCGTTTGTATAGCTCTTTTTTGTCGTTTGTGATGAGATTGCTTTGTATCAAATATTGGACGAGTGTATGCTTTAATTTAGCAAATTTACATAACCTAACATTGCACTCATTGGCGGCAGCACAGGGCTCGAGTGCAATGGCTTGATGCTTCTGTCAGATCTTAGTGGTTTTTCTAACCCCTTGTTTCCTTGGATTTTCGAAGAAAACCGGCTGATGCGCAAAATACGGTAGCTATCCATTTTTATCAGGATTTTAGAGTGCGCGCCTGCATGTTCGTTTACCCTCATTCTTTCTTTCTCATCTAATCAGAATCATGGTTCAGCGTAACTCCCGAGTGTATTGCTCGGCGTCAAGCAAAGACTTGTGCCTGTGATCTAATCGTCGATGCGTACGCTGGTGCTGGTGGTAATAGCACTCAGTTTGCCAATACTTGCGGTTTAGGTGAGCAGTATATCACTGTTTTATCCTTTTTTCGTGTAGTTCATTTATGAAGCAGACTGACCATTTTCAGTTTTTTTTGCATCAAATCATACCGTTCCGCTGATTTTTAAAAAATCTGAACGAAAGCGTAGTCGTCCTGACATTGGCGTCGAATATTCTGTCTGTCACGTCGAAAAATGGGTTTGATGGATTGGGTAAAGCTCGTAGCCATGAGACTCACGTGCCATGCAAAAAGCGAGTAACAATAAGCCTAAAGTGAAGTTAAGAATTACGAGAAACCTCCATGAGCTAAATGTGGCTGTAAGCCGGTTGATGGCTACACTGCCTACCTCTTTTGTGTAAAAAGCTGACTAAGAACCAGGCTGCAGATCAATCAATTGGAGGTGTCAAATAGCAGAAGGAAGCCGGAACAGTCATTTTATCATACACTGCGCGGCAAAAGTGTAGGATATCCCTCATTTATCCGCTTCTGTATTCTCTAGCGAAACCATATCTGGTCAGAACGATCAAATGCCCAGTACTATAAAGTATATCAGATTTCAGAACTAAACTACGCACTATGTGCTAATTAGAACAGAAAATGTGAAAACAAGGGTGACAGAAGTAAAGGACCCCCTATTCCAGTGCGCTGTCTCATGGAAAATTTCACAGAACGACGCGGACCACTGAGCCTGAAAACAAGTTGATCAGTACGGTCTGTGGATTTGGCGGCTGACAAATCAATGAGAATCGGAATCATGTGATTCATGTGTACCGGAGTACGTGATGCACCCTAATGACCTGAGTGACCTTCATTTGCGTTGGTTGCACGTATAAACCTTGCGGTACTCATACTAAATTTTGTCTGGACAATTCCACACGGAAACAAACTAACAGATTTTGAGTGGGGCCTCCAAGTGTAATGTGCAAGGATCAGCGCACTTCCGCCGGGGGTTACTTATGTTCTATCCGCAAAACATCATGGGCCCAGGGCTTAGTGAGTGCATCACTGGTATCCTACACCTAAATTAATCGAACACCAATTGGCTACTAATAGCCTGCTCACTACACAAGGACACATGCTCCGTGTCAAGCTTGAAAGCTTTGATCGGAGTCTGTTTCTAAATGAACGTTAAAAAGAATGCTCAAGACTGCCGTGGATGAAATACGGGAAAATGAAAAGATACATTTCTCTCATATCGCTGCATAAAGGAAAAGGCTTATCATGGGCTGAAGCACACGTAGCGTGAACAATGAAGTGGGGAAACGTCTATTTTGGTGACGGGAAAATGGTTTTGAACGGACTGGACGCTTGGAATTATTGCTAGCATTATATGAGAAAAACGAACGAATTTTTAGTCAACGAAACAACGACATGAGTTCAGTGATGATTTGGGGAGGCTTCTCAGAAAACCACCGAAGTGAACTATTTATACTCGAGGGTATATAATGTTCCGTTGCGTGTATTCCCACGCTGGAACAGTTTTTAGTCCCCCTAGTGACAGACTGATTACGGGGTGATGCCATATTCCCACATAACAATGCTTGTACGCACTGATCATGCGATACAAAATCTTGGCTCTTGTTCCACGGGATCGTGGCCATGCAGTGACCGGGCTGCAGCCCAGATCTAAACCCGACTGAGAACCAGTGAGGCATACTTGCTCGCCAGGTGTACAGTGTTTTTTAAGTCGTGAAAAAAATTTCAGACTTGCGTAAGCCCATTTAAACCACATTCTGCACCGGGCTACTTTCACACTTGCGAGTAGACAAATCCACTTGGGATGTCAGCGTCGGCCTGATTGCCTAGGCCGTATTTTTGCATACTGACAAATTTGCGGTGGAACCGAGATTATCGACGGATAGATACCAATATGTAACCAAATCCTCTGAATTCCACAAGGTTATGAAGCCGGTGGTCGAGATTGCTTTCCAACGGTCTTATTGCAAGCGGAATCAATCGGACAACCGAAAAGTGGGATCTGTTGTACTAGTGACAAAACGGAAATCACGATCCGTATGGTGCATATGAAATTCCCTGAAGGTATGTAAATCTTATTGCTAACGATCCCTTATGTGAACCATAATGAGTATTACCACTCACAGTAAATCAGATGCAGTAACCTATATAACACCATAATTTTTTTTTCTATTACTCATCAGGAACCGTGTAGTGTCATAATGTTTTCAATAATAAGCTGATGGATTCAGTTTTACCAAGCTGTCAAACAGAGATGGATGATGATTACTTCTGTTCGTTCTGGTGGAATACAAAGTAACTGCGATTTATGTGCGAAGGATTATTTGCGCGTATAGTGTAGCACTCAGCATACTTCGCGTTATTTCCTTATTAGTGTTATAATCCAGAAGGCGTGCCTTGGTCGATAGGTTGTTTATTGACATCAACGTGTTCGGACATTGACAAAACAACACAAACGTTACAAACATCCTCATTTGCCAAGTGGCTGTCCTGTTCACTTGAAAACAGTCATCGTCCAACGGAGGAGCGGTCAGGTGGTTTGCAGATCGTCGCTTACCTTATTGCGCCTGGATTGCTGAACTTAGCTGTGTTCGTTAATCCACAATTGTCCATAGTTCTGTCTTCAGCAATCAACTACTTAATAAGTAGTATACACACTCACAACACTCCTCCCCCCTGACAAAAAAAAGATACTCCATATCCAGAGGACTGCCTTCAAGTCTTTCTCCATTCCGAGGTTCATACCTCCAACCCCGGTTCGTGGCGGTGTTGTCATCAACCCCACAACTCCTCCGGAGGTGTGCTTCTTCAGGTGAATAATCGGCATAGGATGAAACCTTGTGCTGAGGCGACTTCCACGATCAGTACCCACCTTTAGCGTGCCCCAGGCTGCTTGGCTGTCGTGGGAGATTACCACGAAATAGTGCAAAGCTGCTTCCTTTCCCAGTGGGACCGTGCGTTGTGTCACTTGAACGTGATCCAGAACCGAGTGTTTAACTTTCTTGATTTGAACGGCATCATATTCGGCTTCCTCCTTCGGCAGATTCTCTGGAGCACAAGCAACTTCTCTTGCAGTCTTCGGGCTAAACTCATTTTGGTCTTGAATTTCGACTTCAGTCTGAGTTTCCTCATAGCTTGCAGCTTCAGTGACTGCGATATTAGACGACATGCCTTCGGTTTCCTCGTCACAATGTTCATGTTCAAGGCAACCTGGGTAGCGATCTTCCGCATTTTCACAACGGATTTGGTTCGATTTTTCACAGTTCGCCAACTCATCGGTAATGGTTGAATTCTCGAGCAGTGATACTTCTGGTGCAACCTTTTCGATGTTCTGCTGATATTCAGGATATTCGTCCAAAACAGGTTCCACATTTCCACAGCGGAAACACCCGGCTTCTTCCAACTGTCTGGCTTCCACAGTTCTGTCCTCCGTGTTCAAAATTTCTGGACCGTACGCCTTCGCCACACGATCCCTGTTCCTCCATGAATCCCCGACATGGGCCGTATTGACCACAGGCACGCCAATCATGGCCAGTTCCCGAGCCACATCCGCGAGCTGGACCAAATCCAATGAACGGCCGACACGGGCGACGCGTACCATCCCACGTAGGGGCTCCGGCAGACTATCCACAAATCGGTCCGCCAACAGGTCTGCCCGTGACGCCTCATCCAGCGTCGGCAACGCACGTTCCAGGAGTGAGCGGAGCGCGACGGCGTGCACCAGCGGATCCGTACCAACCCCCAGCTGGGCAGCCTTGAACCGGCGCATAGCGTCTTGACGGTCTGCCGGGGTGTCTAGCCCTGCAATCAGGGCTTCCTTTGCGGCGGCCCACTTCAGCTCCTTCGGGCCCCTTCGCGCCGCATCCAGCACCGCCCGCGGCCTGCCCTTGAGAAGCGCTCGAAGGGCCGTCAACTTACCCTGGTCCGACTGGATCCCCGAGAGCTCCGCCAGATCCTCGAAATCCTCCAGGAAGATCCGTATGTCGCCATCCTCAAACGGCTCCGGCCATGGTAGATCCATCCTGGTCACGGCACCAAATGTTATAATCCAGAAGGCGTGCCTTGGTCGATAGGTTGTTTGTTGCCGTCAACGTGTTCGGACATTGACAAAACAACAGAAACGTTACAAACATCCTCATTTGCCAAGTGGCTGTCCTGTTCACTTGAAAACAGTCATCGTCCAACGGAGGAGCGGTCAGGTGGTTTGCAGATCGTCGCTTACCTTATTGCGCCTGGATTGCTGAACTTAACTGTGTTCGTTAATCCACAATTGTCCATAGTTCTGTCTTCAGCAATCAACTACTTAATAAGTAGTATACACACTCACAACATTAGCACTAGATCTCCAAGGGAGTCCAGGGGGACACCGGCTCGTAGTGAAACTTGGGTAACTTGGTTTTCATGGCAATTTGCTGAATTTTCGTGACTTTTCGTGATGATAAGTCTCACGGGTTTCCTTGGAGTTTCGCTGAAGTGGTGCTTTATAGTTGCGTTCCGTTCCCCTAATAACATTGGTATCTTTGAAAGGATCTCAATATTGGCTTTCGGATTTCGTCCGATTAGTAAGTATGGGGAATTTTGATTCGGGCGTTATGATGCAAAGTCTCCGTACGGACATGTCGCCATTCTTTAGAGGTTTTTTCTTTTGTCTTTCCAGTGTGTGACAGCTTTTCGCTTGTTTTGGTCAAGTAGTATTACAGGGAAATTGGAGAATCTTGGACATGTCGGTAATCTTTATTAGAGTTCTTTGTTTCCTTATCACTTTTGTCGGTCTTCCAGTGAAAGATTTTATCATTTCGGAGAGGTTTATTGAAGTAATTTCACAATTCAGTGTTATCTTTCACCCTAGGTTAACCGGCTTCCTAGCAAAGGAGCATTTTGCTTCATGCGACAAACCACGATTTGACTTAACTAGACAAAACTGGGAAAAATAGCAAACAACTTGTGTCAAAAGCAAGCAATTCTAGTGAACCACGTAGTCGCTTAGATTTCTGAGTAACATCAATTCGTTCTTTTATTCGACCATATCGGTAACGGTACAGTATATATAAATACATGAAATACGTTTGGTGGTGACACAGATCGGAAGTTAGAAGACATTGTCGAACAAGCTACTGCCCACACCCATTCATCTCAGTAAAGACGTGTTGAAGACTGGTGTTACTGTTACTGCACCACTAAATCAGTTAGAAAGCTGCTTTGAAAGTGAAGTGACTTAGAAGCGAGACCGAAGATCATGTGCGAGATAAGTGGTCCACATTTTGTTATCAATTTTGATCATCCACTGTATTACAGCCCAAATTGAAATGGCAAGGTAGTTCATCAGTACGTATTCACAAACATGGAGCTACAAAAGATGTATCCATATGTTCGCCATAACCCCCTTTGTTCGTCGTCCAAAACACGAAAAGAAAGATCGAAGTAAAAGAATTAGGTTTTAGTTGACAAGATATGCACTCGTTCGTGTCATCTCGTAATCACAACCACCCTAATTAGATGAAGATTTATTGGGTATAGCACCATCCTCAGCCACATATGATCTAATCACACGACCAGTGCAAATGTACGTCACTGCTATTTCAATCAATCCCGCCGGGACTATCACTTTCGCATGCCAATTGGTATCGATACTTCTCGAAAACGATGAATCTCCCACAGACTACCGTTATTTTTGCGCTTCTCAACCTTCAGTTTGTCCTGGCAGTATTCCATGTATTCATTCCGCTGCCCTAATGGGACCAGTATGTCGTTCTGTAACTGTCACTCAAATTGTTAGTGGTGGATGTTCTAAGACCCCTCCAATATTGACGATTCGCACACCCCCAACCCATTTTCCCTGTCAACGACCCCGTCAGTCAGTGTTGGGTCAATGCACCTCTTCACACTTAAACGGTGAATTGTTTTTCTGGTCATGCACACTCGTGCAGTCCGGTGCATTAAAGCCCTCCAATGGCTGGTTTCATCCTACCCTCCATAAGATTATCTCGCCACTATTTGTGTTGTAGTTGGCGAACACTTGCACACGCGTATCGGTAGTTTTCAAAAACGATGAACCGCCGAGAGAACTATAAGTTTTATTTTTCTCAACCTTCAGTCATGAAGTTTATTGAGTGTTAGTCACAACGAATAGCGGTTGCCTTAGTGCTTCCATGTAATCTTTCACTCAACTGACCGCCCCGATCCGGCCTTAGTTTTCCATTCCTCAGTCAGTTCACATGTTATGCCTTAGAGGAGCAAACGAACAACCGCTTAGTTTATCCGTCATAGCAGCCGCACTCAACTTAGCTTTGATACAGGTCCTCATGAGCCATGTACGATCCAGATTAGTGCACCTGTAGGTCAAAACATTTTAGCAGCGGCCACTACCTTCGTGTGTGCATGCACGTGACCACAAAATAAAACCAATTTCTTGCAACAGGTTATGAAGCCGGTGTTTGTCGATGCCAATCCCGTCAGAATGGCATACTCGTTGTGTTTAGACAGATCGTTGCATCTCCCACCGCTTAGCCGGCTTTTTACTTATCGCTTTGTCTAGACTAGACTGATCACATATCATGTATTAGGAAAACTACATACGCGGCGGTTCTCCTTCCTAAATGCCCTAGAGTGACTACGTTGAAAAATAATGTGCCAAACAATAATAAGGGCAGTTAGGTTAAGCTGTTCTTCAGAAAGGCCGTTTGCTCGTTCTTCGGCCCTAAAAAGAACCAATAAGTCGCTCTCTGTTCCCAATGGGCACGGTGTTTATCGTTATAGGTGCTTAAAAACGCCACCATCTTGCTCCAGGCAAATCCGCAGCCTTCGAACCATATTATGTTGAACTGCCTCCAGCATTGATGTTCGAATCGCTCCACATACAGGTTGGATCCGAGCTTTCAACTCATCCAGGGTCTCCGGCTTGGGATCGTAAACTTTTCTCTTAACATAGTCCCACAAAAAAAATTCAGTGGAGTTAAATCCGGAGATCGCGGAGACCATGGTATAGGTCTCTTTCGTCCGATCCACTACGAAGGAAACTCTTCATCAAGCTAGTTGGTAACGGTGGATGCAGTATGTGCTGATGATCCGTCCTGCTGAAAGTATGTTCTTACCAAGGTTGATAAAGATGCAGTTTCCAGACATTCAAGAAGCGTCTCCTTCATCGCATGCAAGTAGGTGGTTGCATTAACCTTGTCTGGGAGGAAAACAAGACTAATCAGTCTCCAACCGTGAATGCCGCACCAAACACACTTTCACATCACCTTGTCTGTGAAATTCGTAATAGTCAAATGGGTTAGTCTCGTGCCACCTCCTTTCATGTTTGTAGCCCTTAACATTATTCATGTAGAATGTTGATTCATCGGTGAAAATTGTCTGCGCATAGCGTTACTTGGGTTCAGAGTCTGTAGCTTCGGTATTCTTGTTTCCCGAGTATTTTAGAAACAGATGCCGTTGAAATTCCCAATCTGATGGAGGCTGTTTGAATAGAAGTACTGGGTTCGTTGTTCAAGAGATCTTCCAGTGCGGAAATCTGACTTTCGCCGGTTATCGGGCGCTCCGTCGGCTTACGCGGATGAACGCTTCCGTCAACAGTTAGCCTTCGAACAAGGCAAAAAAACAAACAGCAACGACGGTTTTGTCCGATCCGGGGGCCTGCGGTGAATTCTTCGCATGCTTCTCGTAAGCTAATAAGACCTCCTGTTCTCAACAAAGCCAACTCGACCATCTCGGAGACAGACAAAGCCGTGTGATGAAGAAGGCGCACGAACAAAAACTGACTGGCGTTAACCACGGCTTATTCTGTTTATCCCAGTTGAGCTGAATTCCAGTCAAAAGACACACCCCAACAGTTTGTGTCTCTCCCCCTCCCCCTCTCCCCTCTCTCTCTCTCTCCCCCCCTCCCTCCCTTCCTCTCTCTCTCTCTCTCTCTCTCTCTCTCTCTCTCTCTCTCTCTCTCTCTCCTCTCTTCGGGTGTGTGTGTGTTTGTGTGTCCACCAACATCATGCACACGAGGACGTTTTTTACATATTTGTGCTTCGGTTATGCACTAGGCAGCGCAACCTGATCCCTCAGATGAAAAATGCACTATATTTGATCTTCGAATGAGATGCAGTTTGTCGCTATGATCACATGTCCCAGCACCCTGTATACTCATCGTGCTTTACCAAAAAACTGAGATGGTTCGAAGGCAAAAAAATCTTCCCACTATGGTATAGAGTTAGTGGGATAGATCGGAACACCTATTGTCCATGTCTGGCGATCAAAAAGACCACAAAACAGACAGGCCTTAAGGGAAAGCAGAGTGAATGAGTGGGCAAAAGCTAAGAACAAAAATAAAATGCAATGGGACTGGCTAGGGGCCGTAACTGACGCACGCGTCAACCACGCAGTGATGTTTATACCCAGACTGATCTCTATTCCCGTTGATGAACGCACCACCGCCAAATCACAAATGCGCTCCACACCCATACAGACACGAAATATCTATGCTACGTTCAGGATAGGAGGCCTCAGTCTATGTAAATCTCGCAAACAATTTCGCTGCTGATTCTAGATTGTGCACGCTCACTCAGTCACCTAGCTTTCAACCAAGACCTGTCTGCTCTGTGGTCCTTTAACCGTCAGGGTTTCAATAACAGATGGATTGTGTTTCGATACCGAGTGGAGCTGGGTCTTTTGCCCGTGGTTTGTCTTGGTCGCCCACGCTCTTATGCGTCTTACGTGACGGGTTTGCGACGTCTGTGTGGCATGCAGCTACCAGGATGATACAGAGTAGGTTATGTAAAATGCGTTGAGGGACTAAGGGAAATGTAAATGTAGATTTAACGCAGAATTAATTGAAAATACCCGGGTGGAGGCTCGGAACACTCGATAGAGAACGAGATTGTTCTCGGTGCTTTACAACTGGCTTAATGTAGCGCGTTTTATAGGCACTTAAACTAAGATTATAGAAGAAAGAACAAGAAACTTGGTGCTTGTGGTAACAACAAATGACATTTTCGTGTCCACCTAGTTACGGTGCTATTGGTGTCACGAGAGATAGTGTGTGTTGATAATTGTCATGCAGAATTGCCTGAGCTATCAAATTCGAGAGACAAGTCAGCACAATTCGCGCATACAATTGACAACATGAAAATGCCAGTGATAGAGGTCACTCCAAGGTACCTAGGAGATTGAACTCTGTAATTGAATGGTGCACGGAATATCCTCATCGTTCGAGTAGGCTAGGGGAGATGGGATGGAGATACACTCAGAACACTACGAAGGGTTACGAGCAAGACCAATTTGTTCATAATAACTCACAATGCATTGAAAATTATGAAGTAGGTTATTTATTCCTCTTTGGTTGATGCAGTATGGCAAATACTTGCGACGTTAGCATGCCCTATTTCAGTTTCTGAGACGCTACACGAGAAGTGGCTTACGTAATGGGGGGAACCGGGACACCTTGTGTTTTCTGTCCTGGAAAGCGATTAGGGGTCTCCCTGGAGTGTGAACCGATTACCAGAGTTCAGCGAAATTTTGAGGAAGGGCGCAGGATTTATCATCAGGAAAACTCACGAATTTTTAACGAACTGCTACGAAAACCAAGTTATCCAATTTTTACAACCAGTCAGTGTCCCCTTGGACTCTTTAGGTGTTCTAGTGCTAATTGAGAAGTAACACGAAGTATGTCAAAAGTTACACCTTATGCGCAAATGATTATGCACAAAATAATTGTAGTTGTGCATCCTACCATAACAAACTTTATTGTTTCCCAAAGTAGTCACTCTAGGGAAGTTGGAAGGGAGGACCACCGCGTGTGTAGCGATTGTCATCCATCCCTATTTGATAACCTGATGAGGCCTTTTGAATAAAATTATTGCAGTCAGTCAAAATCTACACATTTAAGCCGTAGTCACACTGGTGGTGTTGATTTGGCTAATTAATAAAAGACTGGTCTAAGCGGAATGTCAGTTGTGTCCAGTAACTAGCAGTCGAACAAAAACATGTAGGCCAGAGGGAACATGTATTCAAGTGTGCCGTATTATAAGCGGTAGTTTGATCTGCAACGACGTTGTATTGCGGTTGGCTAACTGATCTCCAGTTGGGAGTGGGATACCGCTTGTCGCTGAAGTATGTAGTTAGTTTTCTTGGTGACATAACTGGGTTCATCGGTCTATTATTTATTACATCATGACATTTTCACGGTTTCCGATGAGTGATAGAAAAAAAGTTATGGCGTTAGAGAAGCTGCAGCATCTGACTCACTGTATGGGTGGTAACACTCCTAATGGTTCAGGGATCTTTTGAAATGAGATTTAAATACCTTCAAGGTATTTTATATGTGCCATGTAGATTATATTTTTAATTCTCTTACAAACTCTACAGATTGAAGTTTTTATTTCTTTGCTTTATTCAGACGGAATTGGTAGTAATAACATTAACTTGTTACTGCATACAATGCGACTGTTGAAAAGCAATCTGAACCGCTAACTTCATAACATTTAAACTAAACTAACTCCTTGCAGACCACCGAGGAATTGACGACATGTTGATATCTGCCCGTCGATAATCTTGGTTTCACGGAAGCTTTTACGGGGGCAAATTTTTTCAGTGTGTGAAATATGCGGTCAAAGCGATCAGGCTGGCTTCTCTGAGCCCAAGTGGATTCTCCGATAATTTGCCTACTGGCAAGCATAAAAGTAGTCCGGTGCGGAATGCAGTTCATATGGGCTGGGACACATTTCCAAAATTTCTTTCGCGACTTAAAAAACACTACGAGAATTCCATATTTTCCCGGTCAGGGTGGATTGGTAACCGTCCTTGGGCAAGAATGAGCGAAAGTTGATCAAAGAACAATCACGGGTCTTGTTAGAAGTATGCCGAGAAGACATATCGAGGTCCTCTAGCAGAATGGCGATTTCACATGATTTTAAGGAGTGAGTAATAAAGTCCAGCCGAGAAGGGTCCTATACTTTTGTCACCACGTTTTTGCATATTCTGCTTTAATTAGTTCACAACAAATTATCTTGTGAAATTTTATATTATGCATCGTAATGGGTCTTCGGTCGTTCTAACCAGATGTGATTTCGTTTGAAAACACAGAACCGGAAATGTGCGGGAAAATGAAGAGGTCTTATACTCTTGTCGTGCAGTGTACTTCTCTTCACCACTCTTGAATTCAATTTCCCTTGGTTTTCGAAATTCATAGAGTTCATCAAGCGCGCTGCGCATTACTAATGCCACTGTCCTCGATTTTAGCCGTATTCTAGTGTCTAACATTAATCTCCCTTTCCACTTCAACCAGTGAGTCAAGAAGCAATATTCAAGGCTGATAATGATATCGACTCAAAAACCTGCGTGAAGTTATAGCCTGACGGCCGCAGCGTTTCTCCCGGCGGTGCTCAGATCGTGCGAGTTGTGCATGGCGAGGTCGGCGGTCGACCGGCATGTACAGAGTATATCCAAGGCACCAGAGGTAATGACTGTCAGGTTTGGCCTTGTTCTCTCAGGCGACCTTAGGGTTGGTAGGGTAGCTCGAAGGCTACACGGGTAATGGAGACACCGGTTTTCACAGGAAAAAAGTGGAGTGGGGATCCTAGATTTCCAACGAAAATGTTGCGCTTACTGAGGTAGTTTTATGCCCAAGAGCATGACAGCATTGATCCCAACATACAGGTGGGCGAAGGGATACAAGCAGGTCCCAGCGCCAAACTTGCCCAAGAACTTTCAAATTGTCTGGTTAAACTAAATGTGTTTCACCTCAGCTTTTGACAGTAGCAATGAACAAGAGCCAGTAAATCGACATTACCAATATCAACACTGAAGGTCCACCTGACAAACCTTGGAGGTCCTTTTGCAAGCGTAATAAGTTGCTGATAATTATCTTCAATATTATCAAGGTAACGAAATTGAGGGAGGGGGCGGAAATCAGTGTTTGGGGAGAACGGTCTCAGAAACTCTGGATCCAAGGTCGAACGTCGGAGTTGTTCCAGTCGGCATAATTCTGTCAGGAGAAGGATATTCTAAACATTACAGTTGGTGAACGGCCAAGAAAATAACTAGGAAATAAGCTCGAACAGTAACCCCGTGAAACATGTGGAGGACGATTTGTTATACGAGAACGAAATAAATATGGATGAGAAGAAGATCAAGGACACTATGTCCAGTCCGGTTGGGAAGGTAAACTAAGTTGTTCCGCTTCTATCTAGCGTGAACAAATCCATTTCGTGTTTGTGAGGTAATGAGTCTGCATAATGCGGGGACGTCTTTTGTGAACCACGAACATTTTATGGGTGCTTGTGGTCAGAAATCGGATGTCGACTGGTTGCCGCCGTTAGGCAAACGCTGAAAATTTGCGAAAAGAATGATTGGAAAATGTTTACGTCAGAACAGATTCAAATTACGTTTGAAATAAAACAATGGGGGGGGGGGTGGGATGGGGTATTGAGTGCCTGGTACTCATACATGCAGATGTCAGATTTTCATGAAAAGATGATTAGAAGATGTGGCTGGGGGACCATAGTTGGATTAATGACTTGGTAGAACAAATGAATAGGCTATCAGACGATTGCTGCCTAATACGAACTCTCGGCGACCGAATAAATGAAATACACCAAGATCAGAAGGGCATAATTTCAGTTATCTGCTGTTCTTCAGTCCACACTCTTTTGTAATTCATCCATCAAATGAATCGCCTTTTTCTGTTTTCAGTTCTGGCAATCGAGAACAACTGGTCCCGAATCCAATTGTTGCAACACAACGCAAATGTCTACGGTGTATCCTCACGCATTATGCCCATTTGTGGTGATGTCGAAAGTGTGCTCCGATCTCTAAGACGGGTCACTTTGCGGGTATCCGCTGTAAATGAGGGCCGCAAATCTAACGAAACAGTTGCGGAATCAGTACCTTTGCTTAATGAAACCGTTACCTCAGTCACGGAGATTACCGAACCAGTGTTCTCGATTGTTTTTATGTCTCCTCCTTGGGGTGGCCCGGGTTACACTGGCGTTGTGCTTCCACCGGGTTCCAGTAGTTGGAACACTCGAAGACGGCGCCAGTGGTTTGCCACGTCCGGGAACGCGGTGGAACCGACAAAAAACCTGGAAGATTTGCACGGATTTCAAGATGCTGTGGACACGGCCAAACATATGGGCTGTCGCTTGCTCCTTTACCTTCCACGGTCCACATCAGTCGGTCAGATGCTACGCCTTGGTTGGCCCTCAAAGGCGTGCAGCTGTACGGTCTGCGGTGTTCAGCATCCGGTCACAATTGAGGAGTATACCGTGCGAGGTCGTCGAGTGGCTGTCGGTGTATATATTGGAGATTTCCCTTTGGAAACCAGCTAAATTTTCATTTATTTTGTTAAACAGATGTATTTGTGCCGTTGGCTCTATGGAAAACAACACTGATACTCCGCTCTTGTGTTTTTACAAGTGGGAGTGATTTTTTCAGAACGAACGAGAAATACACTTGTGATTGGCAGTCGACCATTTGTTCACAGCTTCTAGATATCCGTAAGCTAACACGGGTATATATATATATATCGATATGAGATCAAGGCGCTAACACAACAACGACGGTCGCAAAAATACGGAAAGTGGGGTTCAATACAGTAAAAAAAAAACTAATGAGAAAAAAAACGCTGATTTTTTCCATTTTCAACGTACACTTTTCGATGTTTATTTTGTCATTTTGTTTGTGGGAATGACGTTTTTGTGATTACGGGGCACGCGAGTTCGACAGGTAGACCGCACGACATTCGCGCCACTGATTTCTTTTCCCAGCCATTTTTCCTAATGTCCCTAACCAACGATATAATCTCGTCCCTTGGGCACCAACCAGGAAGGCGGGAAGCGCCAATCGAAGCCAGTGCTCATGCTCGATGTTTCATGCCTCTACGCCAAGTCATGACCTGACCGTCGCGCCGCTTCTTCCAGCCTCGCCCAGCACGTGCGAATAGAGCACGTAAAGGTAGAGGATGAGCAGGCATTCGCAAAACATGACGGAGGCGCCGGAGACGATGTAAATCGATCACTTCGTTAAGATGGCGGCTATCCGTGCCTAACACACGAGGGTGCACCTCGTCACTACTCACTCGGTGTTCCCACCAGACGTGAGCAATGCTTCAAGGACATCGGTTGTCGAACACGGAAAGGCGCCCAGCATCGTCAAGGTGGAGTGGCCCGGGCCTCGCAACCATTGAGCAAAAAAATACGAACCGCGGCGACGTACACCCGTCTTTTAGGCGAGCTGCATGTCATGACGACGCCACAGGTGTGAGGGTGTGGCTGAGTCATGGCTGATCGTCACTTATGTCGCGTCAGCAATCAGTATATTAGCACCTGTCCGAAATCCAGGTCAGTGGTTGTGTTAGCGGATCCGCAAGGGACAAGATAGCGTATCAATAAGACGTGAACGGATTCCCGTCAGGTGGTAACTAATCAAGTGATCAATCAATTAATCAGAAAACAGGCTATTTGATGCAAGCATGAACCAGTTGGTTTGTGTTGCAACAATTGGTGATAGTGACTGTTTTGTTCCTATATTACTAATGTGTTCTGTTCTAATGAACTTAGATGATTTGTGATCAGAATAGACTTCCCACAAGAGTTAGTGGGATGTTTTGAAACAACAAGTGTCGCGGGTTTGAGAAATCTTCTCTAGCTCTTGCGATGCGTGGACTAATCTCTTCAACACCCCCTCCAGCTAACATAGGTAAATGCGCAACACTCAATCAGTTGAGTTCAGGTTGGCTTTCCGCTATCGACGGAGTACTAAAGAGCCGAAGTAACGGTTTCGTAGGTGCCCTGTAAGAATTTTTCTCTAAATACAACAGGGCCGAGATTGTGACCGTTTAATCAAAGAACTGATGCCCTCCTCAAGTTCATTGTATACGACCTTTGGGATCGTCCTATCAGTGTGCCAGAATAGCGCTGTTTGTTTTACTCCAGAGAAAAACGGACCAACTTTGTCGACTGGCGATATTCCATTCATCAGTGGAAGTATCAGCCATTTGCTTATTATTCTGTTTGATTCTAATAACATTCATATTTCGTAAGTGTTCTGTCCTGTTTAACCGGTCACACGCACTTACACGTCACGGGACAACTCATCGATCTTTTTCAATTACTTTGACACGCCTGCCAGCACACATCATGCCTTGGTCCGGACTACACTGACCAATGAGATCATCCCTCGTATGCATAACGTTGAATCAAACTGCTTATTAAGTTATATGGCGGAGAATATACTTGCATTTTTCATCTCCAAAAGTCCAACGTGGCGAGCCCACGCGGGCCCGTCCTGCCTTACTTTCCCATAATTTATTCTTCCCCTTTCCAACCATACGATCTCCATTTCGTCTGTCTTTTTCTGGGCTGAATTTACTGTCCCTCAGCCCTCTTCATCTACCACTTGTTTGTGTGCACTTTTACGCTGGGTTGCTTTTCCACTCGAGAGACCCACGACTTTCACAGTTCACTCGCATAATCACTCTATCCGGTCTGTGTTGACGTCATCCTCAATGCATCATACATGCTATGTTTTGTATCTGTCCGCGCCTTGCTCGGATTTCACACGGAATCCCTTGAACTAAATCATCATCGTTCATGAATCAGTAATGCCGCCCATCATCAGCAGTCAGTGCTGTATCAAGTATTGAGGCAGAGAGCACAATTAAGAGATACACCAGGCAACAATGAAACTGCGTGATCCAGTCCCACTGTCCGTCTACAGTGAGTATAGTCATGGAAACTTGGAGTTTTTCGATTTTTTAATGTACTAAATTACATGAATGTTATACAAACAGTACTGAAGATAATGATGTATCCTTGCCCATAAATCAAGTCATTCTCGAAATATATCCGTGTTCCATGGATACTAAGGTGGTGAGATACACGTTTAAACCTATCGGAACACGATTTTGCGCATCGAGATACTTGTCGCCATGTCAGTGAGAGTGAAACGCACACTTTTCAGGGTTCACAAACCAGTCCGGTGATTTGAGCATGATCTGTATGGCACTTTTCGGGATAATTTTCTTGGTACGAAGCTTTGGTGCACCAGTTGTGCTCGATTCCGATCTAGGCCTGTACATTGATGCGGGGATGCCGTGCAAGTGGAACACTTTGTGTGGGACTTAGATCGTCTGCGTGAGATGATCATCTGATCCAGTTGTCGTCGGAGTGCGGCAAAGTTCTTCAGACCACGTTGCGGTATAAATATTGGGAGATTAAAAAAACAAACAGAGAAGACCGTTTAATGCATGGGTTATCCAAACAATAAATTCATTTGTCAATCGGATATACAAATTCGAATAATTTAGAATCCTTTGAACAATTGTCTTCTGGATATGATTCGTCTCTTTCCTGTATCATTCCACCGCTTCTCGTGTATATCCTTTAAAAGAAGAACTTTAGTGTCGTTAGACAGGCCACTCGCTATCGACCGCATCTGTTTCAGCCGCGTAGGAAGTCTGAGGATTAGGAGACATGGCGAAATGCTACCACCAGGGGCGATGTTTCACTCGAAAACTTAACCTGTACGATATTACCGTTCGTAGTTCTCTCTACTTTTCCCATCCCCATAATGTTTTTATCTCGCTGCGAGTGTTTTGCTGAAAAATAGCATCTACAACAAGAACCACCGCGCTCAGTGCACGGTTACCAATGTCCCGAATTAAACTTTTGAAAATGTCGCTAACTACTTGGTTCTTTATGTGAGGCTGTCAAATTTATTGGGGAAAACAACAGGTGCTATTTCTAATTTTCGTACTTTGACTGATATCTCCGAACACCTTACTCTCTGAAATCGATGGCACAGCAATTGTTTTTCCGTAACATGCAGGGATCAAACTTCGCACTTTGTATCTCGCGGTCATGATTCCGATTCTTCCGACAACTTTCCAAGTCGGCAGACTTTCATTGGCCGCAGCCCGCTTTCAGACTATGCTGGGATGAATACTCGCCAGCGGTTAGGTTAGAAGCTGTGCATACGGCTGTGATATTGCCTTCAGTTCATCCAGGTTATCCGGCTTATTTACCTGACCCAATAGACTAAGCCCGTTGGCCATGTCGCGAATGGACCAAGCCACTTCGTCGTTATCGAATCGGTGCGTACAGCTTCACTACAGCAATGTAATAAATTAACAAGATATCGTTCCTCAACATATCAGTAAAAGTGAACACATGCCTATGGCACTGGTGTATCCACGGGAAAGACAAAGAACAAAGGTTAAACTTCAAAATGGTCACAAGAGATGCTGCATTTGAACATTTGTTAACAGAGCCAAAATAGTTTTTTATTCGATGCTTGCTTGCGGGTTCGGTGGAAGGGGCACAACCCATGACCTAAACGATCCGCTGCACAATGAAGTTTAATCGGCAAGCGTGACTGGCGTGAAAAGCCACATAGTTCCCCAGTAGACCAGTCTCAGTGGAACCGAGAATGCAAGAGAGATATCTTCTCAGAATGTTTCGTCGGAACGCTTATCCAGTAAATCCACTGCAGCTGCAACGGAGCTTTCGATGATCTGCCAACAACAGTGCCTGACCGGCAGATCATGAGTTAGAGTCGAACTCTCTGAGTGTGTGTGTGTGTGTGATAACTTATTGTTGTTTGTCACACACGCCAGAGCTAACCTCCTCATATCGTTTGACTCGTGCCATGGCTCTAAGCGCAGTTCTCAAAGCTGGCCCAACTGATTGGCTACCCCATTCCTGCGGCTGGATCCGTCGACGTCTCTCTGACCGATAACCAAACGGCGGGGCACAAGGATACCACGTTTGATAAGTGACCAGTTATTCAACGCTAGTTTGCGTGCTAGGCAGCACCACAGTGGCGAGCCTGTCATTTAGGTTTTCTTGAAGTCTCCACGATTTTTTGAACACATGCAGGTAGAAATACTACGGGTAACACTAAATTTGGTTGACCTGTCATGCTTTGGTTTTTTGATTCATGCAAAGGTGAAAGTAATTAGTTTCGATTTTTTATTACTCGATTGTTAATTAACTGTGGCAGTTGTCTGCTTCATACTGCCCCACTGCGTACAAAGTCCAGTGAACTGCAAGAATTGAGGTTCAGTTGAGTAATCCGCACATTTCGCGACAGTTCAACTGACCACCTGTTTCACTGTAACCGACATCTTCACCGGAAACACTGGAAAACCCGTGATTCCCATTCAGCGGTTCAGAAACCTAAAATGAAGCTTGGCAATCTAGTCGTCTAGCATGCCACCAGTTTGATGCAAAACGGATTCCGATGGTGGCTTAGCGCCGAAAACATGCGATCGGTGATTGCGCGAGGCCAAAGAGACAATTCGAAACGGACTAATTCTTGGAAGCCATGTTCGGCAGTGTGACAATTAGTGAGTGCACGCGTGTGCATGCGGTAGTGAATCAATACTCAAAAGGTGTATCCGTTTCCCAGTACGTTAGCCGATCACACGTGTGTAACTTCATGTCGACCGCGAATATACGACAATATTTATCACGTCAGTATCAAAAAATTAAAAGCAAACTTTTTTATTTTCTGGTTCGTTGCTGTCAGAGCGGGAATGCTTTTCATAGGGTGAAAAAGAGAAGTCTCATTACACGACCTACCTGCCGCCGCGTCAGTACCTGCTGCAAGTCATGTGCGAGTGAGTCACGTTCTGATCGCAGTTGATCACGTGCCAGTTGAAGCTGACCATATTCCGTTCGCGTCCTGTTTAGTTCGGCTTGACAATCGCGCAGTTGTTTTTCTGTCTGAGTTAGTGAAAGGACTAAGCAATCCGCCGGTTGTGCTTTCCAATGGATCATCTTCCGGGCCTGTTCAACTTCGACTTTCGCCAACTGCGTAAATGATCATTGGGGTCAACAGAATCACGTAATCTGGTTCTCTTATAGAATACTTTTCTGAGTGTCATTCCCATTCCGCTAGGAGTAGTAATTCCAAACACGAAACAGAAAAAACGACCTTAAAAGAGTTCTGCTACTGGGAGTGGTAGAATCTGTAAAGATGTTGCTTATTGTGCTACCTAGTGAAGGGGGGAGGGGGAATGAGTTAACCAGAGCCTCAGAAGGTCAATAAGTACCATCCATTCTGGAGAGAGCAGTGCTATAGACCAAGGATATCGATCAGAAGACACATTTTTCGAAACTTCTGTTCAAAATTCTTGTATTGCACCACAATAACGACGCATTCATCGCAATTCAAAGTTTAACGCCTGGCTTCTCGTCCAGATGCTCCAGTGAGTTATGAAAACACGCTTAATTAAACAAGCACATGCAGTTGCAGGACTCGGTCGAAACCGCGGGCATGAGGAACCCTAAAAATGTACGGATGCTTACTCTTTCAAATTAAATAGAGCATTTTATCACTGCTATGTCATTCATTAGCGAAATCGACGTCGCCAATTCGCCCGCGGGTTTAACCTTCGTAGTCGATTGTAAACTTGCTTTGAGAAAGGGCGACGCGGTAATCGAAACGTCGACTGATTACAAACATTTCCTATAACGTTGCTATTGGATATCAAACATCTACGCCGATGATAGTCGATTGGTGTAGAGAGTTTGATTACCACCACCGGTCACTTTGGTAGTAAACAGTAATCCATTTTGTCGTCAGGCTTGTTACCACACCTGACCCATTGGGACCTTCTGTGGTTCACTGCCACTGTCTTCCTTAACCTGAGAGCAGCATTCGACTCAGTCGGCCACAGTTCTCTGGCGCTGCCTCTCATTAAAGGGTGTGTTATAGAAATTTATCTCTGTTTTCCAATGCTTGTGTGTGAACAGCTGAAGCCGAGTTCGTGCTTACGGTGATCTTTCACCCGAGTTCAGCACGGAAAGTGGTGTTTGTCAGGGCTGCCCTCTTCCGCCCTTCCACTGCAATTTTGTGACTGAATTGATTTTTGAGGCAGCCCTATCCTCGTGTGAGAATAGGGACATCGATCAGTTTGACTCGTAATATGCGGACAATACTGTCTTACCGAGTGGAGATCCAGCTAATTTGTAAGCTTTCCCAAGTTGCCTAAGCAACAGTGTAGCGATGTTCGGGGTGCATTTTGTACCTTCAAAGAGTATAATGCTGTTGCAGGACTGGACTGGCTCAACACCAAACCTTGTGTTGGCAGGGAAAGCTCTAGCTGGGGTATTTAGGTTTTGTTACCTGGGGAGTTGCATCGCACTAGGTGGACATATATCCGAAAAGTGTCATCGCGTATACAGAAGGCGCGTTTGGCTTTTTCCAACGTCAGCCGTTTGTGGCGCCGGAGTGACATTCAACTATCTGTTAAGGGCCGGTTGTACAATGCGGCGGTTGGGTCCGTTCTTTTATACGGTTCAGAAACATGGCCGATAAGAGTAGAAAATAGGCGAAGACTGTCGGTGTTCGAGCATCGATGTCTCCGTAGCATTGCCGGAGTATGGGCGGAACATCGTACCGGCAATGCTGAGGTTAGACGTAAGCTGTTGAGAACCAGAGGTCAGTCTGTGGACCAAGTACTGAATCTAAATAGATTGAGATGACCTGGGTATGCGTTACGCATGCCCGCCGATAGGCTTCCTCGGCGTATGCTGTTCTCCGAGGAAGGTATTGATTGGAAGGTAGGTCGAGGTCCATGACATGGCAAAAAGGTATGAGAACCTTGACTAGTGATTTTGGCCACGTAGGACGTGTTAGACTTCCAGGTTTGGGTCCACGTGATCCTCCAACCAAGTGGTTGGTGACATTAAGCGATGTAGCTAGGTGTCGCGGCCAGTGGCGTAGTTGCATTCCGACTCTCTGTCCTCTTGATTTCCGCTTGATACTTTGACTTTTTGGATCTTTTTCACCGTACGCCTCAATTGTTTTACCCTTGACTTGACGATGGTGCGAAGTTACAACTGAAACCCGAGCGAGGCTAATGGTTGAATGAACTGAACTCAGTGTCATTCCACGTTTCAGGGTCATGTTGCTGGCTAATGATGCAGTGGTTCCTTGTGACTGTTGGCTATACCCCTTCCACCGCACTCATTCGCTAGCGTGTCTTAAAAAACGTAACTGCATATTCTGTTTAGTGACCTTACCGCCAGATTTGTAACTTCTCGGAACTAGATGAACCGTTGAGCGTGGCAATAAGCTGTGGATTTGGTGACTGACAAATTCGTCAAAACCGGAATCCCATGATTCATGTGCACCCTAGTGACCTAAGTGGCCTTTACTCGCATTGATTGCACATATATAACTTACCAAATCCACAACTTACTTTGTCTGCACAATGTCATACGGAGAGAAACTAACAGGTTTGGGGAAGAGCGAAATATCGCGTGCTATCGAATGGGACTGTGTTTGTATGAGACCTCTAGGCAGTACAAGAGGTCGAGAAACGTAATACGAAGATATCTGGAACATAGTTAGGGATCTGCTCCTGAAAAGCGAGTGGGTCGTTCAAAAAACGAACGACGTCGGACTAACGTGGAACGATTCGTCTGCCCCATGATAACATGCTCCAATTCGACGTTGAAAGCCCTGGTGGGAGTAAGTATTTTGAAACGGACGTTTCAAAGAACGCTCACGGTTGTGACGTGGATGAAATACGGAAGAATGAAAAAATGGTGCTGAACAGGCCCATTGTCTAGATCAAAACGTAGCGCAGGAAAACATGTTTTCGATGATTCATTCTCAAACCCCTACAACCGCATTTATTTGTCATGAGAAAAAGGTGGTGGGTAAGAGGACAGTCAGTAGGTCTGCCAGTCGGTCTGTCATTCGATCGGTTAGCCGGCCAATCGATTGGTTGGTAAAGGAGAGATGTAGGGGATATGATGAGTGTCATCGTGTGAACAATTACTGACCCGAATCGACAATGCGTTCGCGGACGACGTCACCAGTCTTTGGCCAGGGAAGCTCAAGGATATGCATTAACTTCCTTTGAGAGCATAGCTCAGGCTCAAGGACCCGTATTCTAATCGATTCAGCCATCGCTAGCTTCCGACATCTGGTTGCTTTAGATTTGTTACGTGGTACTCTGTACACAACGCGGAACGCATTTGTCGAAAAGCATTCAAGAGCATCAGCCACACTGGCTTCAACGCGGGGCAAACGGTACAGTTTCTAGCTCAATTACTATCCATTTACTAGAATCAGGGCATCCGGTAAGAGCGGAAAACGCGTTCCTGGTAAATGTATTAAGTCTTGCATCGACATCTAGGACGACTATCAGTTTGCTTACCGGAACAAACGCTCCACAATAGACGCCCTAGTACATTTAGTCCACTCCATCTCATTCTCCCTCGGTCGCACCGGAAGGTCTTTCCGCATGTTTTCTTGATTTGAGAAGTGCATCCAGTTGTATTGGCAGGCCTCTGCTGTTATCAAGGTTGCAGAACGCAAGCATGCCTCCACCTCTGTTGTCACTGATTTGAGACTGTGTCACTCAGAGCTCAATTGACTACACTCAAAGGCGATATCTCTGACTCTCTGCCTGTCAGTACAGGAGTGCTTCAGGCTGCCATTCTGTTTCCCTTCCTTTTCTCATTTTGCATTCGTAGCTTGCCCAAAGCTTCTGACGATCTGATTAAGTATGCTGATGGTGCTGCCACTGGAACCAAATGTGACGATAACTTCCAATTTTATGAACTTATCCAGTGGCCCGCGCCGTCCCATATATCTTCTAATGCATCCAAATGTAATGACTTTATATTTTCACTTGCCAATGGAATACGTCTATCTTGATTCGGAAGTAGTTGTTGTTCTTTAATTATTGACAAAAAGGCAATACCCAAAGTCATTTCATTGAAATATCTCTGTGTAACCATTTCTCAAAACCCCACCTGGTCCCAACACAATCAATGGATTCACAAAGAATCGACTATTATCGTTTTATGCTCTACGCTTGAGATCCTTACATATTCACCAGTACATTATTAGGTATGTTCTTGCCTGATGCCACACATCATTTACAGGCCCTCTGTCATCTTTGCTGGTCTTTTAAGGAAAGACTTTGTCGTGTTACGCAGATCTAACAACTTTATATCACGATCCGTCGGTATCTCCCACATTGATGTAGCCAGTTTCTTTAGAGAGGAACACCCTTCTTTATACGAAAGCCTTGCACTAATATATTATCGGATTCGACTTGTCCACTGTACATGCATCTAACTGAGCGTGTCTTTTCATCACTCATCAGATGTAGACACGATCTGTTTTACTCCAGGAGAATTGCTTATGGTCTATCTGTCCTTCCTTATCTTGCAAGGTATCTCAGTAACCCATCAGTGGTGTCCGGGTAACTCAAAAACGCTTTTTCCTCACTCATTTTGCTATCGCAGTTTGGTACCGCTGCTTGTATCAAGTATTTATTTTATTGTTTGTATGTACAACAAGTTTATCCAACGAATAATGTAACGATGAGCATAGTGCTGAAAACCCATCCCTTGGGATGAACAAACCCACATGTTGACCTGACTTGAAACACAAGTAGCATGGGCAACTAAGTGAGAAAACGTCCACTTAACTGAAGAAAAATATAATTTGGATGGACCTAATGCTTGGAATTATTACCTGCATGATGTCAGAAAAAAATAATTTTCAGGTAAAAACAAGAGTTCAGTGATGGGTTGGGGAGGCTTCTCAGCCAATGATCAAAATTAGCTAGTTATACTTGAGGGCATACAAAATTCGTGTGTATATTCGTACTTTGGAGCAGTTTAGCTCCTGCTATTGACCAGCAGAATACAATATGACGCCATATTCGAACATGATAACGCTTCTGTCCACTGCTCCCACACTGAAAAATGTTAGCTGTAAACAATTGTTCCATGGGATTAAAGTCATGCGGTGTCCAGCGAAAATGAGTGAATACAGACCAAGAAACAATCACGGGTCCTGCAAATGTTTCACCGATAAGATGCTTCGATTTTCTTAATCAGACTGTCGGTTGCACATTATTTTAGATAGTAGCTAAAGAGGCTGCGGTTTTTTCACGTTTTCTGCTCTTATTAGCATGCAGTACATAGTTTCGGTCTGAAATTTAGGATGCCGTATCGTACCGTTCTTTCGATCATTCCGACAGCATATGGTCTCATTATTGAATAAATCGAGGAAAATGTACGCAAAAATGAGCGGGTCCTACGCCTTTGTCGCGCATTATGGTTTGCAAATACCGGTGTCGTCGTTCTTTGTATCAAGGGAGGCTGGCTTTTGGCTAATATAGAAAATGAATACTTAGCTACTACCACCGTTGTCAGTAGTCAAAATGGAAATTCGAACCTCCATAGGTGGAACCGAAATCGTTTAACGCAGCTGACAAAGCTGCAAATTTCGATCATTATTATTACACACTAAGCCTGGAGTTAGATATGGTGCCAACACCACGGATATAGAAATGAGTGACGTGAGTTGTACTCGCAAAAGAACTGGAATCCATCTGGATTATTTGAGGTGTTGCGGGCGGTTGTACTACTCGGCCGCCCAGGGCAGAGTAAGATGACTGACCGAGCCTCGTCTAGCCCTTTTGTTCGAGAATGTACCTCTAGCCTCTGCGCAATCAAGTGCAACCTTCTAGACAGCTGGGACGTTTCATAAGACAAGGTAGCCAGCAATGGTTTGTGCACCTCCTCTGTACTACCTAGCCGAGTGTGCGGCCTAACAGGAGGCGATGGCTATATATTCATTACCGGGCCACCTTCACCACGTCACACTGCTGTCCTGAGATACATGTGGTGTTCTAAGAGGAATTGCTCTCTAGGCACTTCTTCTCCGCGACTGTTTATTCGGCGAGCCTGGACTCGCCATATTCATGAACAACCACCTTAATCGTGGCTGTTCCCGGATCCGCAAACTGGTGGCATGCAGCTCTGCTTTTTGTTTCATCATGGAATACCAGAGCTTCATTCACTAAACGTCCTGGGCTATTTGTAAAGACTGTTTTCTCGCTTTGGCCCTTCTGAGATTATTTGCACAGGAAATCACTATTCTGTGAGTGACGAGTTCCTAACATTCAAAAACTGACGTCGTACAAGTCACCGAATCACTCGGTAATATGTGATTCAGAATTCTGCACTCGTGCAGTTTGATTCCGAAATGGTGAATATTTTCATGCCACACTTGATGATTCCCAACAAGCCAAATAACTGAAATGTGTTTAAAATGGCGGAGCTAGAGCACGGATGTTGCCTGATGAATCAGTCCCAAAACAGTTGGAATATTCTGATTTGATTGATAACTGGAAGGCCCATATGATATTTGCTTTCAAAGAGAACCATCGGGAGGCCAAGGTTGCTAGATAAGCCTTCTTCTGTCATTAGTTACGAGAGAGAGAGGTAGCAGATGCGAACGGAAGCAGGTTTGGATGGACAAAGTGACGCGATCTCGCGTAATAACGTGAACGCGAAATTTACTCCGTGTTGAATCTACAAAACGATTAAGAGAACCATCTGGCCGAAGGCGGAGAAAATGTATAATGCATTTGTCGTGGTCAGTGGTAAAGTAGTGTCTACACTTATAACAATTTAACTATTCCACTCTCTTCGATGGCGCTAAGATCATAAGAAGAAATATTTTCGAAATTGTCCTGGTTACTCACGAGTAGAGTGGAACTGACAGGTTTCACGGACAAAAGCAACGAATCATTACGCCTTTATAAAGGAGAACAGGCTACGGTGACAACAATGTGTCAAATATATAATACAGTTTTATTGACACAAAAACTAGCATTTGTTTTCCCTGGCCATACAATAATGAAATTGATTATGCGTCTTAGTCCTCGAGTGTAGGGAAGTGCTTAGTGCGTTTGCGTGTGATTCGACTCACTTGAGCTTCTTGGATTGAAGCATCTCGTTCTGTGACAAGTTTGGTGCATTCACTCTTTAGCTGTGTAATCTGTTTGGTCAATTTCACACAGTGCTCCAAACGACGTGCTGCCAAAGTGGGTAGGAAAATGGAATTTGTGGGGGCTCCGAGGCGATGACTTCGTTCCACGCAGAAATGTTCCAGTCGATCGACCCAATTTGTATTAGGACTTGAAGAATCATCTGAACGGGCGGCTTGTTCGATCACCTCGTCGATTCCGTTCTCAATTTCTTCATAGCTTTGAAGTTTTTGTTGAATCATTGTTAATTTGGATACCAGATCGGCACAATCCAGACGGGACTGCGTCCTTAACTATAAGCAGAGGTTAGAGTTGTGGTATTGAAATAAAGCGCCTAGAGATGCCCGAATTTACATCAGCCACAAAGAGCAAAAACAGCAGAGTGACCTTGTACATTTTCCATCCTGAAAAACTGCTTTATTGTATCTGATGCATACTATACATGGAATGAAATGCTACGGTTTACTGGAGTAAAATATTGACAATAACTTCAATTGTTTCAAAAAGACGAAAGAATCCATTTGTTTGCACAAGCCAAGTTTCAGTCTTTTTTGTCTCCCACACGCTTCAACCGCGGCAACCCTGAGTTAGTTGCAAATATGACCAGCCAAGACGAAGCGGTTCGGTCAAATCGATTATTTGTGTTGCGTAAGTAGCTTTCGGTGGGGGCGGGTTTATGCGTGGTTCCGTCGTGTAGAGTAACGGTCTTCCTCCCCCCCGGTTGCGTGCCAGACTCGTCACACGCGGGGTACTTTTTAGAGGTTCTAGTCGTATTCTCAAGTGTGTCCAGTTGGATGCTGTTTATGAGACGTTTCTCACAAATCGGAATTATGTTACGCGCACGTCCACCAACGCAACCGAATAGCGAATCATATTGCGTTAAGAAGGTCAAATGAGCTTTTACCCGCCTAACCTTAACTTCGTTCACCGAGCGAGACAATTCGAAATGGCAAGGCATGCGTTATACTTTGAATATTTCACGCTCGCATTGTAAAACAATAGATCCACCGGTTAAATGAGCATTTTGATTTCCTTCTGGTTACATAACTCCGAGTACTGAGCTTGTTCTTATGCACATCATCTTTACCGTGTCGATTTGATTATCCTGATGGACGTCTTGATCTGAGGTTCTCAGTCGTGGTCATTATATATTTATAGATAGTAAGTAGTATATGCATATTATATATATATATATATATATATATATATATATATATATATATATATATATATATATATATATATATATATATATATATATAGTTTTCCGTTTACGAATCGCTCAAAAAGCATTCAATAACCGTTTTGTTTGGGTTCTCAGTCACATCCTCTTACGCCCTAACTAATGCCAGCTATGAACATCACACAATAAGTTCGAGGGAACCTGGTGAAATCACTGTTGATTCCATCATCTTCACATATCCACGCCGTGTCGCATACCCCGCGAGAACGGTTTTCGACCACACTGAATTATCCTCAGTTGGTAATACCATTCCCACCAGATACTGAGAGGTCCCAATAATAAATAGAATAACCGGATTTCAGTCAAAAATTTTATGCTGGAATGAAAAACATCGAGAGAAATAGGAAAATTGATCGCGATAAAATTTTCCCACCCCGAGCATTTGACCTAGTTAAATATCAAAACCTCGTCCTACTGCTAATTTGTTTGAGTACTTAGGTACGCCTTTTGGGAATGCTGCTCAGGAGAGACTGAATCACATGTTGACTAATATTGCTCCAGTTTCCTTGAAGTGCGCCAAAACTGACCGTTCCGTCGCTTTTTTAAGCCACGATTAAGACGCTCAAATGATTCACGGTGCAATAGGCGATGGAAAGATGTATGCAAAACATGATCGACACAGGAGGCGATGCAAAGCTTATGTCGGATGGAGGGTGACTTTCCACAGCACGATAGAAAAATAACCTCATCGTTGATTATTTAATGACTCCACAAGCGTGATCAGTGAGCCTAGCCACTTACGAGCAGAAAGAATACCGAGCATACTTTATGTAGAATAGCCAATCCTTGTTGCCGTGGTAACAGTCACTAACCGAATGTCGTGATTTGCAAAAGTACCGCGGTCTAGTAAGGATACCGTCACAGAACAAAAATGAATATACCCAGTTCCCGAATAAACCGAATGGGGTCCCGTGTTCACCGTCTTAGCCACCGCACTCGGCACATAGCTAATTGGGCGTGTGAAATGAGTTGAACTTCCTAGTTCGGCCGTGGGCGATCAAGGGATAACAGTTGTCAACAACCGAAAATCGAAATAATTTTTGATGACTCTCATCTGTACATTTTAGCGAGCACAGGTTGACCAAATCTGATACTTGTCCTAATCACTAAAAAATCAGGAAGTGCAGGAAATACCTTTATATATATATATATATATATATATATTATATATATATATATATTATATATATATATATATATATTATATATATATATGTATATATATATGTATATATATATATTATATATATATATATATATATATATATATATATATATATATATATATATATATATATATATATATATATATATAGAGAGAGAGAGAGAGAGAGATAAAGGATTGATCTTCTTGGAGTGAGAATAAAAACGGACTCTTTATTGTCATTTCGAATTATTTGATTTGGTGAATACAATTGGATAATTCATGTCTGGCCCTCCCTTTTATGCCGTCAAGTGTATGTGAACATGATATCAAACGAAAAACACCCGATTTGTGTCAAGCGGAAACTCGTAAAAGTAAAGGAAATGAATAAAAATGTCATACCTCGTAGAATGCTTGCTTGCTCGCGTCCAGCTGCGCGCTCAACTTCTGGATTTGAAGCATCGCATCCCTGTTCTCTTCCCGTGCAGCTTCCAAGTCAATTGTGGCTTGAGCTAATCGTTTGTGCAAGGTGAGAGTCTCTTCATCACACGGTTGATTTCGGTACTGTTTTTGTGCTGCTGTTGCTGTCGGCAGCCCATGATACGGGGTTTCATGACTATTTAGCCAGGGATTTAATTCCGCTTTAGCTGATTGTAGCTCTTTTTTAACCGACGCTAGTTCCATCTTGAGACCGTCACATTCGCGAACTACTTTGTCTCTTTCTTCTCTCAAAATTTCAAACTCCTTGACTTGAAGTTCATCATGAAGAGCCTGGTTTTCAAACGATGGTTGAAAGAAAATATATGCATATTGAAATGAGATCGATAAAATTTGTCGGTTAACACAGTACAATACACATATTTTGAGGGCTGAAAACGGAGAACTTAGGTTCGAAAATAGAAACACAGACCAAAAGGAGCAGTGACAAAAGATACAGCAATCTTTTCATTATAGTTGTTCTATTCTAGCTTCTAGTGTCTGTTGCCAACGTACGGGCTTGAATGTCGCTTTAGTTTTTACGCCGATCCGTGAACGGAAACGAGGAAGTTGTACTGCGGAAGATGTGCGTCGACTCGATGTTTTGCCTTTGAATTATTCAGGAGTTTACTGACGATACATGTAACTGTTTCAGATAGAAACACTGAGATATACTTCATCAGGTATACGTACTCGGCAATCTCTTGCCCATTCATCCCTATACTTGAACACTTCGCATTAGGTTTATCATCCTATTCTTACTACTCTAATAGTTGTGAACATGTACGGACAAAGAGTACGTTTTTAAAATAAAAAGGATCATTAGGCAGGAGACCACCGAGTACGCATACCTGATGAGCGGCAAGAACTGGGAGACTGGTCGTTTGCTTCGGAAGAAGTTTTGTCTTGTCAAATGGGTAAAATATCATATGTAGATACACTATTTTTGAAAAACATACCATCTTCCTGCCATAGAATTTGGTGACATTTTCGTAACTATCGAAACATCGTTTTCCGGATATTAAACTGAAAAGAGACCACAGCGGTGCAGTGTCACATATTTTTACTTCCGGATACCTATGGTGAATCTGTGCTGATTCTATTCCGCATTCATGCGTCACACAAAATCCTATGCAGATAAAGCATACTTTGCACCGCAATCCAAAATCGAACCGGTGACCTTCCGCTTATCGGGCGGTTGTTCTAACAGCTGAGCTATCGCGTAGCGCAAGAGCTCAGCTGATGGAACAGTTGCTCAATAGGTGGGAGGTTGCCGGTTCGATTGAGGATTTCTACGTGAACTTTCGAATGCGAATAAAGATAGTGGATTTTCTATTAGCCACGTTATTCCGGCTCCTTGTTCCATCAACAAGTGCTACGCAGTCCATTTAGCTCAACGCGCGCACCTACCATGACCCATACATTCCCACATACCACAATCTACGCCATTTCAGAGGTCGCGCGTATCCTATTAGGCATGATGGTGCTGCTGCTGCTAACTGTTTTAGATACGTGATTAAACTCCGTTGATCAAATACAATGAGAATGCCTCAACCGGGAACCAAGCATGCTAAAAATGAACAAAATCAGAGCTGCGAATATGTTTTGTTTGTCCAGTAGAGATGCATTCATCTGATTATGAATCTAGACCGTTTGCAGACGAAACCTGCTGAATGATATGAAACCGGTCCTTATCGGGAAGATGTAATTCAGTTCAGTTGTTTCAGCCATTATCTCCACATCCTTGTGTTCCGGTCTTGGTTGCTACCTTACAATATCGTCCAGTCGAAAGCAAAACTAACAGAAAAGAAATTCAAAATCATGAAAAAGTAGAAAGGGTTCGAATACAACTGGTCCACTGACCGCGCATCTCCCATCTGTAACGGCCATGGTAGTGTTTGAGCATTGATATTTTGGCAGTAGAGCTTGAATATTATGAGAATCTCGAATCATTGATGAGAAAGTTAGATGTACGATGTTAGAAACCTAGAGTCAATCACAGAAACAAGCCCTCAAGCTAAACGAGCGAAAGTAATTTGAATATGAGTCGTACGCACGTCCAGAGGTTGACCTCCTCGGTCGCGTTGTTTCCCAAGGCAGGTAGTGGTTATAAGATGGATCGAGGTGTTCAGTCCACGACATGGCAAATAATTAAGAAAACCTTGACTAGTGGACTTGGTCGACTGAGACTGCTGAGTTATGGTTCAAACACGACATACGATGGGACACATTGGGTGAGATCACTAAGTGCCTCGGTCAGTAGAGTTGTTCTATTCTAGCCTCTTCCTCTTCATAGTTTTCACTTCCGAATTTCTTTTCTGTTGGTTTCTAATCGCTTTGCTGTCAACTAGGCGATGCTGTGAATGGTAAACAAAACCGGAGCACAAGAGTAGGATTATACTGGTTGAAACGACTAAACTGAACTGAGATCTCCAACCAGCCTACTGCCGCGTCTTCCACTTAGTGAACTTCTCGCGAGAAGAAATATCTAGACTGCAACTTTTTATGTCACAGTTACTGAGGTATTTGTCTAGTACTTTAACATACATTAGCAGAGTAGATATCGTTCATCTGGCAATGCGGATATGAAACTGCTTTGTGAGGTGCAGTTCTTATTCGGATTTCCATCGGTTGAATACCAACTTAAACAACAACACTAGGGCATTCATGAAAACAAAACTAACCCGTATCTAACTGAAAATGCCAACACACTAAAACCAAGATCGTAGCAAACAAGCTTGTTTTCGTTTCGTTACTCCTGTTTATCAGTCATTTTCACGCGCGCTGGTGAGTGTGTGGAAACCATATCACTGGTAAAGAAGTAAGAAAAGGCTGGCATTAGCATCAGCCCCAAGTGATGACACGTCAGCTTACGGGTTGTAGCTTAAAATAAGAGATTTGTCATTGACTGGAAACATTGTTAGACAGAGCTCAGAACGGAAACCGGTCATGTGAACCCCGCGTGGCGTGCTTAACAAACTTTGGGGCGCCCGTTAATTACTGAAAGAGTATATTGAAGCGCATCGTATAATTATGAATGAAGGTTTTTTCATGCTTTTCTACACCCTTTACCCCAGTCACATACTTTTCTCCGTTTGGTTCTACGTTTTCCATTTCGGTGTTCAAGACGTTGGTCGATACTCAACAGGGGCCGAATTCTCAAACTGACTACTGTGATACTACACAGTAGCCAAACTGGGGCTGAGAAACTAAATCTTCTCGCAGGAGCAGGTTGTGCGGCTACAATCCCTCGTCAGGCCTTTCGTTCAAACACGGTTTGACCTTGAACGTAAACCTCTAAAGACACGTACATAATATCGTTTAAGACACAGAACAGCACGTAAAAGTTTCCCTTACCCGAATTCGTGCCAGTTCGTGTCCAGTCAGATCGCTGAAATCGTCCAGTTGTTTTCTTAAATAAGCTTCGAAGCGTGAAGCCGTACTGGATTGGTTCTGGTTCATTTGTGCCTTCAAATCATTCAGCTCTGCATCAAGTGCTGTAGATTTTTGCTTTTCCATGGCCAAATCTCTATCGACGCAGGACAAGCGTTCTGTCAGATTGTGAATCTAGGGACAGAGAAGAAAACCAGACCAAATTTGCGAGCATACCTGACACCGTACGGGTGAATGTCTGCGTGAAATAGTAGGTACATGATTGGGGAACCACGCAAGTAGACGTATGGATTGGTTACGTGGCAGAAATGTTCAGATCACTCACAGTAGCGTACGACGAGAACCGCAGTTGCGTTATCCCCGGCCCACGGTACATCATCATAAGAAATCGGCTACTGTCATTATACCGTTCTTGTTGAGTAGCCTGCAATGTTGGTTCATTCAATGACTGCATGCTGATTAGGATGCTAAATTTATTGATCAGCATTTACTGTCATCAAACACGCACGCAAGCATGTTGGACTGACTTTCTTTTTGCCCAATGCGAACCACTGCAGTCAATCGAATTGTGACAATGGGTCTTTTATACTAGCTGATTCGTGTTGAAAATTCACCCTGCATCGGTTGCATGAAAGAGTTTATTGAGTTGACTTGATTTGATGTCAGCTTCACTTGGCCTGGCACACTGTAATTGGTCGTTTACACTTACATTTTCCATACACAATGACATTTACACGCTCATTTTCAAAATAAAACGACTACCCTACGCTGCATTCACTCATACATACATCTGCTCCCAGTGTACGCCTAGTCTGTAAGCCATTTTGTTTTATTCCGTGTTATTTCTGGTTGCTTTAGACAGAGCTTCAACAATCAGGGGCGTGCTATCAGAGACTGCATTGCCTTGGTGAGAGCTCATGGTATAACGAGCGTGAATAGACCTCCGCACATTCGTATGTCTTATGTGAAAGCGATGTTTGCAAGAAATGTGCCGAGGCATTATAGATTTTGTTTCTCAGGTGGAATGTTAAATCAGAATAATCTCGGCTTTGAATTATCATTGTGCTTCTCGGGTGAAATTTGCTGAAAATGCACAATCAATGAGCCACTGGCGAATAAATTAAAAGTTCAAAGAACGACCGTGACGAAAGTGGATAGCACTAATTTGTATCCCCTTCGTTACCATTTTTCTTTGTCTATGCAACCTCATCTAGACATAAAATAGGTAGATTTAAACCGGGCCATTCGGTTTGAAAAAAGGATCCATTCCAACCCACTTAACCGCCGAAAGCGTTCCTCGAGGTGGCTTAACGTTTGATCCATCTCGCCTTTTCTGTTTACCTACTTTATGCACACGAAGTTGCTTTATCCTCATGTAAGAATAGTGGGATAGTGCCTGGTATTGATTTGGCGGATGACATAGTTCCTCTGGTGAAGATCCAAGTAAGATGTTCGCTAGTCTGAACAGTGGGAATTCTCCAAGTATCTATGTTCAGGATGCTTTTGCGCCTTCACGATATGAAATGCCGCTGCAGGACTAGGTTGCTTCAGAACCCAACCCATCAGGTAGCTACACTCCGTCATCCAGGAGTTGCACTTTACCCGAAGATGGGTTACTGGATACATTACATCCTCCGATACAGAAGGCGTGCCTGGCTTTTGATAGCCTGTCACGGGTGATCTAAAATATAAAACTGTTTATGCGCCAAGTATAGAGTAAAGATCAGAGCATTTGGGCCCCCTTCTTCTTCAGGGATTTGAAACCTGGCCGGTCCGGCAGGTCACATGAAGCGTGCCAATATTAGCATACCGATATCATTGTAACACTAGTCGTATCTGGTGAGAAAATTCGTATAAACACTGAACAGGTTGGGCACAGTGCACTGCGTTTGCAGAATAAATCACGATATCAAACACCGAAGTTCAGCACGTGACAATGATTTGGACATGCGTTTCCGATGGCCCGTGAATGGCTTCACTTATGTCAAAAATGAACAAAAGTGTCCATTCACCAGCATGTTAGGAAGATACAACTGTCCCGAATAATGGGCTTGGCCTTGTATGACTCTCTAGGTTTCGCAGTTGGGGTTCACGAGATCCAACTATAGGAGTATTAGAGACGGTGAGCGATATGGCGGTAGGCTGTGACTACCGAGTGGTAAAGCAGCCCACAGCACCTACAATGATCTATGTGGATACCAATTTCAAATCACTTTCCCCATTCTTGTTATCCTTTCCTGTATTAGTGGTGCTGGCGCCATGCTTGACTCGAGGCTCGATGTATAATAATGATCTATCTATTGTAATACACCACAACCGATGGCGATCTTGAACCAACACGTGATATTTTTCAATGAAGTGATCACTTCGATACATTGGCTGACGACCATTAATCACAACCCGCGTACAGGAATGACAAATGCTGTTTAACTGATTTGTGTAAAAAAACGGAGTGACACTAACTTTATTCATCAGATACTCTTTATCCTGACGTAGCAAATTGATTTGTTTATTGGCCGTTTCTAATTCCAAATTTGTGTCATTTGGGTCCGTTTGAACTGACAGGGGAATTTTGACAGGCGGGGATTTCTCATCGAATTCCGTTTCCGTGAATCGAACTTTGCGCGAACAAGATGGACTCAGTGTACCCTGAAACCGAGTAGTTTAGAAGAGAGATCATTATTATTAACACGCTCATACATGAATAGCAAACGGTAAATAAAAGCGATGCTTTCGACCAGTTATCATACTACACGAGAGATGCTGAGGGACACTATAAATCCTGTGAGGGTAGGGTCAGACACATCGTTTGATGGACGGTTTAATCTCACCGGCACAGGGTGCGTCAGCATCGGCCCCTACCGAGCCCACGAAATCACGAACGTCAGGACAGCCGATCGATGGCGTGAATCGATACACGATACGAATGTCGCCAGCGCCATTCAAGCCTTAACGTGTGGTCGTCCACACCAGTCGGACCAATGCGTTGGGTGCAACGAGTGGGCGCATGTGACGGCAACCCATATATTCTTTGTTTTCCACTAATAAAACTGAATGATTCCGAGGCAGTACGGGGTTCTCACGAGTTAGTGGGACGGTACAAAACAAACTCTTGTTTTTATTTGTGACCACAACTACACTGGAGTAGCACTTTTCTTCTGCCACCGAATTTCGGTTTCATTTTGACCAGCCATAAATGGTTTCTTGTTGTGGTGTTTCTATTTGCATTTCAAGCTACTAGAGAATTTCGCAATGGCCCAGATGGCCTTGTGGTTGAGGTGTTTGACTCGCAGCCGTTCATCCCCATTGAGGCTCGGCGGATGTGTACTGCTGATGATTCCTAACAAGGATGGAAGAGGTATACAGTACTTCTACGGTTTTCAATGGTCTAAACGTTCGCACTACGTGGTGAATCTAAATAAGCATGTCGCTCGGTTGGTTTGACAAACCCCCATTGATTATTTATTTGTTGGCTTACAAATTCAAATAGTCTACTGATATCTCGTGTATCTTTCCAGTCGATTGGGGTCACAACTCCAACAAATCAATCAGTTGATTGTCAGTGAACCCTCGGACGCATGCAAAGTTTTCGTTTTCACAAAAGAATACCTTACATATTGTTTATTACGAAAATCGAGCAAATGCAGTTTCCGAATATTGCTGCCCCCCACCCCCACCTCGCCCTCAAATACAAACAACGGTTTTGACCAAATTACAGTATTTTTCTTGACTTTCTATTAGCTTAAAACTAGCCACCAGTACACCCAAGACCACAAAATGCCGATTCAATTTGTTTTCCCCTATTCTATGTCTGCATTAGGCTATTTTCACTTTGCTCTCCTATCCATTCTGCTCTCAGTTGGGCGGTGCTAAAGAGGTAGAACTCAAAAACAGAGCACAGAATTGCGAGTTTGATAGTCGAGTGAACTGAACTGAACTGAACTACAATACGAACAGCAACGGTGAAGAGCAAAAGGTTCTTTTCAGTTATTCACAACCACGTTTTTCCAGAGTCGGCGATAGTGTAATGGGGTAGCTGTTGGTTAGGTCATTGTTATCGTGCTGCGAAGGGTATTGGGTTACCTAGTGGATCGATAGTGGTCATAATATAGACTCAAATGTATTGTATCGGGTCCCCGCCAAACGACCCACGACATTCCGATACCCGAACTTGACCACGGACATAGCAATCGTTATTCATGATGACCATCTGGTCACCGCTATGGCGCAGAAAATAACTGATATGTACTTAGAACGATATATCCTTGGATTAGTTGACAAGCTACAGTAAACTATCTAGTGAAAGAGATCGAGTCTAACCTGTTCAAAAAGACAATAAGAAAATCACGTCAACCGAATGGAGACTAACCATGCGAAATTAATGTTCTCACTGATTGCAACGCGTGTACAGAACCCCTATCTGGATTCGTAGTTTGTTGTGACAGGAATTCTTTCAGTCTATGCATTGAGAACCATTTAAGTTGAACCATATAAGTCGGGTGAACGTCAAATAACTTTTAAGGAACGGTTCATATCTTTAGTAATTCTGAAGTGTAAGAAAATGTTCAAAACCGACCTCAATAGTCCAACGCCTAAGGTGTGTCACCGTGTACTCTGAGCTAGTTAATTGGCACTCAGTCCAACGGTGCAGAAAAGAATTTTTACATAGGCTTGTATAAAATTAACTGATCCGAGAGGTTTTGGAGACTGTCTCTTATGGTCGGCCGGTGATACACCCAGCTACCGCTTGACAGGTTTCCTTCCTAAACCTATCGATCCGCTGGTGATTCCGATGACTGGAACCTTGATCTTGGTTCGAGACAGATGACTTGCGCATTACATGGCTCACAGTGATGGTGCTGATCCACAAAGACAGGCTGCATGCTGATAACGGATGAATACCACTACACTGAAAGTTGTGTACGTCAGATTCGAGACCTGTTTGAAAATCCGTAGATGAACACCACTGACGATCCCCAATTAACCAAACGAAACTGCATCCAATGAACCTTAGATATCATAGAAAAATGTAAATGTGAATCTCGTTACTGTATTGTTTTTTCAGTAGGCAATTGCTTTTTAAGAAAATAGCCCGTTGGTAGGATTTTGGATGGCACGTAGGCTACGCTTTAGGTATGAGACTACTGCTCAGCTGAACCAGTCTTGAATACTGCATTGGACACGTCTATCTAGTAATGTCCTGTTTTTTTCAGCTGAGTAGTTACCAGTCTTCATTTTTATTCATTCATTTTGATCGCTCATTTGCCTGATGCCCAACCAATCACATGATTGTGGAACCAGGCTGGTTTTGTCTAAGCCCCTTATCGAACAAACGAATTATGTGAAGGTAAATGAATGCTTCATTCTTAAAAGATGTATGTTGTCTAATAAAGAGAGTGTGTGACTCCACTGTCCGTCAAATCATTATCCTTATTCTCGTCAGTCAACGAATTTTGATTCATTTGGACGACAATGAATTACTTGTAAAATCTGAAACTCTGAAAAAGCTGCCAATAAAGGCTGATTTCGAGACGAAAAGAGATGGTAGGACAAATTAGATTTCATTTTCCACCAAAAAATTGTTATTAGAGACAATTTTTTGTTCTATCTGTCTCTCTCTGGATAAAAAAAATCCGATTACCTCTTTCTGTACAGAAATACGACTTCCTAAAACGGAATCTGGTGGAATCGAGTCTGTTGCATCCGCCAGTTGTCGACGAAGACGAACAATTTCCTATGAGAGAGAAAACATATAACAGAAGTTCAAAAATCAACTCAGTGCCAGATTTTCTGACATGGTTATTGATCAACTAATCGGAACAAACATTTCAGGTGCCATGAAAAGAGGTCCTGAAAGTAGCCACTAGACAGTTAGTGGAACCGTGTTGCCGTCTTCAACTAGTAACACACGTGCACCGTGTGAATTATTCGTACCGCTTCATAAATGAAGCGCAAACCACTCGATCTTCATTAACCGAGATGAGCTTTAATTCGATTTTGGATCTTGTCTCCATTTTTATTATTATCCTGGTTTCCAGGTTTTATTTTTGTTTTGTAAATGTTTTGCTCTTGTTTTTTGAACTCACTGAGTGAGGGAGTAGAACGAGTAAAGTTGCAGTCAGAATCGAAATTTCTGATAATCGGAGGTTCTACTACGAATAAAACTGTGAACTGGAATGTTACTTACACTTCACATGATAAAAATAGTTGTTAAGAACGCTATCTATAGCAGTGACAGCAGTAGCAGTAGTGTCGTACAACCAACGACCCACTTCATCACTTAGGTCACTTTATTCCATACACGGTCCATCGACTGACGGAGTTCAGAAGGACAAATCCAATAGTGAGTGCCCATCTGTCACCGTTTCTATAAGCTGACTGTCGTTCGTAGATAATTCCCAAAATCCTAATCGGTATTCTCAGGTAATGATGATGTTCTCCAACTGATAGTTATCGTTTTTATCCCTTTTATGACTGAACAGTGAGTTGGAAACATACAGAAGTCTTGAGTACAATATAATACAATGAATGCAGTAGATGTGTACCACATCGTCTCAAAAGCCCATTACACTACTAGGAATAGCCAGCAACCAGACCGAAACTGATCTAAATAGATGAAACGTGATCAATATGATCAAGTTGATCCATAATAATCAATGAACGTGACTGCAGAAAGCTTGAGTATTTTCGGTTCATCTGTTAGAAGTTACTGCACATCACCTTTATGCAATCTGGACCATGCTGCATCAACAGAAACAGGATGCACTTTAACAAAATCAATGTTTGGATCTTTCGAGAATTAAAATTGGCCGGGTCTGTTGACATCCGGGAAGAGAATTCAGACCACACCCGGTTAGGTGAGATGCTGCGTATTCGTCCCCACTGAGAACATTGTACATACAAAGAAACTGATAAATCAATATGAAACTGTCACAAATCGGTGGGTATCCCAAGCCGAGAAGATCAGTCTTAGATAGACATCTCGGCGTTCCTGAACAGTCACCACAATCAGTTTAGGAAAGCCTGCCAAGCGATTCCGCTCTGTCTTTACTGTCGAATTCATCGTGAACAGTGAGCATCTGCAGTGGGTTTGTTGTAGATAGCCCTCTGTGATAAAAAAGCAGATACAGAATGCTGTGTTCGATCAAACTTGATGGCCATTGTGTCGGTCACAGAGACTCGCTTGTGCAACTTACTCATTGATCCATGATATCTGTGCTTGATTAATCTCCTGGTTTGATTTTCAGTATCTTGTAAAAATATTAAACAGAGATACACCAAATACGTGGGTGTCGATGACAGAGGTCACAAAGTGGAACAATGAAATCGCGACTGGCATTACAGAGTCCACCAACAAGTCCCGACGCCCAGATTGTGGTATAGGGTGATAATCTAATCCAAAGTATCCAATAGTTTGAGGTCAGTGGTTGACAAAACTGGAGTTGAACTGCCACACGAAGCAAGATCATTCAGCGCATAGACCATAAAATAGTCATCTTATGTGATAATTTATTCATATGAAAAACATTATCTGATTTTGATGAAGTAGCCACTCTGTGTACCAAATTTCAGGCTTCAGCAAGGGAAAAGACGATACGAAATAAATCGAGAGCGTAAAAATATGAAAGGCAGGTTACTTTATATCATATTGAGCGGAATTGGTAAAATACAAAAGCGAAAACATACACGTCGAAATCTTACCTCAAAGAACAAATTGACCAAACGATGCACGCTAAGCTGAGCCACTTCCAAAAGGCAAAGCTCTTGCAAAGGTTTTGCCTGCAACTTTTCAGCCTCTACGTCCGTGAGAAGTGAGTAACTGGCCACATTGACTTCAAGAAAACGTTCCGGTCCATCGGTCATGCAAACCACATGATCCACAGGTAATTGAGTGAAAAAATGTCGAATCGAAGTTAGCTCGTGGTTTAGTTGAGCCAGTTCTCGACTCGCTTGTTTTTTTATTCGAACAGCATTAGTCAACTGCTTCTCGACCTCGGCCGCTTGTGAAGCCACCAACATGGCCGTCTCACAGCGCGTGTTAGCCAACGCTAGCCGACGACTCAGAGTGCGAACTTCATCCTATGTGAAGAGTTGATGAAAAGTGCAACGGGAGAGTTCAAAGAGGAGGGATAAGTCGACCAACACTTGATATAAGTATTATTCACAGATAGATGGACAAGAATTCTCGGGAGTACGGCTGTTCAGAGTGAGATCGTTCGTTTTATGTTACTTCTCTTTGTTGGCTGATTTACTGATACAGCTGTTATTGCTGATAAGTAAATAGTGGATTTCAACGACGCACGATAAACAACAGAAGGCATCACAGCTCTTGCAACTAATGGATAAATATCTTCCTGGAATACAACTGTCATCAAATTACAAGTAGACATATTTTTTGTTCACAACAATCTAACTGGTGCATCAGGAGCGTCAGTGGATGCTCGCTTTAGAGGAACGGACAGAAGAGTACCGGATACGTATGCTTGATGAGCGATAACAACCGTGAACCCGGTCATGTACATCCAAAAAACTTTGTAAACTCATCTACAGGTACTACTTGCACGAAAATTTCCTCAACTCACGACCTCAGTGTCGTTGTTTTCGAGACTGGCTGCGGCTAACCCTCCATAGAAGGACCAGTGAATCACAGGTGTGTCTTTCCCGGAGGACTCTTCCAAGAGAAGCTTACACTCACACTTTCGATGCCCAAATTACATCTCCACGGACAAACACTCACGGAGAGTGGAATAAACAGAGCAGCAGCGGATACGCACATCTGATGAGCGACAATAACCGCACCACCGGTTGTGTACTTCCGAGGAACTTTGTTCAGCTACCTATAAACAATGCTTCCGTGAAGACGTTATTTTTAACCCTGGGTACATGAAGGAGTTCTTTTTTACTACTTTCTCGACGCAAAACCACTCCAATACACGTATCGATTGAAATTCTGTCCATTCAGAAGAGAAGTCATCTAACCATCTCTTGTGATACCTTGGTCTCTAAAAATAAATTACAGCTTTGGATTTACCTGCAACTCCAATTCTCGAGTCGAAGCAAGCTTTTCATTGTTTTCCAAAATCATCGTCTTTGTAGCCAAAGTCGATTTTGTCAGACGAAGTTCATGCTTTAGACGACCTTTGGATAACGTTTCCGTTGTCAGATCTTCGCCCGTATCTGATATATCCTCTTCTGGGAGTGTAATATTCGCTGATCGATTTGTATCGTTATAATCGGAGTAGCTAATCGCGCTAGAATCTGATATTCCCTCAGATCGTGGCGTGTTTGTTGCCATGATACTGACTTCCGGCATTCTGGTTACCGGTTAATTCTGTTTGTTGATTGTCATACGGTATCTGAAAACAACGAAATCAAATCATTTAGATCTACTTAACAGTGAGAATAAATAAAAGAATGACTGAAACGCTCTGTTGATTTACTATTGTTTATTACATGCTTGCAGTGGAAGGGCTAGCTACAATATTTAGGATATCCGGCCTCCAGACCCTGAGACTTGGAGTGGAGAACGAAACAGGATACCAATAAATCAGGTGTGTTAGCGAGCCAGACAACAGTGATTATTGTCTACCACCAATGTGACCGGCGGTGGCGGGGATTCGAACCTCCCAGGTGGTAATCAAAGGCTCTGTACCACTCGACCACCACCAAGTTGTTCACCGTTGCTGGCTCGAATCATCGCATTACTAGTCCAGTTAGAATAATGTCTGTGTAGTTTATTTATAAGTACCATTATTTGTAGTTTTTGTGTTACCTTTTTCATACACTTGACTGATTTGATTTTCGATCGAGATTGAAGCTGAAAGAGAGCAACCAGAAGTACCGCACCTAATGCATGGTTAGTGGTTGTTCGAACTGAGCAGAACTGATATTTATTTGCCAGAATAAAAAATCTTGTTAGCAAGGTGTATGGCTTAGGCAACAGTTCACCAATGAATGTTGATTTTACCCATTTCTAATTTCGTTCACCGTATATATATAGGATGGTATTTGTTCGTCTATGATTTTAACCCGTAAATCTACTTACACTCGCGCAGCCTCAAATGGCTATGGAGAACCTTATCGACTTAGAACCACATGTGATTTTAGTTAAAAGACCAACATCAAACGAAGGAAAACCTCGTTACCTGAGCAGCTACATTGATCTGGTGGTCCGATATGTGATAAAACGTGCTTATTATGAGATATTAGTCGAGGTTGTGGTGGAATGTGTTGGCAACGCCTACAGGACCAACAAACGATGCCAATGGTGTTTGTGTGGCGCATGTGACACAAAAGATGTAAGCCGTAACAGACGTTGTGGGGCACGCGGACCATGTGAACCACTGAGACGAATGGTCGCTACAGGTGCATACGTTTAACAAGAGAGGCATGAGCACTCATCATGCGCCAAGCCATATTCGTCTTGATTAGATCTTTGACTCATCTCATGTCCGTTCTGTTTTGGTTTCTGCCACGGAGAAATGAACTGGACAGCAGTTATACATGTGTCAGTCAAATATCAGATCCACTCTGCTAGCGAGGTGTTATTACTTCCACTTCTAAAGGAAAGCCAGAGGACTTTGTGCACAAACTACCGTGTTATCAGTCTAAACGACATGGCCACTAAAATATTCTCCGTGGTTTTGTTCAGCCGCTTCTCAACGGTGCGGCTCGTGGGCGCACTCTCCAATCAACGAAACTTCCGCTGCGGTTGAGTGTGCGTGGACCAAATAATCAATCTCCGCAGAGTATTCGAACATCGGTACGAGTTTTAGCAACCAACTAGAGCTTGTTTTATTGATTTTCGGGCTGCCTTTGACTCAGTTCACACAGAATCGTTATGAAATGCATCACAAGTGAATGGAATGCCCCAAAAGCTTCTCAGTCTCATGAAGTAGTACCATTCAAATACGCCTGCGACAGTACGTATCTACGGAGAGGAGCCCAATGACTTCTCCCTGAACTCCGGTGTTAGACAAGGCTGTCATTTGTCACCAGCACTGTTCAGCTAGAACTTCGATTGGATGATGTGTCAGGCACCCACCGATTACCCCTAATATTCGGCTGGGCACTTATACTTCCCTCGAAGATTTCGAACTCACAGGCTACATAGTCAGCCTTGGAGACAGCCCAACTGCTTTACAGCCGGTTCCCAATCGCTCAGATTCATTTTCAAAATTCATGGACCTAGAAAACAATAAGTCGGAAACCGAGATCCTCAGCTGCTTTTAGAGTCAAAAAAATCAACCAAGTAGGCGTTCGGGAACCTCGCATCCAACGCTCTGCTGGAGGCCATAAGAACGAGGCAGCAGTACAGTGCTTCTATGCATTTCCAATGAATAGGTCAGCGTTGAATTTGCATGAAGAATCATTCCGGTGTTTGTCTGCTTTCCTCGTTGTTACGAATTTTGCACGAAAACATCTTGAGTAGCTCGTCAGATACTGCATTCCAGATTCCTACAGTTTACTCGAATAGGACTGTGGAAGTTCATCAAGAGATTGACAAAAAGCAGTCAGCTTCGACATTTGTTTGAACATAAGGCACACTTTGCGTGCTCATGTGCCAACGGGGAACGACTCACCGCATGTTTACCATAAGTGACAGATTTTTTGTGCCTTGGTTTAAACTTCTGCACATTATGGCTGACTGTATCATCATTCGGTCATATATTGCCAAAATGCGTCATGCAAGGTCCGTATCGTCTAAAAAATACCGCTAATTTTAATCAGGATTGAGGAATTGAATATTCCGCCTCTCAATCTATGCGATAGATACCAACGTTTGTCGGGTGATCGCCATAAGTATTACGCCCGGTCAAGTAATCGCAACAGCGTCATCGGTGAAACGCGCGGAAAAGATGATCAGCAAATCGTCTATATATATATATATATATATATATATATATATATATATATATATATATATATAAAAGTGACCCAATAAATTAATTATTTCTTGGGGTACAGATAAATAACTTCGTAATACTCCGTCATTACTTTCGTGTTGCTCAATGAAAGTAGTTCCGAAATCTTACTTTACCAAACCGTCATTGATACATTGAGGTCTTGTGTAAATTTGACAAACCGCTGAGAGCGAGCCCGGAAAGTCTGCTGGTCACGTGTTCGACTCACAATCGTTCACCCCGAGTTTGCACCCCAGTGAGGGTGCACGGTTGATGAATCTCAACATGAAACAGCTACACAGTGTTTTTATGTTTTTCAATGATGATTTGAGCGTTCATAATGTATATTGAGTCATGCGAATCTAACCCCATACTACTCCCATGCAATGCTATTCATCGCACAATGTCGGAAAACTTCGGTGACAGGATATATTTTCGACGGCCGGCATTAATGATCAACAAGGGTACAGTTGTGAATTGTCCATTCACTCAAATCGCGTGATCGGGTTATTTGTTTTTATTGTGAACAATGAATAACGGTAATCTAGCAACACGGTGCACATTTGGTCATGCCTTATGTGAAACCCAAACGGTTAGCCAAAATACGTGTAACTTAACTTCTCACACGCCTGAAGGCGTTCACAGAGAGACATCTCTAACCCACGCGTTACAGTGACCATCTGGCACAGTCAAGCTATACACTTTTTGTGCACGTCATGGAATTGTCCCAGGTTTATCGGTAATCTGCGTGTACGTAATCGGTTTTATGGGACAATGTGACCATGCGTGGGAAATACAAAGGACGGGCTAGAACAATCAGTTGCCATCCCCGGCGCTACTATAGAAATGGGGATTCCAAAGCGGATTTCGAGAGTCATTCCTTGTCTCATCAATTAATTATTAATTATTTAAACTTTAGGGAAACGGCTCGTGCAGCGCTGCTCATTAGGGGATGAAAATACAACAGCAAGGTGCCCGGTAGCTATGACAACTGCCCCAGTAACTCTTTTTGGGTGTGTTGTTTTCAGGTTACACCTCCATAAATAATAGATCAACAGGTGAGTCACTTGCCAGCTGTTCGACGAACAGGCGATTGCCTATCAAACAACTAGCTCAAGATACTTGTTCAATTCGTTTAACGATTTTCTTGACAGTAAACATTCCGATGATGACACCACCACACTTGCTATTTCAGTCGTCAAAGTGACCGTCAAGCGAAATTTTTTTCAAGGCTCACATTCGGAGATTTTCATTGTTCATTTCTTACCCATCATCGGTACTTGCACCGAATTTGATGTATAAGTTATCTTGAAGAATTTCAAACCTCTTCGTTTACACATGTTTGAAAAGCACCACGGATTACTGTCTGTTTACACTCGTTCTGCAAGATACTGCACGTCTGATTGTGTTAGTAGTCAAGCTTTTCGTATGAATTTTATCAACTGCAACTGCGCACAGCGTGATACCCAGAATACTGTACAACCAGTTATCAACTGAAATAAATTATTCTGGAGCTCCCGTTGAGTTTACTTTCAAGCAAACAGTAGCCAACGGCTTTATCTTTGGCAAGTCTTATTTTACAGCTTGAAGAAGCCGATAGCTTTAAGTACTTTGGGAGCTTCATCAAAGTTGGGGGTGGATTTAGAGAGGAAAGCACACCAAGACTAGTGAGGGTCAGGCTGGCTTTCGTAAACCTGGGACACCTGTAGCGTTGTAGCGACACGCGGTTCTCATTTTAAGGACGGGTGTACAAGGCCGCGATTCGTTTTGAATCAAGATTGCGAGACCGGGCCACTCCCTACAGAAGGGCCTCAGCAACTTTCAGTTTTTGACAACCGGTCTCTGAAACATTGATAGCGTTTTGGTGGGAACATCGGTTGAGCAATGATTACCTTCATCGCCGGGTGCGGGTAGTCGTCCAAAACCTGAGATATTCACTCTACAACACCTCCGATGCTCGCGTGTGTCTGCCCTTCGTCCAACTTTTCGTTTTCTGTGCGCATGTGGTGGACGAACTGACACGGGGGTCACGCTACGACTTGACTTCGGCTGTTGAGTCACATTTTCTTGTTGGATGAGGATTTTCGTTGAATGGCGACATGGGGATACTAAATGGTCTGTCTTTTGAAATATTTTTCCCTCATAGGTATGCAAAATTGCCGGACAAAAGAAACAAAAACGACGGGAACACAAATGTGCAAGGGGAAAGAACACATTACAACTGTTCTTCTTTACTAACTGTATATTCCCACATTGTAATGTTTTATTTCTCCCGCTTTTGTTTATCTTTTCATTGTTTTCTGTTTCGGCACCCTGCTTGATATATATATATATATATATATATATATATATATATATATAAAGCTTAAACTCAATTAGCCGACAGAACATAATATGTTCGGAAACGAACATGAGATAAGTGGAACAGCAGTAACTGGAGAACACGAAGAACTGCACGCCACGGAACAGGCTAAAGTGGTTCACTTAGAAAACGAATTATTCACTTAGAAGTGTCAAAAACAATAACATGTCTCTTCATAAGCTCGCCAGTGAATAAGACTGAGGATTTGTAACCTCGTCAGTTGGATAAATAGATCAGATTGGGCAACGGAGGCAGTGGCGCTAGAGATAGAAGCGAAAGTCCAATTTGATTAACTGGAATGGTCTACTTATACAATGGCTGAAAACATTTAATGCTACGTTCGTGACCATCTTGTGCTGGCCGAGTAGAGTCTAACCAAGTGGCCGCAACTGGTTACTTCCTGTTCAACCAATTTTCAGCCGCGCGATTTGCAAGGCCAGTCCCCTCAGTTCAGTTCGGACAGTGAGTGCGGTGTACTTGGCTGCTATTTCCTAGCGGCAACTTCAGAAGGAAATAATGAAAATAAATGTGAAAGGAGTAAGAGGAGAACCACACATACTGGTATCCACGAAAATGACATGTGTCATACCTAGCTGCTACAAGGAATTTTCCGGAATTTACAAGCGTCACCTGATTGTTCCCTGACAGAAAAATTCAGTTACCTTCAATGAAACAAAAAAAGGACTCTCAGGTGGCAGGTACTGATAAACCAGGAAAATGCCTATACAATGAGACTGCAGCTGTGCTCACACACGTGAGGTTTTGTCGTCTGTCTAGTTCGTGGTCATCTATGCAGTAATGTGTTCGGTATATGTTGCTATTCCAGTTCGTATAAATCTCACTGATATTGATCATTGATCCTAGTGCCTATTTTTGTTTGCTTCCCCATTGCCTAACCGAGTTGTGCCCAGTGAAATGAACTACACGTGATTGATTCTGCTCATACCGTGGTGTGTACTCGCAGCTTTTAGACGAGCTGATCTAAGTATGATATGCATATTTCACTGCACCTGTTCATAATTTATACACAACAGATGAGAGAAACATGACTATACGCATGTTCATGGCCACTGAAGAACTACAATTTGCAGACACAAAAACAATTCGTTAGTGCAACCCACACAGAAGTGGCATCTTTACACCCATCATACGTAAATAGTAGACCAACCACGATACCTTGAATGCACTGTTTGTGGTTCTACATCGAGTAGAAAATTCAGAATTTTAGTTCACATATCAGCCAAACACCGAAGTCTCCAAACATGTACATGGTGTTGTAATTACACCTTCGGAACGTGAAACCCCGGATATTTCCACAAGGTTTCATGGGGTATTATAGTCAGAAATTATACAGAAAACTGCATGACAAGTAGCACTGGTGATGGTACAAAACCTGTAGGATCTTCTTCTCTGACCGGTGAATGTGTACGCGAACAGCGGTTGTGGTGCATACCTTTGACATCCTTGGTTATTTCACCGGGGATATAATAAACCTTGTACGAAAAATTGCATTAATGAAATTTCCGACGAAAACCCAGATGCCATCAAATTCGACTGTTCACTGTTGTATTTACTGGTTCCATCTTCATTAGTACCGATTAAGCATTTCAGAACGTTCTGTTGCACGACCAGCAGCTTCACAAATGTACCACCACATAGAGAATGTCAAAATCGTGATTCGCGTACTGAGGTAAATTCTTCCGTGTTTTTTGACAGATCAACGCCCTTTGCTAGAGCCATCCTGTCAAACGCCGTATGCACGTATGCAGCGGTAACTACGTTCACTTCGAACTCTATGGATGTCTACGGTGTGCACTTCAGTGCATGAGAAGCATCGTATTGCCATTCGACTGCATGTAGATAGGTTCACCTTTTCTCGTGGATCCTCATAGTTGCCGTGGCTCATTTTGGGTCGATCAAGTGAATGATTCGTTGTCTCGAGTATTCACACCATTGTGGGGTGGCTAGACCCGCGGATGTGGGGGAATAATAGGAACACGTTTCTTACCGATGGCATTTACACTGATGTAGCTTGCAGACGTTATCGTGTCATGTTGTAGCGAGGAATGCTGGAGCAACAAGACGGCACGGAGACCTGATCCGGCAAACCAGTCGAGAGCGACGGACAAAAGAACAGACGACAAGTACGTCGGAAGCATCTCGAAGCAGACAAAGAGATGCATACTGACTAGCAGGTGGAAAGTAGCGGGATCTCAGGCAACCAGCAAGATAGGCCAGGTGAGGGGCTACCTATCAAGCTGCCAACCGGCACAATCGAACCAGACGGATAGAAATGATGCCCAAGAGGAACAAGCTGAGGGCCACATGCAACTGACCAGAACGCAGCCGAAATACTCAGGCAGTGGCAAGAACAATATTGGCGCAGCGCGGTCTAAAAAAGGGGCTATAGAAACGATTGTATGTGTGTCCTCGCCCGTCTTGCCGTCCCCGTGGGGGCTCGGTGGATGTGCACTGCTGATGATTCCCAACAAGGATGAAACAGCTGTACAGTGCTTCCATGGTTTTCAATGGTGAGTTAAGCGTTCAAGCTGCATGATGAATCATATTATATACAAATCTAATCTCCTACAACTCAATTGAAAACAATATTAACTATTCAAAGCAACGACCAAGCAAATTAATCACCACAGTGACCATTACAGAGGTTTCCAGTGTATACGGACGGATAGTAGTGTTCGTAGACTGCTCGTTTTTTTACGAAAATCGAAAACGACAAGGATCACTATCGAATTCCGGATCCAAAGATAGTTGTAATATCATATGGGCAATTCATTTTTTAAACGTTTACTTGTCAAAATGATGGAGGCTTTTCCAACAGACTTTATGCACATGTTTTGCCTGTGTATCACGAAACAAATACTGCGCCAATTTCTTGGTGTCAGGAGGGCTTGGCCATCTTTTCCTGTTTTTTTAAGCACCATTATTGTGCAGTGATTTAGAAGTGTATCTATCCGCAGTGAATTCCCCATTCGTTGTCACGTATTGGCAGACCCGGAATACTGGAAAGCGTTGGAGTAAAGTCAGCTAATATTGTACACGGGACCTGTAGTTCTGAATGATAACTTTCCAGCTGAACAGTATTCTAACAATAATGGGCTTTTCTGTTTGTGCGCATATATAACACTGAACGAGAAACGGTGTACACCTTACGCCCATTTTACCCGGAACCACTGTTGCCTGATGATGCAGGAGCTCACCAAGTTGTACGATAAAACTGAGACCCTTTGGAACATTGATACTCGGGTGCACGTTTATCAAGATGTACAAACCTTCGGGTTCTAAAATATATTTTCGGCACCTCCATTTGTATTGTACATACGAAGATTCCATCAATTTATCAGCAGCCGGAACATTATCGTTGGGCAGATTCTTCCGTGAACAATATAACGTTCAAACGAAGCAACAGTGCATGGAGACATTCCGTTCTGGGATGACACCATGTCTCTTACGATTGTCAGACGCTGTGTGTGTAGAAAGACGATTCGCCTACAGAACACACCACGTACCAGGGAACCGTCAAAACTGTGTTTTCACTGGAAGCCCGCAAGTGGTATTAGTTTGCATCAGAGGCTAGACTGTGTACCATTTTGTCTGGTGTCCATAAATGTCAGTACAACCTTAGACACTCGATCAATAAAATTACAGCCCCTACTGGTCAGTCATATGCGATGCACTAGGTCTATACGTAATACAAGTCTGTCCGTATGAGTGGCCTCCAGCAACGGTTTACGCCTATTGGAACGCATTGGGCTCCCGGATCTTGTGTCATCTTTTGTCCGTCGGAGTTTTTCCGCGGAAATTAGCGAACTGGACAACAGAAGATAACTATCAGGTGCAGTTGCGGCAGGTGGAAGCGTGGCTAGTCGTCGTATTATGACCAGTCATGCAACAAAACAGTGCGCTCAAATGCATGCATGAGTGCAGATGATAAAATAGTACAGTGAACATGCAACATCTGGACAGAAAGAAAAATAATCAAACATCAACTATACATTTTATTTTGCTTGGCTTTGGTTTTTATTTGTGGGCAACGAACCCGATAAACTGTGTCTAATGGAGGACAATGAAGGAAGAATGAATACGTAGATTGAATAACAAAAAAGATCAAGAGAGAAAAGTTAGCTTAAGGAACTTTTCCAACTGCTTTTCAAAGGCTTCTTTGCTTGGAGCACTGGCAATCCCTTGTGGTAAGTTATTCCAAAGCAAGACTATTCTGTGAGAGGTGGAGGTTTACCTACTTCTTCAGAGTGCCCTGTAAGAATGTCGAAACTCGAGCAAATGAAAAAAGTGACATACAAGCCCTGTAACAAGAGGATCGTGCGTTAGGAAGACCTCTTTTCTGATTCCGCGAGTTACTACAGCACACAATTTTAGGTCAACCAGTCAATAATGATTGGGGATGTACGAAAGTACGCGAACTGGTTTCGTGATATTTCGTTGTACACATTCCGATGTTTCGGTTTTTGGTCAGGCCAGAGTGTACAGTTTGACTGCCATATTCCAGAAGAAGATGAATATACGTCCATGAAAGACATGATTTAAAACTGTTAGGAATTTGCGCCTCACCGTGTTGAGAACGGGAAAGGTGTACTTAACGGCCAGTTGCTCATGGTGATAAAAGATAGTGACTCGTTCAACCAAAAACCAAAGACCTTGCGCTGCTCAGCATTCCGGATTCGTGTGGAGTTGCTTTTTCAGAAGAGTTGAACCGGTATGCTGCCACATGATATACTTGTAAGTTTGTCACCAATAACTGTTAGGCACCACTCCAAATACCTTAGCTTGGCGCGGTTTATCGCCGACTTCACCTCTGTGGCATTGCTGCCCCAGATTGTAACATCGTCAGCGTACACCACAATGTTCATCGGGGTGTTATTTGAAAGGTCTCATGCATATTCGGATGGTTCTGAAAGGAGGTGACCTAATCTAACAATAAATGGGGCGATTTTTAAGAGTGCTACAAAGAAGGGTGAACAGCTGACCGAATATTCCGCATGATTTCAGCATATGATGCATCTCATCAAAGACTTCTTCTACCAAGTCAATGAATAGGATGTGTCAGCTCGCGACTTCTTCGAAAATATAAGTAAGACTATCCATAGCGCAAAGCATGTTAGTGGTACATGATCTTCCTGGTAAGAAGCTATGCTGAAACCGGTTCTCCCACAGGTGTGTCGACGTGATGCGTTTCAGTAGGCACTCAAGGATCTCGCCGGAGATACTAGTTAGACTAATCCATCTTTATTTTCCCGAATGATGGCGATCACCATTTTGAAGATAGGGCCGGTGATCGCCCACTTGAAACAGGCTGAGAATACTCCTGAATTCGATCTATCGCTGGAAGAGGTCCGCGTAGATTTCTGCCAACGTTACGGACACTAACTGAAGCATCCAAGAGTGGATCTTACCCATACCCATTAAACTAAATGGGTTAGGTTGATTGAGACGGCTCTCTAACTTCTGTTTGATAGAGCATATAGAACATCGCTACTGAGTAACTGGTAGATTTGGGGATTGTGGATAGGGACTGAAAAGATATATAGACTGAAGGTAGGGCTTCAAAAGTTGGGGAGAAATGTGTAGCTAGGGTGTCATGTTCAAGACAAGAGAGGGGACACCTGACTACCTGACTATACTTATAAAGATTTCCGGTACGTTTGACTTCTGCCACCTCCTTGAGCGCTCATCTAATATGTGTCTAATGGAGCGCCGTATGGCCGCATCCCAAGGTCGCGGATAGGAGAACGACCGCTTTCTCGGTCAACCTTGAATGAAGTGGACTGGTCACGTAAGCGATGGTGGATGATCAGCGGCAGTGCTTGGGGATGTAGCAGGATTTCCAACTGGCTGGGGTTCTCCGCTCTAAAAGCCACAAATCTGCTGATATCTCTGTGATGGGATGAATGTGGCTGACCACCAAATATGGCCTTAGCTACGTGTCGCGTTCCACTTACCCGATAAGATTTTCAAAAGAATGAGTGAACCATATAACTGGCCATCGGGTCATCTGAACCAAAGCTGCGGTCTTTCAGGAAGCTCTTGGCTATGAAAAGGCTAGAGGTGCATCCTTGATTAAAAATACACTCTGGATTAGGTGACTGATATGTACTCTGGTGTGAGTCAGGAGCCAACAGCTTTTCGGAAAGATGTCAAGTTGTCGCTGGAGCTCTTGGCCGTTAGACTCGTATATCACTTCGGCTAGCAGCGCGTTCAAGGATTGGTGACCCTCCGAGATAGACGGCGCATCAAAGTCCAACCCGGACTGTTACTTATTCGGTATGACCAAATGACCCCGCGAGCGATCGTGAATGCGGGTAGGAAGCTCTACATGTAGTTCCGGTACAAAGTGGCCGGGGATAACACGGTCGGTGAAGACCAAATCATTCCGAACTGTTCGATGTGGCACTGGAAACAACCCGGTAATCTGGAGACGACCTTCGTAGCTGGTCCTCTGTAGAGGACGAGTTAGGCCCCTTTACACTCTTTCCAGTTTTGTCCCTTGCGCAGCGGCACGTGTGAACACGGTTGTGATGATGCATACCTTACTATATGATACCTATAATAATACGGTATCCTCGCTTTTTATCCCAGCGTTATTCAAACTTCAGCTAGATGATCTCCATATAGAACAATCTTGCCGTTATAGTCTTCCTGTGTTGAGAATTATATAATTGCACAACTTGCTTATCGCCTTATCCGCTTGAAAGCATATTACCATATCACGAACTGATATATATCTACACAATTTATGGTGCACTTACTGAACAAACTTGGAAACTTTGTGGTTTAAAATGATAGGATGAAGATAAATAGAGGGTTCAGTTAAGCAAAGCAAAGGGAAGGTGATTTGAAGACTACATGTGGGGTACAGGTTTTGCGCGATTTTTTCTGAACTTCGGGCATTTCCAAAGCGGACCTTTGATGGTTCCGGTAGAATTGTCCTTAAATCGTAATGATATTACCGTAAAATTGCGCTCAGTTTGCACCGAATCCTCCCCTCCCGCTCCATCTGGTGTGCTGCTCGGATATCGATCGCAACAATTGTTGGCTAATTTGTACCAACAATTATAATATAAATCACAGTGAAAATCAGATAACTACATTTTTCTAGAATTTATCGGTTATCTCTGTTATGGCCAGTGGATCTACATAATTCTGCCCTAAGTTGCTCGCAACATTACGGGAAATATTGCCCATGTGTACCAGCACAGTGGCTTGAGTCAGGACTAGGAATGAGGCAGAACAATAGTCTCAAAAGGGTCCAAAATTAGTCCCGTTTGAAACACCATGAGGAAAGTTTTTAGAAACGACCAAAACACAACGACAAACCTATTTTTATATTCTTGTTTATTTTCAAAGTATCCAGGGAAGATCTGATGAACCGCTAAATCTATTGACAATTCTCTTGGACCTGATGCGTCTGGTTATCATGGTGAATGTATCCAACCAGAGTGCGCATTATATAAAATGCGCGAAACTGAAATTTCGCGGATCACGAATACTCACTGGACTCAACGGAATTCCAAATTGAAGTTTAGGGAAGAGAAGGAATGAAGGAATATTTACTTGGTTATTACTTTTGAACTGTGAACATGTAGCAACGCAGTACTTCTGTCAAGCTTGGGATAATTATCCCCATCGATTGAAGTCTGCGCACCAAAGTAGTATAACTGTCTCGAAATGGGTCAAAAAACGACCCAAAAAAGACCCATGAAACAATAAGCGGTCTGTTTGGGGGCATTTTTTCAAACACTACTTTTAAAGTCCGGTAATCTGTGCTGTATTATTTCACCCAACGATGTTAGTTTATAATCTTTTATGGATTTTTGTTTGGAAGAAATTGCTTTGAAAATATCTTTAAAAACTAAGTGTCACGGCATGCGTAATCTTCGGTGCCGAAAATCTTCATAAACTAGGGCACTTCAGAAAAAAGTGAAAGTTAGCATTCATCTAATAGGTAAGCTCAAAGCTCCTGGCATGTAGTGGACCCATCGAAGCTATGGGTCGAGGATTTCGTTAAGGGAAGAATCTTCGCAGTAGAAGTAGCACACGCAATGTCGGCGTGGAAGGTGGCTATCATTGATGCGATACAAGGATCAGTTCCAGGTCCACTGCACCACCTGGCTTACATAAATGATCTACCAGCATGTTTCCAATCACTGTGATCCACTTACGAGCATGACCTTAGGATCTGGCACGCCGTCACATGTAGATGAAGTTGTCCCTCGGGAAGATTCCAAGGCTCTTCAAAGAGGGTCTGATCTATGGTTCTTCCCAATTAACGCCAACAAGAGTGCATACACGCCCTTGGGGAAATTTTAATTATTCTGATTGTGATGCTCACTTTGTTCATCTGTTTATGAAAAATACCTCGGTGTGATATTTGCTTCTTCACTAAAAACCCGAATCGACAAGAACAAACTTTGTATATCCGCGTGGACTGTACTTTGACCTATTCGCCGGTCATTTGATCAATTTGCACTCGACGCATTCAAAAAGTGCAGTGTGCCTTCTACGTACGTGGTAAATTGGAATATCAGGGACCCGCAAAGTTCCCATCTACGACTGTGAAATTGGTGAAGCTGGAACGAGTGCATTGAGGTGCAGCCCGTCTTTCTGGTGGACTGCGTGGGTTCAGCTACAAATGTTGTCCAGTGGCATGTCAGAAAGTTCAAGATGACCTGTTCTTCACCAGATGTTTTTGTCTGTGAAACTGTGTAGCAGAACTACGTGTAGAGCTCCCAAACCGCGGACACAACCGCACGCGTGGTTACCCGATCACATGAAAAACAGCAATCGGTGGGCCTTACTTTGATGATCAATCTATGGAATGCGCTGCCAGCTTAAGCGATGGACAAGCCCAACAACCAAGAGTTCAGATGACAACTTACCGTCTTTCTGAAGCGGCGGTTGTTGATGCTTCAGGCCCGAGTCCATGTCGCTGAGCTGTGGTGTTCAAGCTTACACAGGAGTGATCACCTTTGCCTGTGTGTTGAATAATGAATGAAGAGCGTTTTAGAATATACTTTAAGTATGTGATAAAATTCTTTGACTTATACTGGTCAACAAAAATGGTTCCAAATAGGTCTCTTACGGGACTTTTCTGTGCCCAAATGTTTTATCCTTATGCTAACTTGACTTACAGGCTGGTGTTTTTCAATAAAGTAAAATTATATTTCCATGTTCTGAACTTATTTGACTCTAATGGTGTAAAAAAAGTTATCCAGAACTGCTTCAACAAAAACGGCTCCTCACGGGGACTTTTGGAAACTAAAAATTTAACCTCCATGCTGACTGGGCAGGGATAATATATTATTCTGTGTAAATACTACAGTAGAAAGCAATTACGGTGCCAGTAACTCCCTCCTCTATGAAAAATGTATTAGTGTCAAAAATATCATGAACTTTATTATGCACGTACGCTATGAAATGAGAACCTAAGCAGCACGTCCGTATGGGCGAACTGAGGGCAGGCTTAGGCCAATACCATCACGATGTCTCGGGAGCGCTATCAGAGCCCACAGTTCGGAAGAAAGTACGTGGAAAATGAAAACAGCCTTCAATTCCCATTATTTTGCCTAAAGAACAGCTATCTTTATAAGCAGTGCTGTTATTTAGGGTATACAGGTGATAAATCTTCCTGTCGTTTTAACTCCCCATTTTACAATTTTTTTTTAAAAATAACCATATCCTGTGTAACAACATAAGCATACATCACGCAAACCCACGAATTGCTTTCATCAACAAGTACGTTGTTCATTTTTGTACCGAAAAACACAGCGAAAGTCATTTGTGCACGTATATGCATATACATGGTAGCATAAGTGGTATCGAAATTCGTAAGCAACGTGCTCATTTACGCACTTTTCCCTCATTTAATTAAACTGCGATCTGATTGGTTGTTATGTTGCGCAAACACACCGGTCTCGCTCTTTCGCGGTCCGCCAGCGGTGAAAAAGTGCGTTGGGATTTTGTGTGCTTTTCGGTGGTCTCATTTTTCTTTTGGCCTACTAACAACCAATGAATTCATCCACCTCGCAATGTCGCCACACTCACCGAAGGCAGTGATTAAGTTCGAATTTTGTAAACTAGTGTGATTGTATTTGTCAGTCATGCTCATAACTATAAACTGTGTACGGATAACTGTCTTGCTTATCTATTGTACAGCATTTTATGGAGACAAATACTTAGATGAAAAAAATAGCTGCTTCGTGATGAAAAGCTGTTCGACAGTCCGTGTTCACAAACTGCACTGCTGTGTCTCCGAATGACAGCCGCTTGCTTTCTGTTACAGACGTTTAAGAAACATCCGGGAAAAAAACGAACTTGTATGAGTGGGTTTTTGACGTGAAAAAATTTGAACGTTGATTGTAGAGACCGCAGATACAGTCACATCTACCGCCGTATAATGTTATAATTTCTGTAACTGTTGGAAATCTAGTTAAAAACGAATCCCGAGAAAAAATTTCACGCTTTCTGAAAAAATTCTCACACCGCAAAACAATCGATTGAGATTGTCATTATTCATCTGTCCTCATGAGTCAATAAGCCTTCACAAAGTGCCTGAGATTGTTGCTGTTTCATAACACATTTAACCGTAGAGAAACTGGGTTATAACGTTGAATCGTAAAAAAATTCACTTAGGCGGAATACGTTTGCGATAAAAATGCAAACTAAAGTGCGGTGGTTGCAGAGGGTAAAAACTTTGCAGCAAATGCCAAAAATAATAATACACTTCGCGTAAAATTAGTAGACTACTTGGTAATCGAAAAATACTCACATAGTCCTTTGCTATGCGAGATGGAACATGTGAAATGTGTGCATATGTGTATGCATGTATGTATATCGTAAGATTAATTTTACCTTATGTTAGGTGAAACGGAGAACAATGGATACCAGAAAACAACTTCGAGTTTTTCATCAACTATCTATTCTATTGATACAATAACCATGCACGTAAATACAGACTAACTATTAGATAAGGTGATGTTACGCCAAAGGTTTTGATAATGCATGCTTTGAGTTCCTTGTTGCATGGTGAGTAGGACACCGTGAGAACAATAAAAGCGACATTATAAAGTTGGAATTGAAAATGTTACCCAAAGTAACAATGTGTGTAAAACTAAGCCTGAAAGCGCCGTTGTTGTACATGCAGCCGATCCTAGCTTTTGGTCAACACCAAATACCAAATAACGGATGTAATGCAAGTTATCGGAAAGATTGCGTTTCCATGTTTTAAACCTTTCCTTGGCAATATATTTCACACCCTGTTCCCGGTGACTGAGCGTGGCACACTCACTCTGTTTTATATAGGGAAAAAGTGTTTTAATTGCACTTCAGCAGTTGCCTTGAAATCATCCGGGTAAGTATCTAATATTATTCCACTAGATAGAGATCTAGTAATCTGATAATCCTGTTCAAAGAAATAGAACAAGACACCCCTACCCAAAGCGTTCCAGCAAAAGGGCGCTCTGCCCCTAAATGAGTCGGTGTCCTTGTTTAGGCCAGAATCGACGATTTTCAATTACGAAAGCATAGGGCAGAAAAATGTATTTCTCTTGAACACGGTGCACAGGTCGCCCCGATATGGAAAGGAAAGCTGAAAGGAAGAAGCCAGAGTTTGTGCCTTATTACAACAAAACCAATGGAGGCGTAGAAGCCGTGGACTAAATGGCAAGGACATTCTCTGCCAAGGAGAAAATTATAAAGATGACCAGGGGTGGTGCTTTTCAACATTATGGACTTGGCATCAGTTGCAGCAAGGGTTGTGTTTGAACATAAATATTCAACCAACACACTATTTCATGAAGACAACAGTATTTCGATAGTGCCATTGCACATTACCTCACCTTCCCCCGAATACAAACGTGATCCATTCCGACGCATCATGATATCTTGGGGTAGAACATCATCAGTGTTTTCAAATCCTTGCAAACACTTCAAGGGGGTGCCCAAACCACTTCAATTTCCACTTCTTCAAAGAGAACAAGGACAATTGATGTCGCTCCCACTTTTGGGCCAAGGCAGAAGAAATGCACTTTATGCCCGGCGAGGAAGGACAGAAAAACAAAGTCCCTGTGCAGCAAATGTAGCAAACATATCTGCAAAGAACATCTTGATCTATTATGTAAAAACCGTACCAGGTGAGCCAATCTTCATGGTAATATGTGACTGTTCTGCGTTTAGTAGTTTGTTCGTCAGCTTTATCAAAAATTTTATTACTATTGTTATCGAAATGCATTCAGTGTATTTTTTAGTTTTTAATAGATGCTTACTTTGAAAACTATTTTATGAATAACACAAACTCAGTTATTCAAGTAAAAACCTAACAAAAATATCCCGAAGCCAGTTTATAATAATTGTTTTCTATAAAGTTATGCACGGGCTGTTACACCCAGTTGCCAGGGACTAGAGAAAAACATCTTATCCTCCACCCTCCAAAAAACAGGGTCACTTTCGCGTGCTTGATAAAAGTGCACCCTCCAAAGTATTCATCTTAACTACATTGAGAATAAGCTCGAGCGTGATAAAAATTATTGGACGGACAATCGAGACATCAGAAGTAACGGTGAATCTCCGGGTGTATTGCACCCAGTCGCCGGGACGATGATTAGTCATCAAAATGGCCCATTATTCACCGGCATTTTTCTAGTCCAACGTAGTTTACTTCTAATACGGGCGTCAAGCAACACGTTCGGATCAAGGAAATATGAGCGATTATTGCTTGGTTGCGTAAAATAACTGTGAAGTTTTGTTTCACACGTGTAGTGAATAATACAAAAGAGCAAACAGGTGGACGTTTGCAGACAGCGTTGGTTATGAGGTCATGAAACTAGCTGACGACATCCGATTGGTGTCACCTATGGCACGTGTTCATCGGTTCTACATGTTTAATCTGCAACAAACACGGCAGAACTGAAGGTAGCCTTTTTAAATCACTGAGAATTGAACGCACCACCGTATATCATTAAGTTAGAAATTTGGCGAAATGACCTAAGAAAATGGACCTTATGAGATGAACATTTTGGAATCCACGCTGGCTGACTGGATGAACAAAAACAAGAATGAAACGTGGCTGATAAATAACATGCGGTTTCAAGATGCTGGTTCAGCGGCAAAAAAAACGGTATGCAACTCGTGGAGCGCAAGTAGCGGCAGGTGCATCACTGAGTCTGTCATGTTGAATCTACCCGATGGCAGAGAAAGGTGTGACTTGAGAATTCATGCTAGAAGATATTTTAAAAACAACATATTTTCCAGTCAGTAATATGGAACAGCGGTTGAAACACAAGGACTACTTCAAGATTTGTTAAATTATAACACGAAACCAATTTCTAGTAGATAAAAACAAGCTTCTTGATTGCTAAGCCTACTAAAGAGCACCAACCACGTTGGCTGTAACATGGAGGAAGAGGAGTTGTATCAAGTTATATTCCCGCTTATCTGTTAGACTCAGGTCTCATGACTGATCCGATCACGTCATTAAGCATCCTACACAGAGTCCAACCGAATGAGTCAAGAACATTCAGATGTAGAACATCAACAAAGACCGGGGCAATCAGTATCCGGCTTCTACGCCCAAAGCTTTGCTCACAAAAAAGTTGGCCCAAGCACTTCCGTCACCAAAGGTCGATGACATCATCCCCGAATGTATTGGTGATTCAGGACTCCGACTGTGGCGTGTAATTATCCCATGCCCCTTGTCTATCGGTTGACTGGCCGGCTAACCAGTCGACTGACTGACTGAATGATTAACTATCTGACTACACGTGTTTTTTCGTTCCCTCATTTGGTTTGCAAATAAATGTGATTGTAGTTGGCTTGAGATTAAAATCACCGAAAAAGGATGTTCGCCTACGCCTTGATTTTTGATGGTAATCAGGGACTTCTTCCGCATACTCAAGTTAACTTAGCAATTAATTAACAAGCACACTTCGCGGACGAGATCGAGGGGCACACGTATCAGCGCGTAATCTACAAGTTTTAAACTGTACAAGTCGCGGGAATTGGAGAAGGCGAAGCGTGTGCAGGAAAACGCACGCGTGGAGATAGATACGGGGGTATCAGTTACTACTTGCTCGTATCAGGAAATTCAAATCTGAATGGAGTAACCTCAGAGTAATAGAAAATGGACCGAAAAGGGCGGTAAAATAGTGAGTATGTAAAAGTCAGTATTGGTTAATATCCTAAGAGGACCTACCCGGGCCGTCTTTGACAGAAATGACAGTGCAATACACGCTTACAAATTGTGAACAGTTGACTAAATTGACCAAATTCTATAAGCATCCTAAATATAAGGCGTGTCAGAAAAGCTCATCCGGGCATGGTCGTTGATATGGAAGTCGGAGAAACACATGACGGTTCGAAAAGGTGTGCCATATCGATGGTCAGATAACATTTCATAAGAAAAATAATAACGGTAGAGTAGAAGAAAAATGGTTCATGTGGGAATAGCCGTACAGTTGTGGTTCCAAAAATGTGAGACGAAATATTGAGCGATTGTAACAAAGCGGTGAACACGTAAAAAGCAGCGTCGAAAATTAGGAAAAGCTGTGCAAATGAAAGGCATCTCGACAAATGCTCCCCTCCTTTGGCGATAGATCGACAAATAATGGTTTCCATTACTCTGATCTAAGCGATATAGTTTGGACATATGATAAATGCTACAAAGATAAACTGACAATGTAAACAACACAACAAAGGACAGGTATAACATTTTTTAAAGTCCATGATAAGGCACAACTAGTCAGTGAAGATTTACTCGAGCGCACATTGATGACTCAATTCTATGTACCACATGTTCATTTAGGTTTCGTTATAACAGGTTTAAATTATTTAAGGAAACTTATTCAGCCTTCCTTACACAGAACATTTCTGGTAGTAGCAAACCAAGTACTGTTGGATTCGGTTGAGACATCTAGTTTCCGTGTTAACACGTCACTAGTTTTCACCACTCACATTGGAATCAGTAAAATGTAACATGAAAATCAACTTGATATTGTAATCATGAAACAATCCGAGTGCACTCATACGCATGAAAAAAATTCGCCTAATTGTAACACGTAACTGATCTGTGAGTTCCTTTACGAAAAGATAACTGTTTCCGTCAATGGTAACTCCAGCTTACTGAAGCCTGTTAATACCTCAACACATTATAGACAAGCATTTTCTGATAGCAAAAGTTTAGTACACAATTAGATTGCATTGTTTGTCTTATGAAGAATGCTATATAATAGATCTGCTTATAATATAATAATGCCAATGATCGCTGTAAATTTACTATCATAGGGTGCGGTCTTTCAGTCCCTTGCACGCTAATGCATAAAATGCGTGTGTAACAAACGCAAAAGGAATGGAAGCGTTGTGAGGGTATGGTCCGACATATCGTTCGATGGACGGCCTAGTCTTACCGGCAGAAAGTGCGTCAGTACCAGCCCCTACCGAGCCCACGAAAAATTGAGCGACAGGACAGCCAATCGATGGCGCAAATCGATACACGAGACGAATCCTGCCAGCGGCATTCAAACCTTAAGGTGTGGACGTACACAGCAGTCGGACTAATAAGTTGTGTGCAACGAGCAGGAGCATGTGACGGCAACCTATATATTCTGTTTTTAATCAAACTGGGTGATTCTGAGGCAGATCGGAATTCCCGCTAGAGTTAGTGGGGACGGAACAAAACAATCGTCCTTGTTGAGTTGATAACAGCTGAACACTTCGCCGTATGTAATGAGCTTAGGAATTCTTGGAATCGCCCAATCACATCATGCTTATTTATTGTAACCCCAAATAATACCGAAACTAATATCAGTTCTTCGCTTTGCTTTATTAAGTATTTCACAATAAGTGGGACCAAATGTTTTTTCACACGGTCACATTTACCTTTAATAGTAGCACTGCGATCAGTTCATCAATGTTGGTCACGTGAAACATCCGGCAGTAGGTGGAATCTGTGTACCACTTCTATAATTCAAAAACACCGTTCTACCATATTCATTTAGTGATAGAACTAGCGCATCTTCAGTACTGGTGGGTAATAATACGCTTTGTTTTCGTTAAACAATTTCATCTATCCACTAAGTAGTTGTTCCGTGCATTCAAAGACATGTTCGCCTTATGAAATCAGTGAATACACGCTGATATAAGACGTAGTATATAACACATTCTACATGTCCTTATTCTTTTAGTAAATTGTTTTTTGGTTACTCTATTCCCCACAACGGAATAGTTACCCGCCGGAGAAATCTCGCAGAAATATCCAGCGCCATCACCGCTGAATAAGAACATGACCTGTTTATTGAAGCGGCCCAACTGCCCATACCCAGCACCCCTCGTATCATACGCATGCCTTATTATTGTTTTTGGCCACTTCGTTCCACTTCTAAATGTCACGAATCAGGTGTCCAGTTATTTTAAGCTGTCTTTGTCTTGAGATGTGAGCGGAATTTCGATCATGGATCACGATATTATTGCCACTTCTACCCACAATTAACTCCCGTAGCCTCGATTATCTGCTAGACTACTTAAATCAATTCTTGGGTTCCCATGTGGCCTTTTTCGGACCATTTTTTGCTGAGCCCCAAGGCTAAACAAAAAGCTGTCTGACAGAGATCCAATCAGTTCGATTACATTTTTCACGCCGCAGTTTTCCAGCAGCACTGAATGGGCAAACAAATCTATCGTACTCTGCTTTGTAATTTAGTAAATTACACTAAAGATGAACGAGACAGGCAACACTACCTAGAGCGTATCTACTTGGTTGAGGACAAGCTTCACTGAATAGGAAAAACTCTTTCAGACTTTGTTCTCTAATGAAATCCGTTCGTGGGTGTTTGGGATGACGCGTGAATTCTGGCCATTCGTGGATGGTTACACGACGACGCAACCAACCATCTCACACACAAAAAATGCAGCGGGTAAGTAAAATTCTTTATCATTATTCACACTCATATTTTCCCAGAGTCCGAACACGACCGAAAAGATACCACACAATGCGGACTTGGACAAGATTTATTTAAATCTAACGCAAGTCACTTTTGGGCTTTTATTTCAATGACCTTCTCGAATCTTATTCACACCCTTATTACATACAACCCGTACGTAGCCTCGGTTTCCGGCCGGTTTGCTTAGAAGTGGTTTTATAAAAAGAAAAAATTACCGCTTTTCAAACGGAAACTGCAAAACCACTCTTAGGAGATCTGTCGGACGATGACACTGAAAAGCACGTCCAACGGTGGTTAGCCAATGCCACAGATAGAGGGGTCGTCGGGAGGGGAAAAAACGCAGGGTTTGATTTACAGGGCATTACCAAGACCACGGTGATGAACTTCGTTAGTGCTTTCGTAACAGTTACCGTACGAGGCATAAGAACATTGTCCGTATATGTTTGGTTCATGTTGAACATAAGCGTTTTCCTATGTTTTAATATCAGGTGATATGATATCCAAGACACATGTGTCCATGTGCGTTCCGTTTCCGGTAAAATACGTCTAACATTAAACACTGTTTATATTTAATAAACGCACTTCTCTCTCGATTAATTTGTTTTTTCTGCAGTTATTGTTTTTTTTCGTACGTGCACAACAATTTATTCCATGTCTTCATTTCCGTTTCTTCATCTACAAGTCTAAAATGAATTGACAGAATACGGCGATCCTGTCCACACTGCACAAAATTTTACACACTTTTATATTTCTCTTTTTTATTTTAATATATACCCTTCTATTTATTTCGTATGTAGTTTGTTTTACGCGATGTGAAAGGGAGATAGAAGAGATTAGAGAAATGACCTCATCGTGATAATGGAATAACGGAGTAAATGAATACCTAATTCGGGAGAACCGGGAGAAAATAATGGGATATGTCCGGTGTTTTATAGGATCGGTTGTAAACCGCTTCAAAGTCGCTCGAAAATCGGTCTTTGTGATAGCGCAAACCGACAAAAAACCGCTCCAAAACCGTCCTGAAGCCGCTCGAAAACCAGCCGGTTCCTGACCGATTTTGGAATGCTATTGCTACATGACTGTAAATCGGTTATATGCAGCTAGTTATTTAGCTCGTAGAACGTACGGTTAGGTGGACAGGTACCGGTACAACGATGGGCAATGTGAAAAAAATGCACATTTAGGCGAATTTTCGAGCAATCCTATTGATGTACTGAAGCAACTCATTGGTTAGAGGCTTGCCAATTAGTGCCTAGTCTGTAAAATATATTTTGCTCATTGGGAAAATTTAATGATCAACCCCCAAGCAGCACAGTTGTCCAGAAATATTCCCAAAATGGGCTGAAAAACGACCCCGGGGGAACAAAACACAGCCTAAGCTTTTTATTAGTGACGCTTTCGAACAATTTCGAACACACCTCCAAAATCTCTCTAGTCTCGAGATAGAAAGTGCAACATCGACGTGAACTTTTCGGGACGCGCAGTTAGATCAGAGAGAGTACAGTTTCCAGTCGATAGGTACCAGTCTGGTGTTTAGAACTACAGGAAATAACCCCCATCCTACATATACTACATTTTTTACAGACTTACTATTCATAACTTGACCCGAATTTATGACCTATCGACTTTTTTCATTTTTTCCACCGTTTTTTAGAAAGAGGGGGCTCTGTTTTTCACTATACAATCACTCATACCATAACTGCAATTGTTTGTCATTACTATTTGAGTCCATGTTTGCAATTTCTTTCGTTTCACATATTGTGTACACATTCTGAGTGTTTTTCTTCAAAAAGGGTGGACGATGTTGTGACGCTTATTCATGTGGCATTGACTTTCGTTCGCGGTTCATTCCAAACGCAACAACTAGGAATACCCGACAGTTTTACTTCAATTCCTTTCAATTTCGGCAGACTACACTGTGTCACTTTATCTAAAGGTGTTAAATAATCAATCTGTTTGATAAAACAACAATATTCCTAGTCAGCACGACTTTAAAGGTTAATTGAAATTGGACAAGTAAATTCAGTTCGCCATATCGAGGATCTGCGTTAAATTGGTTCAGTCCAGGTCCCATGCGCTCTGTCCTCATTTTACCTTGTGTTAACCAAACGTTTTGCTTGCCGCTCATGCACTGTTACCACTGAATTCCATGCCGACCATACCATTGGCTTCCTCACCCGCGTAACAATTGTTGTTCAGTCATATTGTGTCACGCAGTTGTTTTCAGTCTTGTTTCTACGACAAGTGTCGACTGACCCCAATTCTCATGATTCTAACTATTGTTCTTATGGGTTCTAGTTTGTCGCTTGCGTAACCTTTCTCCCCGGTTCTGGAATGATTACATGACGAGGCACAAACGTTTGAAGGTAATTATTCTTTCCCCCCAGTCTACCATATCCGTGTGAACGACTAGACTTGGCCATCTCTCTGATCTCGCTCTTTCTCATAACCACGTCATTCCGCTTGTTCTTCACGCGCTTGTGTGAGTGTGTTCCCTCGAATCATTAATTCTCTTCTGTTCGTTGACTGGCCAAAATGCCCCCATAAATAAGGGCCTACTCCGCAAGCCACTTGACTCGTTCCTGCATTGCTGTCTCGAACGTTTCCCGTCTATTGTTGCTTGGGCGTCTTAAAGCCTTTCTTGACTTTATCGATTCTGTGGCCGGTTTGCCCACAATCTGAGGTATATTATTGTTATAGTTACTTTTCGACAATCTATCCTCTAGCGCACGTAGTTAAGTGAGCCGGTGTTCTGTCTTGGGACTTGAGGTTCGTGTATCTGCGAGTCACTCAATTACGGGACGAAAATCCTGTAAAACAACTGTCACCTGAACGTCCTCCGAATGTCCTGTTTGGACCAAGAAAGAGACACTCAGGTGACCGTCAGCTGTAAATTGAAACAAGTAGAGGAGCGATATTTTCAACGTATAGGTGTGTGAAATACTAAGTGCTATAACCAATAGAAAAGTTGTTTATTATCATCTTTGAATAATAAATACGTATTTGCGTTTCAAATAAAATTGAAGTTCGTAGAATTTTGTTCGACATTTTTTCTCAAAATAATCACCGGAATTGGCCGAAAAAAGTATTTTTTGACCACTCACTACATTAACGATTTAATAAACACTGCTCATACCAAATCACTCGATATTCGGGAATTTGGGAGGAATTTTGTTCGACCGTCCCCTAGGGGACACTCAGGAGACGGTCGAGTGTCCCTCTGTGCTGCTTGGGTTCCCAGGCAGCACAAGTGTCCCCTTGACAGCCACCGGGGAATCCTCTATCTTCTGACCGTACCACTGAGTGACTCCCACTAGAACAAGGGAGAGGACACCCAGGGGACCGTCAGTATCAGCCTATATTGTGGTTTTTCTTTTGCTCTCTAAGTCACCCTACCTTTTACCGCGCTCTTTATTAGAAATTCAAAACCGCCTTTCGAATGTGTCAATAACCCACGACTGAACGCACAAACTTTCTACGTTTTCTAGTACTGAAACACCCCATGCGGCAATGACGCACCAAATGGACACTTATAAGTGCCCATTACGTCACTATAGTGACGGTAATTAACGATCCCCAGCCAGCATAAGTAGGATCAAAATGTGTCGAATTTTAGGGTCACTTGACCGCGTTTGACCACTATGTCGTTTAACCTCCACTGATTGGTTTATTTGGGGTTAGGACAAATGACGACTGCCATACCTTACCAATGAGCGATGTCTGCGCAACTGATACCTTATCTCGTGCACAGGTATGTACCTAGTGCGGTCACCTACGCACCGCGGTGCGTAAACGGTTTTACTTTACGGAGAAATTGAACGAAGCCAAATAATGCTTATAAGTGTATATTGTAAATATCATGCACGTCAACTTCAGTATGTGCTACTAGATAGTAGTATAACAATAGTCGGCAAAAGTGACGTGAACCGTGGCTGATGAATCACTGCAAACGGAGGGAAGTGGTGAACAGTGTGTTAGCATCAGTATACGGGTTCACTAGTTATAATAAAAGGCCGTCTCAGATACTGGTTTTGTCAAACTTAACTAATCCCACTTTTTCATGTAATTTTGACCATCTGTTTTCAACAATTTCCTCTCTTGCAGAAACTGCTCAACGAAGAACAATACGAAGACGAAGGATGATAGATGGTTGCCACAATTCAGTGTACATATTGCACCTCGCTTTTTCAAATATAATAATCTATTTTGAAAAATGAGCTTTGTTTTGAAATAAGGTGTATGATTCCGCCAAATGGTTAGCCCTCCCTTCCTGATTCTTGCTAGCAATAGTGACCTAAAATTTTGCGGGCTACTTGCGTGTATACATATATGTACACTTTGTATATCAACTGATATGGCTATATGGGCTGAAGGTAAGAACTTGTATGTGGCGCCCATGACATTGTTCAAAATATGCTACCTTGGTATTATAGCAACGGTTAGCGCAAGTGTGTGAGGTAAAAATGTTTTCAATAGGGTTGGGTTAAATAATTCGTGGCTGAAAAGGATGATTACTGGAAAATGGTTTATGATTGTGAAAATGAATACACCGAAATCATACAATAAACTGTTGCCCGACTGGAACTAATGAAATGGTTTACGTTATTTGGACAATCTTCAATGTGAATTCTGTTGCTTCTGTTGTACTTGAGGAACTATCAGATGCTTCAAAACACGATGACGGAGGATGAAGATTAATTGTCACAGTTTATTGCGAACAGAAATCAGATAAATTTTGTTAGAAGACAGTAGTAAGAACAGATTATCATGTACAACCAAAATTACCGCCATTCAGCGGTCATAAGTTGCACGGTTATACTGCCCATTGACAATTTAATGTGTGTAGAAATGAAATGGAGTATATTCCATTTAGAGCCGCTTCAGAGCCACGAAAATAAAAAAGCTTCCGTAACTAAATTGTGGAGCTAAAAATGATATGATGGCGTTGCATGAATAAATAGCACAAATTTATTCAACGCCCAATGAACCTATCGTTTCTTTCCCTGTGGATAGCGCTCATTAGATTTTACTAATAGAATTTGTCATTGTGTATCAAGAGAGAAAGGAAATGGATAAATGGATGACAACGAAATGGAGTCAGCAAAATCCGAAGCCTCGTCTTATGTCAGTAAATATTGCGCGTCAGTATTAACCGACAGAGGTGAGTGGGAAAATTTCCTTACAGTCTTCATTTGTTCCTTATTTTAAGTTATAACATTAGGAACAATTGTGCACTAACCCTTTCATTGTATTGAGGTTGAAAATGTAGTAAAAAGTTAGGTATGACTGATTATCAATGGAATAAAGTGACTAATTTACGGTTAATATGAGCTTCAGTTTCAATCATAAGAAACTGTAGGGTTAATACCATCATCGAGTACTTGACGATTCATTCCATCTTTCGCTTCGAATTCATTTAAGACCGTTGGACCATTGATGATTTCAAGCCAATTTACCTACATATCTATACCACGATGAAAACAAAAGAAACATAGGTTGTTGAGTACCATTTTTAAGTGTTTCACTGGGTCTAAACCGCAGCTTGATGATGCAGCATAACGGTGAACAATGGAAACTATTGGGTCATGTCTCTAAGTTATACGGTACTTGATGCATGTTTGTTACCCGCGAGCAAGTAAATCAACAGTGGTCTTGTAACACAAAAATTGTCGTAAATAAATACCAGTGTAATTATTTACAAATGAACCCCTAATAACCATTCCTCCATATGCGAATAACATCGTTCATGATTTCACAAAAATACCATGATTTTGTCGCCGCTAGCTCGCACATGATAAGGTTGTAACTTTTCTAGGAATAATTTGACTCAGCTTATTACGAATTAATTAGATCAATTATCGTCTTTTGTGAGATAAAACATATGTCTTACTTTGGCGTAAATGGAAAAATATTTGAGGACCATACGGAAATTATCAAAAAGAGGTCAAATCTGATGATTTGCATCTGGACTGACAAAACAATACTACATTGGTATAATAAATATCTCGTGCAGGTGACGACAATGAAGTCAAGTCAAGTTCAGTCAGCTGTACAATGCTTCCACAGTTTTCAGTAGTTTGAACTTTCACATTGCATTATGAATCATGCGACTGAAATATAATCTGTTACTCACAAATTACCCGTTCCATTGATTCACCAGTTATCCGGATACTTATATATTAACGTATTAGGTTTACCATTGTTGATTCCGTGTCAACTGTTTCTCAATTGCTAGTTATGAACTGAAAAATATCCTGCCCTTCAGTGATTAACGGAAATACGGGAGCTCGCAGTGAACGTCTACTTTGCCAACATTCAACGATGTTCTATTACGTAGAAACCAACTTCATTGCTGGTAATAATCTGCTAACGGATCATTTCTATTTCAGTGTTCAGGTTAGCTTGGTGAGGGCCTCATTCATCTGTCGGACCATACGTACCACACCCGCTGTATCCGATGCATGGTTCACTTTCAGTGTTAGCATTAGCTTGGTGCGGATTTAGTTCATTGGATCGGTTAGATCATATCTACCCCACCCCCTGCATCAGATTAACAGTCAATTGTTTCGATTTTCCACCTGGTTCCACTTCAAATGTCATGCCTCATCAGCCGAATAATTGAAAGACGTTTAACCACTTGAGACAAGAGTGGAATTTCATCAATGACTCGCCGATGTTACAGTCATGATAGAAATAACGCACTGTTCACATTGCTACCGCCCTTTTACTATCGCAGTCCGGAAACCAGACGCGTGACTTGAGAATACCCTACAATGCGTGAATTTCGATCAGGTTACCTGGGTGACATGGCTGTTTGATCGCGTGAACCAAATCGTAGGTTCACATTTCACATGCAAAAAGTTTGATGGCAAGCCCACTAACAGATGGCTGCTCACATCCACGGGCTCGCAGCCGACACACTCCTTAGTTTATGATCACCCCGCCTTTGGTGTGAGGCCCCGACACGGTTATGGACCCCCTGCGCTCGTTTTAACATGGGCATTTTGTAAGCAGTGATCTCATCAACGTGGATGGTTTGACAGAATACCAACCAGCGACAAGTAAAAAGTCCTTAGCTATGTCTGACAGATTGATGTGTTACGGAATTAACGGCCTCAAACAGAATGTGTGGATGAGATCTGATCCTAATGAATACTGTTTCCACTGCGACGAATAATGCCTGACCGCAAATCTAATGGTAGAGTAGAACACTTTATCACTAAGAAACGGGTTACGTCCATTACATCTGATAATTCCCGAATAAATAATGCACTGTCAATTACAAGATAACAAGTCTAAAATAGCACATCAGGAACATAATCAAAAGTTCCATATGTTTGTTGTAACGCAGGACTTCCCTAGAAATCAGAAGACCAGAGTCGCTTTTGTGAAAAAAACTGTTTATGAACATCTCAGGATTGTAACAAATTTTTTTCTTGTTGTTTAGCAGAATTTTTAATTTATTTTACGGTTCTGATCCAGTGTGCTAATGGGAGCTGGAGTGGAATAACTGTTAGTGTGCCTTTTCACCTATTTCTGAACACCATGGCACCTTGTTCCACTGTAGACAAAATAGAATAGAGGGCATACCTCATAATAGACACTCGCCGTGATATCCCTGCTACCGTAATTCGTGTGCAAGTGGGTATGGAAAGGAAGAACGTGATACCCCTGAACTGCCACGTTTCCTACTCTTTTCACCTTCTTCCGAATGTCATGATGACAGTCAAAACCGTGCACACACAAACAAACACAGTAGTGGACGGTGAACCATCGAACCCATGGCTTGATGGTACCATACATTTACGTCGTTCCTAGTCCAGGAATTTCGTCACTAAGTTTGTCCCAACACATCATCCACCGCAGCATCGCGTTTGTGTTTCACTGCTGCAGTATCCACCGGGATACACTTCAAACGTCAGGTATCGAAAAACTGAGCATTGTGAAATGTTTCAAGGCACTAGACGAGACTTGACTGTTTTGTATCTGGTTCACGATTTCTGTGGCTCATCTGCCACTTCGATGCACAGGGAAAGCCCTCAGCGTCCGGTGTGCGTGCATTCATGTGTGTACAAATGGGTAACGACTTCAGAAACGTACACAGGTGTGGGGACATATATGTTTGGAGACTTCATGTGGCCAGGATGAAAAGCAGTCGCGGGGCCTACTCGATGAGGCATTGCCTTGGTTTCATTCTGTGTCCAGTCTTACAGGAGTCTGGGGTTGAAATTCTGTTTGAGGCCTGTGTGATATGAGGTATCGCCTCTGTGATATTCCGTTCCCACAGAGACCCTACAAGAGCTGCCGTATTATCCCGTGCTGGGTTGACTCATTGCAATGGTAGTAATGAGACGTGATTTTTAACTAACACCCAGAGAAACATGAAAGGCGGCAATGTTATGGAATTCAGTCCGCCCCACAATTCATACGGGATACCAACCTGAAGAAATGTGTTATTGACATCTGAGTCAACTGCTTTGTGATCTCCCCTGCTAATCAGTAACAGTTAATAAGTAGGTCATAAAAGCGGAACACTGCATTGCATTAACAGAGCCACAACAGAACAGAGAACTCACTTCATATTAGGTGCTATAACAGATTATTCCATTTCATAAAACGGAACATGATAGGCAATAAACTATCTTTCACTAATGTAAACCTTCCGAGTAAAGAATAGTTCGAGAAAACGTCTCACTATGTTCGTAGCAGCATTTAAAGTTCATGAAAAACGTTGGTGTCAAGTTTCTTTTCTGTCAAACCCGGGAGTGACAGTGATTTCTAATAAGGTTACCAAAGACTGTTATTAAAACAGGGTATACTTTCAACGACAGTTTTCTGGATATTTTCTAGAACGTAAACAATCAGATACTGTTGCATATTTTATCCACTATCCCTCTGTTCAATAATTAAAGTTTGATAAGCCTAAGTGATAGTTTATTGATTACGTGTTACCATTTGGTAATCTTATCACCCGCATCCCGTCAAAGTTGTTTTCGCTGAATGATCCCCTTTGAAATGAGATTTCGTGAGATGACTGTCAAGCGTGATATCTGGTCGAGATTGTATGCTAATTTCATCAATAGTTCTTTATTGTTAGGCAAACCTTGGTGTGCATCAGTTAACAGAATAAGGTTATTCCAAACCGCACACATAAAGACCAGTGGTGGACACACCAGAAGCATACGGTAATTCACGTTTCACTTCATTGTAGTACTTTGCTCCGCAGCGGTCAGTCGACCAACAACGGAACAACTGACAAACTGCCCGCCAAAAACACGAATGCCATACTACGGGTTACCAAGAGGTATCGTTTAATTTTCTTTAAACTATTACTGCAGTGGATATTCCTGTTATTCACCCACCACGCTTGCTGTTCCAATCCCCGAAGAAACCGTCAAGTGAGTATTTCGTCAAATACGACCCTCGCAGCCTCTACTTCTCAAGCACCCCCAGTCAGTGCATCCTGTCATACTGATAGACCATTACTGGAAGAGATCAGTCGTCTGCGCGTTGATTTGACAGCAGTGATTGCAGGGGTCGCGGAAGATACTCTCAAAGTACCCGCGTTCATGCCGCAGCTTTTGGGAAATGGTGACAACGGTGTGGTTTACCTGTTTTCCATATCGACAGTGGAAAAGCTGCGTGAAGAAGACGCGAGTATTTCTATTGCCGGTAATCACAATCAGTTGGTATGTCTAACACTTACATCCAAATCATTTCCCTAGAAATCCACTTTTGGGTCCATAAACGCGGATTCTGTGGGGAAGTTTGGAAGCAGCGTGATGTCCTGAATATCGTGTAACAATTTGGTAACTGACATAAATTATTCCGTTTCTCAAGGTAGGTTCGCTTTCAAGTAAACTGTAATCCATGAACTCATCGTTTGTGAGTCATAAGTCTTCCTACAACTGCCTTAGATGACATACGTGATAGGAACATCAGTTTCACAGGCCCAGAAGTTGTGAACACGGCTGTGCGACAGTGGCTACACGACACGGCCAAGAATCACAAGCGTAAGCCAGGTTTGACGGTAAGTTCATATTTCTAAACTTATTCTCTACCAACTTAGAAACCTGAAGATGAACACAATGACACAGGTCTAACAAACGGACTTGGACGACTAATTTGTACATTTCTGTAATATGTAATTGTAAAGATGACTAGAACACTTTTAACGGTTTGGTAATTTCTTCACCGGCGAAATGAGTTGGACGAAAATGGACTAGACTAAACGGGGAAGGTCATCATTTAGAATTAATTGCAAACCAAATTCTAATTATTATTCTATTAGGATACCAATTTAGCAATTGGTCGCTGTCGGGACTGGGGATAGGTCAACCTGTCAGGCGCCTGAACAGACGGAGGGCCAAGCGAAGAAATAAGATTAAATCCAATTCCACTAGTTGAAATGGAGTAGTCCAATTGGCTAAGGGGGTAGAAATTATCTTCTATCCCCTGCACGAGCTTCGTGCATCCCTCGTCGTAGTGACTGATTTTCAAAATGAGGACAATATAAGGGTCTCACATTCGACATTGGCCCTAAACTCGCTCATTTCCTGCAATGGTTGAGGGGCGGTCAAAATTAGGGTCATGACCATTTTTGTGCTGGCAAGGTCGATCTGATCTTAATCACGCGCACTAAACTAACCAATAATAAACGCAACAGAATACTATAGATAGAAGAAAACACCTACGATCGCTCAGCTGAGAAGTTTATTTTATACATAAAATTTGTAATGAAGAAGTATTTGGATCGTGAACATCCCTTGCAGCAAAATCGGTGTAAACCGCTTCGAAACCGATCGGTTTTCGGCCGGTTTTTGATCGGTTTTTACTAAAAACCCGGTCGATTTTCGGTCGGTTTGTTTAGTAGCCATTTTACACGGATCAACAGTGAATTGTTCTCCAGGGAAATTGACGACCGAGGTAATGAGCGATGCCTATTTGGCGTCTTATTTGAATGTATTAGTTGAATTCATCGAAATGCCCTGAAAAATTCGGTACAGATCGCCATATTTTATTCTCTCGAAATGGATACAATAAGTACAGTTATTGCAAAATCCTAAATTGGGAGATAAGGATGAGCATCGCAATACTTAATTTGGAAAAACGAAAGAAATTAACGGAGCATATCACGTATTTCAAACGATTGGCACAAACCGCTCGGAAGCCGTTCAAAAACCGTCCAGGAAACCGGTCAGGAACCGCTGGAAAATCAATCGGCGTAATAGTAAAAAACGCTCGAAAACCGGCCGAAAATCGGTCTTTTTCGGAACGATTTTTGGCCGGTTTCTGATCGATTTGTGCCAATCGTTTGAAATACGTGATATGCTCCGTTAATTTCTTTCACTTTTCCAAATTACGTATTGCAATGCTCATCCTTATCTCCCAATTTAGGATTTTGCAATATATTGCAATAAGCAGAGTTATAACTCTACTTATTGTATCCATTTCTAGAGAATAAAATATGGCGACCTGTACCGAAATTTTCAGGGCATTTCGATGAATTTAACTAATACATTTAAATAAAACGCCAACTAGGCATCGCCGAGTGCAACAAGGGATGTTGACAAGTGCGTCGACTTTACCGTCCACGTGAGTTCCGGTGCCTAATATCCCAGACAACTTCAGTATTCTACAAAAGACGAACTTATGCCCCCTTGTTTTGGGTGACAATAAGAGTATCTAAACAGACTCTTTTTATACGCCAATGAAAGTGGTCTTGAAATGGCCGCTTAAGGGACACGTTATTACTAACATATTACACAAATTTCTGCCCTTTATTGCTCCAAACTGTCCACAGCGATATGAAAAATAACATGGGAAGTGACGTGAACGCCATACCTGCGGGCGTTGCAACTGTCGTCGGCAAGGACTCACAATCAAAACGCCCCCTTCGCGAAAGTGACCCCTTGAAGGTCATTTGTGCAGCTGACTCGGGTCAGGCCAGTTCAGTTCAGTTCAGTTCAGTCTGCACAGGACAAGTAATGGCCACGGCCAATCGAGCGTCCAGAATTCTTTCGATGGTATGCACACCAGTTATGCACCCACCACTGCTGAGTGTATTTCGTCGAATCCCCGCTAAAAATGAGAGGGAAACGGAAAACCTCATCGCACATCAACTGCGAGGGACATTATGCATCGTGAGCGTTCACTGAGACAGCATGCAATGAGGGAAAAGGTCTGCTAAAACATACTCCAGAAGGACCACAGTGCTACCCGCCATCCATCTAGTTGATATTCTCAAGGCTCACTACAAGGAAAGATCTCGTACCACTTGCGATCAAGGGCACCTTTGAAGGATTGGACTGTCTGCAGATCTACCATTTCACCAGGCAGACCGTTCCAACTGTTCACAACCCTGTTGCTGAAGAAGTGCGATCTAGCCATCAACCTAGATCGGGCATTTATCAACTTCTTTTCGTGTCCCCTTGTTCTGGAGTCTACGGCCACTTGGAATAGACTATCTGGTCTAAGGCCAAAAAAGCCCTTTATTACCTTGAACGTTTCTATGAGATCTACTCGACTTCTCCTCCTTTCCATCGAGAAGAGATTCAGGTCACAGGGTCTCTGCTCGTAAGTCTTACCCCTCTGCCCTTCAACCATTCGCGTGGCGAGACGTTGGACTTTCTCGAGGCAGGCGGCGTCCTTTTTGTAGAAGGGTGACCAAGCCTGCACGCTACCTTCTAAGTGAGGTCGTACTATAGCCATGTAAATAGGTTCGAATACCTCCGGCCTCCAACAAGACAAAGCTGACCGCAGTCTAAAGAGCTCCCCACTAGCCTTATGCGAAGCCGCGTTGCACTGCTCCGACCATTTGAAGTCACTGTTCATGATGACCCCAAGGTCTTTAACCCTAGTGACTGCCTCTATGGTGAACAGCCCATGATCATGAGCGACAGTTTGACTCTCTGTTGGCTTTGACAACAAATGGCTTTTTTGAGCGTTCAGAGGTAAGTCCCATTTGTATGCTCAGTTCAGAACGGTACCTATTTCCCTGCCCAAGTCCGCCCTACCCTCAGATCCAACAATCTTTACATCATCCGCAAAAATAAAGCTGACGATTGAAGAGCGGATGCCAGGTCAATTATAAATAACACGAATAGGACCGGGCCTAGGACGGATCCCTGAGGTACACCACTGGTGACGTTCACCAAACTGGAGCACCTGTCCCCCACTTTGACGTAAAAGGTCCTGTGGGAGAGGAAGTCCTCCAGTCACCTATATACTGGCCCACCTATACCGAAAGTCTCCATCTTGCATGGCAAAAGACGATGATTAACGGAGTCGAACGCCTTGCTAAAGTCGAGGTAGCATACCTCAACTTCCTTACCCTCGTCCAACAGTCGAGCTACTTCATCTAAGAAGCACAGGAGATTGGTCAGACAAGATCTCTTTCTCAGGAATCCATGCTGCGCCCGGCTTAACATGGAGTGCTCTAGTAAGTGCTGGCAGATGTGGGCATGGATGATCTTCTCCGAGACTTTACATAGGATGCTAGTTAGACTTACCAGCCTGTTGTTCTGCACAGCCGACTTAGGCCCACTCTTATGTATTGCCACGACTGCCGCAACTTTCCAGTCCTGAGGCAGCTTACCCTGGTCCAACGTGGATCTATACAATCTGCATACCGATGGAGCTATGATATCCGCCAACGGCTTGATGATAGCTGAATGAATGCCATCCGGGCCCGCTGACTTGTGGCTGTTTAACTCCTGTAGGTACTTACGCACGCATTCATCTGAGAGATCTAGCTCGTTTAACTGAGGAGGATGCACCAGAGCCAGATCTACTCGTACCCCACTATCTATCCTATGTACACTACCAAAGTATTCCCCCAGACCAGGTTGCTTGGGTATGGTAGCGGCCGGGGCAAATCGAGCTTCTAGGATACTTCCGGTGGTATACACAGAGGCCAGAACCCACCACGGCTACTTCGGTAATTCCTTTCAGTTTTGTTAAGCGAATGGATTTGTCCCTTCATCTGGCTGAAAATAAGTCGAAGAAGCCCTCTTCTCACCATCCAGACAGAATGCAACCATAACTTCAGCGTTCCATCAGACTTGGTGCCCCAGATCGTAGGCAAGGACACAGTATGCTGAAAAGCCTGGAGTGAACCACAATTTCTCCCTACTCCTCAGTATTCTACTTCTATGAATAACTCGTTCCACTTAGCATCCAGCTTCCTTTTAAAATGCCCCGTACATAGCGCGCTAACTACTTCTTCCGTTGGTCTATTCCACAAACTGACTACTGTATCGCAAGAGTTCACTAGCACTTTTAGTCTAGAGGGTGATTTCCAGAATTTTATACTATTTCCTCTCGTTCTGTGATCAGTGGCCCGCTCAGATAAATCCCCTTCACTTAAGTTCGATAAACACTTCATGATTTTAATTGCTTCAGCAAGGTCTCCTCTGAGTTTTATTTTCCCAAGTGAGAAAAGTCCCATATCTTGCAGTTCACGTGGTTTCCCTCGTTGTCCATCCCTCACCGAGTGACTGGTCGCCGGACCTCTTCTAGGCAGACTGCATCCTTTTTCAAAACTGGTGTTCGGGGCCTGTAAGCAGTGTTCAATAAGGGGCCTGGCTGCTGCGTCGTATACAGTTAGCAGCACTTCCACCGATCTGCAAGAAAGTGCCAAGCGCAGCCGAAAGAGCTCCTCTGTCCCCTGGTGAGCAGCCCAGTTCCACTCTCCAGCACACTTGAAGTACGCAGTCATTTGGACATCCAAGTCCCTTGTTGACTGTGTCGCCCCAACTGTGGATGGTCCTATTTCTCCATGACCATCACTCCTACTGAAGATCTGGTCAACGGATGACCCTTGTTTTCGTTCAGGGGCATATCCCCCTTGTTTGCCCAGCTAACGAGGTCCATCAGGTCCTTTGCTAGTTCAGCGCGATCAGATCCCACAAATTTTCATCCTCTGATAAAATGAAACACGGTAGTCATAAGCCTTCTACCAAATCATTTATGTGGAGAAGGTTTGAAAGAAGGAATATGCACTTCAAAAACCAGTGCTGTGCTTTACAGAGCAATATAAGGGGCAATAGTTGTTCACATATGTGTTCCCTTACCAGTCCCTTTAAACACAGAATACATGTAAAGTCTACAGAGCTATACTTCTGGTTGTCTGACCGTGACCCTGCCTTGTGGATAGCCACAGCTAAAGCTAACTTCCAGCTCAAAGATAATGTCCCTTGGCTAAGCGTGGCACAATATGGACGGCAGACGTGTCCACTGACCGTGGCAGCCAGTGGTTGTATGATAGCCCCACTTGAGTATGTTCAGTCCTCTGCCTCCCGTTCCCCAGTCTGCAGGTTTGGAAGGATAGAAGCAACCAATCGGCCGAGGCATGGAGTCCCCCATCGCTTCTGTACACACCCGCGAAGTATACCCCTGAGGCGTCTGCTTTGCTCTGACCATCATTACGTATTTCACCATCTTCCCTCAAGACCGGAGGCCCCACTCCATTCCCAAGCGAAGCCTTTGACCAAACACATCTACAGCAAGTTTTAGGGTTTTGTGTATCTTCCCTGGCCAGGGTCAGTTCAAAAGTCCTCTTTCCCCCGTTGGATTTTTAATGCCGAGTTTCTACCCTCTTTGTAATGTAACCGGGCTCAGTTCAGTCTCGAAGTTCAGTTCAGTTCAGTTTCCAGTACTTTATGGCAGCCTGCTACATAGTCCGGTCTTTTGCACCATTGGGCCCTTTGATCTCTAGGTTCCTCGACTCTATGAAGTCTTTTCTTCGCAGGAAGGCCCAGGAATGTGGGACAAGATGTTTTGGATTAGACCTGCAGCAGAGCTTCATCCAGGCTTCGACTCTAGGATCAGGCTGCTAGTCTTGGACTCTGCTCGACCAGTTGCCTCTTGGGGATGAAAGATTGGAGACAGACAAAGAGGCGAGGGACAGGGGGGAGACAGAGAGGGTTCTGGTCACTGCTCTTACCAAGCATTCCCCCCAGGCTTTTTCCGGTCGATGATCAAATGTATCCACCGAAGCCGCTTCACTTAACTCTCCCAGTTAGTTTTTTTTCACTCTTTGGCAGACCTCACTGCGAAAGACTGGGTCCTATCCCCCATTCTAACTCGGTCTTTCGCGAGCTGGATCCCGTGCCCCTGCAGTCTGTCACCCTCCCGAAGTCTAAGAAGGACTCTCCAGATCCGGCTGATAAATCCATTCCCCTAACGTTTTTGAGCACTTCTATTAGGTCCCCTCTTAGTCTCCATCTTCCAACGAGAAAAGGTTCATTTCTGTCTAACCTTCGCTCGTAGCCCACACCTCAGCAACATCCAAGCCGTCTAGCCAATCCCTTCTGCACTTGCTTCAGGGTTTTCTTATCCCACGTTAAGGACGAACTCCAGGCCCGAAAGCAGCTTTCTTTTTGGGCTCTCACAGTGCCCCCCTAAATCAATTCCCAGACTTCAGGCCTCCTCGAGCTTACTGCGCGCTCCATTCGGTGAAGTGCACTCGGGGCCTTTTTCTCGGCACTTATTGCCCACCTGGTCTGAGGTCCGCTCTAATTACCATCCCAGGTCCTTAACCTCCATTGTTTGAGCAAGCGCCATCTGGTTGTCCGTTGGCCCCATACAGAGATTTGGCCGTTGTTATCTCGCCATCAGGGAGAAGGCGTTTCTCACGTTGATAGGGGACCTCCATGCCGCCGACCAAAAGCTTACTCTATTCAGATCTCACTGTACAGTACCGTCGGCAACCATTCCAAGCCACTCTGCATCATCCGCAAGTTTTTGGCACTTACCCTCCAATTCATCTTCTAGGTCACTAAAATACTGGCCGAACAGAAAAGGGCCCAGGACAGATCTCCGCTGCACACCTCCGTACGGTCCTCCTATATTGGAAATGACTCCCTCTATCCCCAGCTGAAACTGCCTTCCAGTTAGCCCAGTGACGAAACATTTCTCTATCAATGGGGCCAACCGGATATCTTTTTGGCTTACCCTCCAAGAACCTGCGGTTAATGGGGTCAAATGCTTTCTAGAAGTCCAAATAAAGGACTTCAAGTCTCTCCCACTTGACTAGCCTCCTGGTTACTTGATTTAAGCAGGGCTTTGGATTAGACAAACATGACTTCCAGCGAATGCAAGCTTGGTGGTAGGGCAACATAAATCGGTGGATTTCCGGGTGCTTGATTGTGTGGCCATCGAATGGACTTTCCATGGCCTTCATCAATACAGACATCAGGTTTATCGGTCGAAAATTCGCACCCGCCTTCCTAAAGTCCATTTTAGGGATTGGAGTAACCGTTGGCTTAAACCAGTCTCCTGGCACCTCGGATTCTCCCAGAGGACCTTTGAACAGAAACTGCAGCATTCTGGCTTATGGATCAGCTAGCGGTATGACTACTGCTGGATGGATTACATCAAGTCCCGCCGCCACGCACGATGTTAGGAGCCTCGGATCATAGCAGACTTCGTTCTTAAGACTTCGCTGTACACCACCTCTGGGATGTGTGTGTTTTGCCTGGTCGGTTTTCAGGCCTCCCCCTGATCCGGTCTAAATATTCTCTGAAAGAATCGCAGCAGGTCCTGCACCTTTTCTCGCTCCATGTACTCCTGCGTCCCGTTTTCATCCCCGACGCTCCTTACTGCTCTTCGTAAGGTGCCCGTTGATTGCACATAATTGTGGTACAATTTGAGATTCACCTTGAAGTTTTCAGCCATCCTGTTTTCGTAGCTTTGCCTGCATTTCAGCTGTACTCTCGCAGCCCTCCTTCTGGCCTCTCTGTATTGCGGGTAAACTCGGTGCCCATTTTTGCGAGCTCACCCTGGCCAGGTTTTTGCTTTCGCCCTATAGCTCCTCTTGCGCGAATGCTGCACCACGGAGGGATGTCGCTCCTCTTTGGTTTCTTCAGGGGGGGCTACTTCATTAGTGATTTTTGACTGTTCCTGAAGTGCAGTCACCGCGTCTCCAAACAGGCTTCCCCCTTGGCACAAGCGGCTCGACCTACAGTGCAAGTTCTCTCGGCTTTTATGTTTTTGTTCTGGGGAAGTTCATCGCCTCCCACACTCTGGTGATTCACTACTACTCTCGGGATACCATTGTCGCCTTTGCCAACCGGGTCATCTACGTCCAGTCTTTCAAGATCATTAGGAGCCCTTTTGGTCCCCAAGTCAAGGAGTGGCTGTGCCTTGCCACTTGTGTATCTTATTACCTGCCCAACTAGCTGAAGCTTAGTCCTCAGTCCAGTGGAGTCCCACAATTTATGGCCAAAAGTTCCCTGTGGGGCTGTTTCAGGTTCTCAGTCTATTTGAGGTGGGTTCGAATGAGCTGACATAGGCAATTTTCGCTTTCCGATTGACACTCATCAAGATAAGACAGCTGTCCTCCATTCTATTCCTAGTGAGACCCTGGATTTCGGTACCTACTGACCATGGAAATTTCAGGCCCCGTTGTCGTGATGGCTAGCTCTGTGGTTTACACTCTTCAAGAGGCAAGCTCCCCATCTTCGTAAATGTATTGTGATTTGACACGAGAACGGGAAACCCACCTCCCCATCGACGAGATGGGTTTTGTGTTGTTTTATATACACTCCATGGTCTTCAGCCGGATTCACCCATGTTTCGGTGAGTGTCACAAAGTCCGCACTCTCTGTTCCAGTCCCCAGTTCGGGCCTCTTTTTCCCTACGCTTGCTGAATTCCTCGTGTAGACTGCAGGTAGCCTTGGTCTTCCCCGACCTGTTTTTGTTCCTCCAGGGAGGGGCTTTCACTCCTCGGGAATCACGCCGGGGTGAATGACCGCTTTTTTGAGGAACAGCTTCGCCAACCTTATTGTTTTTATTCAATTTATTCTCTCTTGCCGACCTAGATACCTGCAGCTTGCTAGCCTGCAGAAGAAGGTGAGTCGTTGACTGCGTCGTCATATTCTCCATGTTTATTACTTTCTTTCGATCTGCCGTAGCCGCCTTTGCAGCCCTAACCGCAGATACTGTTTTGGTGGATCATGTAGATTCTTATTTGAGGAGACTTCACTAGCGCGGTGTTATATACTGTCCTCTGAACATCCCCAAGCGGTGTGTGCTTTTTATTCAAATTTTCATCCTCGGGTGCAACCGAGATGATCCCGCTTGTGCTATGCCTTATGTTGTCCGCCATGTTTATAAATCTGTCTCCATGTTATAGGTTGGAAAACATGACAATTTTGAGAAATATCTCGCGCAACCAAGTGTTACTTTGAACGGGTCCGCCACGGTAAGATTGCGTGTGCACTTTTCCTTGACTTGAAACGTGAAGTTTGATGCCATCGGACGATCAGGTCAATGGTTTCACTTTGTCCGTTTTCACCCCAAGGGAGAGTGAGGCCGTCCACAACGCGCTTCAGTTTTCTCCTGGCGGTCTTAATCTTCGCCGTCTTCACTACCCCTTCGGAACTTGTATTTATTTCTTCGACAAAGCCCAGAGGCCAGGTACCAAATTGCTTGTCGGATGCCATCACTCGCCCACCAACTTTAAGGGCTCCCTCTTTGATTAACCACCTTTGTGAGGCTTGTAGGGTCGGTAGATAACCACATAACCGTCGTTTCCAAAACGTTCTGACTGTTTTTAACCGTGTAAGTGGAGATCTCAGAGACTCACCGGCCCTCAAAATCTAATATTTAACGGAAAGCAAAAATATCTTTTGGGGCAAGAGCCAGATAAGTGAAGTCGTTGGAGAAGACAGGAACCACAGGGCAACAATTCAAGATTCTCTCTAACCCCGCCATCACGGGGTTCAAGGTCTCATTCTCTGGCCGTCGTTGTTCGATAAGAAACAGCAGCATTCTTCTAGCGGGCCTGCTTGAGGTTCTTATCGCTCCACCGCGGAGACAAGCCTGTGGGGATTTAAACTGCAACCGGATACCACAAGCCACCATTCCATCCCGAAGTTCGTTCCTACTTATGTTTTGGTTCAAGAGCAGCAATTTCCTTCTGGCATCCACGAGGTTTCATCCGTAGTCTGGGTGGATTTCAGAAGGCGCATCCCTTTCATTTCAGAAGCTTCACGGGGCTCGGTAAAAAGAGTCGCTTGCCATCGTCTGTCGACTTCTAAGAGTCCCGCTCGGGACTTCACACTATCAATGATGGTTGAGTGGTCCAGGGCTTTCGCTTACCAACTTGGAGGTCCGAGGTTCGAATCTCCCATCACTGGTAACTTTGGAGGTAGACGCTAATCCACTCCCTCCCGGATCGTTACCAGGCCTGGCCCTTTGGGGCCTTGTATGGTTCTTCGTCACTCCAGGCCTCAGGGTTCGGTTGCCGGTTATCCTGAGTAGTGCAGTGGGCTCTCGTGGCTACGGGGCGATTGCCCCTTCCACCGAACTCGTGAGCGAGCATTTATTAAAAAATTATGATACTCTCGTATCTTTCTCCCATCTTCTCGCATCTAACACACAAAACCCGAAATAGGCATGTTCCTTACTCCTAAAGGGCCACCATCATGCGGTCACCCTGCGCGTTGGTACTGAAGCCACATACTGCTTACCCATAGCAGCTGTACGTCTTCATTGCACACAAAGTCGAATAGTACCCTTCGCGCTCACCCTTTATCTCGATGCTCAAAATTGCTTCCGGATAACGCCCGTCACTCGGCATTCTCCGGCCTGTCCCTCCACAGCGTATGTGTTGAGTCATCAGGTCTAGCACGGGTTGTTGTGCGGGTGGTGAAGTGGTGTATTTCGAGCCAAAGCCTAGTTGAAAGTTTCCCAATCAACAACCTGCTCTTAGCAATTTATCGCGGAGTTCGGGATTTGGGGTTTTCAAACTGCTCTTTGGGATTAATGTTCCTTCGTTGTGTGATCCCGGCTCTCCAGGATTCTGAATCTCTTGGATGAACGCCCCGGGCCTTTTATCTTGAAAATATCATATTCCGCAGAGCGCAAATAGCCTGCAGTTATCAAGCCCAGACGTACCTTACTGAAAGCGTTGAGACTATTTGTGACCAGCAAGTGTTCTTTAAACCTGATCAACCAAACCCAGGACGAAGACCTATTCAAGGAAAGTAGTAGTAGGGAAGTAGTCTGCTCGGGTGCAACTACTGTCATTACGGTGCCCTTCACTTCCATTTCCGATGCAAGGGTTGTTCTCAATCCGTAAAAGTGCCAGCCGTGTTTGGGAGGGCACAGAATCTTGGGTCCGCCTGTCCACGTGTCCAGAAGTCGGATATTCATCACACCTCTGGAACTTAAGTCTGTAGGGTTTCTCGCAGACTCAGCAAGCTTCCGCTGACTTGCAACCTTTTTATTACGCAAAGCTTTGAGCTTGTTGGATATGGACACGCTGGACTGGCTGCTGATGCTGCTGATTTAGCACCGCACCATCGTCGAGTCTGTCCAAAACCTTGCTGGCCGACCATTTGACTTGAAGCACCTTTTCATCGCTTGAACCGCTTAAAAACCTGAACCGCTGCACTGGGTTTGACAGGCGGGCCAGAGACCGATTTAAGAGGAGTAAAGCGGGCCCTGGAAAACGAGCTGTCGAGAGTTCACCACCCAGACATCACTGTTCGTACACCACAGTCCGGCGAACAATTTCAGACGCTTCAGAAAAGGCATGTAACGCTTCCTTTTGCTTTGCACGATTGGAAGGGGAGTAACGAGGGATCCAAATATCCCCTAATTTCTTCACACTGTCCTCAAACTCACCCCGGCCTAGTTCGTCTCTTGTGTCAAGGGACTGGTCTCAGTCAACTTTCTGCAAACAAAGACCCTGCAATGGAGCTTTTCAAAGCAGGACCCATGGGGAAATTAAACTGAGCAGATCAAAAGGGAGAGGCAATTTGATAGCATGCCATGGCGCGTAATTGGATAATCGGGAAAGTTCAAATCGGCTGGGAATTCATCTGGTTCCGCCTCCCATTGTGTTTCCGGAGTGCTCTCTTTTGGAGGTGGTTATCCTCCAAGCTCGAACTTCTGCTTTTTCGTCATCCAAAGTGGCATCCAACACCCCCGGGAGAGTTTAATATCCATCTCGTGGGAACGCTCCATCACAAATCCTCAGTGCTTTTTAGTTCTTCTCTGGTATCTTTACTTGCAAAGCCTTTTTCCTTACATCTGCCGGCTTCGCAACTCTACTCAGCCTGAACCAGTGCAAAACCTCATTTAGTGGGGTTTTCCGGTCTGGTCCGTGTAGCAAACAATCATTCACTGATCTTCCCTAGAACCTCGCCAAGCAGTCGGAGACGTGGAGCCTTCCGGTCTTCCCAGGGCTAAAACTGGATAATGTGACAAGTACATTATTCTTACCCTGGCCCTAAAGCTGGTGGCCACCTTTTCTATGTAGCCAATGGCTTTACTGCTTATCACCACCTACGAGCTCCATTTTCAAAGCTTTCCATCACGACCGAACCTATTTTTCGATGACGACAACCTGCGAAGGAAATAGTTCTTGTCCTTCATGAAGCTATCGGAGAGACACTTGAAGGAGATTTGTCAGGCCCTCGTTCTTCTTTGTACTACTTCCAGTGCAAGATAATTATTGCGAGACGGCAACAAGGGGTTATCTTCAGCTCGTGAAGCTCATGGTCTTAGAGGCAAAGAAAAAGCTGCTTCACGTCATCCCTTTCCGCGGGCACAATTTACTGAGCCGTGCTGCCCCATAGGTCCGCTTAGTATCTAGCCCAATATTTTGCTTGCCGCATACGGTGCGGGGAGATTTTTACTCTCTAGTCCATCATCGAGAGTGCTTCTGGCTAGCCATGGCCAGGAATGCCCACTTTATGATACTCCCAATGTACAATCACTACCTACTGAAGACGAGGAAGAGGCCCGACCAATGATCCGGCATCCGAGTTACCGGCTGATAGGCTTCATTCGTTCTGGATAGCCATTTGGCGCCTCAAAGCAACGTCTAGCCCAAATCGATGCGGAACCTAAGTATAGAACACGACTGCTCTGAAAATTCTACCGTACTATTGGCGAGTAAAAACAAGTACAAACACTATCATACCTATGACGGCGAGTCTCGGTCACTATCCAGCCAAAAATGGAGTCGTAAATAGGACTAAATTCCGTAAAAATGAGACAGCTGGCCAAAAAGAGTAAACAGTAAGTACCTGTCCTGAAGTTCATACAAATAAAACGAGTTCTCCACTCTTATTCATGCCCGAAGAACAAGCTACTGAGCGTGGCAGCCAGAGACCAGCGTAAATGATCTGAAAGTCTACGATCAGTCGATCCAAGCGAGAAAGTGAAACCAAGCCGTAATAAAACAGAACTGTTTTGAGCCAGTGTGACTCAATATAGTACCATCTGCCCTCAAAGTAATCTCAGTAAGAACGCACGACCATAAAAAGAGTAAATAAGTGCACCAAGAGCAGATTAATCGTCAACCACAAAACAGTGTCAGCACGAATAATAATAAAGGAAGCAGTCTGAAATTGGTCAGAAAGTATAGTAAGGTAAGCAGAAGAGCGCCTTTTCGATCAATTTGGATGTTACCGCCGGTACTCTGTGTGTGTTGCTGAGGCATATGAAAACACACTCCAGCTTTCTAATCCGCCTCCCGACGTTCGGTAATTGTGAACTCAGAGAACCTTTGGTAATCTGTCATTCGGTGTCCTTTGTGGCTGGCCTTTCATTCCGGCGAAGCAGCAGCTTCATGCGAGGTGATGTGCGTACTAGTTCAAGGTTGACTTTTAAGTCAATCCCTCCCAGTAATTTGTCTTTGAATTATGCTTGGCCTGGCTAGTTTAGTTTTCACGTACGATTTGGCCAAATCCACTGCAAGCTATTCTCACCTGCCTGTCCAGGCAACCGGTCAGGTCCCACTAAGTCGCCCCATCATGGTCCCGGCTCACATATTCTTCCTTTTCAGCCCGACAGCCTCCTAGTTCGGATGGCAGACGAAGAACTGTTGCCTCTAATGCAGGTTAGCGTGGAGATTGGGCCAGTAGCCTAAGCAGTTCAGGAGTACAAAACAAATTCGCCTTTCTTACTTGGAGTCGGATATAGCTCAGAAGTCGCCCTTGGTTAGCTGGGCCCCATATGTGACACAATCTTTCTATTTTCGGGCCGCTTCTGGCGGTCGAATAAACGTACCCTCCAGAATCTTCTCTCCTTCCGTGCAGGTTTGCTCGGGGCGGAGCACGGAGCAGCCACCGATAGCATCCGTAACGGCCATTGACGCGTAGTAGCCGACTAAATATGGGGAATGTTTCGCTGAACTCGATTAGTTCTTTGGTGGCAGCTACTTCTTCTCCTTCCTCACTCTGGTTCTAACTGCTTGGATTTCCTGTCTCTTAACTGACCTTTCGGACATTTGGTTCCGGTTGTTCAGCTACTTTTAGTTCTATCCTATTCATACGATAAGCCTGGGAACCTGCACAGCCAAGTAAATTATGCAAAGCTCCGGCATGTTGTTGTTCCATATTCAGGTACAACAATAATTACAGTGAACGTTCCGTTGCTCAGTGGATCCGGCATGTCGAATTTCGTTATTTATGGGTTTCGAAGTGGCGTCAATCCGTTGCTCATTGCTAGTAAAGGCTAACGCTTCGAGCTTTCATGCAGTTTTTGGCTTCTGCAACCAGGAGCTTTCCCAATTCCCCGGCCAATTCGGATCAGTTGGTCCTCGGTTACTGTTTGTTGGACAATATCGATGGCTTTAAATTAGACCAGCTCTGGAATCTCTCCATGCCTGTGCTTTGTGACCGGGAACTCGTTTCCTTTTGAACGCGTTTTTCTGTTGTTTCGAGACACTGGCTTACTTGTCCCTGATTTTCTGCCGCTGCCGGTGGAATAATTTAGTAAGGGTAACTTCGATTGTGGGTCAGCGCCTGAAGTGGCCGTTGGTCCACCTGTCGGTAGGTCTCTTGCCGTTGTTGGTGACAGTGATTTGTCATATTCTTTGGGAGAGTCATAACCGGAATGCGAAGTTTTCAGTTGGAGGTGGAAGAAGCTGACCCTTTTTGTAGGGTAGCTGAGGCCAAACGAAGACGACTGAGGCCTTTAGACGACAAGATGGCAAGATTATCATTAGGCAGCCATCAGGTGGAAAAAGAAATAGTGGTGCTGTCCACACTCAGTGTTTCGTCTTAGGTACAAATACTTCTAAGGCTGATGGAAGCCGTTGTGACGAGGTGTTACCTTGAAAAAAACTGACTCTTTCATGGGTGTGAATGGGCTAGGTTGGGATTGCCTGAATGTGAACTTTTTAAGTTTGATGGTTCGCCCAACAGTAAGTCCCGTTCTTATGTCAATCTGGCAGTCAGGTCGAGAGCTGAGTGAGGGATAATGGTCAGCTTTTGGACCATTGATTTCATTTTCGCGAACAGAAGCCGGAAAAGGCTGTTCGGGGTTGTTTACTTTATCCAGTTATTGAATGTTATCTGCCAGCTTCAGGCCTGTTAAGAGGATGTTCTGGCCAGCAGCATCATATCTTACGCTGCTTGCTAGATGACATAACCAAACCGAGGTTGACCGCTCAAGATCCGGGCGCCCTGTTGTCGTATGATAACAAGTTGACCAGTTGGGCAGATGCATAAGAGCAGCCAGGATATTTGAGTGACCTTTATTCGGTTCACACTGCAGGGGCAGTTTTGAGTAAGTTGTTCAGCTGCACCGCAGCTGATTGTGTAAACTGAGCCTTCGAGATCTACCAAACCGGAAATGAACCGACGTTTTGCTATCTGTGTCAGTTTGTTAGTACCAAGGCACGTTTGCAGGGTATGAGATATAGTTACCTTCTCCGGGATTGAAAGTATGCGTTAAACGCTTAAAAGAACGTTTCGAACTACGAAGTCTCTGCGGTATCCTAGAATGACACCAGTTGCTTTAGGCGGTGTGGCAGACATAGTCTGAAGGGCTGTCAATGGTTTCAAACATCGTTGTCCAAAGACGGCTTCGAGCTTGTGTCTTAACTCAAAGCCCGTTTTATTTTCTTGCATACGAGGCCACTTGCCGATGGATGTCATTCGAGGAGTCTCCGCGGAGAAGGGGATTGCTATAGCGGGCACATCGTTTGTTACAGGAGATGAAAAACCCTCCGATCCTCAAAGCATCTTGTCAATTATTTACCACTGGCCTCGTTGTAAGTTTGGGGGTAGTACCGGTCACTATCAGAGGTCCAAACGGGTCCTCAAGCACCAGAGCACTACTTGACACAGGCAAGGGTACCATTCTCGTGCTTTGCGGTTTAGCTGGGCCCTTAGGTCTCGTAGGAGAGACGGCTAAACATAACTTGAACGCTCCCACCGGGAATACTGTACTTCTTTGTGACAGGGTAGTGTTTAACCTCAAGTCTCTGGACGGTAATGGGGTGATCAGAGTGACCGGAGCTTATACGGTCCCATCATTTCCGGACTTATATACCACTGCACCAATTCACAAAACTTTGTCAAACTGGGATCATTTTTCAGGAGTAGAGTGTGGAGCTATTTCGGACCCAGTAATAAGCGTGATATCTGGTCTGGAGTTTCCTTCTGCAAACCTTCTTTTAGAACATCGAAGAGGTTACAAGGGAAGCCCTCATGCTGACCACACTCCTTTAAATTGGCTGGTGAGAGATCCGCCGGACGAAAGCCGTTCTGGCAAATTTAGGGCTTGTGCTGCCCACCGTCTGCAAGTTCTTGAGAATATCTGCCGAAGGTTCTGTGACAGAGGATTTGATGACTTTGTGCTGCTGGGAGCGTTGCTGTTTGTGGAGGAGAAAAATCTATCAAAATTCTGGAGGCGCCGTTGCGGCTGGAGGAAGGAAGCCGTAGTCTTGCTCTGCCTTGGAATGACATTAATCTCGTGTTGCCTTGTAGGCGGTCTGTCGCATCTCATCGTCTGGGGTTGTTGTGAGATAGGTTTCTCAGGGCCCCCGACCTTATAGTTAAATACACAGCTGTAATTTAAAGTTACATTGGGAGAGGATTTTCGGTACAAGTGCTAGAGGATCCCAGAGCAGATGGACAAGTTAAGTGGCACCTGTCACTCCGCTGAATAATAAGAAGCCGAAAGAGTTTATGTTGTCTTGACTGTGCTGCGGCATTCCAAGAGGAGTCCATGGAAGCGCACTTACTGCAGGGCCCCAAAGCAGTTCCCATGCGGGTGCACTTGTGCCTTTTCGTCAGAAAACCTTAGCCATGTGTGCCCATAGTGAAGACATTACTACTTTTGAAGGTGCCCGAAGAAGACCTAGGCGACTTTCGGCTTCTATGGTGGCCGCTGGTGACACTGATGTGCAGTAGAAATTTTAAATAACAGTACTCCTCTTGGGGGAAGTTTTGTCATCGTTTTACGCGAGTTTTGCTCTGTAAGGGGCAGCCATGCCACGTGGGCTCCAGTTAGCATCATCGATATTGCAAGTCGTTTAAAGGAATCTCTACTTTGGCGATTGTTTAACTTCTGATAACAATGTTGCAGGAGCTTATGTTTGGTGGACTGATTACGTGGCCTATCAGGTATTGATTAGTTACATTAATAGTTTATCTTGGATAACGCCGGAGCTTGTTTCAAAACAAGATCAAAAGGTGCAGTATAAAAGTTGCATCAGTGATTCAGGAGGACCGTACAATTATGTGAATGTGATTGTATGCAAGAGAAAGCACTTAGGTCAGTTTTGTGGTAGAGCCCCGCAAACGTTCGGCCGTTTTACCGGCCGAAGTTCGGGTGTATTCAATTTGCCAAAGTGCGGAGTACATTGTGAATAGTAAAGATACACACAAATCCTACAGAGGAAAGACTGTCCTGCCGGACGACCAGACTGGATGGGCGAATACATGGTTACCGTGAAAAAGACATTTCGGAAGGACAAGTAATCAAGCAATAGCGCTTTCCAGTGCTTGAGAGTGACTGAAATGTAAAATAAAACGATGAAAAGAAGTGGTATTGTTCATAAAGAACAAAAAAATCAGTTGAGGATTACAGTAGTAAAGTTCAGTGATCGAGTATCGGTTGAGCTAGTTATATAAAAAACGAACAACACACTGGACTGTGGTTGCCAAAGTGATGGTGAGAAAAGTGGCCGCTTAGAAACATGTAAACTTTGAGTAGATTTTTAGCCTTCAGAAGGACAGGATATAATGCATCAACATGAAACTGAGAGCTGGCGAAAGATCGATGTGTGGTACGTAGCCACGACGGTGGCAGAAACGTAGCTTGCAAGGGAGATGGTCAATCCAACGACTGATAAGTATTAACATAATTATGCTCCTTAGAAAATTACCGCACGTGGCGGTTTAGGAGTATCAAGAACCGAAACTGTCTGAGACGATCAATTGGAATAGAGCACTGGATAGGAAGTACACAAAACAGCCGATGAACAGATTTGCTGAGCTCGACAGCTGGATGTGGACGGAGGGTGTGATAAACCAAATAGACTACACACATGGATTGTGGGTGGCAAAGCTATGATGAAAAAGTGGCCGAATAGAACGAAGTAGACGTTTGTTGGACTGTTTGCTCTCGGGAGAACAGAATATAATGCATCATCATGAAAATGGGAACTGGCGATAAATCGATGTGTGGTGCGTAACTACAACAGTAGCTAGGATGCAGCTGGCAAAAATGATAAAGTGACGCGTAGGAGACTACCAGTTTATGTTTATTACAGGAGGTGGACCATGTGATGGCGACAGAAGAGAACTGTGCGGCACAAGTGCTCATCAGATGTGCGTATGTGGGGCACGACGCCTTTCAAAGTGAGGATATTGCAATGCAACAGCTCTAAGTGGGTGAACAGCGGAACTAACGGAAAAGGTGGACAATCACAGAATCATCGATTATGGGGAATCTCTAGAAATATATCTCGCGGTAACAAACACTGTTAAAAGATTGTGGCCCGGAAGTGAATGGCACCACTAAATGCGTCAGTTTTCGAGTATATCGGTGAAAGCAGCAAATGATGGTGAGTTGTATCCTGGGGAATGGTTAAGTTTACGAACGGGACTAGTGAACAGTTTAGCCTGAAACGGCGGGGAAGTGGACCGTGAACAACGAGCCAAAAATGTTGATTAGTTCATAAGTATGCGATAGTTATGCACCAAGGAAAATAGACTTTGCCGGGGGCAAGACGCGGTAAGTTATGATGGCGAATTCGGAAGCGTGCAAGATGGACAGTCCATGTAAGCTGGAGGAGACAGCAGCATATTTGCAGCATTTCGAGTAAATGAATACTGTTCTTTTTTTCTTTATTTTTGTAACCCACAACCTGTGCTAGTGGGTGGGGCTGACCGTACACTAGACGTCCAACCTAAATACCACTTCCGGAGACAGGAGATGCGATCCACCAGTCCATTTGCGCCCGCACGTCGTTGCAGACGTCCTGCACGCCCGATGTGCACCGGCCAAAGTGGCGGATATGACCGCACCCCGCACCGGCAGGACTTGCACAGGAGATGTTGGTCGGGATCACATAGCCGTAGGGATGGAATGCTTTAGGAGGTTTCGGAGGATCCTGGAGGAAAGGACAATGAATGAGCGACGGAGTGATGGGCGGGTATCGGATTTGCAGCCGGAAGTGTGGGACAGATATTTCGCTGGTATTATCTCCGGATCATTCCAAGACATCAAAGGGGAGATGCGCGCCGGTTGGTGCCTCGAAACATAAGAACAGAGAGACGCAGTCTGGAATGTCCCCGGCTGAGGATCAACGGTCATTGGTGAAAAGAGAAATCCAATAATTTATACACAGACTACGTTGAAGAGAATGAGGGCTATGAGCCTTTGGGAGTGAATGCGAATACAAAAACAACGACCAATACCAGTAATGGTTTAAAGGTGAATGGTGGTCGCGGAACTGGATTTAGTGTTGGGACGTCAGGGCAATATAAAGGAGGGGAATGGGTCAGTTCGGACCAAGTAAAGCAAATTAAGTATGATGGAGATAAATAAGAGACGTTAGGGAGCGTGAACTGAAGAGAATCTAACAATAGCGGTGTCAGTGATGTAAGTCATTCTAAGGGATAGTAATATGCTGGCGATGGAGGAAGCATATGGGGTAGGTGATGTCGGCGTTTCAAAGAACGTTACGTGGGTCACGCTTCCTTTACCTATTCGAAAATATTTGTCACCCTCGTAAGCTTGTTCCAACGGGATGCACGTATAGGTTAGCTGTAGTACTTTGGCGACATCTACATGTTTTGTAAGGACGGTTTTGAATCGGTCTAGTATCTGGCAGGCCCGAATGTCTTCCGGCAGTCTGTTCCAATTAAGGAGTATGGAACCTTATTAGTATGATTTCGGTTACGAAGAGGGTAAGGTGCGTCTTGAGCGAAAAATAGAACCGTGATGGACGTATGCACTGTAGATAATGACTGAGTCTCCTTCGTCGTAGCCGCGAGGGTTCAAGTTTTGCAGCGCACATTCCGATCTGTAATTCGAGGGAGATGTTGAGCCGAGTAAGTGCTTCGTGAAGGATCGCTGAACTCTTTTGTTCGCGAATCTATCAGATTTGCGCATGAGAGTAAACCGGAGGGCATTGCTCAAGCTGCGGTCTGGCGTGGGATTTAAAGATCAGATGCTGGCTGTCGCACCTAAATGTTCTGTAGATAAAGGCTGTCGTTCTCTTAGTCTCATCCACCTGGTAGGTGGCTTGTTCTTGAAAGATGAAAGTGCAGGAATTATGTAGGCCGAGATCTCGTACAAGCTGAGTGGTAGGAATGTACGAGCCGTTTGAGGCGAGAGATTCAGGAGAAATGTGACTTTTATACGTGAGAATGACACTCTTGATAGCAGAAAAACGCATATGTCACGAGCGTTTAGGTCGCCAGCTTTTTCGTTGAGGGTATAAGTCAAGATATGAAGTTCAAAGGGGTAGACAATTTTGATATCATCGGCGGATAGGAATGTGGCGCCGTGGCGTTTGCTTTGAGTACGTCGTTAATTTAGAGAAGAAATAAAAGTAAGTCTAATACACTGCCTTGTTTAACATCGCTTGTGACTGGCTGGGGTGGTGAGAGGTAGCCATCAATGTCTACTGCCTGCGATCTCATGCTGAGATAAAACGACAACCAAGAAGATAGTGGGTCTGTTGTGCCGTAAGATTTAACCTCGGTCAGCAGCCGAGCATGAGGCAGGCGATCAAATGCTTTCGTCATATCAAAGAAGATAACGATGAATGCCTTGCCGAAGTCAGCCGACGTTATGATTAGATTGAGGAAATCAAGTTGGCAGGTCAGACACGGCCTAGACTTCAAGAAGCTGCGCTGGCTGCTGTTTATTAGGCCACGGGTGAGGATAAAGTGGGCAATCTTGTCTTTAGCTACTCGTTCCATTACCCTAGATATAAAAAGGAGTGTGGTTTACTGGGCGGTAATTATCAGGGTCGTGTGAGGCATTCTTATGAAAGGGAATGATAACGGAAGTTCTCGTCTGGGATGGAAAAATGCTTTGTGACACGGAGGGGTTAAGCAAGCTCAGCAAAAGCATGACAATGTCCTGGCCGCCAAGACGAAACAGAGCTGGGGGAATACCATTGGGTCTGGGGTGTGCCAGGGGCCGGGTGGTATTTAACGGATTTCTGACTTCGTTGGCCGAGATCACTACGGTTGATAAGGTATCGGCGGTGAAGGAGGTGAGATCCTGGGCTCGACTATTGTGGTTTGTTATTAAGGTAGAAGCGAAGAAATTTTTGAATGCCTCAGTGAATAACTGGGGCGAACTAATGTAGATGCTCCCTGATAGGAGCAGATTTGGTATTTTGGTTGTAGAGCGGGGGTTCGAGTTTCACTAAGACCGGAGGGGCGGGCCATCTTAGTCGGTTGGTTGGGAGCGCATGGTTCTTGCTTCACCAGCTTGTTCTCCTTTTCGCTTAGTAGCTGGCGTGAGAGATGGCTGAGACGGAGCAAGATAGGGAGGTCGTTGGTCTTTTCGCAGACCATTTGCAGCTTCTAGAATTTACGTTGCATTTTTCGTTGCCGATGGGCCTTTCTCACACTTAGTTTGACTACCTCGGGAGAGACGACGTTCAGGGAGCAGAATAAATTAGAATACGTCAGATCCGACGCCAGCTGGGGATCAGATGTTAGGAAGAATCCATCCCAGGTCTGATTGAGCAAGATAGAGGGTAGAATGTCCCAATTTGCATTTCGTAAAGATTTCTGATTTTGAAGTCATTCGTGTTGATGTGGTCGAACGGAGAATAAGCATGTTATGACCTTATGATCACAACCAGGAAAGTGGCTAAATACGTTCGCCTTTATATCCCAGGGGCCTTAAGCAAAGATGAGGCCAAGAATATTGTTCCTTCTTGTTGGCGATGTTTCATGTTGCGTCCATCCGCCTGCACGGATACATGGGATAAAATTGCATAATTTCGGGGGGAAAATCAGGGTTATCTAGCAAATGTCAGGGAGGTTGAAGTCCTCCGCTATGATTTTAGCAGCGTGCGGGATTTCAGCTACGTGGCAGAAAGCATCAGTGATTGTGTGTACATCGCCCAGGTTATAGCCCGGCGGACAGTAAGCACAACTAATGACGAGCCGCCCCTGAAGCAGTGGTGTAAAGACCCAAACGGAATCTTGGATCTCATCGAGGACGGGGAGTTAGAGGAAGTGTGTTCCATGACTGTTCTTACTACAGACAAGAAAAACACCGCCACGTCTGCCAGATCTGTCCATGGCAAATATATCATAACCGGGTATGGAGGTGTGTCGGAGGAGAGTTTTATCAATAGGCCAAGTTTCAGTCACGCGGATCACTTTTGGGTGAGATTGCAGTGCAGAAGAGTGGACGGATGTACGTTTGTTCACAAAAAAGCGAGCATTGAAAGGTGCAACTATGAAACTATCATTATTATGGCCATGAAGTAAATTGAATGTGTGAACCCCTAAGTTAGCTGCCGGGTTCGAAGAAATTGTAGCCACTGGTGACTGCAGGATGGTGTGGGGAGAGATATGGTATGGGAGGAGACGGGACCTTCAGAAGAAACGGAAAAACCGGTAAAGTTGGGTGGGGTGGCATTGGGTTCGAGAGCTCACGAGTATTTGGAAACGTGGGGCGGGACGCATGATGCGACCGGGTGAACCGTGAGCAGTCAACCGGAACTGCATTTGGATAAGGTACTGGCATAATGATCGCAATAGTCTTGCCGAGACTCCCTCTTTCGTTGTTGGATGGAATGCTGTTATGTTTCACTCTATCTGGAGGCGAACGACTAATTGAGGCCGGGGAGCGAGGCCCGGGTCCATGAAGTGAGATGACTGATTTCGCCGATGAAGTTACTCTATTTATTCTTGAGCTGGTTACGGTTAGCGGTGGGAATACATTTAGTCTCGCGCCTTTCTGAGATATGCAAGGAGTGGCCAGTTCTGCCATCGACGGTTGGGAAATTACCGATTTTACTTCAGGTATTGGGCTGTTTCCCCGAGCCGGTTTTAGATTTCGGACTCTCGTGACGGTCGGCGTTCTTTTTTTAAACTATATGCTGCGGAAGTAATTTGTGAGTTCGACAAGACACTGCTTGAGCTAGTCAAGGGAATCCTGTCATTTGGATTTTTGTATGATAATTCGTTACTAGCCTGGGAGTCAGGGAGACTTTTTCCAGTTTTATGGACGTCAGGAAGCACAGTAAGTTAGACAGTTTCATTGAGACTGTTCTGCAAGTTTTGACACTTGGGACGCGGCTCAGGTGGAGTAGAGACTGGCGAACCATCTAGGTCAACAGCTAATTCACGACTAACTACAGGAAAGGCCTTCGTTTGATGGCCGACGCTAGGTAAATTGACCACCCGAGGGGAACTACTGGCCAAATGTTCACCAGGGTTATGGTTTTTGGCATGGCTTTCGTGAACCTCTCTTTGTAGACGTTTTTTATTGGAAGGCAGCCTTGTCCTCCTGAATTCTCTATTATCTACGATAAAAGGCTGTGGGCTGATAAATTCCCTGGCAGCCACCTCGGCACTAAACTGAAAAAGGAGCACACAAGTATTTTGGTCTGAAGTTTCAAGGATTCTGACAGAGCAGCGGGGTTGATAATGCAGGTTGCAAGCATTTAAGAATAACTTCGCAGCAGTTGAGAGAGAAAACATATCCGTAATGCCTCTTGTATCAAAATCGATGAAAAACCACTCCGAAGACGAGCGCTTTTCCGTCGGTTTGTTTATTAGCCATTTTACACGAATCAACGACGAATTTGTACGAAGAAAATTAACGACCGAATTAATGTGCAATGCTTGGCTGGTGTTTTACTTTAATATACTGCTTCAGTTCATCAAAATGTCCCAAAAACCATGATATAGGTTTTTCTATATCTGCCTCGTTGAAATGGGTAAAATATGGACAATTAATTAGAAAATCATAAATGAATAGATAGAAGTGAGCATTGTGGCACGTAATTTGCGTACGTGAAGGAAATTAACGAAGAGTATCACGTATTCCAAGCGGCTGGCACAAACCGCTGGATAACCTTCAGAAGCCGTCCGGGAAACCGGTCTGGAACCACTCAGAATCTGCTCGAAAACCCATTTGCCTAGCAGTGAAAACTGTTAGAAGTCCGGACAAAACCCGGCCGAAACCCTTTTGATTTCGGAGCGGTTTTTGGCAGGTTGTTGAGCGGTTTGTGCCATTCATTCAAAATACGTGATTTGCTTCGCTATTGTCTTTCACTAACCCAAAACACATATCACGATGCTTATTTCTGCTTCCTCTTTTATGGTTTTTAAATAAATGTCCTTGTTTTACCCAACCGGGGGAACAAAACAGGGCAATCTACACCAAGGTTTTCAGGACCTTTTGATAAGATAAAGCGAAGCAATATAATAAAACGCCAACCAAGCAGTGTACATGACTTTGGTCCTAAATTTCCTCCGTATAAATCTGATTTTCATCGCTATAAAATGACTACTAAACAAACCAACCAAGAACCCATCGAAAATCTATGTAACTAACGGGCTATGTGCCACAAGGGTTGCGTACTATTGCACTGTTGGTTTTTTTTGATGCGTCCGAATATTTCAGAAACAACGGTTTCAATGAACTTCATAGTCGACACTAAGTTGGCCTGAGTTTGGCATACACATAAGTCGAGCAGGGACGCTAATGGACTTAACTGACCAATGGTTTGGTCAAAAGCGTCAAGCTCAGATGAAAAGCCATTCATGATTTTGCTTATTTCGGCGATTGCTTTGGTAACATCTCCAAGTATATCTACGAGGCATACTGAGCAACAATTGGTCTTGCTTAGGAGGTGAGGTATCTTACAACGGCGAGTGTTGGCCGTGACCTTGAGCCAGTGGGTAGCAATGGAACATATAGCTAAGCTGTTGAAGTGATTTGTAGTTAATCAGACGCAATTATGCAGGAAGTAAAGTGGAGCCAGTAGGGTGACAACTGGCAGATAATGGGCAACTTAACCAACTATGATAAACTCAACGGTACCAAAAAGTTGGGAGAACAAAGTGACCAATTAAACTTGATAAACCGGATGAAAAGGGACTATTTAGAAAGTGTTTCAAACAACGGAATAATTTCGTTCAAAACCGTGAATCTCTAGAAAGATCTATTGTACCGATTTGCGATAATAACTGACGCCCCCAAGCGGATGTGATGCAGCTAGTGTTGCTATTGGATCAGCATATCAGATGGAATAGTAATACATACTAGTCATAGCCAACCACTTGATCTTAAAGCTATAAGGAAAGGAAGGTTGAGGCAACGCGATTCTGCGTCAAGATAACCTTCACCTCAAGCTAAGCAAGCTTATAGTCTAGGCTAACTAAGTGGATGAGCTACGAGTGAGAAGTTGGGAGTACTTTTCCGGTTGGAGAAAAAAACAGCGTTATCGAATCTACTGATGTGGGTCCGTTAAAGACCGTGAGGACTTTAGGTTCCAGTTGAAATTCTCATCTGGACTCCTTCATTTACCACGTCCATATCAAGGGTCGGCCAGCAACAAGAAGAGCTTTGTTGGCACAGATGGCCATGGTCTCCGTACTTTTGGGCTGGAAAGGCCCGATAATCTTAACAAAGAGTCTTTCCTTTCATGATTTGTGCTGCAAAATGGCTGGTTGGGATAAAACACGGCTTGAATAACTCAACGGAGTGGGAGGAATTGAGGGGAATTGTGGTAGGGAGCTAATATGAAAGTACCAAGAAGGTGGGCAAGTGATGTTTTGAATGCAGATGCGGAAACTGGATTACAATTATTTTTGATGCTTTCGAAGTGAGTAACGGAGCACTACTCCATTTAAGGTTTGTATTCTACACGCCAGAATTAAAAATATGTGCCTGTTCTTGCCAAGTCAAGTGCGGCACCTTGAAAGGTTGTCTCTATACCAAGGTTGGAACTAACTGCAGCTGCAGCTGCCGTGCGAACAGCAGAGGCGATTAAAGAGGAAGTGGATCTGGGGCTGCATACCGTTTATCACTGAACCTACCCTATCGTAGTTCGTTACCACATTGGGAGCGACGATGGGCTCTTCAATACCCCTGTTGGAAAAAGTGTCCAGGGTACTTGCGTGCTGACTTCCTGAGCAATGGGGGCACGTGTCAGGAAAGAAACTCCGGCACTCTCGGCCTCCTTAGAGATGTGACCGGAGGACAAGTACAGTCAACTATGCTATTATGGTTCAAAGATTTGCTGTCTCCGAGTCTTAAGATGAGCTTTTGGAGATGAAGGTACGAGTTGTGGCTAGTTGGATAAGCCGTAGCTCACTATAGTCACACTTTGAACAGTTTGTCCTTGACTGCGTTATTTTGGCAGCACTGTGTGGATAAGGCTTTAAAAGCCATATATTTTTATCATGATCATAGGACGAGATGATGTTTTGTGGCAAGTTTGTCGTTTTACGATTCGAGAGACGAGTGATAGTTTCAAGGCAATTGTGAGGTTGGTACGAACGGGGTGTTTTCGGTAATGAACTTGACTCAAGAAAAAACTTGGCTAGTCCAGGGAATGTCTTGAGAGCAGCTCTTTACAGAAGTTGAGTCTTATTCTAACTGGCAGACCGCTGTGCTTTGGAGGGCCATCAGTTTGGGCCAGCCTGTTGGAGGAGAATGAACATCCCGCAATTCTGCCAGAGGTGAGCGCAGTTACTGAGCTGATTGTTAAACTTTCTCAAACGGTAGGCCACTTCGGCTGTTCTCAAGCCCTAGCGGATATTTGTCGGCGATTTCCGATCGTAGTGGGAAGGAAGACTGTTCGAAGTACCCTAAGAAAATGCCTGCAGTGTGGCCAAGTAACAACGCTTCCGTGCACACAACTAGTGGCAGCTCTACAGACTGGACGTATAATGAGTGTCGGTCATATCTTTGCGCATGTGGGAGTAGACTATTAGGGACCGTCTTCGTTAAACGTGGCCTGACCGAAGAGAAGCGATATGGCTGTCAATTCACCTATATAGAAGTGACAGCGTTGCATGCCCAAATTCCGCAGTCTTTTCTACGGATCCGTTCCCACAGAGGCTAATGAGCTTCACGGCCAGAAGAGGTCAACGACGTTTTTCTTTCGGCGATAACTGAAGCAATTTTAAGGGGCTTGGTCAGAGATTCGAAGGTTCATTCAAGAACAATCGTAAGACAGAAAACGTCACGTTCTATCAGATCTTGGTTTCTAAGGGAATTTGGTCCGCAAGAAGCTAGTCACTTGAGTGGGGTTTTGGAACGATTCATATAGTTTGTGCGGGGAGTGCTATGTTTATCAGCCATTGGTCGCCGCGCGACTGACGGGAGTCTAGTGACATTTTTGGTGGAAGTAGAAGGAATCCCCAACGACTGCCCCTCCCCGAGTCAACGATAGGCTGTTGCAAAGACCTTGAAGTATTGACTCGAGGCAAGTTTCTGATACCTCTCGGTAACTGGACTACATTTAGTGGTCCAATTTTTGCCCATATCTTTGCCAGACACTGAATAAAGGTGCAGATGTTAGCCAATTCCTTTTGGAAAGTTTGGAAGGTTGAGTACGTAACTGTAGCGTAAGAATTGCAGAAGTGGCTGATGAAAAATGGCGGCTTAAAACCGGCGTATTTGGTTCGCCTAAATGGCAGCAGTTGTCATGGGGACCCGTGAACTTCAAGACTTGTTAGCAAGGTGTGGTCCGGGAGGAATGGAATCGTGGGAGAGGCCCTGGTTTGCCAGTTCCAACTGTTGTGGATTTGCTTACGCAAAAGCTATTTGTTAGAGTGTCAGTGGTAAGTTCAGTTGTGTGTGCTAAATCTTGTCTGCTTGTGAACCTTTGTCATGGTGAGTTCTTGTTTCTATATTAACAATAATAATAATAGAAATAATATTCATAGTGAAAATAACGGCTTATTTTGGATGATTCCTAAGCACGCTGTCAAGCATGATCAAAGGGCACAATCGAAGGCGGCATCCAATTTTCAAGGGGATTATACAAAAATGTGCTCGAGATAAAGTGTTTGAAAAAGTTTTCAAGTCACCCTTTATGGCGGCACATGGCAAACTCAAGCTCAGGTTCGGGTGATCGATCCGGAGGAACCCAGGTGGAACTGGATAATAATACCAAAAGTGCAAAAACACCTGACTAAAGGAAGACTGCTCTGCAGGTGAAGTACACATGTTTTTACACTGTTTGTCTGATTGAATTCCACCCATGCAACTTGGTTGATTTAGTCAGGTTTAGCATAAAGGCGGCGTCTACTCCCTCCTAGCTTTGAGTACGTTTTTCGAGCCTTCAGTTAACATCGTTGTATCGGTGTGTTCATTCAGCTGGATTTGACACGGCTCACTTCAAGTTACGATGAAGGAGGTCCGTCAATCTATAAGGCTCCAACAATGCATACAGGCAAAGTTGGTTTGGTCTCCGACGAAAACAGTTTGGTCGATTGTTCCGCTGTCCTTCGTTGGGGCCCATCCGTACGGTAAATTCGACCGCGTCTCAGGGCATTTGTGGTGCCTTGTGACCTCTCGTCCAGTTAACCTCTCTCAGTACGCCCCTCATTTACAGTCCTTGTCTTGGTCGTTTACTGGGAGGTTTGATTACTCACCTGTTGGTGCCGCCCAAAACCGGGCTAACACGATCTATGGAAATGAAAACTAAAAATATCCGATCAGGTCCCACTAGTGTTTGTTGTAGCTTAGAATAGAACGATGAAAACAGCTGGCTGAATCTGCCAATTTTACCCTATTTCTTGGCTTCAAACACTTCACATTTCCGTCGATGATGGTATGCTTGGGCGCTGAACTTGTGGATGAGTTTCATTTCAATATGGAATGTGCCGACATCACCTTATTATCGTGATCCAACCACTACCGTCCTACTTTGCCCAGCTGCTAGGTTGCTTTTTATCGATAGTTCATGCCCATATTTCACATTTACGCAGTTGTCATTCCGGTCTGACAGCTGTTTGTGGTTGAAATTTTGAAGGCAGTTTGACTGTTGTTTCAAGCGAAAAACTGAAAAGAACTGATGACGCCGGTTGACCGTAGCTTTGATTGCTCATTCGTCTGAACGGCTAACCAAACCCTATTCATGAGTCAGGTGGAAGACGTCGTACAAAATAAAATGCGAAGGAGATTCCTGGAAAGCCCGCCACGGCAGCCAACGCATCTTAATGGTCCGGAAAAAGCCCACTGATCTTGGTTAGCTTTATTTGAAGCGTCTGCATTTCCTTCATCTTTCCGCTTCGTTTGAACTTCCCCTTTTCCTGTCTCCTTACTAAGTGGTCAGAAATCTCGGCTCTTACTCCTCCGTTAAATTAGGTTTTGATCCACTTTTGAAATCAACGTGGAAAGCAAGCACAGCCACGTGCGATTCGGAGAGTCCTGATCCATTGTTCTTTAACATTTAGAGGCGGCTCCATTTATTATGACAGTTCTTTTCTTTAGTGGACCTTACCTATTGAATTTCAAACTTTCGCGTTCCAGAGTAACATAAATCTGTAGTACCTTGAGCCTGAAGTCCAGCATTCCGGGCAGTCGCACAAAACAGAGGCTGCTACAGCAGACCTATATTTTAAGGATCATGTACACTGGATAACAAACTGGCTGAGAATTTTGCGAGATGACACATCAAGAGTCTGGCGGACGGGGTGTTTTGGATCGTAACTAAAGCCGCGTTGAATAACTGATGGTGTGTGGCTCATTTTAAAGACCGTTTTGGATGCGGTGGCCACATAATGACCCGTTTCCTTCTGCGAGTTCGCCCGTAACGTTTGGTTTTGCCTTGGTAATCAGGTGGGCTGGGCCACCATGGAGTTGGTTTATTTCTCAACTGAGAAGCAGAGACGGTTGGCGCTATCTATTAGTTGAGGAATCACGGAAAGCAACGTCCAATGTTACTGCCTCTGACTTTCGAGTTTATAATTCATGTCTTCTCGGAGTCAACAAAGTAGCTGTTTAAGAACATAGGGAACTCCATCTGTTTTTCGGTAGCGTCATCTCTTAGGAAGTATCAGAACACAACTCAGAGCGAAACAGTTAGGCATGATAAAGTTCAGATGGAACTTTTTAATAGTTAGAATTGAACTTACATATTTTTTATGTATTTGCCTTTCTATTACATCCTCGGAATTTCACCAGTAAAGGTCGAACATGCATTTTATTGTTGGCTTTGGTGTTGGCAATTCTAGTGTAAATATTCAATTGTGTACATTATTAATGATGTGACCTTGAAGGTTGGCTATACATTCTGGTATAACTCTCCTGAGGACAATGGCCGTTTATGGCATGATGTTAGGTGAGTTGATTGGCCTCTAGTTGCTTGCCCTGTTTTAGTGGCTCTTTGAGTTATAACGCATTTGCCGATGGGTTTATTCACCGACATATCGTCAATTACTTTACAACGCCCAAGATGTTTCTCGGCCACCTTTGAGCTAGCATCAGTAAATTAATGCGAAGTAGTCTTTCCGAAGCTTCAGCAAAGTAGCATAAGTAAGTGGAACCCTAGAACCGTCGGTTCAGTCCACCTAGCTGAAAGTGCGATTATCCCGCGCCTCGATACCACGGTGTTCGAAAAAATTAAAAAAAGTGAAAAACATTCAACCTGCTTTGCGGATGTCACTGTGGTTTATCTTAAAAAATCGAGAGTTCGGGCACGCAAGTGGTCGTCCTCAGCTCACCCGCTGGTACGTGGTCAATTTTTTGAATATGAATAAAGGTTATATTTGATTTTTCGGGTACTGCTGTTCACGTCACTGGCAAGCTCGGCTACTCCCAAGCTTCTGGGGGACTTGCATGCGAAACTTCGTACGCCCAAGGTCGGGTTATTTTCCGCATACTTTCCTCATGCCGTTGAAGGTAGGAGCACATACCATCTCTATCGGGTTGTTTGGCCCTGGACTTAGGGCGAACAGAGGACCTGCATTTTTGTTGTAGCCGCATTTTTGAAAGAATGGTAGCGTGGATATGAAGCCCGACCTCATACAACGGCAGTAAAATCAATCAATTTAACTGGGCTTAGGGTATGAAATTTTGTGGGTGGCCTGCAGATGGTTAACAAGGAGCATGAAAAACAACAGTGTATTTTTTCTCCGTCAGATTTCTCCGAGTGATGTCATCAGCCCGTACTAGCAAGATGGTTCTGGTTTTAGGCGGAAGTGGGTTGGTCCACGGCATTTGCAGCAACGCGCCGCCAACCCACTGTAGTACATCGAGAGAATGCACATAAAGCTTGATTCAAGGTGGAGTGCTGCGGTTCAGCTGGGGGCTGACCAACAGCTTTCGTAGACCTGCTTGTTCCGATGGGGTTAGTTGCAATAAATCTGCGGCAGTAAGCTTGGTACATGGACTGTCGGCCGGCATAAGGGCTGTGTTGGTAATAACTTCAGAGGCTATCTCGACGGACCTTTGTTACCACGTAACAGAAAGTGGTGGCCAGAGAGGTAATTTAGCTGAAGTAGAAATGTGCCACAACTTGGATAACCCACCATGATATCAAATAGATTGAATGGGCTGAAACCCTCACAGAACTAATGAGGATCAAGAACTCCAAGACCTAATGGAATGTGGCGTAGTATTTCGTGTGCGCAAAATCACGTGCCGTATAAGTGTTTATTATAACAGGGAGACTATGGCCCTACGAAACAGAAAGATTTCACCATTAGTATCACACACGCATACGGGTGTTTGGTTAACTAAAAGTGAGGGCCTTATGGAAATGCTGTTGGTTCCATCCTCATGGTTATTTCTGTCAGGTTCAAGTTCTGGATGATTCCCGGAATGCGCAGCAGATGGTCACGACGTCTTCTTTTCCTGCATAGGTGTGCTCCACGTCTCCCCCGTCACTGCTGTCGCCATGATTTACTGTGGGATCCATGACGAAAGACGCAATTAATAATAATAATAGCAATAACAATACCAATGATAATATCATCTACCATAATCTTACGAGAGACAGCGTAAGGTTTAAGCGAATCAGATAGGGCTCATCAATTAGATGGTGGCTCGATGAAGGCATGGGGCAAAAATGAATTATGCAAAAAAAGGCCATTGAGTAAAAACAAGGCCTGATAAGAATAGAATGAAGTGACTGGCAGTTTGTCCACAATATCCAGTAAACTCATATGAGACGAACCACACAACTGTGCTCCTTAGATTTGGTTCAGAGCAGCTTCCAGGCAGGAGGTTGTAGGTCTTTAGACTGGATCTCTATGACTCCACACCTGACTACCGGGTTGCCCTAGATGAGCTGAGGATAGCGTTTGGAATTGCATGATGTGGGCTTCTACAGCCACTTGTCTTGGAAAGCCCATAAGCAAGGCAGAGAAAAAGATCACAAATAATCACTTGCGGTCGTATTTAAAATGCAGTGAAAAGGATGTAGCAGAATAAGTAAATCTTGCAGGATGCCACAAACCAAGTGAGTCATCAATAGGCAAAAGATAAAAAGCAAACTCAATCAAGGCCGAAGTGGTTTGCATGGAAAAGATAAAAAAGGTAAGTGAGATTAAAAAGTGACTTATGGAAAGTGGAAGAATAATAGCATTTGGTGCCAAGTTAGTTAGAAAGCAGGGAGTCTAAAAACCAACTGAAGCTGACTGAAGATACGGAAGTGCGCTGACAGCACATAACTAAGTCTAGGCACGGCAACGTCTTGCACAAGTAGCTGCATGAAACATCCGGCCATCCACAAATAAAGATGTCCGTCTATCACGGATGATATTAACAAGGTAACCGATTTACATTGCATGGACACAGCTCCGTCTACTGTTGCCTCCGCCACGCCGTGCGCTTGCTGTGATCATATCCAAGTGGATGTTGCGGGTCTGTACCCACGTCACACAAATATACTCCTTTACCGAAACCCGACTATAGATCTAGTGGTGGACCGTAGCTATTCCCCTCTTCATCTTCGTAGCTGAACCTGCAGCTGGAAATCTGACTAAATGATGGAGAGCTGAACAAAGTCTCCCACCACTACTAACACCGATCACGCGCAGCAATTTGAGCTCGGTTTGTTTTCTAGCACCCTTGCTCCATGCGGAAAGCATTTGCACACCCGTGTTCCACCCGGAGTCGAAAGGTTTAGTCAAATAACTCCCATACCAACTTAAGGTGGCCCTTGCAGCATACCACAGCCCCGGTTGGCAAGAAATTCTGTTGCTAACACTTCTCGGTATCAAAACCTGCTCAGAGCAGATATATTTATTGTTCCGGAGCGAGACATTTGGCTATGATATTATGAATTATTGGGGACGTTTTTTGGTCCACGACCCACCATACACACAAACTTCCATCGCTTGTCCACCCGAGGTGCATGATTTCACTGTTTCCCAGACTCGAAACCTGGTCCTTAAGATTTGTTCGTGTCGACGCAGTAAGCAAACCGGTAAACAGCCTTACAAAGGTCTATTCGGCCTGAGAGTCCGTCCAGATAAAACCCTGAAGGTCACTTGATTCGGAGAGCACGTCGGTAAAGTCGATAGCATAGGAGTCCCCTAGGTTGGCCCTGGTGTGTCGCCCGCAAAACATGAAGTATGACTTGAAATCTGCATCTCCTGCTGGGGGCGATTACTCATCAGACAGGGGTCTTCTTCTAGCTTTGCCAGCCATAATTGCGAGAGTCCCAAATTTCACGTTCAGGATGGCAAACCACTAACACTGCGGTATCTTTGAATGAGATTGTTATCCCACAGTGACGATAACAGAACGTTCGCTCCGCTACTTCCTAGAATGGTGATACGGTCTCAGATTAGTTTTGGCAGAGCAAATCTTTGTTCCCGCCGGCAAATCGGGTCCCCGGCTGACTTTCATGTCAGAAGGTAGTTTGTTCAGCTGGCTCTTGCTACTTGCTGATACACCACCTTGACAGTTGCCCTGTGTAGTGACCAATTTTGGGGTCGTCTTTTTGATGCAAAAAACATAATTTACTAGTTATCGCTCTATACTTTCCACATCCATTCCTTGTCGCCAATCCTGCCCGTCTGACCTGCCATCATTTTCCAATAAGGTGGCTAGTAGGGTGCACCAAAGTGAAAGATTGGAAAAGTTTGCTAGAACTTCCGAAAATCATCTGACAGAGTGATTGACCACTTCTTGCTGGACAAACTAAAAGTAGTTGGGAAAACTCTGCTTTTCTTGAGGTGGATAGAGGGTTACCTCAGTGGCAGAGCTTTCTTCGTGCCGATCGAGGACACCAGGTCCATGCTGGCCAAACAGGCTGTAAAGCTCCGCAGGACTCTTTGCTAGGAATGCTGTGGTTCCTCTGATACGGTAATGAACTTGTAACCCCACTCAACAACCCAGGGTTTCTACATGCCGACGAAGTCAAGCCAGCAGAACTTGGGTGATGTCCCTCCAAATTAAAACCTGAGGATCTCAACTGTTTTGCTTGTTCAGGTTCTCGACCAAATATTTCCCCAGTTACACTATTTATCACTGTTCCATCTGATTAGCTGAGGTGATGGCAATGGTAAATGCGGTTTGATGGGTTCAGTACCACGAGGTGGTAACTTTTAGAACACCTTGGATTTCATATTGTTTTGGAAGGGTTTGGTGGTTTAACTGAGATTATTCCACTGTACTGAGCGTGCTTTTGTTTCAACGGCGTCTGCCTATAATAATATTATTAATGAAAATAATAACTGGTTTTTTTTGGATGAGCCCAAGGCGTGCTACTGTGCGTGATCGAATGATCCAGGAGAAAGTAAACAGGAGTTTTCAAGATAGTGGAACTTATGTACACCGAGGGTTGAAGGCCAAAAAGATAATAAAGCCCTGCAAAGTTAAAGGTCAAGGTCAAATGGTCAGTTCTGCCTATGGCTGCGAAAATGAGCCGGCATGGTGGCGTAGTTTTATAAATATTACCGAGAGTGAACACAATCACCGGAAATTCAAGCAAAATCAAGGTATTTTTGCTCAGCTTTCCCCAAAGGCGAATTTACCAAAGGAGATTCGAAGAGCAGATGCTTACTGCAGTGTATAACAAGTGCATAGATAGGAAGCTGGAAGATGTGCAGCAGTGGATCTTCAGAGATAAACGGCAACGATTTAATCGACCATGTGGTAGTAGAACGTTGACCGCAGGGTGCCAACGGAGGCAATAACGAGAAAAAGGTATCACAAATCGGGACGACAGCCGGTACCATTTCAAGTGCGGCGATGGGGAAAAAGCAAATGGAGAGCAGGTAAACATCGGGCAGAATATTTACAATAAGGCGCGTCAATTACGAATTAAGAACAAAGGGAATGAGTGATGGTTGTGAACCAACGCGAAGCGCGATCGCAGAGGCGGATGGCGTGCAGAGGTGGAAATAGAGTGGAGAGCAGATAGCTATCTGGGTGACCGTTATAAATGATGGAAAATACGACAACGCTGAAGAAAACTCCGGAACCAGTGATTTCGGCAAGAAAACAGGATGGAAGCGTAAAACTCGGAAAAACAAAAACAGTCTGCGGATATAGCAGTTGAAGTCAGGGGTCTTATGTCAGTGAACCCAGTTATATAGCGAACGAGCAAAGGGTCCAGAGTCATTGAGGGACAACCGAGTGCTGTTGATGGCAAGGCCAGAGGATCACAGGTGATGGGACGCGAACTGTTTGCGTAAGTTATGTGGTCGAGCGATGACAATGTGAAAATGGAAGGTAAATCAAAACTGGGTGCGGGAAGTTGCGGCGATTGCAAAGATGCATAGTTCACCGAGAAGATGATGGAATGGATGAATGGTAACCGTTTGTTTTTGCTGAACATCGCAATGGGTGTCTCCTGTCAAAATGACGTACTCGGGAAGGTTAAGGTGAAGCAGCAGAGAGTATGGATGCTAGTCACTTACTGAATTGCATATATGTCATATCAAGTTAAATGAGTGAAGCAAATCGAACGAGTGGCACATCTTTCGGGAGAGAGGGAATGACAAAGTAATGAGAGGAAGCCAGACGGAGGACAGGTAAGCATTCAACGGACGGATGATGATTTATCAGTATGAAGGTGATAACTGGGTAATGAACCAATCCCGGATGAGTTGAGGGTGATTTCATGGACGAATAGAATGAAGTCGTGGTGATATTGCGGATGGAAGTTAAGTATACAACGTTTTGACAATTTTGGAAGGTACCATCGGATATGACACCGGCAGAGCTGCGGGATAAATATATCTGACAGGCACAAGTGTGAAGGGTTCAAGCGGCGCAACGAGGTCAGGGTAAAGGTCGACCGGCACGGTAAAAACCAGCATTTGGAATGACGGAGAGAGCAAATAGTCGCTAATCACAGACAAGACTTCTGGAGAACTGCGAAATACATTTTTACGGGAATCACCTTTCACCAGTTTTGGCGAGGCAGCAAACAGTGACGGTAAAAGTGCCGGAGAATGAATATTAGTTGTGAGTCCCGAATTTGTAGGTAAATAGGTTTACGGAGGGGACGGGAGAGCAATCAAACATGAAACATAGAGAACGTTGGCGGTCAGGTGCTTGCCACAATCGATGGTTATTTTATAGGCGTGCAACGGACTCCTAGCAATCGTTGAGATACGCGTAACACAATCCAAAAACAGCCCAGTGTCCAAATGCGATTTTCAATACGGTTCTTTATAGAACAACCAAAACCGTACAAACCTCAATGGTAACCGCTCCGTGAATCAGAGTCGGACAAAGGCAAGCAAATTCGGGATTTCTTGAGGTTCGGGCGGTCAAGTTAAGGAAATGTCTCCGGGGAATGTGGATCGAGGATTACAGAACAAACCTACTGCATGCTACGGTCAGTGGTCACTTGAGGTCAATTACTGATACGTGGTCCAGAGGAAGAGCAAATGAAGCGCAAAACGTAATTGGAAAAAATTACTTTGTGGTGAGGGTAGGGGGTCAGAGCGATCTTGAAATGGAGCCTAGAGTTTGGCTGCTCTGTCTATTACAAGGCGATCATGGTGTGCTAAGGAGAAGATAGGGTTGGTGGTTGTGGATGGAAGATACACGCCATTTAGAAAATGACTGGGGTGTTAAATTTGTCGGGCTTGAATAGGTAGGTTGCAATCCCAATATTGGGAGCGGGCTTGATGGAAGAACAGTCATTTGAGATAACAGAGCAAGTGACATGTCTGCGGCAGCAGTACGAACGTGACGATGAGGTTCCATAATCCACAAGCAGTGCTAGTGGGTGGGACTGACAGTGCCCTGGACACCTGGCCTAAAAACCGTTTTTGGTGATAGGAGGTGCAATCCGCCAACCTGGTTGCACCCGCACATCAATGCAGACGGCCCGCAAGTCCTATGTGCTTCGGCCAAAGCAGTGGATCTTACCGCGTCCAGCTCCGTTGGGACTACCATGGGTTGTAGCAGTGCGTACAACAGAGTAGTCAAAGATCCGGCAGCTAGGTTGCGGGAGTTCCAAAAATCAAAGCCAATCAAGGAGCGATCGAGTGAGGTGTGAAAATCACATCGTGCCAACGGTCCAATTTTCCTATCCAGCGGGAGAATGTGCCAGGTGGGTGCTCATGGGATGGGACAGACAGAAAGTCCCTTGGCCGGTAAATTCTGAAGTAAAAGTGGAAAGGGCTGCAGTCTGGTTGGAGCGAGGTGTAACAACAGTGCCGTGGAAGAACCTCGCTGGAAGACTAAATGGGCAGGAGCAGAACTGGGCTATTAAACTGATAAGGGCTAGGTCTTAGGATAGAGCGAAAAACCTAAAAAACGTTTGCTAGGATCTAGTATCGGACTAACATGTCCTCGCATGAATTATTGTTGGGACAAAGATCAGAAACGAGCAAATTCAAGTGTGAACAGATGTGCGAAAATTGCTTAGGGATGACATGGATCAGACTGCAGGGACGAGTGACAGTTATAAGCCAAATCGGTACGGAAAAGGATTAGAGCCAAATGACGACAGGTAGCAGGTGGTGTGTTTATGGAGAGAGCTTGCATATTGAGGAAATGGTGGGGTTTAAGATTTTTAAGGGCGGTAGAGGTTCCTCGGAAGGAAAACGCATATGGAATGAGATTTTAAAGATTAGCTAGAAATCAAGTCCTACTTCAAAATTACGAATCTCGGACATGTCAGCGTCAGTTAACATCAGAGCTTTGTCAATGGTGAGGCAATGTGCTACTGATGTCTTGAAGTGGGTGGTGGAAACACATCTCTCACCAGTGCCAACAGTTTTACGTTCATTTACGCGGCTACTGAGACATGTTTTGCTACTTTTTTGGGTGTTCTCACCATATAACAAGTGGTGGATTCGTGTCTCCCATCTACTTACGGAGAACTAGTGCAGAAATATATTGTGTGTGGGGTAAGCAAGAGGTGTGCTCACCGGGGGTGTTCAAGGACCGCCGACTTACCTGTCCTTTGTAAAGTCGAAACCAACGGGCAGAGTGGGTCCGCACTCACCAAAAAAGCAGCTGGCTTACAAACTGCGGACAAAAGAAACGGAACAACGTTCACCAAGAAAAACCCGAACCACGAGACCAAAACGTCAGTACTAGATATCTCGAGGTCGTTTTCAGAAGTAGTAGGTACTTTTAAGAGGATAAGCTTCGCAAAGAGGAAGTGATGTGTAGCATTTTGTTCTGCGGTGGTCGCCTCCGCATCCTCGAAGAGGGCAGGAGTGTGCCAGTAGACAGAACAGAAGCTCAAGAGAACTGAAAGGCTCAAAAAGAATGATAAGGGGGAAATAACCACAAACTGTCTACCAATCGCGGCATTCCTGGTCTCCAGGTATGGAAAAGCCAAGCGAGAGACATAAAAAGGAGGATCTCATCCACGGGGAGGGTCCCAAGCTGCAGAATCCTGACCGTGAATGAGGAAGAAACTTTATATAATAATCAAAAGCCGAAGGAGACAGATGGGAGGAGAGCGTATGATATCCTGAGAAAGACCAATGTTTCGTAGCCTACCGTTTTATCAGTGGTGCGTAGAACTGGGCCGCCGAAGTCTCCGCTCGACAAAAGGTGCGCCCATAATGCAGGGCCATTGCTGGTCGAGGTTGCCGATACGTTCACCCTGCATGGACCACTGGCAAGGGCAGCAGTAGTAGCCAAGCCCCCAAAGGTGGATGTGAAGTTACGCCAGGTAAGTAAAGAATAAGGCGAAAGCTCTGGCACAACGTGGAAACTTAGCTCAACTCACGGTGGTACTTTTGATGGGCCCGCATAGACAGCAGAATCTCCTGCTTGTCTACTTGGCTACTTCGATGGCAGCTATAACTAAGCCGCTCGAGTCCTTGGTGTTGTGTCTGGTTAGGGTCTCGCGCACTACGCGGACAACCGATCAATATTCCTCTCAGGAATGGACATACTGCCAATTTGCCTCGATCTTTAACCATGCTTTAGCGCCAGCAGTATTGACCTATCGATTTTTCTGTGTACTGATTGGTCTTCCTCTGCTGCGCGTGGCGGCACAAGTAGTTTAATTCTTTATGCCAACTCACTTGCTTGTTTGCCGCTTAGTCGCCGGCTACGGCCGGGTTTTGTGTTTACAACCGCATAAATAAATTCAAAGCCACCATTACGTGTTCTGCTACCGGTTGTGGACACAACACTTGGGAATAATTATATTAGGGGAAAAGGTTAAAGGGTGATAATAAGCAGCCCTATCTGCAGATAGAAATGCAAATGTCGATTGTAAAACATCCTCCAAAAACACCACGATTCCGTGTTTTTGTGACATTACTCTCTCACATACACTATTCGCTTGTTTCCGTACACTTTTCGTTTCCTTGGACTGACCGCAGCGACTGCGGAAACCAAGGACCTCGACTCCAAGCTAAACGTCCCCGGCCAACCAGGTACTCTTCGTAGCGTACCGTCGACTGTTTCTAGCCTGTTCGATTCACTTGATTTTGTTTCTTACTGGTTGCCCTTCGCAAAGAACTTGCGGCAGCGGCTGTGTTGTAAGAGATTCGATTGAGACCATGTACTTCATTGAAAAGATCGGGTGAAATGAGAAGTCTTGATCACTTCAAAGGAACCAGAAGACATACAGATCCCCGGGTGCTTGCCATTTGATCATACAGCAGACGAGGGCGTTATACGCTCTTTCTAGTGCGGCCGAATTTGAGTACTACCCTGTGGTGTATGTACGATGGCTCCTGGTAGATGGACAATGTCGCACGAGGACCCTGTTTACCAAAGCTCACGTTGTCCCATCGAAATCAGTTTTGATCTTGCATCTCCAACTCGGTACAGCCGTTTTAGCCGTCAGAGCGTTACAGGCTGTAAAGAGACGTTTCGGCTTCTATAGTTGATCGGCTAGGTTATGGACGGACTCGACAATCTTGCTCTACTACATGGACCACGTCAGGGGTCATTTAAGTAATTTCGTCGCTAACCGGCTCATGATCATACAGAAAGGGGCTACTATGAACCAGTAGAAGCATGTCAGATCCGCAGGAAACCCAACCGGTCTGTAGCCCCGAGGAGCGACTAACTTCCGGCATCTAGACTCGTGGACAGAAGGGCCGATATTCCTGCGTATATTTCGATAGGACTGGACCATTTACGTAATAAAGCTACCTTCCGAACGGGAAATGGAGAAAGTAGGAGCGGTAGTAGCAGAGGCGGCCGACAAATCGACATCCATCTTGCCACGGTTATTCAGGTTCCCCTTCCGGACTAAGGCTCTTCGACCACTGGTATGGTCGGCTAGGTTTAAGAGACAATTACCGGTCATAGAATAGGTCCGCTTATTCAGCCGTATACAAGTGGGCCCAATTAATCCTGGTGAAATAAGATCCGCAAAGCATGATCTACGCAAGATAATACAACTCAGCGCCTTCCTCCGAGAGCTCGAGGATGCCGGAGAAGTGGGATCAAGCAACGAAAGACCATCATTTACAAAAAATAACGTGGAGCCTCTAAATCCAAAACTTTCTGAAGAATCACTACGGGTAGGTAGTGAGCTGACCAACTCCCACCTGAGTTTTGATGCGAAATACCTCGCGTCACTAAAGGCTGGGCAGCAAGTGGCAGAACTGACGAATAAACACATAATTACCGCCGGGGAAAACCACTTGACGAAAGCCTTCAGAAAGCGTGTTTGGATACTGAGAGGATGGGTGACTGTGAAACGCGTAATCCGACTTTGTGAACACTACAGGAGAGGCACCGCGGTCGCAAGCAAACAACATATTGCTCCTCTGCCGGAGTGCAGAGTGACCCCGGGGTGGTGGCCATTCAGTGACACCGGACATGACTATTTCGAACCGCTGTGGGCCAGGTGCGGAAAAGCTAGAAAAGAGGCACGGGTGCCTCATAACGTGCATGAAGTCTCATGCGGTACACTTGGAAGTTACACATTTGATGACCACTGACCCCTTTTTCAGGTCCCAGCAACTCCTTATCAACCGAAGAGGCATATCAGCAGACACCTACTCCGACAGTCGGTCAAATTTTGTAGGCTCCCAACGAGAATTGAAGCTTTGGCACAAAAAAATGAACCAAAACTAGCCGCAGAACCGAACCGCTGCGTACTGTATCTGATGGCATTTCAGCCCCCACAGAGGTTTGAACCCTCCAATTTCGGAAACGAGCACAAAAGGGTCAATATTTTCCATGACCAAAACTTGGCCATCTGAATGTGACAGTGTGTCGGGGTTTATACAGCAGATCAAAGAACACCACTGTTTATGAGGACGGGCAGCCATTCTCACCAAAAGATGCTCGAACCACACGGAATATAAGTCAAAGTCTTGCACTCAAAATATGCAGCTACTCGCGGTTGCCCTGACACTTTTGAGCAGAATGATAGATTCCTTTGTGTACTGGGCCTCGACTAAAAGCATGGTAATAGCATTGGACCACTGCGAGTGCTCGCCATGCCAGTTAAAGGCGCCTTCGGGACCTTCTTAGTTGGGGACTCTAAACTGCCACACAGACTGGTTAGTTGAGGCATGTACTCCAGGAACACAAACGAAGCAATATCTTCAGTGGCTGCTTTTAAGAGCTCAGTTTTATCAAATCAGGGGATGCCATATATATGACAAGCTCTAATCCGTTCTCGATGCACCTATTGGTAACAAACCACAAGAACGAATTACTGGAGCTACAAGTTTATCCTTCTTTTGTGTAAGGGATATCACGTTATTGATAAAACCACTGTTTGTATGCAAAAGTTCCAAGTACCCTACAGGTCGGTTAGAAGATATGCCAGTGTGGGTATTGCAAGGTCATGTGCTAGAGCGTGGGTTCACCTGTGAACACATCAGTGAAGGCAAGTGTTGAAGAAAGTTAGAAGGTAATTAAAGGGCCCCTTACTACCTACAAGAACCAGTCTGCTCCTTCAAAGTCGCGCGGGCGTAGTGGCAAACGGATGTGGTACAGAGTTTGTGTTTCCGAAGCCATCAGGCACAGAAATCGCTCATGAGCTCTGTTTCGGACCTTCGGGGGTCATCAGGCTTGAACTTGCCATGAAAAGCATAGAAGAGAGGTGGTAGGTCCCCTGCGCTTTGCCGGACACAACTAAGACTTTGAGTTACTCCAACGAGCTGAAATCACCAGAAAAAGCCATAGCTGGTTGGAGTCCGAGATATCATTGTGGAATACCGTGGAATCACTGGAGACCCAAATATTAGGTTGAAACAACTAACCGGGGCGAAGCAGATGCCAGAGAGCATTATTGTGGCAGTGTGCACGGAAGAGATTGTGGTGTGCAAACAAGTTTTGGGGCTGCTATTTTGTAGTGGAAAGACGGACATGAGGTCGCTGCAAACAAGTTTGTTCAAAAAGCAAACGATCGGGCACAAACACAGAAGGGTCGCACGTGAGTGTGCAAGCCTCAGTAGAGTCAGCTGACTACTGATTGATAGGGGTACGAGGAAAACTGGCGCAGAAGGCGCGGCAGAGATGGAAATATTCAGATAGGCGGGAGGTTTGACAGAGGCTGACGTAAATGGGTAAAAACCAGTATATGCTTCGCAAGTCATCCACCAGACGTAAACAGTTTGAACCTAACAGAAGCCATCGCTTACTCATACCCGTAAGGTCTGGATGCCCATTAGCCTACTGGACCGGATGACTCCCTTGCAGCTGTTATTAGGCCGTCGGCCATTGTCTTTTCTTGTGAGGTAGGAGTAGTAATGGTGGGTTATTTTGGAGAAACTCGAGAGGAGTTGCTCTGCACGATCAGATAAAGCGGATGACGATAAGCTCAGAGATTCCAAGGGGCTAATAAATATATTATAACAATAAATTTAAAAATGATTGTGGTATATTTCGGCGAGGCCCGGATCATTCTCGGTGGACGATCAAATAGCTCGAGTGATAATGTGATCCCATACTTAGTGCTTGCTTAGACGAACTCATAAGAAGAGTAAAGAGGATGCTTCACTGATGCAAGGTAGATGTTTCAAAAGTGTGCAAAAGTCGAATGAAAGGATTTTATCCACACCAAAGTGTAAGAGAGGGGGTTGATAGGGACACCGATGAGCTTAGATGAGATATCCGACGAACGTAAACTAGCCCTTCGGTGAAAGTGCAAAATTTTGATAACTGTATCAGAGATGTACGAACGAGATTTCAGGCTAATTTGGACTTTGCGGCTGGATGCTTGGATCTGGCTGGGAAAAGTTGCTACAGGTGGAAGCTGGAAACTACACAATAAGACTAAAAAGATACTGAATCTACTGTGAGAGTGCGCGATGAAGAATCAGACGTTTTGCAGAGAAGCGGCAGATAAAAATCAAGATGACATATATATCAGCTGATCCGTATGGAGCACTAGTTCGGTTTTCAGAAGAGTCTAATGGACTCACGATTCGAGGTCTGTCTCGTGAGCTACATCTATAGATATGCAAACATTTGATGCCTGAAGTGCACGGGTAACGTTGGGGTATGAAGTGACTAAAGATAGAAGTTAAAACTTGGTCTGTATTACTCGGATGATGACTGTCAACTTGTCCTTGAAGTTGGAGAGGACGAAAAGGAAATGTCGCCACCGTGGGGCCGATTCAGCCATGGCGGAAGTGATAGAAGTAGGCCCGCGAAGATGTGGGCAGCGGGTTCTGCAACGGGAGCTTGAAGCGATACATGAGAAAAACCGGTTATGTAGCTTGTATGCAGGAAGACTAAAATTGGTCCTAAGCAGCGAGGGAAGAGCGGGTCGACGTTCAGAAGTAGGCAACTTTCTGTGGAGAATAAAGAAGCCGACCAATGGAGCTATTTGTGAAAAGCTTTTCCTTGACTTCTAATGCAAATATGTATAGCACAGTGAACGAACAAAGTTAAGTGGTATGCGTATCACGCCTGACAAACCCACAAGCGAACCCAGCTGAAGCGCGCTTCCAGCCCTGCCGAAACCCGGCCAGTTCCCGGCCAGGCACCCGTTGCGAACCTGACCCAAGCCCGATTCGAACCCAGCCCAGGCCCGCCCTGAAATTGGCTGATCAAATAATTCCGTAATAACCTAAAACAAATCCTATAAGTCACTCAAATAACATCTTATAAGACGCAACAGGTTTATCTTTTGAAAACTGTGACGCACCGCGAAAGATTAGTTATATATTGTTAGAAATATACAGATCTTTTCTGTGTGGAGCACAGCCACCAGATGGAAGCCGACCGTCGACTTAAACAAGCACTTCGGTATTGTGAAGCAGTACCTGACTGCCAAAATTGAAAATATTTGTATTTTGAGTTGTCCAGCAAAAATGCGACGGTCTTTATAATTTTCTACCATCGAAGTTGCTGGTTAACGAACCGTCCCAAAACCATTCCGAGCCCAGCCCATGGAACTGAAGCTGTGCCCCCTGGTGAGCTCAGATGGGAGCAGTGCCCAGTGTGGTCTTGTGAAATTATATCACGAATTCTGTTAACCTGGCAATCTTCCCAACTAACAGTTATTCTTTCCTCTACTTCCGAGGGTACATGAAGAGACGACGGCTTGATTTACTTCAGAAAAATAAGGAACTTGGCAAAACGTACATGTTGAGGTAGCCCTATATCATGATGCGTGTCATTCGGCAAGTTCCGTTAGTCGGCCACTACCATACGACAGGTGTGGCTTTAGGGCTTTTCTGCTTATCGACTGCATAAATTCATATTTCTGGAACCAGTTCTCCCACTTTTAATTTGACTCCCTCTCACGAAATCACAACTCACAGCTGCAACCGGTTACAATCTGTTGATTTCCAAACTTATTACAGGCCCTGACTATTACGTCCCTTAAACAGAGATCGTCTGATTTCTGTCATAACGAAAATTGTGGCCCCCAGCTGGAACATCCCCCAGACTACCACATCCCCGTTCTTCATCACATCGTGCTGGTTACTTGGGAGGCCGTCGGTCAGCTAAACGTTACTCCCAGGTTACCGCACGGATCCAACAAACTGACTGATCGGATTGGACTAGCTTCCACGCTAGGTGGCCATGGCCTAGACGTATACTCTCACTAGCCGTTGCTATGTGGGACCTCTTTTAGCGACCCAGGTCAGGAGCCACCATAATGCTTCCACCGAATCGCCCGGCTTTTTCCGACACAAAATGTCCCAACACACTGCCCAATAATCACTCCTATGTACCCTCTAGACGATCCCGTTCATACTGCAGAAGCGGTTTCTAATTAGATAACAGATGGTCCACATTCGGTGATGCTCTTCTTATCATGACGAAAAGGCGAATACAAACCGCAGTCAGCCCTTGCCCAAAACGTCCAACAAAGACAAAGAGAAGCCATAAGAAACTCAACAGAGCAATAAATTCGTCATTTAATCGGCAAAACCTGGCCTATTACAGAGGATTTTACCCCTTTTTCCTGCTTTACTTTGTTCCCCGTGGACACGATATTCCACGTGCTGGTTATTCCTTCTTGGAACTCCATCCTTCTTTCACTAGCTGCGAATTCCCGTTCCCGTTATTCATAACCCTATCATTTCTAGAATAATGGAAACGATTATCAAAGATCGCATTACCACCCATCTTCTTGCCTTCAACCTTATCAGTGATAGGCGGCACGGGTTTCTCAAATCGCGATCATGCATCACGTGCCATTTTGACTTACTGATCCTAGTCAGTAAGACTGTCGATAGCGGGCCGGCATTAGTAATTGTCTACCTAGATCTGTAGAAGGCTTTCTACCGTGTTCCACACCCCCATCTCATCGCTAAGGTGCTTTCATTTGGCACTGCTGATCAACCGCCTTCTTGGCTGCAATCTATTTCCCTCTTCGTCCTTAAGTGGTCCTCACCAAAGGATATACGTCCAACCCGAAACCTGTTCTAAGTGGCGTTATACAGTGCAGTGCACTGCGTTCTCTCCTATTTCTTTCGTACATTAATGAAGCACTGGATCTGGTACAACGTAGCATGCCATCCCCGCTTGCAGATGATACAAAAATAGTCCACTCTTTCAGTTCTAATGTTGCTACCCCTACTCTCTGCAAAGTTTTCCCTGGCTTCTCTGCACTTGACCGCTGGTGTGACTCCTGGCTGATGAGCTTTCCCACTGATAATTACGAGTTTCTCACCTACAAATTCCAAATGAACCATGGATCCTTAACTCTTGGTGATTCCCCAGTAGCCAGTAGACCTACTATCCGCGACTTGGACCTCAAGTATTCCTGCTCTCCAAACTTCTCTGAGCACGCCGCCATCCCAGTGGCCAAGGCTAGAAAATGTCTGGCCCGTCTCTTCCGCTCCCTTTGCCCCCGAAATGGCGTCATCAGCATCTACAAATCCCACGTCAGTCCTTCGCTTGTACTTTGCCCAATAATATTTTCTAACGTGACGGAGTTTGACAGAATTTCTCTGGAAGTCGTACAAAGGCTCTTTACCAAAAAAACACTCAGCCACTCCACTCCTTTGAACTATGGAAAACGACGCCAACATCCGAATCTTGGACCATCCTGGCTCTACCGCGTGATACTTAACTTAGTCTTCTTGTATAAACTACTCGATAACCGGTCTTCTTCAAAATTTCACCTGTCTCCCTTCCTCATGACCAATTACTTTTTAGGTGAACCTGAGTAACGACCAATGACCATTTTATTGCATCATCCTTCTGAATATTGTACCTCCGTCCTGAGACAATATCCGTCTCAACATTTCCACTTCCGGCCGATTCCTTACTATTGCCCTATCCAACTCGAAATTGAATCACGCCTACCGCTTATTCCGTTGTCACTTCACTTTGTTTAAACTCTGGACAGCCTTATTCCTCTGTTGTTATAACGTGCAACTCTTCAAAAATTTGTGAGTTTCTCACCCTATTGAGCGATTTAGTGAACTCAGATCATTCCTTCATAGGTGCCTTTCGACCAAGGTCGAGAAGTACACCATTGGTATTATTATTATATTTATTAATTGTATCTTTCGTTTTGCTCTATGGCACTCTTATTCTCTCTCCGACTGACTTCAGAACTGCGTGCTTGTTCCTCACAGGCGGCCTATCAACTTCGATGAGCAACACCCAACAGGATCTACACTCGCTTATTAATCGGCGTCGATTGTTAATAATGAGTCCATAGTTTTCCACACTCCCCTTTGAGTGCCAGTTACCCTTTGTACCACTGCCATCGGTGAACAACTCATTCCCGCCACCCCCGTGGCACATGACTATGGTTTTCGCCACTGTTTTTCCTCAACTTATTCCGAACAGACCGTATTTCAAGTCGTCAAATCCAAGCAACTCATTAGCCCCATTTTCTACAGCTTCAAGCTGCATCACAGTCGACGTCTACACGTTCCAAGTCCCACCCCTACATGAATACTGTTATATCATCTCCTCCTCTCTTTTCATGTCCGCCACAGTTGTCCTGGTGAATGTTCAGCGCCCTTTCGCTTAAAAACTGGTTGGGACAGCTTCCCCATGATTCACAGCGAGCCACATGGGCCATTCAAGCCCGGTACACCAGGGATCCGTGGCCTCCGGCTGAATTTTATCTTCGACTTGTTTCCCACTTGTTGCTCTCACAAACTTCTCGTAGTTTTGCACATTTCTTTTTACCTGCATCCCATGAGATTTTTGCCTGTCTAATAAACAGATCCAACGATAATCCTGTTCATTTCCCGCGGCGGAAATTGCCGCCGCCTTTGGTATATTCGTTCACTTATATTTTCATTGTTGCCGTCCATTCTCATATCACAATATCCAGTCGACTTACTTCGCCGTGTTACCTCTCTGTAATCTTTCAACAATGTGACTGACGACTGACCGCCACCCTCATCGGTCCTCTTGTGTCCCACTCTGGGCCCTCTCATTGTTGTATCGTGAAACTGAGGAGCTTCATACCCTCTCAGTACCTGCATGCCTCAAGTATACCCATAGAGCAAATTAACCCCTTGTTTCTATCGCGCCATACCAAGCGAAATAATCAGTACTGGATGAATGTTCACCTTATATTTTTTTGACCATCACCTTGATATGCCGGTCAACTCTTTACTTGCCGTAGCTGTGCCTCCCAAATTTTTTATTACCCAGTCACCATTTATGCGTCGGCATACCATCGCCCGCTTGCTATAAGTCGACCAGTTGTCTGATCACTCGCCAGTTTTTCTCCGGCGACATCCCTCATCATCACTATGGGAGTTACCCTCCATCTACAAATGTGTTTTTCTTTCGTTACATAAATAGCTCTGTCAGAGTCTGGCATCCAATTCTCCCCTCTGCCTTCGCCTAATGTTTGAGTCATTTCTGTATCTGACCCAGTAACCCCTTACCTCGCATCAGGTTATTTGGTGCTGCAGCCTGTCTCTCAGTCGCTATTGCATGCTTAGCTCGTAAAAAATTGCACTGAAAGATATTCACCAACCTCTCACTTACTACGTCATCACCTCTGCACGCAGTCTGCTCAGTAATCACTACTTCTTTGCATCCCTGGTTGAATTCAGTTTCCAATTTGATACATCATCGTCTATCCATTTCACCGAGATCATCCTCTGACTAGTTTTCCCCCGGACAATCTCTCTCATTAACATTTCGACCGTTTCTCCGCATCTCCGGAAGTGTCACTTTGTTGATTTATACATAAATTTGCCGAATAACATCTAGCAATCATTGCTGCTATTTTTTCTGTTGAGGTATTTAATTTTATGTCACGTCGGAAGTTCCATCCTTGTTTTTCCTACTCGGCTTCGATTTTGATCTTTGTCGCAAAACCACCCCTCTGAACTGTTCGTTACCAGATGTGCATTTACCCACTGCATGCTCCGTATGCCTCACCGTCACCCTCATACCCTGACAATCTCCACGATTGCTCCAGATCGACATCCAAGCTTGGTTTGTCATCATGTTCTATTTACATCTTATTACCTCATAACCAACCCATTATGAAGTAACCCCTTCACGGATCGGATACCTGTCTTCTGTTTATTTCTTTTATCACCATTCGGGCACTCTCTCCTTGCTGGATGCTTCGCTTACCTACCACGCGGCCGAAGTCCTCACCATGCTGCCACCAAGTGTGTAAGATTCTATCCGGTCGATTCTTCCGCGGTCACTTTCGCAACTACAGTCTCGGTGTGTTGTCCCATTTGTATTTAGCTAACTCAACCGATACACGGGCCCTGAACGTTACAACTGTAATCGCAGACTGATTTTTCCTGTTATACATCCGTAAAGCCACCTCTCTTTATCGTCTGTTAGCGAATAGAAGTTTACTTTCTGTAAAACTCTTCGAGTCATCGTTGAAAAGAGGAGCGACAGCGGTCTTTCGATAGATCAAAGCCTCTGCAACCAGCATACCTCCTCGTCACGCAAGTCTAGCCATCCAAATTACTCCTCCGCAGTAAAGTAGTGGATTTGCAGGGTCTTAAAAGCATCGAGAAGGTGTGAAGGAGGAACCAATGGAGAGAAATAAAACAGAAGAGAAAGGAGAGAAGCCGGAATGAAGGCTCTTCTGAGGGCTACCCAATGTCTCAAGGGCATTGCGGGAATAGATGTGTCCACCCCAAGACCAGCTTATTTCTGAAAACGACGACTATATCTTCTGCCACCAAGTCCGCAGGGGGTTTATTGCCGTCTCCTGTTACTCTTTATGAGAAAAAATGATCCTTGTTATTCTTTTTAGTCTTTGGTTTTACGAGTCTCAGCTCATGCTCTGGGGGGCAGAGTTTACTCCACGGGCAAACAGTGCCTTTATTGGTTCTGATTAAACCCTCTTTCAGATCTCTTCTTGTACTTTAGCGCAAGAGCGAGAACAAATCCAGTGATACCAGTCCTTCCTTGCCTTATAGTCCCCTCAGAACGGATATCTTTCTTGTGAACCTCCTTCAGGTACTCTGGTGCTTGTGTCTTTTGCGAACTGGGGAGCCCGGGGCCTGGATTATGCATTCAAGGTGGGGTCAAACCAGCGCAGTTTGAAAGAGTAGCGTTTCTTTAAAAATGTCTTGGAGGCGCTGTTCTTTGCATTCCACGCATGGCGCTGTTCTTCTATTTTGCCGCTGACAGGCTCTGCATCGACGGTTGAGTTGCTCGTTAAGGCTATCCCCAAGTGCTGGGTCTTCGTTTCATTTGCAGATGGTTTCGGGTTGTCCGGGTTTAGATAGCTCCTGAACCTGGAACCAACTGTCGACAATAGTGACCATTCGCGAGGTTCAAAGGAAGATCCCAGGCTGCTACCAAATGTGTCGGTAAACCTGGGTGGATCCAGGAGATCCTAGAATTTTCAAGCCGACTGAGCACAGAAAACGTGGTAACAATAGTACACTGGGCTGGTCACTCGCGTGCGCTAGGAGACGTAATAATCCCAAAGCTGATCTTTGGGGTACCCGCTGGTGACCATTGCCATTATGGACTTGGCTTTCTCGACTTTGACGTGGAACTGACGATCACACACGCAGGCCTGGTAACAGCCTATTAGCCCAGCAGCCATACTTAAGGAACCTAGTTTGTGCGACGACAGCCTCCGTTTCACACAGTGAAAGGCTTCGCGGAAGTCCCAGTAGCACTCTTTAGGTCTCCTGTTCTAGTTTAGTCCCCAAGTTACCTCGTCATGAAGGCACAGAAGGTTGCTGAGGCAGGTGTTTCCTTCTGCTAGACCATACTGTTCGCCTGAATCTAGGTCAATAACATCTGTGGGTCTCACTGGTGCAAATCTAATGACTCATCATTGTTTTTAATAGTGAGTAAGACAAGCTTACCAGCCGATAGTTCGGCACAAGGAATACTTCGCCACCCTTGTGAATTTGTACGACTTCCGCCGCCTTCCATTCAGCAGAGGTCTGTGGTTCCCGAGTGATATGAACAGCTTAGCCGAAGACCATGCGGGCATCCTGACCAACCTTCTTGGAACTGCGGAGCGCGTGCAATCTGGTTATGGGATTCCCCTCGATCGAGTGCCTCTGGGGTTGGTTAAATTTTCCGTTGACACCACGCGCCCCCTCACGGGACTGGCCTTGACCAAACTAGAGGCCTAGGTGGCAAAACTTCTCCCTCCACGGAAAACCTACAAGAACTTCCACCGTAATTCAGCCTGCTGCTTCTGTCCAAATTCTCAGTCTCCACCCCACCCAATGCTACCCTCTTGGCGGCTCCTGCCTGGACATAGTAGGGGAAGGCTTTTGGGCGCTTCTTCCCTAAAGTGGCCGCACGCAATCCACAGCGTAATTTCTAAGGCCTCTAATGTCCCAACAATTGGTTGTTTGTTTGTTTGCCCTAGATTATGCTTCCACTTCCACCGACCTCCTGTAACCCCGTTTATGTTTGGCTTTTAAGCATAAATTCCCAGGAATTCCAGCCTTTCCACCACCGTGATGAGCCCTTTTTCAAAAATTCGCCCGGGAGAGCAAAGGCAACATTCGAAAGCAGTAAGCACCATCAGATGTCTGCCGACGATCATTCCAAAGTGGGCCTGGCATCGGAAAACTATTGAATCCTTCATTATGTTGATGTTTGAAAAAGCCTCCTGTACTCCAAGCGCCTTCATTTTCAGGTAACATGACTCTTTCTACTTTGAAACTCGGATGCTCGCAATACAAACCTGTTTGCATATGTGACGCTTCCCCGCACGTTTGAACTTGGTCCTAGTTGACCTGACACCGCCTGCATGCGCTTGTTCCGTCAGGCTTTGGTTCTCGATTTCGGTCGTTTGGAATACACATTTGAGGTTTGCGTATGATGCGCATTTGTTACTTTCATAACCCAGTGCAGTGACACATGCGGACCCTCAGTGTCCCTAACTTGAGGTTCGTCCGATCAAGCTAGGTGTTACCGGAGTTACGATTCATGTGACTAATAATGCTCAACTTTCAAACCTGGAAAGAGAAATCTTTGAAATGCTGAGTAAATGGAACAGGAAAGATAGAGGTATTCAGGAATCAACGCGGCAAGTCTCTGGGACGGTTTTGGGTGGTTTCAATACTCTGGGTTTTTCCATGCCTGTTATCCCTATCGGAGTAGTGCAACGTCTTTCACCAGGTAACCCAAAATATAAAGATATCGATATCTGCAAGATTAGGATGTCCTAACTGAAACACCAACTTAGGCTGGCTAAAGAACATATACATGAGAAAGGTAGAAATTCTACCAAAAGAACCTTCAGCGGAGTTTACACCAAATGTGTTGCAGGTTCCTAGGTTCATGATGATAGGAGATACGAAACCGCTATTGAATTAAGCCGAGGGGACTCATTTAGCTGCTAATCTTCCAGGAGTGGAACCGATGACGTTTGACGGTCTTCTAGATCGGTATTTTTATTCGTAAAACAGCAAAAGAAAGTCATGGACAAGGACATATCATACCCCGGAAACGTAGTCCACTCCTAATTCACCATAGGCCTGAGAATGCCAGTAGGCCAGCGTAGGGATGAGCCATGTCGGACCAGGAGTTACGTTATACTAGAGCCCGTCGGGTCCTTAGGAGTAAGAATCGGTAAGAGTGTTACTCGCTCCCTACTGAACAGAGGAAAATGAACTTATTATGATAGCTCAGCCTTGAACCACCTGAGATACCGTTAGGATAAGAACCAGCGTCCTTTGCTTAGATCAATTGTCAGCCTTCTGTCTATTGAAGTGCAGGGTCGCCGGGCAAAGGTGACAGAGCAAACCTGCCAGAACATACGTAAAGCTACGTTCGGGGAGCTCTTCCAGTCGGTAAAACGGCAAACATACACTGCTCATAGCGTATTTCGGTACATTATAGGAGGGAACCAATGGGCCACTAATGGAGCCAAAAGCTAATCTCAGAATCAAACCGTGGATATAAAAGCGCCACTTACTTCAGAGTACGAGATCAGTGCACTAGGAACTCGAAACAGCTACCCGTAGCACTTCAAAATACCAGAATTTTCTGGAATCCAGTAAAAATAAAAATATTATTGCGGGTTATTTCAGACGCGCCTGAAGCATGCCAGGTGCATGATTAAATCTTTATAAGCTACAGAATGGACAGACAAAGTTCGTGAGAATGTGTAAATATGCGTGACAAAAGTAGAATAAAAAGGCTCATAAAGGGGGAATAAAGGTGTATGAAGTGATTAGTAATGTATGCACACCAAAGAAAATGTAGGGAGCTTAAATGAATCCAAAGACGAATTCAAATGGTCGCCCAGTGAATTTGAAATTCATGGTCAATTTGAGACTCTGACTGGTCCAGGTGGGAACATCTGGAGGCCAACAGATATACATAAGAGGGGCCAGAAATCAGTATGGGAAACTGTGATATATATATATATATATATATATATATATATATATATATGTACAAAGGGGAGCAGGAGCAATAACAATGGAGTCTTAGAAGAAAGAAAAATATCAGTTATTGGAAGAGGCAGGTAAATTTAAAACGAATGATTGTAGTATTGACCTGGGAGCATCCTGGTGAATTTTTCATGACAGGCAAACATAGTGGATCAACAAAAAAGGCAAGAAAGGCTTTAGGAACATGGACGTAATGACGGCTGTGAAGAGCAGTTCATAAAAGAGGGAAAATGAAGGAAATTGTCGAAGAGAACAGGTGAAAATTGATCTAGTAATCTGATTGATGTAATGATTGATGTAGTGATGGTCGAATATGGCAGAAGTTTAACTAAATGGACTCACATTATTGGGTGGGAAGGGGATGGTGATGGAAATGGCTGGGCAGCATAGGGGGGACATAGATACAGAGTGGAGAAAGGTACCTGGAAGTTGAAACTGCCTGTGGTGCAGGAATGCAGCAGCTGTGACTGCAAACAGTGTGAGAAAGAAATGAGCAAAAGGAGTATCAGAAGGATTGGGTAATGGCAGATCGAACGGATCAAAATTGTAAGTGGAAACCAGGACATAAAGATGATTGTATATTACGTGGAACGTGAAAAGCAGAACAGCCCGAAAGGCATGCAGAAAACGCCTGTGGCGAGTAATATACGGAACAGGAGATGAGAGCACGGGCCAAAAAGACAGGTGAGACATGACCATTAGGATCGTTTTACTAAAGATGAAACATGAAGAAGGCTAAGAACAAAGAAGCACCAGGACGGGTGAGCTGGTGGGTGGATACAAAGCACGAGAAATTAATGCTCGTCGAAGTTGGAGCAATGAAACTGGAGTGCTGTATGCCTACAAACAATTGTACAAGTGGATGCAGCTGAAGGATGCTAATCGGGGCACTGCCTTATGGGAAGATCCACAGAGGAATCGCGGAGTCATGGAAGTAATATGTAGCTGTGGTGATTAGATAATGAATGTGACTGTAAGAGATGCAAAGTTAGAAACGGCGAGTTCTCATATGGGAATTGGTCATTGGTGCGGATAGGACTGGTGTTTGGTGGCGTTGGGCATGAGAAGGGAGAACGAGGGAGGATTTGACGGAACGGTAGGCAGTGAGGGATGAGGATGCGGTCAAAGGGCTTTATGAGCATGGAGTAACACCAAGTGAACATAGACTAGGAGCCGATAGTGAGGACATGGGTGGAAAAGGAAATATTCTCGGTCCTCGGCAGAGTAAAATGGGTAGGATAATAGTGACGTGCAATGAGAGGTGACACGGTTAGAGCCGATGAGATCAACGACAGGATGAATAGGTGTGCATACCGTGGAAGAACGACAAAAACGGAAGTGGTGAAAGTGATAGGCGGGGGTTCCGTGGCGGAACCGGGATCTTTTGATCATATGATTGGCAATCGTATGCATTGGATGTTGTGGGGCGCTCACCGTAGCGAAGAATTTGGGAATTTTCCGTACTAGCCTAAATTTGTCGCTTGATAAGATCTACCGTTGTGTTCTATGAGGAACTCGCCTTGAATGATTTGGATGCGAACCATACCCTTATTTGCGTATCAGGGATGCTTTCATTACCCCAAATTCTCTAGAGTTCAACAGCATGTGCTCAATTACAACCCATGCAGACAAACCATGAGGACTGGGAGTCATCCTAGTGAGAGTTGTGACGAGCAGTGTTCACGAAAGTTCCATTGCCTTTTGATGCCGCACTGGACAGAGAATCGGCGGATCGCAAACTTGTGAAACAACGTGGCCCAGGTTCAGAAGCGACAACGTTTTATATTAGCCCGTTCGCGGGCGTATAAACAGTCAGGTCGGTAGAACTAAAGTTACGGCTGTCATTCCGGCGGATTTGGAAATAGTTGACGTGCCATACTCGTTCACCATGAATGGTCCACCGGGGGACCAATAAGCTCCGCTTTGACAACAGCCAGTCAGCGGCCTCAACTCGGAATAACCCGTTTGAAGAGGTTACAGGCGCGCAGTTTGATATACTTACTCGCCGTATTGTGCCTAAAGACTTCAGGGTATCTGACCAGAAGTTTGGAAATCCTAGAGAACCACATGAGAATCGGACCATATTGGGATGGTTGGGGAGATAAGAAATCTAACGACATTCATTGATTTACCTTTACCCCACAACTGTGTCTCGTTCTTTTTTACCAATAGTTCTTTATCATGCTTATCATGTTTTTTTTGGATCACCCGTAGCTCTTTGCGTAAAACTTGCTCTTCCTAGGCATCAGCGCTAGGTAAAACCTGACCTCCATCACAACTGGCCCACTTACTCTTGTGGGCTGCAATCAGGTGTATCCGAAGTCTGATTTAGATTTCTTCAGCTTTGTATCCCCTAATTCTCGATATCACGTGTGCGCCTCATCTATGTTACGACACCTAGATTACGGTTGACTCCCCGGTCTCCTGAACTTTCTAATGTACATTGGTTTTGCAGATTCAGACCATAATTCTCTCTGCGATTTTCAGTTATGTTCATTTCGAATATTTTTGATTAAGCATTCATTCTTAGCAATTGAATTAGGAAAGCCCGATGTGCAGCAAACGCCAACATCTACAACCAGCTTTTAGATTGCGCGGCATTAACTGAGGTGAAATGCATCTAACAGTGATGAAAGAGTGACCTGCGGAGACCGAGGGCCTAGTAAGCCCGCTGAAATGGAAAAGGCAAAACCCACGGGGAATATTGCAGGTAGCCGCTCGAGTGCCTCCGCGCTTTGATCTATTTTTCCATGAAAATCTCTAATTTGGTTCACTTCTCTTCAACAACCTTGAAAGCATGTTTAGTTTGGTTTTTCTTTGGCACTCGCACAAAAGCAAAAGTAGCAGATTAGTAAAAACTTCGCTTGCACTTTTTAAAAGGGACTTACAACCGGAACCATTATGGTGACGTTTTTCGGGCTTTTGGAGAAAACCTCTTACTCGTGCTTTATAGGATTTTTTCCTTTACCTCCTAAATACGAAAAAGAGAGCTGGATTATTTTTTCACACTAGCAGTCGATCCATCTCTGTGATAATATGTGCTTAAATACTCTACATACTACGACGAATTTCATTGGTAATTTATCAACCACCGACTGATTTTTAATACTTCAAACAAATTAATATATCTAATTTTGTATAATTGCTTAGTTTTACAACCTTTTTTGATCGCGCAGGATCTCAGTGCTTTTCTGACTAAGCGTTTTGCGTTCAATCTTTCCGCACCAACTGTTGACAAAAAACACCTCAATCCGTTTTTGAAACAACTATAATAACAATAAGGCAATAAAAACATTGGCTAATTTCAAGGAAGCCCGGAGCATGCCAAGAATATGATTCAGCGTTACAGACGATAATATGGACATATATCTTGTTATAACGTAGACAAATTTATGGCAAGCACAGGCCCGGCAGATTTAGGAGCCGCACCTATGGGACGTATGTGCACAGACCAGGTGATAGTGAAGGGGTATAGAAAGGACACGTTAAGGGAGTCGGAAAGATGCCCGAGGAATTTGAAAGTCGAGGCTAGATGGTGGAATCCAACTGATCCAATTGGAGATAGCTGTAAACTGAGAGCTTTACATAAGAGGAACTACAAAAGCTTCCGAACAATCGTGGTAATGTAGAGCGACGAAAAGTAAATTCACCTATCAAGAAGGTGAGGGATAACAAAGAGGCACTGCCATACCTCGATAAGAGGACGGTGTTAGAGTACAAAACCCGATGCAAAACGGATAATGAGCAAGGCAGATGGCGGGAAGTGGATCAGTCAGCTAGAATGTTTCGGAGGATATGGTACAGGGTGGCTTTGAGGCACAGATATTTCCAGAAAGTGGACATGGCATGAAAAGCGGCCGATGAGGGTGGTAGTTACACCAAGTAGAGAGAGCTTTCATGAGGAGAAACAATGGGAACAAGGACAAAATGGGTAGGCCTGAATACTATGGCTGGACGACGAAAATGAGAAGCAATAAGAGTGATGACGTGAATGATAGATGGGCAAGCCATGGCAGAACGAGTATGGTAAAGGCACGCTACACCCAACCCGCTTTATGGGTCACGGAAGAGCAACAGAGCTTGGAGCTCGCTATCCGCATCCGGTGCCAGTGAGTGTAACCAACCGTGTGGTGGGCATGCAACCTGAAAAACAGTTCATGAAGTGAACATAGGAGGTGCGATCCATCAGCACCTATGCTCTGGTACACCTTCGCAGATGGCCCGCAAGCCCAACTTGCGCCCTCCAAAGCAGTGGGACTGACTGCTCCCCGAGCCGCCGGTATCGGCCCGGCCGATCAACAATGATTAACAAGGAGGCGAAGTTACCAGGACGAGAGTATATGGTCAAGGATCAGATGGCCAGGTGGCACAAGATCTTAGAGATCGGGGCCAATGGTAACAACTGTAGGTAGAAAGCCATACAGCACTGTTATCCGGATTCACCTGCAAGAAGAATGACCAGTTCAGTGTTTGAAATGGTGGGTCCTCAGTGAGGATCACAGAGGATGAATTGAAATGGAAACAAAACAGAAAACGCAGTCTGGTTTTGGCCCAGCCCGGAATATACGGTAAAAGGAGAAAACAAGCGAAGGATACGAAGCAAGGGCTTGTTGATCATATGGTTTTTCCGCTCCGACTGGGTGACCACCCTTGCGTGGTCGACTTTCTCTCGTGGAATCTCTTAGATTTCAATCGTGTATGGGCGTGCACCTCATTTTCCTCGTAGACAAATCAGCTGGGACAGGCGGGATTGGGTGACCTGAGAGGATTCAGGAGAAATATGCTTGAGTGGTGCCTGGAATCGCTTACGAAAAAAACTGAAGTTAAAGTGTTTTAGGCCACTCAACAGGCCTTAAAAATGACGGAGCGATCAGTACTAATAGTAAGCGCGTGGGAAGAACTCAACGAGCACTAACAGAAGGATGAGGTGGGTATTAGGAGGACCTTTGCTCCTAACCAAACCCAAGGCAAGATTTACCTTAGAAGGAAATCGGCCGACGGTGTAGCTGAAGTTTTGAAAAGCCTTGTGCATGCCAAGCACCTTCACGTGCACGTAACATGACTCTTTCTACTTTGAAACTCGGATGCTCGCAATACAAACCTGTTTGCATATGTGACGCATCCCCGCACGTTTGAACTTGGTCCTAGTTGACCTGACACCGCCTGCATGCGCTTGTTCCGTCAGGCTTTGGTTCTCGATTTCGGTCGTTTGGAATACACATTTGAGGTTTGCGTATGATGCGCATTTGTTACTTTCATAACCCAGTGCAGTGACGCATGCGGACCCTCAGTGTCCCTAACTTGAGGTTCATTTGATCAAGCTACGCATCGCTCGAACCATGATTCCTGGCAATTACCACCACAGCTATCAGAGGCACCACATCAAATCACTTGAAGTACTTCCATGAACATCTTGGTTCATCTGCGGTCTGACCGAGGAACAGGAAGCGGAATATTTCGTGGCTTTTCCTGCTGGACACGCAATAGTTCGAAATTCGCTTTTTTCCGAAAAATTCAGAAAGCATCACATGCAGTATCTATGGAGCCCGACCCTTCCCCCATCTATTCTGTCGGTGGATGTGCTGTATAGGTGGGACGTCCTCATTCGGGTCAGGCTACCTCTGGCCGAAGATCCCGCCGGCACTCATCAAGGCCATCAATTTATCTCTGACGCCGTAAAGACCTTCATGACTGCTTACCTCCCTTGGTTTCTGGTGGATACCGCCAGGTATTCCAGCACATCCTCATCTTTCTTCGCTTCGGGAGATGGTTTACCATAAATGCTCATCAGAGCCACTGACATACTTCTTAATTTTAGTTGTGCCGCCACTGTCTGTATGTTGAGCTCCATATACCTAATATCCTGATCACGTTCTAATGGGTTAAGCTGCAGATAATAGAACCCCTCCACCTATTCCCCCTTTATCACCGTTGGCTCCGTGCACAATCAGTCCCCCCGGACATGCGGGAATCAATCTACCTTTCTCAAGCAGCCATGATTCGGTAATCACTAAGCAGTTCTTTCATCAGGACTTAGCCGCACGTTGTCCCTAATTATTATCGATACTGCAAACACAGCACTGCCATAAATACTCCCTTTTTTCTCCTGTTGTTCCTGGTCAGAGGTGCATCTATTTCGCTCTCGAGCTCTAGGCCCGAGTGCTTCTTACCATTTTCCCTTTGCTCAAGCTTTTGAGCTGTATTTTACTCACAGCCCTGCTCACCACTAAATTCCACGGGCGTTTACCAACACTTGATCTGGTTGTGGGGGCTGAGTCCTAAGTGCCGTTATCGGTGTGAGGCGCGCTATAGAGGATGACGAGTAGGATGGCCTTTTCTCCCTCAGTAGCTGGGTTTATGTAAATGCTTATTTTTGAGAGCTGTATGTGACTTTCCGGCATGCAAAATCACCCGGTCCTATTCTTATATCTCCCTTTGGAATGCACAGTCACAGAGTCTCGTTGCAAAAAGGACCTTTATAAGGTCACCTGTGCCGCTGGTTCAGTTCGGCTTCCAGGAAGTAATGGCAATCTACAACACGGTCCAGTTTCCCACACAAGTAAGCCCTCCGGTCTCAATGTGCCTCGACATAATAAAGAGACGGCTCTTCTTCGAAAATGCCTCTGAGAAAGGAGAGACAGTTCCCATTTCTATTCCACCTTAGGATGAGGCTGTTAGTCATCAGTTCTGCCCGGTTAATCTCCCCGTGCAAAGGAAACCTGAGAACAGACGAAGGTAAAGGGACAAAAATGTGGCAGATACAGCTCTAGAGGCTACTCGTCAAACTCACTCTCTCAGACCTTGTCCAGTTGTTATTTTAGTGCACGCATCGAGGCTGCTCCTGCTATCTCCCCCGTGAGTCTGTTCCACCGGTTGACAAACCCCAAGCCAAATAACTAATTCTTAATCCCGGTTCCTACACGGTCTTTCATGGGCCGTAGCTCGAGCCGTCGCGGTCTGTCATCCTCCCGAACTCTAAGGAGGACTTCTCTGGTCCATCTCACAAGTACACCCCCCACCCCACCAGTTTTAAACACTTCTATTTTTCTCTTCCTTACCTTTTTCCAACAAGAATAAGTTTGGCTTATCCAGACAGTCCTCAAGGCCCGCTCATTTCTGACCCTTCAGACATTTTTCTTACTCCACCTTGGACCAGATTAGGTGCATCCAGCTGAAACCCCTGACGCCGGATCGTACCTACCATTTCTAATACTAAACTTCGTCTATAAATTGCAGTTTGGTACGATCATACAATAGGCCCTCAATAATCTTTTCCCAACGCAAAAAGGACCAATTCACGAACTAGCCTGCTAGCGTCGCATTAGCCATACCCTTGTCATTTATGGGATGAAAAACGATCGTTCAAGATGGAACTATTACCTATCTTCTCATCTCGAGCTTTCTTTGCAAAGGGTAGCACGAGTCCCTCAAATCGCGACCAAGCACCACGTGCCAGTTAAATTCATCCAACACAGTCAATGAGGCTGTTGATTTCGGGCCGGCTTTACCCACAGTCTGCCTTGATTTGTCGAGGGCTTTTGGCCACTTTCCGTACCTCCAACTAGCAGCTGAACCGCTCCCGTCTGGAAATAACGACCCACTCCTATCCTGGTTGTGCTCCTACGTCGCTCAATGTTCTCAAGTGGTCCCCATCAGCAGTTATTTCTCTAGCTAGTGTTCAGTTACAAAAGGCACGTTGCAGGGCAGTGCACAGGATCCTTTCATATTTACGGTATACAGTAATTAAGTACTGAATGTAGTGCTTCATGAAACACCGTTCCTATTTGTGAATGGAATTAAGTTAATTCACTTTTTTCAAGTATGTTGAAGCCAACTCTACACTCTGTACCATTTACTCGGACCTCTCTGAAATTGACCGATTGTGTCACTCATGGACGAAGAGCTTTTCCACTGGTATATGCTGGTTCTTAACCCAGAATTTCCAGTTTCTATCTGGATCGCTGACTCTCGGTTGGTCTGCAGTTGCCTGCCGACCTATCATCAGGGATCTAGGCCTCAACTACTCTAGATCCCGCAACTTTTACGTGTAACGAATATTCCGATGGTGAGTAACAGGTGGCCCAAAGCTGGAATCTTATGGTCAGAACATAATTGATTTGACGGTTATACGGTACTGGCTTAACGAATCATATGCATTCAAATTATGTACAAGCCTCAACTGTAGGGCCACAACTTCTACCAACGAAGACCAGAGTCCAACAAAGATCCCAGTCAGGTACCAACCGTAAAGAACAAACACTGAAAATCCTTCCAAACTTTCTACTTGCTTCGTGAGTTTGGCTATATTTGAAGCTACCTTGGAAAGCTCGTCCACACGCCACACAACTGCACGTTTGTTTGTTCAAGTGGGACGTTTAGATTTGGCCTCTAAACGTTTCTCGCTGTCCTGCTTGAGCCACAGGGCTTCGAACCTTTGTGTTTTAACGTGGAGTCTATTAGGCGGCCCACTTGAGGTTTGTATATATTTATACCTTTTGTGAATTTCTATTTAGGGCCGTAGAAACTACGGATCGATGTTGTTCTGCTTTGGGGATTCGCTTTAATTGGCTCCGCGTTGCTCGATTTGCGAAAACTGATTTATACCACCGTCTCGGCAGTCCAAGTTCTAATCAAAAATATGCAGCGGCACATGAGCAAAATATAAACAAATGTTCAAGTTTAGTGGTTGATGCATACTGTACTTGTCCGAAGGCCAATAAAATGATGAGCATGGTCTCAACAATACAAGAAAATGACACCGACTGGGGGAATGCCCACACATGTAATTTAAACCGCACACCAAATCCTCCCATGAAATGGCCAACATCCAAGTAGTAGATACGGGTACTGATCCTTCCTGGCTTACCCAGACCCTAAAGTCAGCCCATAAGTAGGCCGCTATGGGCTTCATCTGTAGTTGGCCAGTAGCAGACAAGCATGTTCTCTTGAGGTTATGCTCCATACATCGATGTCTTAGAGTTTCATCTGGAGATGATACGGCACTGTGGGCATACGCAAAAGGGTTTTGCTTGGCCGGGATGAGTGGACAGATTGCGGAATACAGAGGAAAAGGGCTTCTCGAATGAGAGCAAATTACATGGCAAAATGAATACTGAGAATTCTCGATGAAGAATCGATATAGCTACAGGGTACTTGGGATATCAGAGGGCCTAACGTATGGTGTAATCACCGCAGAATTATGTTTGGCTCAAAATTTATAACAGTTTGAACACAGACTGGGTAAAAATACGGATTGGAGGTCCCAAAAGTAGAGATGTTTCCACAAACGGTCGAAGACTCTTGTTTTCAAGTCTCCCAACGACACAAACAACGTCACTTCGTGTACTAAACTGGGGTTTCGACAATTAACTCAATTGTAAATAGTGAACGCCGTATCAAATTATACACAAATGTACTTCAAAGACAGTGTGAAGGGTTGGGACCCGTAGGAGAATGCGTGGGGGATAATTAAATAAATTCAGCTCCGGTTGGCATCAGTAGCCTGGCTTTAGCTTGGCCTGTCACGTTGACGTCATTCTCGCCACTATCAGTAGCCCTTTTGATCACGTAGGTTTTAATCCTCTGATGCTACTTTGCAGCAGCCTGCTTCTTTTGGTGTTACCTTCTATCCTAGCCGGCTCACGGGTCTCAAACGGGAGGGCCTTTAGTTGTAGTGGTCTTAGGACATCGATTTCGGCTTGGTTCAACTGGTCCGGTAGTATTGTTCTCACATATAACGGGTTCTGTGATAGTGTGCCCTTCAAAAACGGTAACAATATTTGTATTTTGTCCACTGGGCCACGTTTTCTGACATTTTTATTCAGTCTGGGAAGTGGCACAGCTTTTCTATCAGGCTTAGGCTTACCTGAGAGTCTGTAGCCATTATCAGTAGTTTCATTTCGACATCGACATCCTCAGGCCTGGGTGTTAGTAGGGTTGATCACCTCTTTTTAGAAGCAGTTATGAAGTCCGGTCCTGTTGCCTTCTTCCGGAGCCCTTTTAGTGTTCTTAGGCCTCTCGAGCAGAAGTAGGCCGGGCTACTGTCGGGTGGTAGGCAGTGCCACTGATCGGTCTCAATCGTCTCATGGATCACAGTCAGTCTGTTAGCCAAGGAGGTTTTAAAACGGATGTAAGTGTCGCTTCTCCAATTTAGTAACTTGGCTGAGTCCGTCAAAGGCTAGATTTCCAGTTTATTTGGTCAAAGCACCTTCTAATCAGCCTCGTGGCTTTCATATACTCGGATTGGAAACCATCTTCAGTGGAGCTACTCTCAATTTTCCAAATACCATCTGGCTGTGCTGCCCACCATTTTTGTCTACTCAGCGGCCATAAGCCACTATCCCGTAGTCCACTTCCGATGCATCTGAAAACAAGCGGAGGTGGGTATGGCTGGTACGCCTGAGTCCTGTCGAGCATCCTCTTATCTTGATCGCTCCAAGCTGGTCCAGGCTGTGTAACCAGCCGCACCATGGCTTGTCGTCGTCGTCATGAAGGGGTTCTTCCCAAACCGTCCCGCTTTGGCTCAGTGATTGCAGAAAGCGCTTTCCCGGTGGCAGCCATGGAGAAACAAAACCAGTAAGATCACGAAGGCCTGGGACTGATAGTAAGATTCCTCTCCGTGTGGATGGTCATTTGGGTAGGTCTAGGATGATTATGAATTCTTCGCCCTTGGGGTTCTGTCGATCTCTGAAAGTGCCCTGTATTTGTAAACAGGATACCTGTTGCGTCTTATAAAATGTTATTTGGGTGGCTTATGGGATTTGTTTTAAGTTATTACGGAATTATTTGATCAGCCAATTTCAGGGCGGGCCTGGGCTGGGTTCGAATCGGGCTCGGGTCAGGTTCGTAACGGGTGCCTGGACGGGAACTGGCCGGGTTTCGGCAGGGCTGGAAGCGGGCTTCAGCTGGGTTCGCTTGTGGGTTTGTCAGGCGTGATACGCATAACACTTAACTTTGTTCGATCACTGTACTATACATATTTGATATATGTTTATTAGAGAGGTAAGTGGCCACGGTCGCTCACCCTTATCATTTGGTAATACCAATTATGCAACAGCTTGGTTCTGTGTAATAATTAATGACACATATCTCATGTATGTCAATAGTGACGGTCAAAGCTTGCCTTTCCCATCGATGTCCCGTTGGAAGAAATATCGGATGAAGAGGAAGATATCGCGGGATAAGTTATTTATTTTAGGAGGATGCCATTCTCTGGAAGAGTCGTGGCGGATGTCCAACTCTTGACGAACTCAGAGTTCATGGTTATTTATAGAGTTACAAATATCCAATACTAAAGACGATGGTGCATTACAAAATGTGGAGGAAGATTTATTTCAGCTGTTAAAGGGTAAATCCAACACACATAGTTATAAAGAGCGCTGTGCCGTCCTCCACATAGGAACTCCTTGGCTTTGCCTTCTTACACTTAGCCTTTGCTTCCTCCACATGCTTATTCATCGCCCGGCTTTTTCTTCCACTGACACTCCGTGTCGAACCAACTAGTCCCTGCTCCCTCTATCACAGGGACCTGCGTCTCTTTAATCTGAATGCTAGGCTATCCATTAAATTTAATTTCTTTCTGCTGAGTTATTCTAGACTTCGGAATAAACTCCCCGTCGAAATTCGTCGACATGCTTCCCCCACTTACTTCAAAACATCAATAGAACATTAGCTCACCGTCGATAACGCTCTGATGTTAACTGACACCATCATGTCGGAGATGCGTGCTTTTGAATTAGGACCCGACTTCTGGCTAATCTTTAAACCTTATTCTGCATATTTTTCTTTTCCGAAAAATCCCTCAAACCGTCGCGGGTCCTGACCCTCAAAATTCTGTCCTTTTGCAAGCTTTCCCAATAACCTCATCAGCTGCCACCAGTCGTCATCCCGCTCGTACCATTGTCGTTACCGCTCGGTCTATAACTGTTCCTCGTCTCTACAATCTGCTCCATGGAAACTCAAATTATTTTATTCATACCTATTCACACTTGGGCTTGCTCATTTCTGATTCTTGAGGCTCATTACTAGTTCACACCGAGGCTCCGTTTAGTCCGATACTAGATCCTAAGACCTAGCCTTCATCGTTGTGACGGCTGGTTCCTTCTTTCTCATTCTATCCTCCATCCAGGTTGTACCATGCATTGTTATCACACCTCTCCCCAACCTCGCAGCCGGCACCAATGCCAGACTGCGGCCCGTTTCTACGTTTTTTCCAGAACTTACCAACCAAGGACATTTGGCCTATCCAATTCCTCGACAACCAACTCAGCACGTTTTCTCGCTGGATAAAAAATTGGACCGCTGGCACGGTGTGATGGTCGCACTTCACTCGATTGCCTTCCGACTGGTTTTGACTTTTGGGACTCCCGCAACCCAGCTTCCGGAGCTCTGACTGCTGTACACTACACAATGCTTCAACTCATCTTATTATTGATGATAATAATAATAATGGTTTATTTCGGAAACGGCCGAGGCATGCCAGGTGCATGATCAACTGTTCACATATGATGGAATAGGCGACCAGAACCCTTGAGAATGTAGAAATTTACATGACAGCTGTTGGATGAAAAAGGCTTGGAAGAGGGAGTAACGTGGGATGAAAGTACGGCTAATTTAATGGGCCCATGGGGGGATTCAAATGGACACCCGGTGAGTTTGAAAGTCAAGGTCAGTGGAGGATCCCGATGGACCGTACGGGGACATCTGAAAGCTGACTGATACCCATGAGAAAGGCTAGAAATCGGCATAAGGAACTGTGTTAGAGGGAGACGATTGAACGAAGTGAGATTCACTGCAAAGGATTAGATAGCAACGAAAAATTGGTGCTGTGCAACAGATGGTCGGCGAACAGGACACAAAACTCATTGTGAAAGGCAGCTAGCAATATAAGAGGTAAAGGGCGGATTAGATAAAAAATAGTTTATGAGAATTGGACAGAGTAGATGTGCGACACAGGTGTGGAGGGAATGAATGCATATCATGGCGGTGAGCTGGATGATAGCAAGAGAGATGACCTGTGAGGAACTGCAGGATACACAGCGAATGCCTATATACTTATGTGCGCATGTTTATATATATATGCATACATATATATATATATAAAACACGATCCGGGGCAATGACAATAGGGTCCTAGAAAGAAATTATCAGTTATTATGAGGGGCAGGTTAGGTGAGGTGGAATGCTTGTAGAATTTACTCTGGAATATCGTGGTAAATTATCTTCATGACAGGTGAACTCGGCGGATCAACAGAGAGAGTAGAGAGTGCGGAAGCACAGAAGAGATGACCACTGCAGAGAAGTTAAAAAAAGGGAGATGATGGAAAGTATCGAAGAGAACAGGCAAGAATGGATCTAATAATCTCATTGATGTATGTGAGACATGTGGTGTCGGTGAAGAATGGGAGGAGCAAAATTAAATGGGCTTATATTATTCAGCAGGAAGATGGTGGCGATAGAGATGGCTAAGCAGCGCAGAGTGATTGTGCATACAAAGTAGAGAAAGTTGCCCGGGGAGGTGAAACTCTCCGTGGAGCAAGATGCAGTAGCTGTAACGGCAATTAGCATGGGAGGGGAATGAGAAAAAGGGGTTTCAGATGGTAATGGCAGATCAAACGGACTGAAACTGTGAATGAGAACCATGACGAAACAGTGATTTTACATTAGGTGGCAAGCGTAAAGGCAGAACTGTCCAAAAGGCACGCATAAAATGCCCGCGGCAAACAATAGACGAAAAGGGGGATGGGAGCACGGGCTGAAAATGGCAGGTGGGACATTACCAGTAAGATCATCTCATTGCAGATGGAACGCGAAAAAGCAGAGAGGAAAGAAGCACCGGGACAGGTAAACCGGTGGACGAACATAACGCATGAACATTGGATGCTCGTCGGCGTCGGGGACATGGAAATTAGGAGCTTCGTGCATGCAGGCAATTTTACGGGTTGATGAAACTGGACGATACTAATCGGAGCACAGCCAAGTGGAGGGATCCACAGAGGAATCGCGGAGCCAGACAAGGAAAACAGAGTGATAGTGACTGCCTAACAAGTGTGGCTGTGAGAGATGCAGAGTTTGGATCGGCAGTTGTAATATGAGAATTGGTCATGAGTGTGGGTGGGGCTGGTGTTTAATGGCATTAGGCATGAGAAAGGAAAAACGAGGGACGGTTTGACAGAACGGTGGGCTATGAGGCTTAAGAATGCAATCAGTGAGCTTTATAGGCATGGGGCGATACCAAATGAATAGATACTACGAGCCGGCAAAGCCGGCGTGGGTGAATAAATAAAATATTGGCGGTCGTCGGCAGATTAAAACGGGGGGGGAAGATAGTGACGTGCAATAAGAGGTTACACAGTGAGAGTCTATAGGAACAACGGCAGGATGAATAAGTGTGCAAACCATAGAAGAACGAAAAATGGATGTGATGAGAGTGATGACGAGAGTGATAGGTGGGCTTACGGTGGCGAACAAGGGTGGTTGGAGCATGCGATCTGCGGCTGACAGCACTGGAGCGTGTGATCCATGACCATTGCTAGTGGGTGGGACTGGCAGGTTATTAAACACCCGACCTGAAAAACACTTCGAAGTGGACACAGGAGGTTTAATCCACCAGCCCATTGTGCTTGCACATCGTTGCAGTCGACCTGCACGCCCGATGTGCTCCTGCCAAAGCGGTGGATCAGGCAGCGCCCCTCACCGTTGGGAATGGCACTAATGTTCATTGATGGTTATGCTTGTGTGGAGTAGTTAAACTATGGAAGTGTGAGATATAAGATCCGTGATCGGATGTCCAGGTTGCGAGGGGTTTCAGAGGACGGAGCCAGCGGTGAGTAATCCCACAAACAGCGGCGTTATCCAGGCGCGTTTACCAAGGTTGAGGATGCAAAGCAAGTGAGGAGAGAACATGCACTAATATACAGGGCAGAGGACTGTTAAGGTGTGGGACGCGGTAAAATGCAATGCTGTGGCCAGTGCATTTCGGGGGTGCAGGATGTCTGCAATGGTGTGCGGGGGCAACTAGGTTGGCGGATTGCACCTCCTATCACCAAAACCAGTTTTCAGTCCAGGTGCCCAGCGCACTGTCATTCCCACCCCTTAGCACCGCCTGTGGATTATGGAACCTCATCGTCACGCTCCTACTGCTGCCGCAGACATTTCACCTGCTCTGTTATCTTAAATAACTGTTCTTCCATGGAGTCCGCTCCCAATATTGGGACCGCAACTTACCCATCCAGGCCGCCAAGTTTCTCACCTCTGTTATGTGCTGAATAGAGCGTAGCTTCATTCTCATCCATCAACCATCTCCTCTTATTGGCAACCCATACTCTCCTATACAGTAACCATCGATTTTGACAAGCTCCTCTCTGTATCCCAAACCTCGCGGCTACTATCCACTTGCCGGCTCTCTACTGCCACTGTTCATTGCCTCACCGGAACTCGACGGAGGATGAACTTTGCAGAACTATATTTCACGGTTTTCTAGAAGTGAAATCTGTGATTGGCAATCATGTGCCTTCTCTATCATTCCAAATTCTGGTTTTCACAATGCCAATCAATCTCTGTATCCTGGTCTCAGTGTGTCGCTTCACCCCTTCACATTTCAGGTTCCATATATATATATATCTTTCAGCTTTACCGGTATCATACCTCAAGGTACCTGTTAAAATGGTCAAAAATTTGTATACTTACCGTCCACCTGCAATAACACTATTTCGTGCTCTTCGTCCGTGAAATCACCTTCAACTCATCCGAGATTAGTTCATTACCCAATTATTGCTTTTATGCTGATAAAACCATGTCCCCCCGGTGAATGCTCACCTGTCCTACATCGGCTTTTCTTCCATCACTTTGACATTTCATCTCCCCAACGAGATGTGGCACTTTTTCGATTTCCGTGAGTCATTTCTGTTGATACGACATATATATATATACAACTCCGTAAGTGACTACCATCCATACTCCCTGTTGTCAAACCCCAACCCTCTCAGGTACGTGTCACGCGGCTTCAGTTACATTTCATTAAGACAAGACACACCTTTTGCAATACTCATTAAAGATGAGTAGTTACCATTGATCCATTCCATCATCTTCTCGGCGAACTATACATCATCGAAATCGCTGTGACCTTCCGCACTCTATTTTGGTTTACCTTCTATTTTCACTTTGTCATCTCTCGACCACATTACCTACGCAAACACTTTGCGTCCCATCACCTGTAATCCTCTGGCCTTCCCATCAACAGCACCTGGTTGTCCCCCAATGCCTCCGGGCTTCTTGCTCGTTCACTATATAACTGAGTCCTTCAACACGGGACCTATAATTTTATATACCATGTCCGCCGTTTGTTACCATTTTGCCCAGATTTATGCTCCGATCCCGCTTTCCTGTCGAAACCACTGGCCCCAAAGTTCTCTCCACCACTGTCATATTCTTCGTTACTTATAACAGTCACCCAAACAGTTACCTACCTCCCACTCCATTTCCACTTCCGCACGCTATCCGCCTCCGCCATCGAGCTTCACATCGGTCCAAAACCATTATTCCATCTCTTTGTGGTTACTTCGTAACACACCCACATTACCGTGGATAATCTGCCCGATGCTCACCTGCTCTCCTATAGCCATTTCTATCTTCATCACACTCGAAGTAGCTCCCGTTGTCATTCCGATCTGTCTTGCACTGTCCTTGTAATTGCCTCCGCAGGCACTACGCCTTTAAGGGCTCTAATTTTTCATCTGTGCAATTTTTCAGCAGTTTTTTGTCGGCTTACTCTCCTTCGCAACCTCTTCGATCATATCCAAATATCTTGGCATTTTGCCTCCATTCCTGCTGAACTTGGTTACTTATCTCAACTGCAAAGCCAACTTCGCGACCACCTGACGTTCAAGTTTAATTTCCACGGCCTTCTCTGCCGAAAGTTTCGTTTTCTTCTTAATCCGATGGGCTGTCTCCTTTTAATAATACTGGAATATTTCTCGGCCATGTTCGAGATGCACGCTGTAGCGCGTGATCATGGTGTAACACTTTACTCAACAGGATGAAATATTCACAAATTCTAAATATGAAAGTCGAGAGTATCGGAGATGGAAGAACAAAGCCAGCAACAGTTTGAATGGATCATTCTGATAATGGCTCGCGCGGCAGTTTTAAACCGGTTTCGAATCCGGGCTGGGCACTGGTGCGCGGTGGAGATATCGAAAGATCGTTAACGCAGTGCCAAGGATGCATAATGAACGAGAACGATGCAAGCCAAGGAAACCGGAGGCCCACTAAGGTTCTGCAGATGGAGTAAATTTTGAGCAAGAGGAAAAGGGGGAAAAATTGTAAAGAAGTGTATTCGGGAAAATCAACGCATGCGAAGAGGGTAGCGATCCATGAAGACAATGCAAACCCTGAATGACGGATTTACCGGAGTTCAATAAACGGAATGAGTTTTGAAGCAAGGGGCATGAGACCAATTTTGTGAAAGTGAACACCGGTGGATGTAGGAGAAACAGCAGACCATAAAAAGGTGACTTTAGATTCAGGATCAGTAACATGTACCATTCTGAAATAAGAAAGCGCATTTGGAGGGTCCTGGAGAAGTGGAGAGACAATTTCCAGCCGGTTACGGTTCGGAGGAGAGATAACCTGTGGTAACGGATAGTAAAGTGGGAAATATCCGCATGGACTTCAGAGTTATTATGCTGTTTCACTGACAAACTCACTGGTCTCACAGCTGGGGCTTTACAATGGCCTTGTGATCTGCCCATCAAAAAGGTCAACCGGTTACTTACCCAACCCTTACTCCGTTATCGCTTCTGCAAGCTATTCGCCCCTGTGGTCGCCGCATAACGCAGTTCACGCTGACTTACTGCCATAACTGCATATCCTCGCTGTCGCCACGCGACTTACTTCTATCAATGAAAACAAACCGTTGATTACTTACCGGCTCACTGCTGGATACTTCTCCCATTAGAGCTCTTAAAATTCCTCCTTCTATCCATGGGATTTGTTGGCCCTCTCTCTCTGCAATTCACTAAGTCGGCAATTCACTTTCAGACCCTACCACCGCACTGGCCGTTGATTCATGGCATTTTATATCTTAAGATCCATTCTTGTACGTGCTCGAGTTTTCTATCCATATATTTTTACCCCGTGCTACATGCAAACGACTCTTTGAGTTCCTTTTGATGAACTCTATTTTCTTCTTTCCTCCTCGTTTTTTGGAACGACTATCGCTGATTCGGCTTAAATTCCTTTCGTTGTGACTACTTTCGATATCGCTTTCGCATTTATTCCCTCTTTTTAACCGACTCCAAAAGCCATCGGCCGGATCGGCTATTTGCACCTGACCTTCAGATTTGCCGGGCATTGTTACCCTTTTGGTTCACTTTTTCTCTGTCTGTAATACTTCGTGCCCGCGTGTTCTTCCCTCTTGTGAATTCTCTCTCTGAAATCACTATGATCGTGCACTCTAGCGTGCTTCGAGCGCAGTCGAAATATACTGGTATTATTATTATTATTATTATTATTATTATTATTATTATTAGAACACAAAGCTTTGTAGAGTGTGGATGCAGCAACGCAATGGCCTTAAGTGGGCAAAGCTTGGGATTGATAGAGGAGGCAAACTGCTTCAACCCATCAACCGTGGGGATGCTCTGAAGATAAATATTCCGCTGTGAAACATGCTGCCTGGATATTGTGGAACGGAAGTAAATTGCAACATTATGTGTCCGTTTTCGAATACATCAGTAGATGTGGCAAAGATAGGCGAGTTTTATCTTGGGGAAAGGTTGAGTATACCGATAGGACTGGCGAGTAGTTTGGCTCTAATCCTCGGGGAAGTGGACCCTGAACGATGGGCCGAGAATGTTGATAGATTTTTAGATCAGTAATAATTACGCGCTGAGGAAGGCAGGTTTGACCGGGCGTAAAATACGGTAAGTTTTGATGGCGAAGTTCAAACCGAGCACGATGGAAAGTCGACGGTAACTGGAGAAGACAGCTGTGAGTTTGCAGCATTTCGAGCATATATATGACGTCATTTAATCCACGACCGGTCTTAATGGGTGAGGCTGACCGTGAGTCAGGTACCCAATCTGGAAACCATAGCTGAAGTCGAGAGGTGCAATCCATCAAGTTAGCTGCGCCTGCATATGGTGGCAGACTTCCTGCACGCCCGGTGTGCACCGGTCAAAGCAGTGGGTCTGACTGCTCTCTGGTTCGGCGGGATTTGCATAAGTGATGCTGGCGAGATCGCATAGCCTTGGAGAACAAGAAGTCCGGGAGCTTGCGACCAAGTTGCGAAGGATTGTGGACAGTAGGCCCCTGGGGTAGCGGCGGACTGACGGGCAGGTAACAAATTTGCAGCCCGAGGTTTGGGCCGGATACTTTGCCGGTATTGTCTGCAGCTCATTCTAGACCCTCAAAGGAGGAATGAGCGTCGCTGGTTCTCAGAAAGAATTAAATTTATAAAACCCAGCCTGGATGCTCTGAGCCGAGGAATAACGACCAGTTGTAAAAGGGAACCTCCAGACATTTGGAAACTGGAACCACTTTGGAAAGAGTGCGGACTACGAGGGTGGCTAAAAACGCAAAAATAGCGGCAAAAACTAGGAGTAAGAACAAAAGAAGATTTGGAAATGAATGACGGTTGCCCAAATGAGGATCTGGTTGAAATGCCAGGGCAAACTAAGGGAAGGTAAATGGAACCTGCGTGGACCCATTAAAGCGAACTTAGTCGGATCTAGTTAAGGGATAACAACTGAGACTGAGCTTCCTTCAGCGGAACACCTATTACATGGAACGAGCAAGGGGGGAGTTCCAGGTCTAGGGGTGTAGTTGCCATTTTGAGTGAACGTTATCCAGGTGGAAGGCAACTACATGAAATGATGGACTGGATGAACCTAAATGATGGGCGATCATGCGGGGGCTCGGGCACCTAAGAAATAAAAGCTGAATGGAAAAACCTTAGGAAGGAAAGAGGTACAAGATTCGAAGATGAGGTTGAAACTGGACTTGAAGTAGTCGCTGCGTAGAACGAAAACGAAACCCTGCTTAAGAACAAGGAACAAAATTAGCGGTAGAAAAGTCTGTTTGGAACCGAATGAGTGGCCTCGTAACTGTAGGTTGAATTCAGTTGTTGGCTACTTCAAGTAAGAGAACTGAGACCGTATTTCCTGCTGAGGTTTTCTGAGAAGGTGGTAAAAGCCATAAGGTGGGACCTGAGGTAGAATATAGGCCGTGGGAGTGGAAGGATATAAAGGCGTATAGAGTTATTGACTCTGATAGTGCCACGGTATATGGGACAGGGAAGTCGATGATACTCTGAAGAAGTGAAACTCTCAAGGTTCAGTAGTTAGATGAATGTATAACCAAGAAACCCTACTGAGGCATCAAATTTCCGCAAGAAGTGATGGACTGAAAGGGACTAAAAGATATTCCAAAAACAGGCTGATAAAGAGCACGCTGTGGCCATGGAGCGGAAAAAGGGAGCGGGGGAAGTTTGGAAAATTAAGAGCTACAAGATTCAGAGAGGAGACTGAGGCTGGAATTACGGTAACCACTCCTTGAGATGGAAGACGAAATTCCGCGTGAGAACTTGGAACAAAGTTAGCTGTAGGATAGGATGTGAGGGCAGCATAAGTGAAGTCACAGCTGGAGACTGAATTACGTCGATGCGCAGCTTCAAGTAAAAGGATTTAGAATGAGATCCCTCCAACAAAGAACCTAGTGCTTGGGACGGGCAAGAATGAAGGTCAAGGCCTAAGGGCATGGTTGCCGTTATGAGCGGATGCTTCCTCGGTCTAAGATTGGAAATTGAGGTTCAAAAGGTTGCACGTGAAAGATAAACAAAGCCTTGGTGATTTGCGGCCAGGAGATCCACGGCATCTTGTGTGGTACGTAGGTCTCCTGGCTAGTGACTCAGAACGGAGTTTCGGTAACCTGAACAAACTTCATGCTCTCGTGTTTTCGTGGTGTACTGACCATTGTTAGACACGAGTGTCGGTGCACCTAGAATTCTGGTTAATTCCTATTCAACTCCCGGCAATTAGCCTATAGCAGGGACAATTGGTGGGAAACTATTCCACATTTGTGAGTATTAAACAGTAAGGAGGTTAGATCGTAGGCTGATACTTGAGAAAGGCGCAACGACTGAGTGACTGCTTTGTCGTAACGAATAACCGAATCGTGAGGTGTCCCGTACCTCAGGGAAGGCTTTGTGGGATCTGTATTTTAATAGGGATTGGAAAAAGGACGAGTTGTTCTTTATCAGTCGGAGCCAGAGGTTCGAAGTAAGGAAGGTTACAGCGCTGTTTATAATTGAGACTAGACTAATAATCAACTATCTGTTTATTAAAAATGTCCCGGACATTTTCAATGGCAATCCAGTCATTCAGGCGCTTGAGAGCCAGCTTTTGCACCACACAGTAGCAACCGTCAAATGTGGGTCGTACGGAAACTGAGTTTATTTTCACGCAGACGGAATGCTCTGCGACCCAGTCCTACTAACCTGCGGAACCCATCTAACCGAGAGTCTGTTTGTTCCGAGAAGTTGAAAGGACAGGAGTAGTCCAGGCCCAGGCCAAGCAGCAATGATTTTTTTTGGATCAGATGGCTGCCTACACCACGCTTTTACGGAGGGACTTGAAGTCTGTGTGTAAGAATACAGCTTTTATCCGCCGAGAACTTAAATAGTCAACTGCTACACCACAAACTGAACATTTGTAAATCCTACGATATTTTTGGTACGATATTACCCAGTGAACTGTGATAAAAGGTGTACAACAATCTTACACATAGAGCAAAAAAATGGAGACTCATGGCGAACAAAGGTAAATATGTCATTCATGTGCTTGCTGAAGAACAACGGATCCGGTACTCTACCGTGGATAGCACTGCCTATTACAGGACTAGGTGTGGAAATTGTGCCTCAACGTTTACGGCTTGACTGCAGGAGGCTGAGTAGGCTTCTACCTAGGCATATAGTGTGTCAACAATGCCACATATCTGGAACTGTGATAACAAACGAGTACGAGACATTCTGTAAAAGGCTTCGGACTCGTATAAAAAGGTTGCCATCACTGTTTTACCATCATTGGTGGCTATGGAAATGAGGTTCAAAAGTTAGTCATACAAGTCAAGCAAGATCGATGTTTTGGTAAACCACGCTGGCCTTCACTTATCATGTGGTTTTCGATGCGATTGTCTGTTGGTTACCTTTTATTAGCCTTTCCATGATTCTTGACACTCCTATCGTGTGATCCACTGGAGGGTAGTTGGCCGGTTCTTCACATGTTCCTCTCCTATGAATTTCAATAATTGCCAAAGTTTTCCACTGTTTGGGGTACCAACTAAACCCGTGGACAAGTAAATAGATTTGATAAAGGAACTTGAATAACCGGGCCACCCAGTCTAAAGACGGCTGATGGTAACGAGTACGAACCGGAGAGTTAAGACATTTCGGTATTGTCATAGTATGTCCCACCTAGCCGTATGATGTGGTCTTAGTGGGATCTTCGGTATTTTACATTTCTGGGCGCAGTAAAGCAGCAGTGGACAGGTGCGTGATCACTCCCGGGTGGGTTATTCTGAACTTCTGGTATAACTTTGGCTAATCCTAGCGAGAAGATTAAGTCAAGAGTGTTGTCGCTTCTGGGTGGCGATGTGACGTGTTGCTTCTTTCCTCCAAGTTAGTATCTGAGGTTATGGTATTATATTTCTTGGTAGCTTAGACCAGCGTAGGTCAACCACAGAAGAAAAACACCCAAAGGAGATAAAGGTACGCAAAGAAAGGACTGGAGTAAGGAGTTCGAATAAGCCCACTGAAGGATAAAATTGAAGAAATGAAAATTTACAAGTCAAGTTTAGATAGTGGAATCTCGCTGAAGCAAATAAAGCTCTGTTAGCTGATAATTACGTATCAGGGAGAACGAAATTTCTGTGGGTCAAGTTGGGTAAGAATAAGCAATCGGGAATAAATTCACTCGCACTGGAAATGAAGGATTACGATGGAAATGGTATGAATCATTGGTACACTGCAGTGGAGGTGTGGTGAATGGAGACTGAAATCTTTGTAAACCAAGGAGGGCGAGACCTATTGTGGAAGGTGGATCAGTTGACGATAACTTTCGAAGCATTTGGTTTACGACGGCTGTAAGGTACACAGGTTTTCGGAATAGAAGCCTATCGGGAGAGGCAGCGGATGATGGCAGGTAAAATGACTGGCTAAAAACTGAAAAAAGCGGGGCGAATATGTGCTCCGCGTTTTTGACGAAATGTGAGCTATCAGCGAAGAAAGAAAACTGTAGAGTGGAACTGAATAAGTTGCAAGAACATTGAAATAGCAGTGGCAAACAATGCGGAAGAAGAATGAACTCAGCAACGATCAGAAGAAACGGGCTGTGTTAGAGCGGATGGTTGAGAATTACCGAGAAAAGTTATGGAGTTTCTTTTCCTTTACGGCAGGTGGAATGCTGTGGATGAACAGAGAACAACCAATAAGAACACAACACACTTGAAAGCACAGAAATGACCTTCGTGGTAAACAGTTTATAAAGGAGGGAGATGAAGTTAGCGTCCGAGATTAACAAGTGGGAGTAAACCGACTACATTATTCAAATAAAGATGCATCATGGGGTGACGGCCCAAAAACAAGGAAGCACTAGAAAGCGGAAGAACTTTACAAGGAGGCAGGACAATAAAGACGGAAAGAGCTTGGGGGAAGCAGAGAGAGTGCATTTCCAAAGTAGTCTGAATAATGTAGAGTATTAGCGGAATAGAAGGACGGGGAGGTGGAAGAATCCGTACAGGGGTGCAGTGACACTCAGTTTGCAACGGCAACTATTGTAGGGAAGAGTTGGCTTATGAAGAGCCAGAGAATTGAGGTGAAGGCAGATCGTCAAGTTTTGAGTTGCACATGAAATTTACTGCATGTCGATTTCTTTTCACAAGTGCAAAATGATGAGGCAACCGGGAGTGGACAGAGTAAAAATTAACCCGGAAGAACGGAGAAGAGGACGGCTGTGGTAAACTGTACCTAGAGGAAAAAATAAGAAACGTCACTTAGAAACACAGGTCAGGTTAAACGGATTGTTATCTTAATGCAAATGCTTCGCGTGATGGAGGCTGATGAAGAAGCGCTTTGAGAAATGGATGTACATTATAGAAGAGGAAGTAAGACCAATTCAAAGGAAATAGCTTGGGAAAGTAGAAAGAATGAGAGTTCAAATAGTCCATGGATTTTGGACCATCAGCGAAAAAAAGGAACTGAAAACTAAAACGGACAAATATGCCAAAATATGGCAACAGAAATAGTGAATTGTTTAAGAAAGAACAGAGTAGGCTGGAGAAGAGTGGGGCCAGAAAAAGGGTAGGCGGTGTGGTTTCGAATTTTACAGGATAATCCTGATATATCGATTGTCCATGACGGACTGGACTTGGGTATATGAAAAAGGGGACGGTAATTCAAAGTGACGTGGGAAGAGCGGAAGAAGTATCTGTATCAAACAATATGAGGAGAAGTAAGTTATTGGTTTAAACGAAGAAAAGCTGGCAAGAGATGATCAATTGCATCAGTTAATAGCAGGTGAATCATATGATGAAGGCCGCAAAAGAAGGAGGCTCCAGGACAGGTAAACCTGTGACACAACGTAAGCAAGAAGAGCACATTCATTGGAGCGCTTGGACAATGGAGCCGGAGACCTGAGTGCCTGTAGGAGAGGCGCAAGCGAGTTGAGTCGAAAGGTGCCAATCTGGGCACCAGTTGATGAAAAGGTCCGGAGGGATTTTTGAAACCGACCGGGAACGACGCTACTGATGCTTCGATAATAATTTTGACTGCAAAAGATGGAAAGGTAAAAAAGGAAAAGCTGTAGCTTGGAGATTTGGGCCTGGGTATTGGTGGTTCCCGTGGGTGTTAGTGTGAGACATGGATGAGTGGAGGGTGAGGGATACGACGAAAAGAATGACAGTGGGAGCATAAGAATGTGATCAGTGAGCTTTGTGAACTGTTAAAGCTAGCAGTGGATTAGAAATATGGAGTCATCAATGAAGACATGGATAGAAAATAAAGATATTCTTGTGTGTGGGCGGGATGAGTGAGTGCAGCAATAGTGAAATCATGCGATGAGAGCTAGCACGATGAGAAATGGTGAGAGTAGTGACAAAATGTGTACGTGCACATGCTGTCGCAGAGCACCGAAGATGGGGAGCGATTGGAGTGCTAACAAGAGGAATGAGTGAGCGTTTCTGGCAGTACGAAAACAGAGGAAACACGAGATCGGTACCAGGTTTCAACTGGTGCGGCTGAGCGGGCACAGCTGAAGCGTGCCATCCGCAGCTAGCGCTAATGAGCGGAGCTGACTCTGTGATAGGCACCCGAACTAAAAATAACTCCATGAAATAATGATAATAATAATCATAATAATCATAATAGCAGTTTATTTCGAGGAAGACCCGAAGCTTGACCGATAAAAAGATAAAGGGCGCACGCGAAATCAACTTGGCTTTACTGTACTAGAATAGGTAAGAGTGTAAAAACGAAGCACGAAATAAACAAATGGTACATTGAACTTGAATGATAATACCTCCCGGCAGAGTTGAAAGTCAAGATTAGGTGGTAGAGCCACCCAGGGTGATTAGAGGTGGCTGAAACTTTGGAATATAAACACGAAGCAGACAAAATTAGACGACGTCAGTGGAGAATGGAATAGATAAAACGGAAATTTCTCAGAACCAGCAGTTCTCAGAGGGATATTAAAAATAATGAGACGGGACGGTAGGGGATAGAAATCGTCCGGGGAAGAGGGGGAATTAGACTGCGGTTAAATTAAGGAAGTTGATTAGCCGGACAATTAGTAAGGACTTGAGGACGGCCACTGAAAAACAAACTCCGTTTGCGGATGGTTACACAGAACCGAAAGGACAGTAAAGTCGGAGCAGTATTCATTCTTAGGTTGGTGGCGGATGATGAGAATGGTTAAGGTTAAGAGTCTGGGCAGGAAAACGGTGGCTTTGGAACATCTCTAATGTCACAGATGGTGCGTATGAAGAAGAACTTTTAAAACGAGATAAAAGTGGGTCCATCATTCTTTCGCTTCATGGGGCGATCATGGGATGTATATGTGTAACAACCTGCTGAAAGAGTTGAGCCCTGGTGTGCACTATTGAATAAAACAGGTGCTTTGCGAAACCAGGAAGCTGCACTGGAATACCTAGAAGCAGATGATCAGTTGAATCATTGCGGGGAGCAAATATTCGCCAGCCGGGTCACTGAAAGCCGGAAGAATAAGGAGGGAGTTTCCAAGCGGTGAAGTTCGAAGGGGGTTGGTTCTACGCTGCAGCAAGGTGACGGTAAAATAGGGTGGGAACTAATTTAATAAAGTAGTAAGATGTTTTTGGAAATAGAGGTGCACACCAGGGCCGGAGAATCACAAAGACTTCTCAAGAATGAATGCAAACCAAGATGGCTAAAATGTGGCCCAGAAAAAAGCGATGAGTAATAGTTTTAATGTTTCTGGTTTTAGGGTGAATCACAGGGTGCCCTAAGAACACAGGAGGTTTGATCCATCAACACAATCTCATTCACAGGTCTTTGCAGACATCCGTGCCCCCACTGTGGACTGTACAAGGTGGTAGATCCGACCGCCTCGCACTGTTGGGACTTGCAAGAACGATCAACATGGATTTTTCAGGTAATCAAAGTATTCCGGGCAAGGGTATACGGTCCAGGTTCAATTGGCTGGGTTTCAAAAGGTCTTGCAGATCAGAGCTAGCGGGAACAGAGGTTGGTAGTGGCACACGGAACTGGTATCCAGATGCACCTGCCGGGGAAGAGAATACCACCGTAATCGAGGCGGTTGACCGTCAGTGAGTAGGACTGCGAAGGGAAACGAAATGGGAGAAGGTAGCCTGGGAGTTCTTTGGCTGGTGATCAATATTTAAAGGAAAATATCGAAACAAATGCCTATCAAGACGACAAAGCCGTGGGTCCTTAGAACATATTGAGAGGTGGCTGATGGCGTAAACTGCTACAGCCAGTTGAGATAACGTGGGTTTGAGCAGTGAGAATAGAGGCGGAATCGAGGAAAAAAAGTAAGTCACAATCATGGTACCAACTAGCAACCAATTCTAAAGGATTCTGAAATTAGAACAAGGTTGATCTGTGGTTTCTACTGCACTGAAGTGAAAATCACAAAAAGTAAAAATATTTACAAACTTCAAGCAACAGTAAAACCCAAAGCTTCCAATCCCCGTGGTCCAAACACGGCAGTGAGAGACGGTTTGGGCTAAATCAAATGACTCACACAAATAAACGAACGTGCTAAATTGTAGTGTCAAGGTCATTGAGACTCAAAATCAGGTTGACTAAGTCTTGTTTCCTTCTCAGCGTTAAGATCATGCGTTTAGCTATTACAAGTATTTATTACTATTTCGACCGATATACAGATTCAATAGTAGCATTTCCTGCGTTACATTCACCTGCGGATATCAGTTATTGTCGCGAATCAGCACAATTGACCTTTTTTAGAGATTCGTCGCTTCAAATGAGCATAATCCATCGTTCAAAACCCTCCCTAGGTAATCCCTTTTTATCCAGTCTCTCAAACTTAATTAGTCACTTTTTATCCCACCTTTTTGATGTCCTCAATTTAACATAGTTCGTCAATTCGCCCTCTATCTGTCGGTTGTCACCCTACTGGCTTTACTTAACTTCCTGCAATATTGCTTCTAATTAAATACCAATCACTTCAATAGCTTAGTTATGCGGTCCATCGCCACCCACTTGTTCAAAATCGCTGCTGGCACTCGCCGTTGTAAAATCCTTCACCTCCAAAGCGCGTTCGAAGGTTGTTCAGCATACTTCGAAGATAAACCTGGAGATGCTACTAAAGCAATCACCGAAATAAGAAAAACTATGAATAATTTTTTGTTTGAGCTTGACCTTTTTGACCAAACCATCAGTTGGTTAGGTATATTAGAGTTCCTGCTCGACCCATCTGTACACCACGCTCGGGCAACCTAATCTTGGCCGCGAAGTTCATCGATACCGTTGTTTTTGAACAACTTCGGACGCATCAAAAAAGCCAATGACGCAACAGCATTCAACATTTCAGATAGGATACCTCTCTCAACTGCTAAGAATTTAATCTAAGAGGCTTCCAACCTGGATTTGCAACCAATTTACTGTGTCATATCTCCAAAACCTTCACGGCAAAATACATGTCCGCCTCTGTTTCAGTTTAGTACTGAGGTCTCTGCCAAGGAATTTGTTCGCCGACATTCTTTTGTCTTTGTCAGTGCAGGATTCAAGCGAGAAAGAACACTTCCCCTCTACAACGAGAGGTTTACAAAAGCCATGCCAAGAACCATAACCCTGGTAAACATTTGGCCAGTAGTTCCTCTCGGGTGGTCAATTTACCAAGCGTCGGCCATCAGACGAAAGCCTTTCCTGTAGTTGGTCGCGAATTAGATGTTGACTTAGATGGCTCGCCAGTCTCTACTCCACCTGAGCCGCGTCTCAAGTGTTCAAACTTGCAGAATAGTCTCAATGAAACTGTCTAGCTTACTGTGCTTCCTGACGTCCATAAAACTGGAAAAAGTCTCCCTGACTCCCAGGCTAGTAACGAATTATCATACAAAAATCCAAATGACAGGATTCCCTTGACTAGCTCAAGCAGTGTCTTGTCGAACTCACAAATTACTTCCGCAGCATATAGTTTAAAAAAAGAACGCCGACCGTCACGAGAGTCCGAAATCTAAAACCGGCTCGGGGAAACAGCCCAATACCTGAAGTAAAATCGGTAATTTCCCAACCGTCGATGGCAGAACTGGCCACTCCTTGCATATCTCAGAAAGGCGCGAGACTAAATGTATTCCCACCGCTAACCGTAACCAGCTCAAGAATAAATAGAGTAACTTCATCGGCGAAATCAGTCATCTCACTTCATGGACCCGGGCCTCGCTCCCCGGCCTCAATTAGTCGTTCGCCTCCAGATAGAGTGAAACATAACAGCATTCCATCCAACAACGAAAGAGGGAGTCTCGGCAAGACTATTGCGATCATTATGCCAGTACCTTATCCAAATGCAGTTCCGGTTGACTGCTCACGGTTCACCCGGTCGCATCATGCGTCCCGCCCCACGTTTCCAAATACTCGTGAGCTCTCGAACCCAATGCCACCCCACCCAACTTTACCGGTTTTTCCGTTTCTTCTGAAGGTCCCGTCTCCTCCCATACCATATCTCTCTCCACACCATCCTGCAGTCACCAGTGGCTACAATTTCTTCGAACCCGGCAGCTAACTTAGGGGTTCACACATTCAATTTACTTCATGGCCATAATAATGATAGTTTCATAGTTGCACCTTTCAATGCTCGCTTTTTTGTGAACAAACGTACATCCGTCCACTCTTCTGCACTGCAATCTCACCCAAAAGTGATCCGCGTGACTGAAACTTGGCCTATTGATAAAACTCTCCTCCGACACACCTCCATACCCGGTTATGATATATTTGCCATGGACAGATCTGACAGACGTGGCGGTGTTTTTCTTGTCTGTAGTAAGAACAGTCATGGAACACACTTCCTCTAACTCCCCCTCCTCGACGAGATCCAAGATTCCGTTTGGGTCTTTACACCACTGCTTCAGGGGCGGCTCGTCATTAGTTGTGCTTACTGTCCGCCGGGCTATAACCTGGGCGATGTACACACAATCACTGATGCTTTCTGCCACGTAGCTGAAATCCCGCACGCTGCTAAAATTCATAGCGGAGGACTTCAACCTCCCTGACATTTGCTAGATAACCCTGATTTTCCCCCCGAAATTATGCAATTTTATCCCATGTATCCGTGCAGGCGGATGGACGCAACATGAAACATCGCCAACAAGAAGGAACAATATTCTTGGCCTCATCTTTGCTTAAGGCCCCTGGGATATAAAGGCGAACGTATTTAGCCACTTTCCTGGTTGTGATCATAAGGTCATAACATGCTTATTCTCCGTTCGACCACATCAACACGAATGACTTCAAAATCAGAAATCTTTACGAAATGCAAATTGGGACATTCTACCCTCTATCTTGCCCAATCAGACCTGGGATGGATTCTTCCTAACATCTGATCCCCAGCTGGCGTCGGATCTGACGTATTCTAATTTATTCTGCTCCCTGAACGTCGTCTCTCCCGAGGTAGTCAAACTAAGTGTGAGAAAGGCCCATCGGCAACGAAAAATGCAACGTAAATTCTAGAAGCTGCAAATGGTCTGCGAAAAGACCAACGACCTCCCTATCTTGCTCCGTCTCAGCCATCTCTCACGCCAGCTACTAAGCGAAAAGGAGAACAAGCTGGTGAAGCAAGAACCATACGCTCCCAACCAACCGACTAAGATGGCCCATCCCTCTGGTCTTAGTGAAACTCGAACCCCCGCTCTACAACCAAAATACCAAATCTGCTCCTATCAGGGAGCATCTACATTAGTTCGCCCCAGTTATTCACTGAGGCATTCAAAAATTTCTTCGCTTCTACCTTAATAACAAACCACAATAGTCGAGCCCAGGATCTCACCTCCTTCACCGCCGATACCTTATCAACCGTAGTGATCTCGGCCAACGAAGTCAGAAATCCGTTAAATACCACCCGGCCCCTGGCACACCCCAGACCCAATGGTATTCCTCCAGCTCTGTTTCGTCTTGGCGGCCAGGACATTGTCATGCTTTTGCTGAGCTTGCTTAACCCCTCCGTGTCACAAAGCATTTTTCCATCCCAGACGAGAACTTCCGTTATCATTCCCTTTCATAAGAATGCCTCACACGACCCTGATAATTACCGCCCAGTAAACCACACTCCTTTTTATATCTAGGGTAATGGAACGAGTAGCTAAAGACAAGATTGCCCACTTTATCCTCACCCGTGGCCTAATAAACAGCAGCCAACGCAGCTTCTTGAAGTCTAAGCCGTGTCTGACCTGCCAACTTGATTTCCTCAATCTAATCATAACGTCGGCTGACTTCGGCAAGGCATTCATCGTTATCTTCTTTGATATGACGAAAGCATTTGATCGCCTGCCTCATGCTCGGCTGCTAACCGAGGTTAAATCTTACAGCACAACAGACCCACTCTCTTCTTGGTTGTCGTTTTATCTCAGCATGAGATCGCAGGCAGTAGACATTGATGGCTACCTCTCACCACCCCAGCCAGTCACAAGCGATGTTAAACAAGGCAGTGTATTAGACTTACTTTTATTTCTTCTCTAAATTAACGACGTACTCAAAGCAAACGCCACGGCGCCACATTCCTATCCGCCGATGATATCAAAATTGTCTACCCCTTTGAACTTCATATCTTGACTTATACCCTCAACGAAAAAGCTGGCGACCTAAACGCTCGTGACATATGCGTTTTTCTGCTATCAAGAGTGTCATTCTCACGTATAAAAGTCACATTTCTCCTGAATCTCTCGCCTCAAACGGCTCGTACATTCCTACCACTCAGCTTGTACGAGATCTCGGCCTACATAATTCCTGCACTTTCATCTTTCAAGAACAAGCCACCTACCAGGTGGATGAGACTAAGAGAACGACAGCCTTTATCTACAGAACATTTAGGTGCGACAGCCAGCATCTGATCTTTAAATCCCACGCCAGACCGCAGCTTGAGCACTGCCCTCCGGTTTACTCTCATGCGCAAATCTGATAGATTCGCGAACAAAAGAGTTCAGCGATCCTTCACGAAGCACTTACTCGGCTCAACATCTCCCTCGAATTACAGATCGGAATGTGCGCTGCAAAACTTGAACCCTCGCGGCTACGACGAAGGAGACTCAGTCATTATCTACAGTGCATACGTCCATCACGGTTCTATTTTTCGCTCAAGACGCACCTTACCCTCTTCGTAACCGAAATCATACTAATAAGGTTCCATACTCCTTAATTGGAACAGACTGCCGGAAGACATTCGGGCCTGCCAGATACTAGACCGATTCAAAACCGTCCTTACAAAACATGTAGATGTCGCCAAAGTACTACAGCTAACCTATACGTGCATCCCGTTGGAACAAGCTTACGAGGGTGACAAATATTTTCGAATAGGTAAAGGAAGCGTGACCCACGTAACGTTCTTTGAAACGCCGACATCACCTACCCCATATGCTTCCTCCATCGCCAGCATATTACTATCCCTTAGAATGACTTACATCACTGACACCGCTATTGTTAGATTCTCTTCAGTTCACGCTCCCAAACGTCTCTTATTTATCTCCATCATACTTAATTCGCTTTACTTGGTCCGAACTGACCCATTCCCCTCCTTTATCTTGCCCTGACGTCCCAACACTAAATCCAGTTCCGCGACCACCATTCACCTTTAAACCATTACTGGTATTGGTCGTTATTTTTGTATTCGCATTCACTCCCAAAGGCTCATAGCCCTCATTCTCTTCAACGTAGTCTGTGTATAAATTATTGGATTTCTCTTTTCACCAATGACCGTTGATCCTCAGCCGGGGACATTCCAGACTGCGTCTCTCTGTTCTTATGTTTCGAGGCACCAACCGGCGCGCATCTCCCCTTTGATGTCTTGGAATGATCCGGAGATAATACCAGCGAAATATCTGTCCCACACTTCCGGCTGCAAATCCGATACCCGCCCATCACTCCGTCGCTCATTCATTGTCCCTTTCCTCCAGGATCCTCCGAAACCTCCTAAAGCATTTCATCCCTACGGCTGTGTGATCCCGACCAACATCTCCTGTGCAAGTCCTGCCGGTGCGGGGCGCGGTCATATCCACCACTTTGGCCGATGCACATCGGGCGTGCAGGACGTCTGCGACGACGTGCGGGCGCAACTAGATTGGTGGATCACATCTCCTGTCTCCGCGAATGGTATTTAGGTTGGGTGTCCAGCACACAGCCAGCCCCACCCACTAGCACATTTTGCGGATCACAAAAATAAAGACAGAATGAACACTATACACTGCGTGCACTGACGAACAGCCTATTTCGGGGATAGGCTGACCGGAAAAAGAATAACTCACGTCAATGTCGGATAGAGTCACTTGGAGATAAAAGGTCGGTGATGAAGTGGACATGAACAAGAAGCAGCGGACAGAATGTGGCAGGAAATGTGAGCCTGTCTATTGGTTAACCTCAAAGGAAGGGCCTGGCTGAGCCCCTAGCGGCGAATCCACAGTGGTCTATTTTGTAGAAGCCCTCACCGTTTTCGGTGTGGCGGAGCTGCGGATACTTCCCCGTAGCACTCTGGGGAAGGCATGTTGGACATCTTCCACTGCAATAATAAAGGAATGCAGCCAGTGGATGAAGCAGATCAGCCGCTACTCCTGAACGGGGCTCAGGCTTGACAGACACATGGAAAAGCCGCCGGTGGGTAGTAAATAACGTCGGTGGATCAAGCCCAGTCTTAGCTTGGCCATAGCCACATAGGACGGTGCCTGTTTCGAAAAGGCAAACGGACGGGGCATCTTATACTAATATCAATGACCATGGAGCAGATGGGCATGAGAAGGCTGGCCAGATTAGTTTGCCTATGAAGTGCAGCGCTTTCGTGGGTACCAGAAAGCTTTTTCCGCGGAGAATTTCATGAACCAAGAGAAGCACCAAGTTCTGGGCGAGGATGTCAACGGTTATGTTACACAGGGTCATCATCAGCTGTTGGGGTTGGAGGAGTATGCTATTTTGGTAGCATAGGCAAAGAGGAAAGGGGTGCCTTATCAAATAGGCGAGGATGTGACGTTGATACAAATAAGGAATAACCATGGTCCTAGAACACTGCCTTGGATAGCCCCATTGGTTATCGATATGGCTGGAGATTGGTGGCCGTTAACCATCACAGTTAGCAAACCGCGGGAGATATCTGAAGATAACTAGGAGGAACGAACCTACAAACTGAAAGCCCGTAAATAGGCCACCAAATGCGTGTGGGGACATGGTCAACGGTCCTGGGCAAGTCAAGATGCATGACAGTTGCATGGTTGCCGGAGTCAGTCGTGAACGATAGGACATCAAGGAAGGCCAGCCGGCAGAAGGAGCAAGAGCAGGAATTAAGAAAACTGTGCCTATCCAGACTCCGACAGGTTGTCAGGTGAGAGTCAGTGAACAACGCATCTTTGATAGTCCTTCCCATATTTTTCAGAGCACCGGAGTGTGGTTATTGAGTCGACAGTTATCCGGGTCGTGTTGTTGGCCTCTTCAGAAACTTTTCATTGGACTGAGATGAAGCTGTGATGCATGGAGGTATGTATACAGCGGGTAACAACAGAGATAGGATGGGACCGCCCAAGCAGAGAACAGCTGGTGGGTGACTACCTCAGCCCAGTCCCGGAGATGGTTTATTGAGGGTGACTTACCTGTCTAAATCGGGATGAACGAGGTGAATCAGTGAAACGAAAACTAGGGCGCTGGAGTGGGCAGAAGGGGGGGACACCAGGGTAGTTGATTGCTGAGGAAGAAGGGAGATCATTGAAGACCTCAGAAGTAGACGCTGAGGTGTTAGAGTGGACGAGCCACAAATGATTAATTCGGGCAAGGCAAGATAATGGCTGTTAGACTCTTGACTGAGCAGGTCGTAGGAGTGGCAATTTCTCTTATGGTACGCTTAAGTGATGGCCTCTTCTTGTCTCAGAAGTGATTCGGCCCCACGAAGCAGCCCAAAGTGCAAATGGTCGATGCGCAGATTGATCGGGAAGTCAATGGAGCTGGTCAAGACAGATTGCAGCTTAGCCAGCTTGCCCTCCGAAACAGACAGGGACATCTAATGGACCGGAGGCATGGCAAGCACACGCGTTGACGACATTTGCTCCGGGTACAGGTTTGGAGTTGATAGGTTTTACAGAAAATTTAGGGTGAGGGAAAGGAAGTTGTCCCGATCGGAGGGTGGAATATCGTGAGTACTAGGGATCAGCCTATTTAAAGGTAGGCAGCCGGGGCAGGGGAAGAGGTAATTTCAGTTGGAGGAGGCCGAGGCAGCGGAATTTACTCAAAACAATTTGGCGGTCATTACCCAGAAATTGGCCAGCTGCATGAGTGGCTACCTCAGGAATGCCCACCCCATAACTTTTTAGCCCGCTGGCCTTAAACAGCTTCTTTTGACACAGGTTCCCACGGGTGAGAGGCTGCCATTTGTGTGCAACTCGCAACAAATACCTTGTGACCCTTTGGCTTGGCGCCTAGTGGCCCAGGGCTTTTTCGGTTTCCTCTACAAATAAATGGAATTATGTAATGGAAAATCCGCTTGCCTTTTTCACATAGAGAAGTCTGACCCCGCTAGCTAGAATCAGGGGTGGCCTTTCAGCTGGTCACGGCAAATGTGGGTATTAAGCAGCAGAAATTTTAAGCTAACACACCAGGTTCAGGTGCAGTAGGGGACAGTTGGGGCCTGGATTCAACCCCAGGGAAGCATCACAGCCAAAGCTTTGTAGTCCGCCGCGTGGACAAGCCACGTGAGCGGCGGATCGAAGGGGTATTGCTCCTCACGTAAGGGCCCTACCACCGGCGAGGTGGAATGAAGCTTCATCTGCCCCTTATATAGGCCTCTTCCGTCGCCCCCTGGTGTAAAGCGCAGAACTGAGAGTTGTATATGCTTAACGCAGCCAGAGAGCTCCAGAAGAGAAAAATAGTCAATTAATGCAATACTTACAACTTTTCACAGTTATGCAGGGAAGTCTTGGTATTTGGGGACCTCAGCGAGCCGAAGGTAGACTGGGTGAACGAAGTAACTCCTGAAGAATCATTTTTCCGCGGTCTACTAGGCTACAGACATATGAAGGGTCTGACCCAGCAAGTTACCGAAGAAGCCAGATGGAGGCAAGGGCAGCCCCCACCCACCCTGGATCCGGTGATCACAATTTACCCGCGGGACGCTTTAGACCACCAGTTTGAGGTTATGCTCGGAGAGAGCGACCGTGGGGCACCCCATTGAATATTGAACTTGAGTAGACTAGAACCAGCAAAAATAGAAGAACGTATCTACCGTTCGGTGGACCAGAAAATGTTGAGGAAACTGGGGACTAAGACCGAACGGGAGGTTAAACAGAGTAGAGACTGTGGGACTGTTTTTCAGGCACACTGGGACGGTCTCTACCATTGACGGACAGGGTACCTCCCATAAAGAAGGGCCGTCTGAGCGGTGCCCAGCTTTGGCGGGCTATTCGGGTCCGGAAGGCTTTTCGGAGCAAGAAGCCTGCTTGGGCCAGGTACCAAAACAGTGGTGCTCACCGGTGCTACCTTTGGTGCGTAACAGAAAGAGCTAAGTGGAGAAAGGTCCCTAAATAACGCAGAAGGAAGTACGAGGAGCATCTAGCTTAGACCGCCAGATCAAACCTAGGGGTATATTCGATTACGTGCAGTCCAAGGCGACTCTGAGGGTGGTCGATGCAGGCGTGAGCGATATCCAGGGTCAAGCAGCCACCGACAGTCTCGTGGAGGCAGAACCTCCCCTGCACCACTTCCCGAAGGTGTACAAAGGAGACAGAAGGACCTCAGGCTTTCCGCGACTCGCCACTACTGCTGCAGCCCAAAAGCTAGAGAAAGCCGGCACTGCGACTGAGGCGCTCAAAGTTCTGAGTGGCCTGGTAAGAGCTGGGGCAGCATGGCTCAAGAGCAATCGGCAGGCAGTCATCCGTCCTCTGGCGGAGCTTCTGACCCAGCGGCAGACTAGCCTGTTCAACTCACTCCCAGATGTAGTTTGCTCACTCCAGGAATGGCCTCCCCGCCTGTCTGGACTAGAGGCCCGTCGATTTGCCTGAGGGCTTGCTGAAGATGATGGAACGGGGTTTTGCCAGACAGGACTGCTGACCAGGAAACTGCCTATAGGTTGACCATGAAAAACAACCACGGCTTAGTCTGTCAGAGGTCCAGCCTGTCAAATCATATTTGTTTCATGGTTTCGTGTCTGTTTCAAGTCAAGCTGAAGCATGGCATATCCCGGGAGGAATGTTTGCTCAGCGGCGTGCCTCGGAACCCAGCCCTTGGACCTAAGTCGTTCATCCTGTTCACAGGTGACTTGGTCACAAGCTTGCGCAACCGGTGCTTAGCCTCTGCCAATGACGTAAAGTTATTTAGTTCTGCAGAAGCAGATTTCATGCAGTGTATTGATGGTGGGAAGTCTGATACATAAAAATAAAAGTCAACATTTGCTACTACTCGGCAGGTGGCAAGGACCCTAAAACGACCAAGTACGTCGGGGAGCCAAACAGCTCACTGAGGCCACGAAAATGACAAGAGCAAAGGACCTTAGGGTAATGGTGTCGGGCATTTCCCGACCTGGAGCTCAATGCGCTCAAAAACTTCTCCAGGGAAAAATACCGGTCTAAAAGAACCATTGCGTTCAGAAAACCCTGAGTAGTATCTCTCTATTACAAGGCTTTTTTCGACTGCTGTTGGAATACGTTGTTCGGGATTGGCGGTCTTTCTTGGCAACAGAGTATTAAAGGCCAATACTGAAAATACTCCCGAATGCTCCACATGCTTTGAGAAAGTGACTATTCGACTTTACTTTGATAAACCCGTCCATGCACAACACTTTACCACGTTCGTTTATTTGTGTAGGTCGTTTGATTTGGCGCAAACCTTTTCTCACTGCCATGGTTGGACCACGGGGCATGGAACCTTTGGGTTTTACTGTTGAGTCTACTTGGCCGCTTGCTTGAAGTTTGTTAATATTTTTGCTTTTCGTGATTTTCATTTCAGCGCAGTAGAAGCTACAAATCAATCTTGTTCTGGTTTCGGGATTCGTTCGAATTGGCCACGCGTTGCTCGATTCGCGAGACTTGTGACCTACAGGGAAGTCAAGCATTTTGAACATGTTCATCGGCTTTTCTGGAAGCAAGTCCCGCTCCTTAGAGTACTTGCCTGTGGACAAAGACTCAGGGAGTCAGACCTGTTCTTGCTGGAGCTTACGGACACATAGGGGACTTTTTAGCTGCTTCTGAGTTCTTCAAGCCGCGCAGTGGTTTCTATGGTGTGACTGAACAGCTGCTGACCCTCAGCGATGGTTCTGCCTCCACAGAGCACCCATCGAAGTCGACGAAGGATTGAGTTCTAGGTCACCTGAGAGGAAGTGCCTCTGCCTTTAGAGTGATGAGCGAATGGAACCGGCTTCCGGTGTGGGGGCCAACAACTGAAACGGCTGTGGAGTTTGAACGCGGCTTGGAATGTAGTTAAGGCAGTGTCTTCGAATACTAGCAGATAGGAGCCTATCTTGCCTATCATTATATTACGCTTCTCGTGTCCTCTTAATCATTAATACTGTTGCGCCTACTTAGTCAACCTTGGCCTTTGGTCTTTTCGTCTTCACCTATCAGCCTTCAACCCCCGTCATTACCCCTTCCATGTCCAGTTGCCTACTATCCTTCTATCAACACTAACTCACATCTCTAATCGCCTCTAACTTTCCGCCTCCATAAATTCTGCCCTTAAGTCAGGAGGAGGGCTAGCTTGGACCCGCCAAGAAACAGCTATCCTGCGGGGTCCCACAGATAGGGGCACAGCATGTGTATCCGTGTATCCCCATCAAATCAAGGAAGAAGACACTATCCTTCCATTTGTCGCAGCACCACTTATTCCAGGGAGCTCAACATAAAAGCACCTGGACGAACTTTGCAGGCCACCCTCTACGTTAGAGACCTCCCACGCCAGGGCTTCTTTCCTCTATGTATCTCACTAGCTATGGTAGAATCCTTCTGGGTAATCCTCCACTTTCGCCCCTTCACTATCTCACTTTGGGACGTGATTTACCGTTCCTCTTCTGCATTACAGATGGACTCATTCTTGATGGTAGAGCCTCTGCAAACCCCAAAAGCAGCTCATTTCTTCAACTACCTTCTTATTAGGGAGAAATTCAAGGCCCCTGGAGTGGATTGGGAAGCTTTAGCACTGACAGTCAGTTTTCCAAGGCGCTAATCTGTCTACTGACCGAGCAATCCTGGACACAGCATTCGGCCTGGCCCACCGGGTGTAGAACGGGTCAAAACTCGTCTCTTCTCGGTCTCATCATCACTCTTTCCAGACAGAGCTTAGGGGTGGTGAAACTTCTACTACCACTGGGCAAGAGAGACTGCGCACTTCTCTCTTTCTGTCAGGCTGCAATGTCGGACCATGTCCTCCCCGTACAAAATAGCCTATTCTTTCAAGCAAACAGGCTTCCGAATTATTAGGTCCTTCATCAGAAGCACACTCCACCACTGGAAACGGATTTTCTATATGTGCCTAAAGTTAGACAGATGCAAAAATTTAGGGCACACCTGCAGCCATCAATTAGACCTCTCGACAAAAGCCCGCTGCCGTTCGCTAAGTACCAAGCCGCATCCGCTCCGACAGAGTCGGAAGCTTTCAGATGTGTCCAAAGCCTGTGCAAAGCCAAGATTAATGAGCGCTTCAGGAAACTGCAGAAAGGCTCCCTGGACCGGGAGCTTACAAGATGACCTTTTTTGTCCATAGGTTTCTAAGCCGCCATCGTTATTCGGGGTCCTCATCTCTCACGCTAACTCTCTCTGACCTCTCTCCTGCAGCCCCTCCCTTTTAAGATATAGCAGTTTTCAAATCACGTTTCATGTTGGTATACAGCACAACAGTGGTGTCTGCATGTGGACAATCTGCTCTTCAGCCGGAATAGTAAGTCTCATTGTTAGAGCGGTTTGCGGTTTCACACGAAAAGGTGGAACAGGGGCTTGACAAATCTGGTCCTTTCAGCTCGACAGGACCAGACGAAGTTCACCCTGGCATTAACAAAGAATCTGAATCCATTTGCTCAGCACCATACTCTACTCCGTTTCAACAGCAAGCAAATGAGGGAAAGTTTCCATATTCATGGAAGCATTCTGCTATTGTCCTTATTTATTGAAGGGAGATCGACACCCTCCTGGAAGTGACAGGCTAAAAAGCCTCATCAGTGTCCCCAGCAAGGTGTTGGAGCACACTTATCAACGCATTGTGTTGAAGCTTTCCCACGCGAACGTTTCCCATCTCCAGCGCAACATAACTCCCTTCTTGGCATGTTGTGTACCGCCCATATGCTGACCGTTATGGTAGCTGGACACAGGCCTACGTGATGGCAAGTTATCTCATGCGGCTTTCATGGAATTTGATAAGGTTTTCGACGATGCCTTGCACTTCCCGCTTCTCTTCAAACTCAGGAAGTACGACTTCTCTGGTTGCTTACTGTCCCTAAATGAGGGTTTTTTAAAGAGTCGAACCCTCTCGGTTCGTGTGTGTAAGTCTCACTCTCAACCTGCACCTATCGATATGGGTGTTCTTTGGGGCTCTGTCCTCGGTCCCCTCCCATTCCTCATTTTCATCGACTACCTCCCAGATGTAGCTGCAAACAGCATAGCGACGTAAGCAGACGGTGTCACCATCTGGGACACAGATAAAAATGCCTTGAATCCAGCTATTGGCTCGATCGAATATTGGTCGGCTGACTGTGACCTCCCATAAATGATGGCAAACATGCAAGCATATCATTCGGCAACTCTTAGGCTCATCTCTTCAAGATAAATGGGAACATGCGAATCCAAAGAGTGGATCAGCACAAGACCCCCGGTTCCTAGCCACGCAGTGATTTCTCATTTTCTTCCCACCAAGAGAAAGCCTGTTAAATTGCGTCTCGGATTCTAAACCTTATTGGAAGAACTTTTCCGGAGATCTCCAAAAGAGACTGCTGCCTTTTATACGGAACCTATATTCGACCTCCATTAAAATACGGCAGCCAGGTGGTGCACACTAGCCTCGTTAGAGATCAGATATTTCGAGGTGAATCCAGCGGAAAGCGACCAGATTGAAAAGTGGCCTACGATATACTGCCCACTACATTTGTCTAACATCACTTAATCTCTCCCCTTTTGAGACAAGCTGTGTCGGGAGAGACTTCTCCCTGATGTTTGATCTATTCCTAACTGGCTCGGAGGATCAGGTTTTCACTCGCCTGAACTTGGAGACCCTACAAGGATACACGAGGAAACTTTTCAAACCTGTTTCACTCATATTCATTGGACAACATTTCTTCTCGCCTCGTATAACCTTTAGGAAATAGTCTCCCACTAGAAGTAGAGGGTGCCTTCTGGAAAGAGACCTCTAAGGTTAGATTAGGCAACTGGTTGGAACAGGAGCTAAGTCCAGCCATTTCCGTGACTTCCTTCAGGCAGATTACCCTCTCCCGTATTCACACATACCGTCTCCATCTCTATCTACATGTACTTGTAAGCACGTCAGGGTAGGTCTTTACCCGTACTTCTGATAAGTGTATGTCACTCCTGTGTATAAGTTTTAAAAACTAAAAACTAGTGGTCATGTTCTTATGCATCAATAATCAAATTTTCGGACTCATGTACCACGTGGGAAACTTTTATTTCTATACCAAGGTTGATCTTGCGAAAATGGGCGCCCCTAGTTTTCGAGTTCTACATTTCCAGCTCAATGGCGCTGGAGAAAAAAGGATATATACAAGAACAGTTAACTTTTTGACTCGCGCCTCGCGCCGGTAAACTCCTTCAAGGCTCCAAGACTGCACCCTGAGGCTTATCTTATGTGAACTGAAAAACGCAGTGGCTGGTGGGAGCCTCACGGCCCTCGTTGATACCCCTAACCATCTGAGCTACTACACTAGCAGCGCATACTCTACTTGGCTCCATTTACAATAGTCCATTAAAGAAATTACATAAATTTCTCATTGTTCACATCCTAGGGTTTTCTATTTGCTGCCGAAAAGAGCCAGAGATCAAAAAGCATGAATACCAGTGCAATTAAGCAGATATGGGCCAGGTTCACTCGTGAAAATACCAAATACTCCCTTGCGGTAGAGGAAGGAATAAGGTGTGGCGCCTCTCACAGCTAGTATCACCGGAAATGTGGTCGATTCTTACTTAAGGCTTCCATTTTATGTGACTAAAGCCAATGTTTTCTGTGGGTCAGCTGGAACTGCCTTGACATCTACAAAGGTAGACTCTCAGCTGTCAAGGAGTTAGGTAGACTAGTGGTCACAAACAGCTTCGGCTCCTTAGGAATGAGTACTTCCATTGAAATGCTCCTTGAACCCAGCTCCATAACAGTAGCGTTGGTAGCAAAAAGCCGCGTTAAAATCTTGAGACTGAAGTGCCCAAAATGCGTCAACAAGTTTACAAGCAACAAGCAGACTTGAAGGTTGTCAGGGACAAGATGAACACAGTCAAACTCACCCCTGGGAAACCACTAAAGAAGATGCAACTGTACCTGGGTGGGAACCTTAGTGTGGTGGTAAAAGACCTCCTTACCCCTATCTATCATGCATCCAGGAAGTGGGGAGGAGACGTTCGACACCAAGTACCAAACCAACTGAGAAATGCCGGGCTTCCAGAGAATCGTGTGTTGCAAGGGGTCTTTAGGCTGGGTAGGTGGAACTACATCCAGGGTGACTAACGACCCCCTGGGCTTATGCTCATTGAGTTTATAAACCCTATAAAGAGGGACTCGTCCTTAGCATCAGCGAAAAGGGTTAGGGCCACCACCCACGGAAAGTTTGTGTTGTAGCCAGATAACTCGGCTGGTTGGCCAGCTTCCACCAGCAGGAACAAAATCGACTCTGGGCAAAACCGTCAACTTAGTATTAGCGTTGAATAAAGGAAAAGCCTCTTCACCAAATAAGCATAGTATCCCTGCTACTTGTGAGGGCTTCAGAAAACCAACAAAGCCCTTCTTTACTAGTCTGAAGAGGCGGGTTCAGGGTAAAACGCAATCCTACCCCTCGATGTCAGAAGGCAGGGCCAGCACTCGGGACTGGGTTCCACTCCTGCCAGCTCAAAAACAGCGAAAGAAGGCTGGGATACTTGGCAGTAGCACAGGCAAATGCATGCAACGTTTGAAATAAGTGGCGCGGACTGGTAGCAGTGATCGACAATGCTGATTGCTGTGGCCTGCTAATAGTCCCAGAAACAGTGATGTGGATAGCGGCAGGAAGCACCACATTACCCCATTTACAGGCTGTTTTCTGCGACTTGAGGCTAAATCAAGTTAAAGTACGTGTTGCATGTGCGCAAAGGAGCCCCTACGCCACCCCACTGGATTATCTAGCCCTGTTGAGCGACATTCATCGCGCCGTGGCCTGAGAAATCTAAAGCATAATCCCCGGGAACTTCAGTGCCCCCGGGGTAAGCCGGGCGGATCAGAGGGCAGCAGAAGGCGACTTTTTTGTCAACCTGCCAGGCTTCCCACTAGAAGAGGAGCATGTCTAGAATGTCCTACAACCAATCGGGTGAAGGGAAGGACGGACTCGAGGGCCAATGGACCTGGCAGTCACCAAACACACCGGGTTATGTTGAGGTCCAACAGGTCCCAGTGCCCTAAGGAGGAAGTGACCATGCAGTGATCCGTTGCGACTACTTGGCCTTGAAGGACAGTGTACCCTACGAACTCAAAAGATGCTTAAATGACCTCAATGTACACCGCCTGGTCATTGTGACCCAAGCACTGACATGGGACCAAGGTTATCAAAGTGTAGGGGAAAATTGAACGATATTCAGGAACAATCTTTAGTTGCACACAAAGCGTTTTGAACCAGCCCACAGGGACCGCGGAAAAGGAAGAAGGCTTTGGTGGACTAGTGGAGCTACTGGAGTTCAAAGCTGGAGAAACGGAAAGTGAAGGGGAATTCTAGCGGGCAAGAGACCACAGGAGATACCTATGTTTCAAAATGACTCGAAATCTAGCTACTAATGTCCAAAAGCAGTTTAGGCTACCTTGTGAGATCACCATAGCCAGATTAGCTGAAAGGTGCCTAAAGGCTTGCTACAAATATGTTCAGTCAAAATCAGCCGTGCCAGGACGGGAAGGGCAATCATGCACTCGACAATAGTACCAATGCCGAGGTACTGTGGGAGCAATTTGACACAACGCACCAGCGGGAAATCGGACTGAACCCGGCAGATGAAAACCCCACTAGACCACACAGAATGTCGGTGGTCCCTGTTCCTGCAGGCATAACAAAAAAGCCCTGAGGGTCCAAAAGTACAGAGGACAGCCGGTCCAAATGGCATTCACGCTTCCGTTCTACGCCCCGTCACCCAGGTAATAGCTTCTCGTTTAGCTCGACTGTTCTGTAAGTCTTCTGACAGTGCACTTTGTTCTGAGGATAGACTAATGGCCCAGGTTGTCTTAATACACAGAGGCGGGTTCAAGGAATAGGTAAGAAACCATTGGCGGGTCAGCCTAATACGAGCCACTGAAAATAATGGAGGGGCTGATTGGGAATCGCGTTGCCAGTCACCTGGTTGTAAATAAGACAATTTCCAAAAGGTAAAAAGGGCCTGTAAGAAACAGGTCGTGATTGCCTAACTTGCCGCCTTCTTCGAACCACGTAACAGCCAGGTTAGACAGGGGAGAATGAGTCGAGGTCTGCTACTTGGACCTCAAAAGGGCTTTTGACCCTGTGAATCACCGGCTTGTACTATGACAAAAGGGAGCGCTGGGTATAGCGCCGCAGGAGCTGAAGTGGACCGAGACCTACCTCACGAACTGGACGTATTACGCTGGGGCGAAGGTAGCAAGACTACGAAGGCCACAGACACCAGCGGGATTCCTCAGGGGTCGGTCCTGGGTCTTCTTCTGTCGCTGATCTAAATCAACGACCTATTGAGGGTATACAGAACCCAAGCTTCCTGTTTGTGGAAAACCTAAATCTGGTGGGTGAATCCGGAGGTGCATCACTTCAAGAGGACTTGGATAGGGTTTACTCCTGGACCGCCCAGCGATAACTGCCGCTTAACATAGGGTAGTTCGGGTATCTCATCCAGGACGTCCGCGGAGAACCAGTATGTCTGGGCCTACATGACCCACAAGAAATAACGAAGGTTACAGTCGTCGCTGACCCTGGAGTCCTGATAAACGTTAGCTACCGGCCACCTCCGCAGGGTCTGGCTGCAGAGGCTAAGGGGCACCTGGAGCTCCACGGACTATCGTGCACCGTGGATTCCACAGAAGCTTCTGCATTACTGTCTTTCTACGCAACACCAGTTAGGCCAACCTAGAAAGCTGTGTCCAAGCTTGGACCTCGGCTGGTATGCGGGACAATGCTGTTCTTCAGAAAGTGCACTATTACTTCGCGAAACTGCCACTGGGACTCAGGAAGAACACATTCACAGAGAGGTAGCTGACGCTAAATCTCTTCTCCATGAAACGTAGAAGACTCAGGGGGATTTATCAGAGGCCTTCAGGCAAATTAGAGGACTGTCCACCACAAAGAATAGGCTGTTGGTAATAACACGGGATTCCACGCCCAGGGAACAAGGGCTCAAGCCATTCCAACCCGGGGGCATGAAAAACATAAGGGGAAATTTCTTTGCACGTATCGTTGTCAAAAAATGGAACCCATTGCCGGCTGGGGTGGTGTCTGCCACTCTGTTGGCAGGCTTTAAGGCAAGGTTGGACCTTTGCTCGCTTGATGTGTTCCCTGAGTGCATCTCAGTCTGCGTCATTCAGTAGCAATACTAGAGGCTACGCCCGTCCCTCTTCTGTTGCCACCTTCCACCGGTATCACACCCATCTCCGCATATCTCCGCCACCCCTTCTTCATCACCTTCATCCTATTCTCAATATTCTCCAAAGTACCACTGCTAGCACCGTATCTAACCGCCACCTGTATTTGCAAAAACCATAAAGGGGGCTAGACCTGGAAAAGGACACAGTTCGTAATCGTGAGACTGCTTCACTTCTGACATCGGATTGAGTCTAAACCCTGTTTCATCTACTTGGTAAACAAAAGGAGCACAACGCAAACACAGTTGTCTCCCCCCAGAGAGATTCATCTCTGCTCTCACAGCTGCAAGAACCTGGGATACTTCACATGTCTGAACCTAAATTCCTGTGTCCTGCCGCCGCTCCTCAGGGTGTGCAAGTGAGGAAGGCCGCGCAATTAAACGTTCTGGCTGTGTGATGGTTGATGAAATTTCGGTCACGGAGTCTTTCGCGCCACTGAAGCTGAACTGACTGTCTCAAAGCTGAACTTTCCCCCACCGTTCAACATCCTGTCTTCCAGATCTCCAGCAATTCAAGATTAGAGATGCAGCCGAGACTAGTGTCCTGAACTCTTTCGCATTGTCCGCTGGTCAGTCTTCCAGGCCGCCTGCAATATCAGATTCGGGATACCGTCAAGATTTGTATTCTGAACTCTTTCCTTTTTTCCCGTTGTACCATGATCAGCTTACTGGTGACTTTTGGATGACGCGACAACTATAAGATTGGGAACATTTGGGCTTTAGTCTCGTACCCGTATACCACTTCAAGACTGCCAGGCCTGACCTGATCCGATCCGAGTGCATAATCCCTCTCCCGGTTGATACGCGATGTGGTTTTGCGCTGCCATCTTGTTTTAGGGGTTATTTGATGGAAGGTATTGATCGGTGGTGGGCACGTAACCTTTGTGCAAACTTTCGAGGAAATTCTGGACGCCCGACTGGTCTTGGCCATTGCCCGAACGGAACTGAACTGAATCAGGTAGCAGGAAGTAGTTTTCGGAAGTAGTAGGCAAGCCTGAGTGTACAGTCATAAGAGCCAGTGAGCGAGTTCCAAGAGCATGCAAAGCGGCCTTTGCCTCAACTCCCTTGAAGCAAGCAGAAGAGGACCAGCGAATCCAGCAGAAGCCTAGAAGAGCAAGGAAGCCGAAAACGAGTGAGTGTAACGTAATTGGGGGTGGGCCAGCTGGGGTGGACGATCCTGCTCTCCTGGCTTTAGAATACAAAGTGAAGGATCTGCAGAGACCGATCTTATCGATGAGCAGGGTCTGAAGTAGTGGGCTGCTGATCCTAGATGAGGAGGAACCCCTCATAGGGAGATGGAGAGCTAGGTGTGTCATGGAGAGGAGGAGGGTCCATGATATACCGCGAATTGCAGATGTTCCGTACCTTACTGCTCTGAGAAGGGTGCGCGGAGGGGGGATGAGGATGTCAACACTTGAGAACAAAGGCGAACATCATGCCAGAACAACGCCAGTAGAGTTTGCTGACGAGGCCACCCGAGATGGACTGTAGGCGGAGGCGGCAGCCGTGGCCCACACCAACAAGGGTGGATATCGTATTGCTCCGGAGGGGTATAGATAAAGCCTTGTGGTCTAGCAACTTTTGGAATCCTAGCTAGAAGAGCTAAGGAGCTGGTGGTGAGCCAACAAATACAGCAAAATGCCGTGCCCGGCTCTCGGGCCCCGGCCATAATAGCAGCAAAGAAGCCACATGCTTGGTCAGAAACATTTGCATTTGAAGACATGCTGGAAGATGCTAATTAGCAGCACTGTCCTGAGGTGGAGGCTTTCTGAACCTTGCCAGTCTGGTCGTTTTGATAACCCCTATGAAGATGGATTGGGAGCTGCTGGGAGTCCCATAGCATCAGCCGGCTTCAAGCGCGGCAATGCGGATGGCCGATGCGAAAAACTTGCCTCCTTCTCAGGCGTTGTGCCTGGGAACCGGACGGGAGTAAATGAGAGGGGCACCTAAGCGGTGGGGAAAACTAGGTGGCGCTATGTACCGGAGCGTATTGTATCAGAAACAAACTGGGTGGAACTCATTAAAGCCGCTGGGGAGCATAGGAAGTCACCAATTGCCGTTACGGAAACGGCTTCCTAAGGAAGACTATGTGCCAGAACTAATAAATAATGGTTTTGCAATCTCTAGACAGGATAGAAAAGAAGATAGCCCTGGTGGAGGGGTGGCCATCCTTATTAGGCCAGGCAAAAGCCGTCCTGAGTATCAGACCAAAATGTGCACTGGCAGTGTCCAGTTGTGCGCCTTTACGATCATCCTTCCAGGCAGAATGGTAACGTCATCTGTGTCCAGAGGGCACCAAGTACAAACAGCGACGAGGATGTTTGATTACTGCTGACTTTGACTGAGCTATTCGGGGACCCATAGAGGACCCACGTGGTGGGTGACCTCAATCCTCCGTACACTGAATGGAAGGTTGATGTCTGCTTGCTGGATTCGGAGGAGGAAACCTACTTGGGCTGGATGCAGGCCAACGCCTTGCATCAGCATATTAGGGAAAATACCAGATAAAGGGCTGGGTGAGTTCCACCCTAGCTGGATCTGGCAACAACAAATCTCCCTAACGATATGTCTGGACTACATTACTATGCACAGCTAGGCACTATTGTCCCCGTGTAGGCCAAAATCACCCTACGCATGCAACAACCCAGGGTACCCTCCAGGCTAGTTAGGGATTTCAGTAGATGAGTTTCGCAATAGGGCGATGGGTTTGATGTGAGACACGATTGAGGGGGCCACTGTCGAGGAGCTCTGGCGGATCATAAAAAGATCACTGATTGCCCTCTAGGAAGACTTCGCACCCCTGAAACGAAGGAGTGGAGAGGGCAAACCTATGTGGTGGGAGGCTGTATTAGCCAAAGCCATCAAATGTAGAAACGGCAGCTGGAACTAATGCAAGGCTCCAGGCAGTCAGCCAGCCTAGACCCGTGATGCAAAGCTTTGAAACGAGACTTTAAGTCCTATTTGAACTTCCAAGCGAGAATAAGGGTTCAGATTGGCCCAGCAAGTAGGACAGCAGCCGAAGAATTCTGTAGCTACATACAGTCAAAAGGTTCAACAAAAGATGCTATAGGTCCACTGTCCACCAAAGATCACTGTACAGTTGCTGATGGCCGGGGCAAAGCAGACCCCCTGGGGGAATACTTTGGTGGTTTACTTGGGATGGATAGTAGGGTACTAGTCGACCCGGCTCTGGAGTGTCCTACTCCGCAGTTGAACGAGCTTAATCTCTCAGAGGAAGTCATGCGTAAGTACCTGCAGGAATTAAACAGCCACAAATCCAGATGGCATCAACCCGGCCATCATCAAGCCTTTGGGGGTATCATAACTCCATCAGTATGCAGGCTATACAGGTCTATGTTAGGCCAGAGCAGGCTGTCCCAGGGCTGGAAAAGCGCTGCCTTCGTGGTGACACATGAGAGTGAACCTAAGTCGACCGTGGATAACTAAAGGCCGGTAAGTCCTTGAGAAGGTCATCCGTACCCACATCTGTCAGCACTTGCTGGAGCACTCCTAGCTCAGTCTGGCCCGGAATGGATTCCTGAAAAATAGATCTTGTCTGGCCGACCTCTTGTGCTTCTTAGATGAAGCGACTCTACGACAGGCTGAAGTTAAGCTAGTTGGGGTATGCTACCTCGACTTTGGCGAGGCTTTCGACTCCGTTAATCAGTCTTTTACCGCGCGAATGGAGACTTTCGTTATAAGTGGGCCAGCATATAGGGGGCTGGCGGACTTCCTCTCCCACAGGAAGCTTTGCGTCAAGGTAGGAGACAGGTGCTCTCGCATGGAGAATGTCATCGGTGGTGTACCTCAAGGATCCGTCCTAGGCCCGGTCCTATTCTTTTTGTTCGATAGTGACCTGGCATCAGCCCTCCAATCTCCAAGCCTGGTTTATGCGGATGGCGTGGGGACTGTTGGATATGAGGGTAGGGCGGACTTGGGCAGGGATTCTGGATTCGTCTTGGGCTGGGTATTTAATTGGGACATACCCCTGAATGCCCAAAAAATCCATTTTTGTCAAGGCCAATAGAAAGCCTGATTGCCCCTCATGACCAAGGGGTGTTCACTCCAGAGGCACTCATTAAGGTTAAGCCCCGTTGCCATCATGAACGGTGACTATAAGTGGTCGGACCGGTGCAATGCTTCTGCACGAAAGGCTCGTGGTGAACTCTTTAGACCGCGATCAGCACAGTCTTGCAGGCGGCCGAAAATATTCGTGCCTATTCACATGGCTATAGCACGACCTCACTAAAGCGGAATGCGGGCTTGGTCACACTTTACAAAAAGGAAGCCGTCCGCTTGCAGAAAGTTCGACGTATCTACGCGAAAGTTTGAAGGGCAGAGTGGTAGGTAGCATATACCGAGACTGTTTGACCGGACTCTTTCCTCGTTGGAAAAGAGGAGACATCGGGGAACCTTATAGAATCGTTCAAGGTTATGGAGGGCATTTCTGGCTTTAGGCCGGATAGTCTATTCCAAGTGGTTCTACATTCCTGAACAAGAGGACTCGAAAAGGATCTGACGAATTTTCGAAGTAGGTGGACGACTAGATGGCACTTCTTCAGCAGCAGGGTAGCCAAAGTCACAGTGGTCTTCCTGGTGGAATGACAGACCTGCAGACCGTACCGTTCTTCAAAGGTGCCCTAGATTCTAAGTAGTACAAGATCTTTCTTTGTGGCAAGCTTAGGGTATGTTCACTAGATGGATGGCGGGTAGCACTGTGGTCCATCTGAGGTGTGCTTTATTCGACTTTATCGTTTGTTGTATACTGACTCTGTGAAAGCTCACGGTGCATAATGTCTCCGGCTGTTGGTGTGCGATGGGGTTTCCCGTTTCCCTGTCTTTTCTGGTGGGGGTTCGACGGAATTAACTTTGCGGCGGTAGGCGTATAACACGTGCACATACCGTCGAAAGAATTCTGGACGCTTGATTGGCCGTGGTCATTACCCGTCATATGCGAACCGAACTCATACCGTGGCGACTCCTGACTTTACAGCCGAGGGCTCGGTTCAAGCAGGGTTTCTATTAAAAACCGCTTGTGCTAGAGGTGCCAAGCAAATTCTCGGTGTAGCAGGAGCCAAAAAAGGCCCTACCAGTTTGTGTATCTTGATAGGTGGACCCCTGCTGCCGTCTCGGACACGCGGTGTAGGAAGCTGCGGAACAGCGCCGACAAAACAAATATCTGGACAAACCATTGGCTCCAACCACACACAGTCCAGTGAAAGTTTAATTGACCAACGTCGCACGACCAGTCCTAGTTGAATTCGTGGAAGGTCACTGCAGAGATATGTTGCTAGCCAAGGTGGTAATGATATCCCAAATCAATTAGGGCAGATACCATTTTACACCCGACGAGCACAGAGTAATACCGGGTGGGCTGCCCGTAAGTGTAAACGTGGCTAAACTCGTGAAGGCGCTAGAGGAAGGTCCCCGGGATATCAGGATGCCTTAAACAGAAGTCGGGTTACTTCACCAACAGCTTTTAGTAAGCCATAATAACCGTGAGGGTTTGTGGTAACTGTGGATGTATTAGAAGATAAGAATCGGCGGTGCTGTCCATTAAAGGAACATACGACCATAGTTGACTTGGGTGTCAAGATAGCGCCCAGAACAACGGAGTGAGAATGTTCTTTAGTCCCAGATGACCAGCAGACTCCACGCACCCCAGTGATGAACACCACTGCAAAACTTTAACCACCACTTCGGCCATTGCGCCTGAGACCCAGCAGGCACTGAACATTAAAAATCCTTAGGTGTCGAATCAAATGCGGTGGTGCTACACACTGACGCGTTTAGTAGTAGAAACAAAGGGGATAAGGCTCCTCGGAGCAGCAGAGGAGCAAAATACGTCCATATCTGCGTTTACGGAAACATGGCTCTCTGAAGATGACCACGTAGCTTTATTAGTGCAAGCTGGATTTACTCTCTATAGGAAGGACAAGGGGCATGACGGTGTGGGGGGAGGGGTGGCCCTTCTCATTGGGGCGGGCGAAAACCATCTGGAACCGCAGACCATGGTTTGTACTCAAAACGTACAACTGAGCGCGGTTGCGCTCACACTTCCGAACAGAAGTGTGAATGTGGTCTGTGTTTACAGGGCCCCAAGTGAAATGTACATGCGTGGAAATTCTCCCTAGCCGTTGTCATATACTTGTATTGTTGGGACTATGCTCTTCCTCTCATTGACCCCCGAACAAGTACAGCATGCATCAAGCACTACACTCGAACATTCGTTTATATTTTGCTCACGTGAGGCGGCATAATTTTGGTTCGAACTTGGACTGTCGTGGCGGTGGTACCTGACATTGACTTTAGTTAAACTGTGGTCCTCGTTTCTAGACGTTGTGGCCGTACAGTTGAGGTTTTTACATATTTATATGCGCACAACTTGATAACCCAGCACCGCAGAAACTACGAATCAGTCTTGATCTGGTTTCGGGATTCGTTTTAAATGGGCTACGCGTCACTCACAGTCGGAATAATCGTTACAGTACTCAACTTGGAATCTCTACGAGGCAATCAATCAGAAATGCCAAGAAGAGGACAAAGGCAGACCGAAGCTGGACAGGAAGTAGCTCGGCAAGTCTCTGGGGTAATTTTGGGCGATACTGATCCCTCAGATATGACTAGGGCTGCTAGTCCAGTCAGTGCAATTTCATGCACTTCAGCCAATTGTACTGACTTCCAAACTGATGAGATCTTTAGAATGAGAATAGCAGAACTGGGCTGGGTGGGAAAGAGGCCGTATCAGCCAAGAAAGTACTACTCCGAAGGCGGGAAAGAGAGGTGGTCTTGGAGACCACGGAGCATGCGGCCATTCAGCCTAGTGACTCCAAGGAAAGATTGAAGCCGACTTGTGCCAGTGTAGCACATGCTAATAACTAACCAAAGGTGGAACTGTCCCCCTTCGACTGGAGCGCAGATCAGTACTGCAAGTTCGTTGAACAGTACGAGAACTTCGTGGAAAGGAGAGTATCCAGTCTAGGACAGAGATTCCTGTATCCGTTACGTTACTGACGTGGAAGAGCTAGGGAAGACTTCGGCGGGTGCTTGACGCTGGAGCCTAAAGAGAGTTACACTTGAACACGTGAAATCCTGAAAGACCTGTTTGGGCAACCATTTAGGGTCGCCCAGAATTCGATCGATGGTGTGCTGTCAGAGGCAAAACATTCCAAAGGCGAGTCGGGCTCTCTATTTAATCTGGTGACAAAAATGCAGAACGGCAGCATCTCATTGATTCACTTAAGTTGCCGGACGGACCTGAAAGCATTGCACACACTAGAGACCATAGTGCTCAGTTTACCCACAGAACTACAGGGTAGGTGGGCCGAGGAAGCCGAGGGGAAAAGAAGATATGGGCGAGAAACCACGTTTGAAAACCTGACGCAGTTTATAGACCGTAATGCCCGAATAGCAAACTGTCGTTTCGGTCAACTTGTGCGCGAGAAGAGCAATTTACCTAGGGTTACGCCGAAGCAAACCCGGACCTGGGAACCAAGTAGAGGCCAACCGTAGGCAAACACACATGCACTATCCCGCGAAGGTGAAAACTTGCCAATGTGCAGGATTTGCGGGGCGCCTCATCGCCTAGCGGGATTCCCTTACTTCCGCAAAGTAGACGTCGACGAACTATGGGAAATGGCTAAGAGACTGGGCTCGTGCTTCGTCTGTATCAACGATTTGCATCGAGCAGCGGTGTGCCGAATGAAACCTGGTTGTAGTCAGGATGGGTGTCATAGGAAAAGCCATTACCCACTGCACAAACCCACGAAATCGAATGCCGAAGGAACCTCGAAGCCTAGTGTGATTTGCTCAGTGTCTCGCTCCACTGACAAGCCCGTTCACTTGGGATTAATAGCAGTCGGTGTAGAGACCCCATTTGGGGTTATAAGGGTGTTGGACTTCATAGATAGTGGCTCGGATACCACTCTAGTAAGGAAGGAGTTCGCAGGGAGATATGGGATCAGAGTAAATCAATCTTCATTGGCAGTGAGCACAGTGAGTGGCACCCGGGTCATCCAGTCGACCAAACTGCAACTACAACTCGTTTCCTTAGTCAACAACGATGGAGCAGAAACTCTAGAACCGTTCACCGTAAAGGATCTGCCGATGGAAGCACTTCAGTCAGTGTAATCGATTCTGTCTCAGTGGCCCCATCTCAACGGGGTTACGATCGAGGAGCGGCAGAATAACGAAATCGCTCTGCTGATCGGTTGTGATGCACCGGAAGCGCACTGGGTCCTGGATCAAAGAATAGGAAGTTGCAAAGTGCCCCATGCAGTACACATTATATTCGGCTGGGCCCTGAATGGTAGTACAGAAGAAAGATGCGGCAAAAAACCTAATTCAACTGAACTACAGTGGAAACGACGAACAATGAGCGAGCATTCCAACAGCTGTATAATGTCGAATTTGCCGACCTGGCCTTTAATAGAGATGTCCCATAACGAGATAGTTCGGCTTTGAAAATGGTAGCCGAGATAGCCAAGTAAATAATAAATTGCTTCGAGGTTCTTGTCCTGTGGAGACCCAACATGAAACTGACGCCAAACAGTCGAGAAATGGCTCTGAAAAAATTATGATCCATCAAAACCAGACTAATTCGAGAACCACAATTAAGGATAGAATGCCCGCGAGCCATGCGACATAACGTAGACTTGGATTATATAGAAAGAGTAGATACAGCGGTTGTCAGCGCAAATTTGAGGTGGTATTTACCTCATCACCTGGTCATGAACCCAAAGAAACCGGGGAAGGTCAGAGTGTTTTTCGACTGTGCCGCGAAATGTCAGGGTGTGTCACTCAACGACCATATACTACAGGGCCCAGACTGGAAAACACCACCAGTCAAGGTTGTATGTCGTTTCCGGCTAGGAAAAGTGGCCGTCTGTCCGGACATACGTGAAATGTTTCTACAGGTGAAGATGCCCGTTGAAGATAGGGACACCTTTCGTCTTCTCTGGTGGCCTGGAAGCGACTCAAATCGCTCACCGGACGAGTAAGGGCTGACGGTGCATCACTTTGAAAAGGTTCAGCCCCTTCCGTGCCAACTTGGCCCTCCGGGAGACCCTCAGGCATTTCGATGGCGCCAGCAATCTGTTAAAAAGAGCAGTGGACCACTTCTACCTGGAAGATTTTCTGTGTCCCTCTGACGACCCAAATACTGCTATTCCATATATGACCAAACTGGTCACCACTCTATAAGCCGGGGAATTCAACCTCACTAAATGGACCCCAAACAGCCAGGAGGTGCTCTATGTTATCCCGAAGTCCAGGACAATGGAGTGTGCGAGAAAGCTTTTGGGATCCTCTCCACAAATGGAGCGCACTCTTGGAGTTCAACGGAAACACGGTGACGAATTCATATTCAGTCTGCATCTACCCAAACGACCAGCCACACGGAGAGAAATGCTGTCGTCAGTCTGAGGCCTCTATGATCCACTGGGTTTCGTTTTGCCACAGCTGTTACCGGAGAAGAGCTTGCCGCAATCGCTGTTCCAGAGAGGGACACGGGTTGGGACGAACCTCTCCAGGATGATGGCGACAAGCGATGGCGAGACTGGTTGCACAGCCTAGGTCAACTTGGTGAGATCAAGATACAAGGATGCATGACAGGAATCAAGTGCACAAACGATGCCCAACTACACTTGTTCTCTGATGCATCAGAAATAATAATAACGGTATAATTATCAGTAATTTTATAGTTCCGGACCGTGGTCGGGAGGCACTCATGTAAGCATGACCACAGTTTACAATATTACTGAATGAGATGGGGAATTCGCAAATTTCGAAGGGGGATTAGCACATCGCAGCAACAATGAACTAAGGCTGAGAAGAGCTTAAAAGAAGAAACGCAACAATAGAATACACGGCGAGTACGAACTGATTTCGAGTCACCTGCGGCAATAGTAATGAATCTGCCTGACTTGGGAATGTTTAGACAGACATTGGCTTAGGGCGCAGGAAACACAATATTCACAGGAATGATGCAAGAAATTGGCCAGTAATACATACCCATGTTCACTTAAAAAGGTAATTTTTGTTGAGACAAAGGATGCAGAGATGAATTTCGCGAAGATTTGCAGAGGGATACTAATTTTCATAGATTTGTGGATATGAAAGGGAATATTACCCCCTGAAAAGGTGAGACAATTTCCGTGAGAAGTAGTGTGTGTCATCCGGTGTCGGCAGTTCACAGCTGGTGGAAGATGGATGAAGTTCCAGGAAGGAATAATCAGCAATCGGAATGCCGTGTCCACGAGGAACAAAATAAGGCAAGACAAGGGTGAAACCTTTGTAAAAGGCCAGGCTTTGCTGGTAAATTGGCGAATACGTCATTCTGTTGAGTTTCTTATGGCTTTTCTGTGTCCGCGTTGGGATTTTTGGGCAAGGGTTGGCTGCGGTTTTTGTTCGCTGTTTCATCATGGGAAGGAGGAAGGCATCACCGAATCTGGACCGGTCACCATCTAATTAGGAGTCCTCGCACGATGGCTTCGGCATCGGTAGGGTCCAGTAGTGGGAATTCCTCAGTAAGCCTCAGAGGGGCATATGCTGCAATACCAGGACTTCTTTTGAGCGAAACCCAGCGGCTAGATCTTATTCGCGGTAGCCGGCCTTTGGTGCGGTTGCAGACGGGTGGAGAAAAAGATAAGCTATCTGCGCGATATATTACAGCTAGGCAACCTGATGGCCGGGTAGTTCTGAAATTGAAAAAGGGAGGATCGCAGTCTCAGAGATGTTCCAGCTGAGGGTTAGCGTGAGCAAAATAGCGGATAAGAGTATGGAGTTTGGAAATGAGACACAGTGGTCTTAGCGAAATCAGGAGTCGTTGGCATTGTAATTCAGTGTTCGTGAGAGCTAACTGCGCTTGCACTACTAGGCAAAGTTATTGATTACCGATTCGGCCGTTCACCGGGAAGTCTTGTCTTTCGGGGTTAATAAAGCCAAGAAGGTGCATTTGGATTATGGAGCGTGATGGCTAGGTGAGAAAGCAGCTGGGCAACACAAAAGAACCTGAAAGGCACGTTTGCATAACAGGTTTTGGGGGATATATGAATAATCCCACAGTAGTGTTCTACAGGTCACAAGGAAGCAGCTAGGACACACTAAGAACCCAAATGGCAAGTTTATATGGTAGATCCAGGGGATAGATGACAAATCCTATAGTGGGGTGTCTACAGGTCTAATGCTGCTGGTTGCTGTTAGGTGAGGTTGTAAACTGAAGAGTGGGCTGGATTTTAGGACAATAGTAATGCCGCTTTCTTAAGAAAGGGAGGAAAAATAGATAGGTGGGCAAAAAATACGGGCATCCTTTTCTAATTTCTTACATGTAGGTTTATATATACAACAATGACTACATGGATATAATTAGCGCTCTCATGAGACGTTCCTGCTGTCTGAAGTATCGGGCTGTTGTCCAGAGCCACGGTGGTTTTGTAGCTGACGTCAACAAACATGCAAGGCTTGCTTGGGAGGGTACGTGGTGGCTAAAAATTAGAGCTGGAAATGGGCAAGCATATACTGAGAGACCAGTTCGCTATCAACCCAGTCAGTCTCGTTCGTAGGAACCAGAAGCCTTTAGGACGGACAAGGGCAGTGTGGGGTTTTCCCTTTCGCAGAGTCAGGTATGAGCTGATGGGGAGACACCAATGGCTGCAGGCTGCCAATTTCCTTGGCAGCCCGATAACAATGGTATTTATAGATCAAGTCGATTCCACTAGGTCTTTTTTATTCTGCACTTGCTTTAGCTTTTTTTCTAGCAGAGGAGTGCATGAGCCCATATAGGAACTTTCCATAGCCCCTCCGCTCGACCGTAATTTTCGGCGTATATGTCTTTTTTTCGCAACTCCTGGGGGTGGTCTGTTTACCCCACGTCCGGAGGCAGCTATGGTGAGGGTGTCGCTGACATCAGGGGTTTGTGGTTGCATGGGCTGAGAAAATACAGAGTGGGGTTAGGCAAGCACACCGAGTAGGACAACGAGTGTTGTAATGCTCAAGCCTGCACATATATTTCAGTCTCGTACAGCGCCAGGCTGTGCCAAAGACTGCCATAGGTCGTTCTGGTGTGGTTGATTTGGGCTGCTCTAGTAAGAGATGTTATTGCACACACAAAGAGAGGATAGCAGCCTAAGTTAGGTGATGGATTCAGAAATCTTGGCGACACAGACTGGCTTTCATGTCGGGAAATATAAAAGGAGGAAACTGAGGCCAAAAGGTAGCTATTGGAAGGTGCATATATGGGATGAAAGATTTTCAATCGGGATGATTAAAGAAAGCAAATAAAGGCCGGGCAAGGAAGCCGAGAGGAGCGGAAGCCAGAATAAATAACATAAGAGTCGAAGGATCAAGAAGTGAAGTGGTGGACGATGGAACTTAATGTCGTAGGATCCGGCACCACCGAACCATTTGAAGCTAGAGGAAAACATCAGCGGCTTACATCTTGGGCTGGAGGAAAGTTGTCTTATACAGCTGCCCTAGTACTATGTAGCGAGGGAGGCAGTAATTGTCTAGACACAATTGTGAATACCGACTGGTGAATTAGATAAGGCGGGGTCGTATAGGGGTTAGGTGATATTAGGTGAACGTGGGTGAGTAGCAAGAACCGGCAGGCATCTAGCGAGTTATAGTTGTAAGCGGCAAAAGCTATATCCTACTGCAATGTGGGTTGTGTGCGGTATACGTAAAATGTGATGGTAAAAGGTAAGCCTAGCGTCTGTTGTTAGGCAGGAAATGGTAGGTCTGGGATATGGTGCCATGACCCTAGTAGTGGAGCCCGTTTTCGAAGGCCAGCTAGACGGATAGCAGAGAGCAGGAGGGGAGATGAAAGCTAGGGTTCTGAAATGCGATGCCTTCTTCATATGCTTGATCTTCAGATATGCTGGCTTTGGTCAAAAATAACAGGTGACTAGTGGCAAGTTTTGATTTTAAAGCATGGCTAAACTGGGTTATTGAAGCACATTTGCGAATAGTCAGGGGCAGCTTATTCCGAAGCTTTGAGTATTAAATGAGTAAGAAGTTGGATCTTTTTGCCAGCCTGAACTGTGAGATGGTCAAACTGAACGAGCATTCGCATATAAAACCTAGGTTCGCTCCGACAGGTAGGAAGTGATCCATGATAAAAGCGGGTCACGGATACCGTAGGCCCGGAGTCTTGTCAACAACGGGCAGTGAGGAACTCGGTCAAAAGCCTTGGTCATATCAAGGTAGATGATAATCATAGATATGCCGTTGTCAGCTGCCGTGGTCACTAGGTTGAAGAAATCAAGCGGGCACGTGGAAAAGAATGTGACTGGGAGGCCATGTTGACCGCTGTGAATGAGGTTATGAGAAAGGAGATAATCGGACATCCGCCGTTTAGTCAAACCCCCCAGACTACGGGACAGTGGCTTACTGCTGCTGAGTAGACGAAAACGGTGGGCGGCACAGTCAGATATTATTCGCAGAGGCTAGAGTGGCCCCACTGAAGACGGTGTTTATTCCGAGGCTGGAACTGCCTGCAGCAGTACTGACTGTGAAAGCCGCGACGCTGATTAGGAGAGGCTTCGAACGGACAAACTTGGAACAAAACTTTTGGATGGACTCAGCCACGGTACTACATTACATAAACAGCATTACCACTCACTTTAACACCTTTGTGGCCAACAGACGTAATATAATCCATGAGTCGACTAAGACCGATCAATGGCACTATGTACAATCCGCCAGTAACCCGGCCGACTTTTGCTCAAGTGGCCTAAATACACTAGAAAGACTGCGGATGGGGACAACTAGACCAGACTACCTAACTGCATCTAAAGAGGTGTAGCTGTCGCTACCTATACCTAAACCTGATGACGGTGATGTCGAGACCAAAAGGCTGATGCCGGCTACAAACTCCATGAGATGGTTAAGCCTAATAGAAAAATTGTTTTCACTGCCCCGACTGGATAAGAATGTTAAGAGCCGTGGTCTGGTGGACACGATACAAAGTATTCCCGTTGATTTTGAAAGGCACACGACCGCAGAACACATTAAATGTGGGGACGATACTACCGGGTGGGCTGAACCGAGCCGAACTCGACGTTCTACGCCTACTACAACCAGACGCCTTTTCGTACCAGATCCGCTAGCTAGCCAGGATGAATGACAGCACCCAGGGAAGCAGGCTGCTGTACAGCAGTATCCGAAGGCTAAATCCTGTGCAAACCAATGGACTACTGAGAGTTGGAGGGCGGCCGACGAATTTAAGTCTATAGTACGAAGCGAAATACCCCACAATAGTTCCTGGTGACCACTACATAATGAGATGCCTGATAGACCATGTACACCGAGAAGAGGGATAAGCAGGTTTGAACCACTTATTGAACAACATACGTCAACGATTTTGGGTGACAAAGGGACCAGCGACCATTAAGCGAGGCACAGGCAACTGCACCACTTGTCGCCGCCGGAGGGCGGTAGCAGGCCAACAAATGATGGCCCCCTTCCAGCCGTGAGAGTTCAACCGAAACAGTGCCCGTTCGAGTAAACTGACGTCGACCACTTTGGTCCGTTACTTGTACGACAGCAAAGGAGCACGCAAAAGAGGTATGGCTGCCTGATAACGTGTTTACAATCCAGATTAGTCCATCTTGAAGTAGCGCATAATATGACCACCGATTCATTTCTAATGGCCTTTCAAAGGTTCATCGCGAGGCGGGGCGTCCCCAAGAATGTATACTCAGACAATGGCTCGAACTTCGTTGGGGATCATAAGAAGTTGAGGACATGGTGGAACCGCCTGGACCGCGCCAAAATACAAAACAAGACCGTAGCAAGGGGGATAGAATGGCACTTCGGCCCACCTCATGCCAGTCATTGCGGTGGCCTTTGGGAAAGTCTGATACGATCGACTAGAAAAATACTCACAGCCCTGACCTCACAATAAAACCTTGATGACGAGACGATAACTACTTTACTAACAGAAGTAGGACGTATACTGAACAACAGACCCCTGGTGCCGACCGTCCCGGACCCGGGAGGCGAACCGGCCCTCACTCCCAACGGCCCATTATTACTGCGGTCATACGTAGCGGCAATCACACCGAAAACCCTACTTGTAATGCACATCACATGACGGAAGCAAATGAACCAACTGGCACAGGCTTTTTGGAAACGTTGTACGAGGGAGTACTCACCGACCCTGCAGCTTCGGCAAAAGTGGATCTCCAAAGAGGAGTCGTTCAGACGTAGTGATGTACTCATCCTTGTTGAGAGCCACTTACATAAAGAAGATTGGCCGTTTGGAGTGATCAAAGACAGCCGTACAGAAATCGATGGCCTCGTGCGCACGGTGGTGGTGAGAACGAACAAAGGAGACGTATTGCGAGATATCCGTAAGATATGTCTGCTTGAAGGTGACAATGGCGGGGGCGAAGTCGACTCTATAGATCAAGCCAAAACCAAGTCTACTAATACATAATGAAGCTGGACTTATTTATTTATCCCTCTTGAATTCTCCCGTGGGTCCCTGTTCTTCACTCCGTCTTTGAAGCTTATTTGCGTTTAATTTCACACAGTGTTCACGAGTTAAAACGGAGTTAGTTGTCGAAGCCCCAATTTATCACACCACACGATATTTTTTGTGAAATAGCGGAAACTCTTGAACAAGCACTTGTTGACCGTTTGAAGAAACATCTTTTTTCCGGGACCTCCTACTTGTATTATTACTCAACCTGTGTTCAAGTGGATATAAGATGTGAGTCAAATATTTAATGTGATAAAGCCACACGGTGAGCCCCTGAAGGTCGATACTTCATCTACAATTCCCGGTCTCTATTTTATCACGTACTTTGCACTTACTCGGGAAAACTTCTTCCTCTACATTCCATAAGCTGTCTACGCATCCCGATTCCATCGAAGGACTTTTTGTATACGGATAATGTCGTATTATTCTCAGGCGGAACCCTAAGATATCGATGTATGGAGCATAACCTCAAGAAAACCTGCGAGCGTGACTGCGACTGACGAACGATAGATGAAGCCCATAGCGACCTGCGTATGCCCTGACTTTAGGGTATAGGTGGGTTAGGGCGAATCAGTACCCCTATTTATTCCTTGGATGTTGGCCGCTTCATGGGAGGGTTCGGTGGGCAGTGTAAGTTACACGCGTGGAAATTCTCCCTAGCCGTTGTCATATACTTGTATTGTTGGGACTATGCTCTTCCTCTCATTGACCCCCGAACAAGTACAGCATGCATCAAGCACTACACTCGAACATTCGTTTATATTTTGCTCACGTGAGGCGGCATAATTTTGGTTCGAACTTGGACTGTCGTGGCGGTGGTACCTGACATTGACTTTAGTTAAACTGTGGTCCTCGTTTCTAGACGTTGTGGCCGTACAGTTGGGGTTTTTACATATTTATATGCGCACAACTTGATAACCCAGCACCGCAGAAACTACGAATCAGTCTTGATCTGGTTTCGGGATTCGTTTTAAATGGGCTACGCGTCACTCACAGTCGGAATAACCGTTACACCAGGTGCAAACCGAGATCAGTGCATTCAACTTATCCGAGTACTTACAGTGCAAGCAAAGGAGGCTAATAAGTCTCTCATATTTGGTGGCCTCAACCCAACAAGCATAGCCTCGCTGGTCTAGGCAGGTACTCCGGGAACCCAAGAGGAGGGATATCTACAACGGCTGCATTCGAATGCTCTGTTCCAACGCGTTAGGGAAAATACCAATGATAAGACTGGCTGTGCGCCCACCTTGTTGGATCCAGTAATAACGAACCATGAGAAGGATGTAGCGGAGCTCCACGTTCACTCTTCGTTGGATACGAGCAAACTTGTGAGCGCTAAAGTCACTCTTTACATGCATCAACTCAAAGTAGCCTCGCGGTTGATCAGAAGCTTCGAAAGTACGGACGTCCTCAGGCTTTGAAATAGAGCGGTCGGTTTAATATGGAATGTAGCGGACGATCCTCTTTTGGAAGAAAGCCCGCTCGTGATTAAAAGGTCTCTGCTTACAGCTGTAATCCCTCTGAGTCAGATAGCGCTTGCCTGGACGGGGAGTCCATTTTTAGAATAACACGGTGATTCTTACAAAGGCAATTCATCAGTAAACATGGCCAACCTTGTGGTTCTACAAATGGGCTTTCCGTCCAAGCACGCTCCATTCACTTCAAATGAGATTGCAGTTGTAAACCAGTTGCATAGTACCCAAGTATAGGGATGATTGGGCAGAAAAGTACCAACTACGCATACCTAATGAGCGGCAATAACAGCAAAACCGGTCGTGTGCTTCCTGGGAAATTTTTCCTCTCATCCAGATACAATCCCATACTACTCATGTCGAAAAGGTCTCTGCCTATCCTACAAAACGGGTTTGCTCCTTTGAAGCGTAGGACGGGTGGGAGCAAGCCGTTTTGGTGGAGAGCTGCAATGGGCAATTCGGATTAGTGTAGAAAACGTATTTGGGCTCTCTTCAAGGCTTACCGGACCCACCAGGCTTGGGTTCGATATATCGAGCATAGAAATGAGACGGTGGATCTCTTGCGGTCTTCTAAGCGTGTGCCTGAAATTAAGTTGGCCCAGGGTGTCAAAAAGCATCCAGAGAAGTACTATAGCTGCGTTGCAGTCTATGAGTTCTTTGAGAGGTGCTGTAGGAGCATTGACTGCCCATGATTATGGAAAGGCATTGAGTATTCTAGTAGTAAGCATACAACAGGTAGCGGTTCGCAGGTAAGTTTTGAGAAGGCGACTCTTCCAAATGGCATACCAGACTTGAATCTTACGGAGGAACTTGTGCGCAAACACTTCGAAGGGTAAGGTATACACATGTCTCCCAGGCCAAGTGATATCCACCCTGTCATCACTAGGCCGATGGCTGCTATCCTATCCCTTCCAGCATATAATTTATACAGGGCCATATTGGACTATTGTGGGTTGTCACAGGACTGGAAAAAGGCGGCAGTGGTGGCTATACGCAAAGAGGGATCCAGCTCTGAAACAGGAAACCACGGGGCCTGTCAGCCTAACCTGAGTTCTACGCACAGTGTTGGAGAAGACCATCCGGGTGCATGTCTGCAAACATCCACCAGAAAGTCTTATGCTTTACCCAGCTCAGCACTGATCCCAAAAATGAGGTGGTCTTGGCCAGTCTCTTGAGCTTCCCAGACGAAGCCACCCGAACTTTGGATGAAGGTAAACAGGTAGAAGTATATCACCTTGACTTGAGCAAGTCACCTGAGGCGGTAAACCTTCGGCTTCTACCAATCACGTTGAGGTCATTTGGTATAAACGGGCAGATTCATGAATGGATGGGGGACTTCTTTTCGGTGGAAAGTTTCACGTTAGAGTAGGTGAGAATAATCCTGATTTGTCAAATGTGACCAGGGGAATACAGCAAGGTTCCGTACTAGGCACACTTTTGTTTCTTCTGTTAATTAGTGGTTTAGCCTCAGTCTTACAGCCACCGAGCTTCTGCTTTGCAGATGATGTGAAGTTGGTGGGAGCTTAAAAGAGAAAGGGGCTGAGCGGGGAGGCACTTGCCGTTACTGACTGGACACAGAAGTGGACCTACCTTTCAATGCTGAGAAGAGCCACTTGTTGTCACGGACAGCGGCAAGCCTTACGACTGTACACGACTAAGGCCCTTTTTACTATGGAGGAATTAAACAGGGTGAAAAACCTTGGAATTCTGGTGGCTTCTGATCTTAAGTAGACGGATCAGTGCAGTAGCCGCACAAAAAGGCACTCGGTGAGCTCTTTAGGCTGAGATCAGCCTTTTCGAGCTGGAGTACATGTCTATAGTTAGATCTGTTTTAGAAAACTGTGTTCAGGAATGATCACTCTTCTACAAAAAGGATGTCACCTGTTCGGAGAACGTACGACGTCTCTCAATGTGCATGGTTGAGGGGCGAAGGGGCTAAACGTACAAGCAGAGGCTCCAAGAACCCAGACTTTTCTCTATGGAAAGAAGGAGACTACGAGGGGATCTCATAGAGACTTTTGAAGTGATCAATGGCTTTCCTGGGCTTAAGCCGGAGAGTCTGTTTCATATGACAACAGACTCCAGAGCGAGTGGTCACGAGAAGACGCTGACGAAAGTTCGTTCCGGGCTGACAGCTAGATCTCACTTCTTTACCAGTGGAGCAGTTAACTACTGGAACAGACTACCAAAAGAAGCAATAGAACTGGAGACCGTCCAGGAGTCCAACGGGACCTAGATCGTAAGTTGAATGACATCGCCTCTGTCAGTGAACAAAGAGCATGTTGCTAGACAGATGGTGTGATTTGTTTATGTACTAGAAGTTTCCGTTCGCTACCTAATGACTTAGTCAATTATGTCGACACATGACGTCTCTCGCAGTTGACGTGAGATTAGGTTTTCCGTTTCCCTTCTATTTTTAGGCGGGCACGACGAAATAAAATGCGCAGAGGTGGGAGTCAACCTAGTTTACAAACCGTCGAAGGAATTCTGGAAGCTTGATTTGCCTTGGCCAATACATGTCTGCGCAAAACTGAACTGAAATCAACAAAACTGACCTTGAGTTGATGGGGGTGCAAATAAATAAAGCCCCGGGTGGGTTCTTGCGTCGGCGACGCGCGAGGTCTCACCTGGTTGAACGCAGATAAAGAGTCGCTTTGTTCTCCAAAATGCATTTATCAAGGCAAAAACATTAATAAACAAAGATTAGAAACGCTGACGTGTGCAATATGTCCGTCTTATTCGACGGACATCGATGAATCGTTCGGCTTGATGCTTGGAATTATATTTTCTGTTTGTGTCAACCTGTGGAATATAATTTATCCAATTTGCCTCCAGAAAAAGTCAAAAATTTGGCATCCATATGCATAGTTTCTGTCGGGTGTAGATATGGGTGATTTGTGTGTTAAGGCACGTGCCCATGAGTGCGGCACCATGGACATAGTCTAAAGCTACAAATGGCTGGACGCATGAGCTAGGTCTTTCACAAATAGGGTTGTACTTATGTGGAATATACCGTCAAACGATGCCGTTAGATGAGCAATGTACCAACTTCCAAGAAGGTCATAGATTCACACTGGAACACAGCTGTCCGAGTGCTACCAGTGTGAACCGGGGATGAGGTAATGAGCCCCTGGTTTTCTCAATGAGCTTATGTCTGTGAAGATGATAATGGCTCACAACTTCTGTCTTTCAGAAGAACCATTCGACTGGCATTGTTGGAAGTCATGAAAACACGTCGACAACAACCAACTGGACGCGCGATTGGTCTCGGTTACTTTAGTCCTGTATGAGTTGAACTGAATCAAACTGAAGGCAGAGTGCAAAAATCCTATCAGATACAGCGCGAGGCGAAAGTGGCACAAAATGCCAAAAATGCACCGAGGCCTATTATGACTGTGCACAGCCTACGTCTCAGTCACCAATGGCAGTAGTCATGATCATCATCGTATAGCGTTAAACAGTAGGACAAGCCCCACTGACCACTGCCTTTCTCACCACCTCGCACGTTAAATTAGAAAATATGAATATACAAGATGGACAGGGAGTGAACCTACACGGGTGGGGGAATGAGAGAATGCCCTAGTAGCCAACACGGACTACATAGTCTAACTGTACAAACGCACATCGATCAGTCATTCTGATTCTATAGAAAATGACAACACGATCGCCACTGTTCGCGGTTCGCTCCCATATCCCTCAGTGTCTCCAGCCAACTGGTTGGCCGATCTTTTGGACCCCAACCACGAAGGAGTGAGGCACCTACTTTTATTAAGTTTGCTTCACTTTTTCTCATTCCTCGTTGCCAAGTCATCTGTTGACCTCCAAGTGGTTTTTCCATTCCCTAAAAGGAACGGAGAATAGGGCACGGTACGGTAGACGTGTGTTTGCCATACGTAACACGTGCCTAAACCCACGAAGCCTGCTAAGCTGGATACGCTGTGACAAAACATTCTCCGAATTAGTACCGAATACTCGCTTTCTGACATCATCACTGATCACTCGGCTATTCCAACCGATCTTAGCGATGCTACGTAAACATCGGTGGTCGAAAGCCTGAAGACGACGAGTATCCTCAGCGAGCAGATTCCAAGTCTCGCAACCATACAACAAAACTGAACGCACTGCTGCACAGCATGCATGACCTTTCAACTTCAGCGAAATATCAGGTTGACGCCACAAGTGATTCAGTCCAGCGTACGCCGCTCGAGCCTTGGATATAGGCGTGTTCACCTCTGGTACCATACTCCCATCCGTCTTCACGCTGCTCCTGAGGTAGTTGAAGAGGTCGACAAATGACAGTGCCTCCCTATCGAGCCTCAGGCCCGGAATTGTTGGAGTCCAGTCTTGCACTGTGAAGGTGCAAAGCGCATACCGAATGGAGCCTCAGCCCTTGCGAGAATATCTAGTGCACGCTGAGCATGATCCGTGCATTCAAACAAGCAGACAACGTCGTCTGTGTGATCCAGGCCACACAGCTTGCCACTATTTCCTAGTTCGACGCCTACATCCGGAAGGTTTTGCGGCACACTACCCACTATTTCGTCAATGAAGAAGTTGAACAGGAATGGAGACATAGGACATTCCTGTCGAACACCATTAGCAGTTTCGAGCCGACCGGATAGTTCACCGTAAACTCTGAAGCAACCAGAAGTAGTTTCACGAATTTTTTTTAGCATACCTTCTCGAGGAAGGGCACTGAAAAGTGCTGCTCGATGAACCGAATCGAAAGCGCCTTTCAAGTCTAAGAAAACCATTATTGTCGGTCGGAGGTGCGCGTGACATGTTCCAAGTAGTCCGCGAAGAGTAAAAATCTGGTCGATGCATCCTCGACCTGGGCGGAATCCAGCCCGCCGTTCGCGACTTTCCTCTTACGAGCGGGTGTAAAACGGTGTAGTAGGATTTAGGCTCACACGTTAGTGACTATCGCATTTAAGCTAATTCCACGATGGTTAATACAGTCATTGCATAAGCCCTTTTAGAAGATGGGAACAATCAAAGGCTCACTATATATTACCGGAATATGTTCCTCGTTCCAAAAGTCACGGAGCAAGAAGGTGAGTGATTTTATCAAAACATTTCCACCCAAATTGAAAGGAACTGGGGGACGTTCGGCGGGACCTGCAGCTTTCCCTAGCTTTAGTGATCGAATTATTGACTCTACTTCTCCTTCGGATGGAGGCTCAAGTAATACTCCCCAAGGAATCGCAGTTGTTGACACGGGAGTAACTACATTAGCGCGCAGCCAGCTAAAATGCTCCTTGAAGTATTTGGCCCAACGGTCAAGCTTGTGCTGTTTGCTGTGAACAGGCTCTCCATTTCTATCGCATATCGTTTTACTGACTGGGGTTCGCCGTTCACCGGTGTCGCGAATAAGGTTCAACAGTTTTTGACTGTTACCTGAAGCAGCTGCCATTTCCATTTCTTCGGCTAACTTGACCCACCAATTTTCGCGATCATTCTTAAGGCTTTTCGTAACGTGCCTTTGAAGCCTTCCACGTATCTTATTCATCTCCTTACTGTTCGAGAGCTGACTTCTTGCTCTATTAGCCTGATCGACTCTTGCGAAGTCTAGTGTCTTTGATGGACATCGAATCTGAGACCACAGGCGAAACCTGCTACAATGTGCATCGCCTGTTTGATATGAGCCAAATGCTCATCTACATTACTGTTCGTCGTAGATCCTATCCCATGCGCTAATTTCCATCTTTAACTGATGCCAACTTCTGGATCAAACAAACGTTGCACGGCTAACTGGGTTTGCGGTTTGCGACGATGACCATGGAGATGGAATGATAATCCCATTACAACAAATGCACGGTGTGACTATACGTACGTGGACCAGTAAGATCTACAGTTCTGAACAGAACTGCGCCAGCGGTAGCTTACTGCGATGTGATCAATCTGGCTCAAGGTACCTGTAGATTTACAGCGCCATATCGCCGTGCGACGCGAGCTGTGTCGGAAATTCGTACTAGATAGGAATAACCGATCGACTGCACAAATCTGGAGAAGCCTATCCCCGCTATCTGTGCGCTGAACAGATAAAGCACAACGCTCGCCTAAACAAGCTTCTGATACAATGTTTGCCAACTTGTGCATTACAATCACCAGCTAGCACTATAATGTCAAAACCTTTGCTCCTGCGAACGACAGTAGTGAGTTCATCATAGAATTTATCCTTCTGCATGTCAGAGCTGCAGTCCGTTGGGGTCAGTGCCGAGATTACAAACAATGTGCACTCAACACAACTATCCTCTCAAACGCCAACTGACCCCTGGAGTCGAACTTCACATAAACGACTATTACCCGGGATCTAGTCTAAAAGAGCAGCCTTAGCCCTATCACTCAAAACCATTCCTACACCACGTTGACCCTCAGCTCTAGCTACTTCGTTTCCTGAAGTGCGCAGAAAATACCTTGGTGAGATACCAGGAGCAGTTAGTTGAATTACACTGCTCGAATCTTGGATACGTGTTTAACTTACGCAGTAGACACCAATCATCAGAGAGTCTATTGTGAGCACTAAACACGCCTGCTGACCGACCTGCATGAGTGTACGCACGTTAGAGGAGCCGAGATGCAGAGGCTGACGAGGATTAAGAAGATGTGAGTTAACAGATAGAGGAGTATTCCCGACACTATTTGACGACGAACCGATGTTTACGTAGCATCGCTAAGATCGGTTGGAATAGCCGAGTGATCAGTGATGATGTCAGAAAGCGAGTATTCGGTACTAATTCGGAGAATGTTTTGTCACAGCGTATCCAGCTTAGCAGGCTTCGTGGGTTTAGGCACGTGTTACGTATGGCAAACACACGTCTACCGTACCGTGCCCTATTCTCCGTTCCTTTTAGGGAATGGAAAAACCACTTGGAGGTCAACAGATGACTTGGCAACGAGGAATGAGAAAAAGTGAAGCAAACTTAATAAAAGTAGGTGCCTCACTCCTTCGTGGTTGGGGTCCAAAAGATCGGCCAACCAGTTGGCTGGAGACACTGAGGGATATGGGAGCGAACCGCGAACAGTGGCGATCGTGTTGTCATTTTCTATAGAATCAGAATGACTGATCGATGTGCGTTTGTACAGTTAGACTATGTAGTCCGTGTTGGCTACTAGGGCATTCTCTCATTCCCCCACCCGTGTAGGTTCACTCCCTGTCCATCTTGTATATTCATATTTTCTAATTTAACGTGCAAGGTGGTGAGAAAGGCAGTGGTCAGTGGGGCTTGTCCTACTGTTTAACGCTGTACGATGATGATGATTTTGCGAGTATCGACCGTCTTATCAGTGGGAACATTGTGGATTGATAGAGGGGGTAATGAGAAGTGGTTGGGGACAGAAGACAACGGTTGAGTAAAAGAAAGGGAACTCTGAGCAGTAGTCCACTTACCACTACCCACGTCGATCGATGCAATGGGCAGCACGGTCCTCATTATCCTGCGCGACGACCGATGAAGTATGGAATTCTTTGTAGTCGTGCGGTTCATGGGAGATGTCAGACGGGTACTGATAGGGTGTTCAGTCGCAAAGCAGGAGAACGATTAGGTTTCTCAATCAAAGCCTTCAGTTCTAACGAGAACCTGTCCGCAAGGCAGTGGGATGGCTGAGTGGAAGCCCATTTGCTTGGATCAATTATTCTTCCACTGATTTTGCCGATTGAGTTGCCAGTTCAAATCGACCCCTAACCTGGAGGACCAGGAGACCGGGCTTTCTCTGGCCTCTACCCATTAACCTGTCAGGTGTGACTGCATCTCCGGCTTAAGGAAGCCATCCTGCACAGCACTTTAGGTCATGCAGGAGCGCAAGCCATCACATCACATCAAGGTGCATTCTCGTCTCGATGATGGTAAGCAGGTGAATTCTGGAGTCTGACGTCCCTCCCGTTAACGCAACGATTAAGGTCTTCTATGGATCCAACCTTTCCTGTGCCACTTTGTTTTGCCTAGCTGTTCAAGGGTAAAGCTTGTGATGGATACTCTTAGCCCATTTGTCTAGGTCAAATATCCCTCCATTAATTTTGCCCACTGAGTTGCTAATTTGAATCGACCCCCAGCCTGGAGGACAGAGCAGGACAGTATTTCAATGGTTTTCAATCGATGGCCGATAGTTCACACTTCATGACGAAACAAATCATGGAAATAGTTATTTTCCTACTACGAACACTCACTTAGTGGTCATTCCATTTTTCAGGCTGATTAAGTAGTTCGGTCAACACCAAGCAGTAATCCATTGTTTTCCTGATCGTAACCAAGCCCGGTCCGTTGGCAACTCATGTGGCTCACCAATCCAAGTCTTAGGGTCAATTTGCAGGTTATCTCGAACAGCTTGGTGAACCATCAAGGCTATGAGCTATAGCTTTTATTGTACACATGCACCAGCACGCAATAAGTAAAAACAATCAGAGTTGCTTTTGTTTCTGAAATTGGAGGGCAACGTGGAAAGCGCAACTGAACCTCTGGGTTCAGCTTTCAAATTTCATAACTCCGTGCTATTTATCTGTTCCTTCTAAGTCGTTTCGTTGCTATACTTGTTCGTGCCACTTTAACTAAATTAATTTCAGCTCGCTGGACTTAGCTGTAAGTCAAAAAATGAAAATTTTCTTTTGCTTGCTCTCAATTCCCGAACACTAACTTGTCAGCATCCGATTCCGGAAGCTTGACTAGCGGAATGCTCAATGCTGAGAGCGGAACAATTTTGCAAAGCAGTTAAGGTCTTCGCTAATGAGTGACCTTCATGTTTCCCCGAAAGAACATTACTTAGCATAGGTTAGAAATCCGAGCGAACGAGTAAAATCCTATCCAAACGTATAGGCAACTCACCACAAGGAGTTGTCACAAATCACCACAGTTCCTTCTCGATACTGCTCGGAACAAAAAACCAGAAGCGTATTCCAGGGCATCATGGGATGATGGGATTAAATGAAATCGATTTTGATAGGAGTATCTTAGCCAAGACCGACTGGAGACGGATAGAACTTCCTTGCCGCCTTGGATCATTATTCGGAAAGGTTTCATCGCTCGGGTACCCACATAACGAGTACGCGTATCCGATAATTCAACGGTTACCGGGTCCAAAAAGGCACGAAGAAGGACTCCATTCACCGCATCGGTTCCTGAGGATAGCTCACCTACACCCATTTCGACAATGCAAAGTGACTCCAGGGTGGACGGAAGACCTTGCACGATAAGAGGTGCCAAGCAGTTCGAAAGATCCAGGGAACTGAACTGAACTCAGCAGAACTGTGGTCAAGGCAGAAGAATTTTCAAACCAAGGCCAAGCACTTCACTAAGGATTAACATTTTTAGCTATAGGGCTATTACTCTGAGAATAAACAACGTGGCGAACAAGCTCGTTTTCAGTTATTCATACTCATACCAATACATAACAATTTATATGACCCACAAAATAAGAACGGAGAATGGCAATCCTAATCTGTCTCTGCACGTGCGTGTGTGCATGTGAAAATTTTCACAGTGTGGAATGTTCAAGTAGTTTCACATGTGTTCGGGGCCATGACGTGGGCCACGGAAGCTTAAGTGGTTGCACAAATTTAGACATATGCATAAGCAGTCGTATTGATTTTTCCGTCCAATTATCAGTGCACAGAAAAGCTGTATGGAACGGACAATGCATCCATTTTCACTGCTTTGTGCCCCTCAAAATGAAGAGGAATCTTATACATTGCTTGGTTAACAGATCAAGAAAAACCTGCTCCGAAGACACAATAAGAAATGAACTCCTCTTTTTGCGGAGTGTTTTCCTAAATAACGGCTATCCTGAAAGGTTTATCGACGGGACGATGCAAGAAAATGAGGGGAAATCAAAGAAGATAGGAGCCGCTAAGAAGGTACTATATGTGCGTTTGCCGTTCAGAGGCGATACGGAAGCCGATATTATTCAACGAAGATTATCGGGGCTAATCAACAGAACATTCTACTCTGCACAGTTACAAATTCTGTGCGCTTCCAAACCGATAGTGTGTTTTCGATTGAAGGATATAGTGCCGAATTCTGCGGCCTCGATTTTTGTGTACTCTTTCACATGTTCCAGCGGAACTAGATGCATTAGTCGCACTACTCGGCGCTTATCTGAACGCTTTCGTGAACACCGCCCGACCTGCCTGAATACGGGGCAATTAAGACAAGTACGAGTGCCGTGTGCTCAAACCTTGTTAAGTCAAACCACTCAGTGGAGGTGACAAAAGCTTTTCGCACTATTTACAAGGTCCGAGGAAAGCAATCAAGACTTGTCAAGTGTCGCATGTTAGCCATAGCCGAAGCCGTGAGTATTCGTCTCTACAATCTTCCCTGTGCGCTCAGAAACAATTTGTGCAAGCACTCAAGCTTTCGTGGCCCACGTCATGGCCCCGAACACATGTGAAACCACTTGAACATTCCACACTGTGAAAAATTTTACATGCACATACGCACATGCAGAGACAGATTAGGATTGCCATTCTCCGTTCTTATTTTGTGGGTCATATAAATTGTTATGTATTGGTATGAGTATGAATAACTGAAAACGAGCTTGTTCGCCACGTTGTTTATTTTCAATGTGTTTTGTGGGTTATTGCTCTGTGGAATGCACCTCCGGAAGATATTGTTCTTTCGCAGAACAAAACTATCGTCAAGAAAAAGCTAGACCCCTACCTGTGTCTCTCCCAATAATTCCTTGACAACAAAAGCGAAATAGATGTCTTTTGTTGCATATATGCTCATGAATGTCGTAGCTCTACACCGCTTAAGGCACTGTCCACAGTGGAACACTGCATGATGTTATGTGCATTTTGTTTTCGCTGCCACCACCGCCCCCCCCCCTCCACTTTTTTTCACTCTCGTTTCAGCTCGGTGAATCCGACAGAAAATCAAAGATTTACTCGAGAACCGGGACAATTGGGCTCAAAGCCTCGAACCGGTGTAGTACTTCAATGCAACCTTGTGAGTTGCCACATGGTTTGAATTTTCGAATTGCTCTCAGCGATAAGCATTTTTGCATTGTTTGGTGGAATAACATACTTTATCTCGCCCAAACTGAGCTATCGTAAATAGTATTTCGGTAAGCTTACTTTTTGAAGAATTTATTCTCTTCAAAAACTGGTTATGCTTTTTGCTGTCCTTGTTGGTGTTTTTTGTTGGTGTCATTGCAACTGATACCGGATAATACCTTTTGGTGGCCCTTTTTCTAGTGTACTACTGTTGTGGAACTTTTGTAGTGTGCGGGTTTGCTGCACTTGCCTTAGTGCACTGTTTGTGTCTGTTTAAAAGGTTGTGTTATTATCCTGCTGGGGTTCGAGACGGTATTTTCCAACAAACTCGACCACCACTGCCGAAATAAATAGAACAGTGGTTGATCTCATTGGTCAGGCAGTAAGCTGTGGGAACAAGGAATGCACGGACATGGTGCAAGATGAGGGAATTCAGTGCGACCAGTGTTGCATTTGGTATCATCGAAAGTGCTCCAAGCTGGAAGAAAGAGACTTCGAGCTGCACACCAAGTACACACTGCTCAAGTGGATTTGCGCCCACTGCTTCGCGTTTGCAAGCGAGTGCTCGCACATAATTCGAGGCGAACTAGGGAAGGAGGACACGAACCTAAAGCTAGAACCAAGACTAGAGAGAGCGAGTTCGATCCATAGCAGAGAGGGGAAGGAAAACTGGATGCCAGATCAGAAAAACAAAAAAAGAAAGCCAAAGTCAAAGGGTAAAGAAAGCAGAGAGGTAGAAGGATTCACCAATGTGGAAAAAGCATCCTGACGGAAGTAGAGTCCCTCAAGGAGCAGGTTAAACGCCTAGATGCTGAAGTGCAACGAATGAAGCGTGACACTGAGGTCATGGCAGACAGAAGTAGAAGACTGCTACTTCATAACCTTAGGGAGAACATCGTAAAAGACGGTAGAATCAGGAAGAGGGAAAACCGCCGGCATGCGATCGAGGTTCTGAGGATGGTTGGCCTACCTCCTACGACACCAATAGTCAAGCGCCATCGAACAGGACTATGGCGTGGAACACAACCAGCGTCGACAAGACCCATGGTAGTTGTGTTCCACAATGTCTACTGGGGGGATACTAGGCTGTCCAGGGCGGGATCAACTAAGGGCAGCACGCAGGGAATAGTTAGGGTTACACCTGACAGCCCAGCATTTGTCAAACCGGGTAGCGCCGTAGTCTCGCTGAGAACGGGCACATCTGATCTTAAGAGGCCGAATCTACAAATGGCGAAACTGGAGATGACCCCTCTTGGGAAGTCAACACCTAAAGCCCTAGGAGCAATTCAGGTACCAAAGGTGGCTTCAGGCGCCGGTAAACAAAAAGCCAAAGCTCAGGAAGTTCGAAAGACCAAAAAGAAGGGGACTCACAGGGCATTCAGTCCGGTTGGTGTTGAGAACGTGCAGCCAGCCACCCCGATTCTAAAAGAGACTCCCAAAATATTCCCTCTTGTGCAGACAACGAAGTTAGAAGAATCACAGCGAAAAGCCGAGGAAACCAGTTGGGCTGAGGTGGTCGCAAGACCATCCCGGGACACCGGTAAGTCTACTCAAAAGAGGGAACTTCCTTTGTGCATGTTGAGCCTGACGCCGGGTCGACGGGTGGAAAAGAAAAAGCCACGAATCTCAGATTGTCACTTTATATCCAAGATGCTGCAACACCGACACCTTTAGAGGTAAAAAACGGGGCATAACCTCGGAGATCGCGCCCGAGGGTGCTCTAGCCGTAAAATTTGCAATTAAGTCAGTATCGAGGACCAGGGAACCGTCAATATGGTACACCAACACCCGCAGTCTCCCGAGAAAAAGAGGGAAGTTGACCACTGGGATCGCCGAGTCTGATGTCGTTGTATTGAAGGAAACTTGGATAAAGCCAGATACCGACATGCTGTTTCGGGGGTCCGCTGCCTACAGACAGGATAGGACAAATGGAAGGCAGGGGGCGGAGTGGCACTCCTAATACGGACCGACATAGGCCATTGGAAGGCTCCGTTCAACTTGGTCTCCGGTGATGTACAGGCCAGATCCTGCTTTATTAGGATCGAGGGGCGTACAGTATGCATTGTCTGTATCTACAGGGCACCGGTAGCGACAGATGAGGAAAACGTTGAACTCTTGCAAATGCTGGATGCGGTGCTGGCACAGACAAAGGAGTTCATCTTATTAGGGGATCTGAACCTACCGGAAATTAACTGGGAAGGAGGGATAGCACCAAGGGGATCAACGGGCGACCAGTTTATGCAGCGGGTCCAGTTACCTGCACTTAAGCAGCATGTGACACAGGCCACTAGACACAGAGGTGGACAGCACCAGTCTCTACTTGATTTAATCATGATGCGGCACCATCAGGACGTCAGGGAAATTAAGTGGGAAGAGCCACTTGGCAAAAGTGATCATGTAGCCCTAAGGGTCACACTAAGACTGAGCAAGGGGCCGAAGAAAATGGTGTTACGTCGGCGCTATGAGAGAATCAATAGAGGTGAATTAAGGAGGGCGGCGGGGGAAGTTCAGTGGACAACGAGACACACAAACGCCTCCGTAGAGGAAAGTTGGGAGGCCATCAAGATGGGGATACTCGAACTTACAGGGGAGTTAACATCTCTGAAGGTGGCTAGCAGTAGGAATCAACCCCTATGGTGGAAGTCAAAATTCCGAAAGGCTATGGTTATTCTTAGGCAATGACGGGCGGCGTACAGGCTGTACAAAACTCAGGGGGCATAGAACAGCTTTGAGATGGTTAGGAACAGAGCTTGAGAGATCCGAAGAGTGGAGAAATATGCCTTCAAAAGTCTTTTAGCTGCACTGGTCCGCACAAACCCAAAGCGATTCTACGCCGACTTGCAATCTCACGAACGTATTAGGGAAAGTGTAGCAACCTTGGAAGGAGCACAGGGACGGCTAGCTCTAAACGATGGGGACAAGGCTGGCATACTCTAGGCATTCTTTAAGAAAATATATGGACCAGAAAATAGTTTGGAGGAAAGAATGGAGGGCCAACAGACGCCTCCAATACCTGAACTTACCGTAGGAGATGAAGAAGTGTACGCGGAGTTGCAAACGTTGAATAGAAATAAAGCAGCAGGTTCAGACGGGATTCATCCAGCAATCGTTCAGCCTCTGGCCGAGGTCCTGAGGGCTGTATGAAACGTTACTTAGAGAGGAAATGGTGCCGAGAGACTGGAGGATAGCAACAGTGGTAGGAATTTACAAGCGGGGACCCCGGCAAAAGGCTGAAAAATACCGGCAGGTTAGCTTCACTTCAAGACTTTAATAATAATATTGGTTTATTTCTCGGCCATGGTCGAGACGCACGCGCTAGAGCATGATCATGGTGTAACACGTTACTCAAAAGGATGAAATATTCACAAATTCTAAATATGAAAGTCGAGAGTATCAGAGATGGAAAAAACAAAGCCAGCAACAGTTTGAATGGATCATTCTGATAATGGTTCGCGCGGCGGTTTTGAACCAGTTTTGAATCCGGGCTAGGCAGTGGTGCGTGGTGGAGATATCGAAAGATCGTTAACGCAATGCCAAGGAGGCATTATAAACAAGAATGATGCAAGCCAAGGAAACCGGAGGCCAGCTAAGATTCTGCAGATGGAGTAAATTTTGAGTAAGAAGAAAAGGGCGGAAATCGACGCATGCGGAGAGGATAGTTATCCATGAAGACAATGCAGACCCTGAATGACGGATTTACCGGAGTTCAATAAACGGAGCGAGTTTTGAAACAGGGGGACATGAGACCAATTTCATGAAAGTGAAAACCGGTGGATGTGGGAGAAACAGCAGTCCATAAAAAGGTGAGTTTAGATTCAGGATCAATAACATGCACCATTCAAACGTGAGAAAGAGCAACTGGAGGGTCCTCGAGAAGTGGAGAGTCGATTTCCAGCCGACTACGGTTCGGAGGAAAGATAACCTGTGGTAACGGATAATAAAGTGGGAAATCTCCGCATGGACTTCAGAGTTATTATGCTGTTTCGCTGAAAAATATATATGTACGTGTTGACGCATTTGCCTTCAGTGTTATTCAGCGTCACTTCTGGTAACGTACGACATCGAATGCGTAAGTTTTGTCTGGCAGGGCAAAAAATGTATCGGTCAACCAGCCGAGTGTGGCTGTATATTAGCGGCATGCGCGTGAACTGGAATTCGTGTTGGTTGCATTTGAAAACGCTGAACGATCTGATGAGCAATTAGGGGTGTTTCTTGTTGTGTGGCTTGATTTCGGTCCCAGTTGCTATGGTAGGTTCCACTTGAGTCTCTGTCCGTACGAGTTAAAGCGGCATTCTTGGTTAGCCAATTTGGCCACTGAGATAGTGGGAGACAACGAACCTGAAATAAAGAGGGATTGCAACCTGGGCGTGGTCCCAGCTGTGGGTTATGATAATATATGAAGAATATAAATAATGGATTGGTTAGGTCTATGTGAGTGGGGCATGGGTAAAATAGGCTCGCAGTGGATTTTGAGCTATACTGCTGCAGGCTGACGAAGTTGCTTACACTGGTTTGGTAACTGTGTATGCATTTCAAAGGATTCATGATTTGCCCGTGAGCACGGCATCGCTGGGGTACTAATAAAAGACCTAGGGCTTCACGGTTAAGAGTGGTCAGAAATGGTAAACCTCAATACCGTTTGCTTAAGCAGAACGCAGTTAGGCAACGAGGCGATAGGATAGGTTTGAAGTGACAGACTGAGCGAGTAGGACTAACATACTGTTTGCGTGGCGCTACGCTGTTACTGTCTCTTTCGGTATAGTGATTATTCTCTGCTGAGTAGTTTCTGATGAGTCTGAAAGTGGAAGGAACTATTGGGGTGACAGTGGTGATACTTTGGAGGTAATTGGTCACTTGCCTTGGAACATTAACGTGAGTTCATCTATGCTCTTCCTCGATAGTGCTATCGTACTGAGATTAAGCTCCGGTGTGAGCAAGAAAATCTGATGTGGATATGATCGCATGGTTATCGTAGTATCTTTTTCGTTGTTATCGTACTGCAAAGCAGGACTACACCGATGTGAGGACTGGTTTGGGGAACCATGAGAAATGGGAATGGGATGGGTCCGAATTTTCGTCAGGGAAGCAAATTCTAACGGTCTACATTCGGTGCTCATGGTAGACGGCACAAGGGCCTGCTTCAGGTAGGGAGGTAGCACGATACACAAGTAATGGCATCCAGCACGTGGCGCTCCAAGAATGATCCACACATTTTAGACGTTTTTATTATTGTTTTTATGGTTTTTTCACCGTCAGGTATCTGGCTGTCAGAGAAGGCGGAGCTGCTTTTGGTGGGCGACCACAGCTCCTATGCCCCGGCCGAAACATGGACCGCATGTAACAAGCCGCGTTGGGAACAGGTCAACCACACCAGTCAATCCGTAGCAACACTACAACCCGGAGACATGGATCACATGTGACAGGGCTGGTGTGCCTGGGAGTCAAAACAGTGGGGTATTTTTTCTCACTTTTTTGTGCCAATCTCTTACTTTTTGGTGTTCATGCCTTATTGGTGGTCAACTCTATGCACGGAGCCCATCACGGCCAGGAATGTTTGCAGAAGTGCCGCGCTAACACTCGCCTTATCCGTGAAGTCAGAACACCCAGGCCGTTTACATGGGACAAAAAATGCAGGTGGAGGTAGAGTCAACCACAGCCTGCGAATATTCGATGGAGTTTATCTTCAACGAAACACCAGTCTGCACAAAGATGGGGTACAACTTGCAGCACTAACAAGGTGATTCGTCGGTGCGATCCACAGATGGTTTGTAGTTTTGCTGGCTAATTATCAAATGTTGTAAGGGCCAATCGTGGAGGATGCTGGAGTTCTGTGATAGGGACAGAATTTGAGCTGTGAATGTCTAATGGTGACTACTGGATGGAGGTTGAGGAGTCTGACAAGTGCTGCGTCCTGGGTTAGAGACAAAGACCTAATAATAATCAGCAATGGAAATGTCGCAAAGACTATCTTTCATGCTTCCAGTGGTATTTCATATAATCAAATACGACTTCTGAAGCACTGGCCTCAGTCATGAGAGTCATTATGTTTAGGCATTGTAAACTGGTAGGTTTACGCTTAGGTGATGGCGACTACGGTGTACGGTGTGGCACATTCTAAATTCTCAAGGGTTCAGGTTAGTATCCAACACTTTCCTCATAAGCTCTGTCAAAAGACATATAAGGATTCGTAAAAGCGATCAGTTTTTGGATGTCCAGAGCTACGTGTAGTCTAGATTTAAACATAATTAGGGAATCTACGGAACGGATATCAGCTGGGAGTTCATTCCGCAGAGTTGCGTATTTCAGGAGGAAGAAGTTTTGCCTTAAGGATTTCCGAGAATTAGGGATCGTTATACGGTGTTCCCTATTACGCAGCTGATGTGTCGAGTTTATACTGAACTGAACTTGGCTAGGGATACAGCTTGTTTGTGGAGCAAAGTAAGCAAAAATGCGAGGTTAAGTTTTATTCTCCTAAGCCACAGAGGATCAGGCCGCAGGAGTGTACACTGCTGTCTGTAGGTCAGGGTCGTATAAGGCCTAAGCAGTTTTTTGGTAAATCGACGCTGTACATTCTCAATGTCGATAATGTCACGTTTAGGCATATTTGAGAACACAAGTGTACGGTACTCTAGGGTTGGGCGAATATGAGTTTTGTATATCTCTAACTTACTGTTCGTGAGAAGAAAATTTCTCTGCAACAAGCCAAGGGACTTATTCGCCCGTGCAGTTATGTAGGAAGTGTGTTCAGAGAAATTGAAAGTGTAAGAATATTGCAGTCCAAGGTCTCCAATTGTTGGGGAATATGGGAGTCAGACTCCGCCAATCTTAAGCGTATCATAAAGAATATTGCAGTTTAGCGAGAGATAACTGCTTTCGTTCACTGAAAATTCCATTTTCCAGCGATCACACCAGGAGGATAAGGACTGTACGTCGACCATGATGTTATTCAGTGCTACAGGTAGGTTTCCTCGTTCGAATTCGTAGACTATCTTCTTATCGTCGGTAAACAAGAAAATTTCGCCATAAGTGAAGACAATTCAAATATCATTTATATATAGTAAAAACGGCAGTGGTCCTAGAACACTACCTTGGATAACCTCGCTGATTACTGGGTGGGGGTCTGATATCTGACCGTTGAGCAGGTACCTTGGTGACGGTCTTGTAGATAGGATTTAAACCAATTGAGTAGGGGGTTTTCAATCCCGTATCCCATAATCTTGTTGAGTAACTGTAGATGTGGCACTCTGTCGAAGGCTTTTGTCATATCAAGATAGATGATGACGAGTGCTCTGTCTTTGTCGGCAGCTGTTGTTACCGAATTCAGAAAGTCAAATTGGCAGGTTGAACAGGACCGTGATCTGAGAAATCCTTGCTGTCTTGGGCTGATGAGTTTATGTGCAGAAAAGTAATTGGTCAGGTAGAGTTTTACGACTTTTTCTAGCAGCCTCGAGATTATTGGCGTATTATTATTCAGGCGGTAATTGGCAATGTCACGCACTGCGCCTTTCTTGTGCCTGGGGATAATAATGGACTTCTCCCATTGGCTGGGGAAGGTCCCGGTTTGCAGAGATAACTTGTATAGGTTTAGTAGTAGTAGGAGAATGTCCGGGCCGCCTAGAGCGAATATTGCTGATGGTAGGCTGTCAGGACCGGGGTAGTAAGTCGGTTTGAAAGTTTGAATGTATCTATTTATATCCGCAGTGGTAACCCTGATAGAACTGAGTAAGGAGTTTGCAACAGACGGGGTGACAAACTGGGTACGTGATGGACTGAGAGACACGGTGGTTGTGAAGAAAGTAATAAATGTGTCAGCTATCTTTCGAGGTGAGGTTGTGAGGTTATCCAAATGGATGATCTGTTTTATGCATCGAGTTGATTGTGGAGCACGAGCCCTGTGCGGCCGGGCTAGCTCTTGAGCTTGTTTGGGTGGCGTAACGCTTTGGTTTCTTGCTTTAGTTGTAGGTCACCCGCCTTGCGGTGGATTTCGTGGTAGAGGCGTTCCAGTCTGAAGACTGTAGAAAAGTCTATATTTCGTTGGTACCGCCGTCGAAGCTCGTCGTGTTTCTGCTTTAGCCTGGCAATATAGTAACTTGCTGGCCTGGATCGATTGTAGGGGCGTGATATGTTTTCGATGCATGAGTGTAAACTTGAGTAGAGGAGGTCAGCAGGGTACTGGGGATTTGCTGTTAGGAAAAACTCGTCCCAGTTTCTGGAGCGAATATGAGAGGGGATATGGTCCATTTAAAGTGATGGAAGGAGGGACCGTTACATGGTAGACTAACAGTACGTGGCTTGACTTGAAATCTGCAACTAACGATTTTATGGTCGCTGCCTGTGTAGTCGTTTAGCACGGAGGCAGAGACGTTCGTGAGACCCAGGGTAAATATCAGATCAAGGACGTTATTCTTTCTGGTAGGTTGTTTCATATATTGGGCCCACTGGCCCAGGCGAATGCGTGAGGCAAATTGCAAATATATGTAAGGGGCAGAAAAAGAGGACCAATTTACACCCCGGGCATTGAAGTCGCCTGCTATAAATTTACCTCCAAATGGCAGGTCAGTGATGTAGTTAAATACATCAATGATGGGATTAAATGTGGAAGTGTCGTTTCTGGGGGGTCGATATACACAACCTACAACTATGTTCATCTGGGATGAGGAAATTGTAAACCATATAGAATCTTCAACGTTTGCCGGCATGGTATTTTCCAGTAGGGTGGCAGATAGGCTGCTCTTGACATACCCCATGCAACCTCCACCGCGGCGGTAGATTCGTTGAGTCCTGAAGGTTTGATAACCGATCAGTGATATTTGGTCAAAAGGTATGTTCTCGGTGAGCCAAGCCCCAGTAATTAGGATTATGTCGAAGTTGTGGACGACAGCCAGTCTTTTTATAGCGGAAAGCTTGTTCAAGATGGAACGGGAGTTGGATAGTGCTATGGTAAGCATTTCTGAAGGAGGCTTCGAGTAGTCAGTGGATTTGGTAGCGAGGGTGTGCGTGGCAAGGCGGTGATCAATGGGCTGGTCACCCATGCAGGAAGACTGGATGTGAGTTGCTACTTCCTTTTGGACTTCTCTATCCTTATCGCCGCACAATGCACATTGGGCCGAACACTCATGATGTTCAGTAGAGATTAACATTGGATGCTGAGGTGTTGTTTTAACTCGGGCTAACAGGTCTAGAGGGGGTATGGTGACTCTAGGTGGGACCTTTGAGGCAAAACAGGTATGAATCGGGGGAGAGTTAATAAGGGTGCTAGGGGGCCAACAAGGGGGCGGAGAGCAATAGGGGAGGGGCAGCCATGGTTTTGATGGAAGCCTTGTGAGGAGAAGGACGAAACTGCCTGGAGCGAATAGTCAGGAAACAGATGTCTAGGCATTTGGTTCAACACAACCTCATATCAAATGCTCAGCAGGGATTTGTGGCAGGACGGTCCTGTCTGACGAATCTCCTGCTGTTCCCCGATGAGGTAACCAAGCGTCTGGACGAAGGGCAATCGATTGCGGCCTGCTACTTGGACTTCAGCGTTTGATTCTGTGAACCACAGATTTCTGGACGTCAAACCGCAGTCCATGGGAATTGTCGGAAAGGCAAGACAGTAAATAAATGGTTTTTTTAGCAGGGCGAACTTTTAGTGCTAGGGTGGGGAGTCAAGTCTCAAAACCGGAAGGTGCAACAAGTGGGGTGCCACAGGGCTCGATGCTCGGCCCTCTGCTCTTCCTCATCTTCATCAATGACCTAGCACGGGAGCTTACAAACCCCATCTTTATGTCTGCCAATGACGTCAAGATAGCTGGAGTAAATATAGAACTTGACGTGTTAGCAGTACAAAACTGGGCGCGCAAATGGTACCTTCCACTAAACCTCACCAAGTGTCAATGCTTGACCACAAATACAGGGGTTAGTGGGAATGGTGTAGGTTCGTTGCAAGTGGTCTCGCAGGTCAAAGGCTTGGGCGTTATAGTGGACAACAGCTTAAAGTCGTCAAAGCAGTGCACCTCAGCAGCCAATACGGCAAGGAGAGAACCCTTTCGAGTTAGATCCATTATGTCGTGTAGAGATCCGGAGATTTTCGTTCTGATATATCAGGCCATAGTTAGGCCGCATGTGGAGTACTGCGTGCAGGCCTGGGCACCATACTACCAGAAAGATATAGACCTTCTGGAGAAAGCGCGAGAGCTAGCCACTAGAATGGTGGCTGGGCGAGGGGTTTTAGCTTAACAGAGCGTCTCCTTGCCCTAGACCTGTTCTCGATGGAAAGAAGGCGCATTCGCGGGGATTTGATAGAAACCTCCAAGGTAATGAAGGGACTGTCAGTGATAAGCCAGAAAGACCCTTCCTGTCTGATCTCCGAGAGAGGCACAAGAGGGCATAACCTTAGATTACAAAGGAAGCATTCAAGGCTCAAGATTAGGGCGAAGTACTTCTCGAATGGAGTGGCACCCTATGGGAATAAGCTCCCGGAGGAGGTCATAAATACCACAACAGTGAAGGCTTTTAAGGAGGCAGTAGACCTATGTTGGGTGGCAGGATACCCCGAGTTATGTTAAGCAGCTTTTAGGGTCAGAAGCAACTTACTTATTGTTTGCACCTTACACTGCCAGGGCTGATACTGCACAAAACTTCTGCCTTTCAGAAAAATGAAAATCACGCAGTGTTGGGAACTACGGAAACGCGCCGACAACACAACTATCTGTACAAACGATTTGCTGTAGCCACACCAATTCATGTGCAGACCGAACTGAACTGGACTGGACTTCAAGACAACTGACCTTGAGTTGATGGGGGTGCAAATAAATAAAGCCCCGGGTGGGTTCTTGCGTCGGCGACGCGCGAGGTCTCACCTGGTTGAACGCAGATAAAGAGTCGCTTTGTTCTCCAAAATGCATTTATCAAGGCAAAAACATTAATAAACAAAGATTAGAAACGCTGACGTGTGCAATATATCCGTCTTATTCGACGGACATCGATGAATCGTTCGGCTTGATGCTTGGAATTATATTTTCTGTTTGTGTCAACCTGTGGAATATAATTTATCCAATTTGCCTCCAGAAAAAGTCAAAAATTTGGCATCCATATGCATAGTTTCTGTCGGGTGTAGATATGGGTGATTTGTGTTAAGGCACGTGCCCATGAGTGCGGCACCATGGACATAGTCTAAAGCTACAAATGGCTGGACGCATGAGCTAGGTCTTTCACAAATAGGGTTGTACTTATGTGGAATATACCGTCAAACGATGCCGTTAGATGAGCAATGTATCAACTTCCAAGAAGGTCATAGATTCACACTGGAACACAGCTGTCCGAGTGCTACCAGTGTGAACCGGGGATGAGGTAATGAGCCCCTGGTTTTCTCAATGAGCTTATGTCTGTGAAGATGATAATGGCTCACAACTTCTGTCTTTCAGAAGAACCATTCGACTGGCATTGTTGGAAGTCATGAAAACACGTCGACAACAACCAACTGGACGCGCGATTGGTCTCGGTTACTTTAGTCCTGTATGAGTTGAACTGAATCAAACTGAAGGCAGAGTGCAAAAATCCTATCAGATACAGCGCGAGGCGAAAGTGACACAAAATGCCAAAAATGCACCGAGGCCTATTATGACTGTGCACAGCCTAAGTCCCAGTCGCGAATGGGAGTAAGAAATGTTATGGATGGGCAGGGTAGGCATGGAAACAACGCCAGCGAAAAATCCGAAGTACTCAAGGAGTTCTTCGAGCTTGCACAAGTCGTAATTGCCGGGAACCATCCGCCACCATTAGAACCCCCACTTTCGTCCTGTGCAAACTGAGCTAAACTGAAAGGTTTTTCGCTCTCGCGGCAAATCCTCTTAATGTGATAGGTGTGATTGTTGGATCCACCTTGAATGCTCCGAAATGAACAATGGCCTTAACGAATCCCTCGATAAATGCCGTGTGAAGTTGCCCAAAGTGCTGTGCATTAAATTCACTGAGCTGTCGACACCTGTATCGCCGGCAAAGAAGTCAAGGAAGACGACGCCTTTTATCACAGGTAAGACAGAGTCATCATTACCATCATCACCGTTATCGCCACCATCAACTTCTTCATCACCATCAATAGCAGCAGCAGCAGTACCAACAGCATCCACCGCTGTCACCATCATCGCCGTCAGAGGGAAAATGTTCGCGGAGGTTTTGGCTTCCAGTAGCGTGGTGTTTGCTAGTGCACAAGTCCCTTCTGTTTCCACCGAATCTGGCGTTAAGGAGGTTATGGTCTTGGAGACGAAAAATGCCAGTCGAAAGAGAGCCAACAACAGGAAGAGGGATTTACCGCCCCGAGAAGGAACGACGACGATTACTGCTGTCATAGCGGCAGCTGTTCCTCCGTCGGCCTTTGAGTTACCGACACTCCCTGGTCACAGAGAGTCTTGGATACAATTACCGACAGATCAGAAGAAGTCACCACCTCCACGGGATAAATGCTTGTTGGTATTTGGAATTCCGGAAGCATGGGCGTCGGCCCCTCGGAGGCGTCTTTATCATGAGCTTCTGCAGTTACGGAGTATATTTGAGAAACTGTTCTCTGCGAGCAAAGGAATGTTGGTTGGGCCTATATGGGTGAAAGCGGCTTTTCGTTTAGGCAAGATATGCAAAACTGGGGATCCTCGACCTTGAAAGTTTGTTCTTGCCTCGTAAACAGACAAGAGGTTTTACGACGGTCACCGCGTCTCAGTGGTGAGGTTGCTCGATTGTTGCGTGAACTGAAACAATAGGATCGGCAAAAATTTAACCAAGCTCGTATAGAACTCCGGGAACACCGAACAAAACGGCGAGGAAGATCTGTATATAAGGAATTTTCGAGTAATTCAGAGAGGATTACGTGTGACATGACCACCGCTGAGGACAATGACATTACCGGCTCCAGCCCAGGAGGACACATTGTTGAGATTCCAAACCTGTGTTGTGAATGGACAGATCACATGTGGTTCTGAGCAATGTCAGGGGTCCGTTGAACGAACGTGAGGAACTCGAAATGCTTGCTGTAGCAGTTATAGCGCCGACTAAGATTTGGTCGTATGACGAGGTTCTGGGCATCGAAATTGTTCTGCAGGGGTACCACATGTTTCTTTTGAGGTTTCGTTCAGAGATGGTGGCGGTGTAATAATTTTTATCAGAGACAGATCATCTGCCCATCTTGATCGTTATCCGGACCCCCAAGGGCTTGGCGAGTCACTTCGGTGTAAAGTGGGCAGTGGGTCCGTGATTCTGGGACTTTTCTACAAGATACCTGCTGCAGAGCCACTAAAAATTCTGGATTCATTGGAGCCCTGGACATCTGACGGTCACTGTCTCATCTTCGGTGACTTCTGTATGCCCCGCATTTGTTGGAGAGCATCCTGCTTCACCATAGCAGCTGATAATTCTCCCCGAAATCTGCTTGCTACGGTATGTGATCTGGCGCTGTACCAAAACGTGTTCCAGCCAGCTCGCTTCCAAGGTAAGCAGTCGTCCATTCTGGGTCTTGTTCTAACTTCACGGATGTCGAACGTTTCCAAGATTGATATTTTACCTCCTTTAGGTTCGAGCAACCATGCTGTGCGGCCCGCGCGGTTCAGAAATCTCGCTGTGTTACGTTCGATGGGATCTTCGAGACGGAATCGTTTGTGCCACCCAAGCTGAACGGAATGCCCCCTCCAATTGTCCAATGACCTATCTTCCGGCTCACCGGCAGTACCAGATGCAAGACACTGTCAAGATTTGTATTCTGAACCCTCTCTCTTGCTCGCCGCCTCATTATCCAATGAACTATCTTCCAGCTCACAGGTCACATTCAGATAAAGATCCGGGACCATCTGGGCTTCCGCCTCATACCCGTGTACTACATCAAGACTTCAAGACCTGACCTGTCGCGGCACAGCAGTAGCTCTTCCCTAGGAGTTTGCAGTGGAGGGAAACGAAAGTTTGCTGGCTCAATCTGCAAATCATGTGACTTGGCTTGACTAAAACCGTCTTCATATCTTTCGTCAAGTTCCGGTCACGGTAATAATAGATGCGAAAGTCTGGCTCGCTGCATGAGATGAATCTTAGAAAGAAGGTGATCGAAGTTCTGGAGTGCCATGGCGGTCGGATTTTATGCAGTGAACTGATCAGAAACTTCGAGCATGTTGTCTCAGCTGAAGAAGGTTTGTGTGTTATTACCAAGTCGATGCCGAATATACGTCTATCTGAATTCAGGTAGGTGTATAAGTGTCTTAAGACACTCCCGCGAAACCCGGATGTGTTCTCAACCGACGAGTCTGTTTTCCATTTCAAAATCGAGGCAACAAGCTTTTCAGCTAATACAAAAAGGGGGAAATTGATAATGGATAAACAGTTTTTTGTGTGGATCTGAAGAGAACCTGTGTCAAATAATTCTGCCAATTTTCCCCCGTTGTCAGTGCGTACACACGAGAAAGTGGCACAAGTACGACGCCGTATAATACCATTATAAATGGATCAAAAAGGTTTTGTAGTCTGAATAAGGATACCCTCATTTAATGGTGTTATAATCAAATGGTTCGGTGTGCACTTGGTGGCTCAGACTTCCAGTGGCGTTTTCGATGGACTTTACGAACATTGTTGTGAGCTGGAGTGCATCTTGAGGTGTGGCGTAGACTCAAGGTCCAAAATTAGCGTCACTGTGGGTAGTTGTCACGTGACGATTTTAAAAGGGGTACCTAATTTCGTCATTTTGCTAACCGTCCCCTGAGTGTCCCTTTCTTATTTCATTAGCGGTCACTCAATGGTACTATCAGGGGATTCTCAGGGGACGGCCAAAGGAACACTTGTACTGCCTGGGACTGTCGACGTATAATTACATATCAGTCTATGTTGTGCGTTGTTAGTAAATTTCACGCGCGATGTTGTAGCTGCAACCCCTGTGCAGATGACGTCACCTGACTGGCGATGGAACGTTTACTATCTTCTTACTTAGTCCAATCAATGGGCTAACATCACTTCGCTTTTGGGATTCAAATGATGGTTTACCCTGTATACTTTCATTAAACCAGTTTGAGTTTTGTATGGTTGTCACGCAGATTTAGGTGACCTCTACACGCCCAACGACCCTGGTATCACAACCTCCGTGCTCGGCGCTAAATGCACTTTGAAAAATTCCTTATTTGACGGCTGTTTTTCATGTATTCGGATGGGTACGAGTGGGAAATTCAGTACGTTGTGACGTGTAAATGGCCAATAACCGTTTACTGACCCGATTAATCAGACTACATATCTTAGATCTAACCGACTTTGCGTATGTTTTTTCATCACCTATCGTACTAGGCATCAATATACCCTGTGGGCAGGAATGTATAAATGATTACCGAGATATGAAAAATGTGATATCCCCACTAGCTTCGATCGGCGCTTCCCCCGACAGATGCAGATCAAGACGGTAGCAGTCCGCACATCCCAGATTAACTTAACAATCATTTAAATACCGAATAAAGACAAGGTTTTTCATTATGCGCTTGCGCATTGGTCAGTGCCGCGGATGGATATGCCTCCGTCACGACGAGACTGCACCTTGACGTGGTGTGATGGCTTGCGTGCATCTATGACTCAAAGAGCTATACAGGATGGCTTCCTTAAGCCGGAGAAATCGTCATGCCTAAAAGGTCAGTGGGTAGAGGCCAGACGAAGTCCCGTCTCCTGGTCCTCCAGGTTAGGGGTCGATTTGAACTGGCAACTCAATCGGCAAAATCAGTGGAAGAATAATTGATCCAAGCAAATGGGCTTCCACTCAGCCATCCCACTGCCTTGCGGACAGGTTCTCGTTAGAACTGAAGGCTTTGATTGAGAAACCTAATCGTTCTCCTGCTTTGCGACTGAACACCCTATCAGTACCCGTCTGACATCTCCCATGAACCGCACGACTACAAAGAATTCCATACTTCATCGGTCGTCGCGCAGGATAATGAGGACCGTGCTGCCCATTGCATCGATCGACGTGGGTAGTGGTAAGTGGACTACTGCTCAGAGTTCCCTTTCTTTTACTCAACCGTTGTCTTCTGTCCCCAACCACTTCTCATTACCCCCTCTATCAATCCACAATGTTCCCACTGATAAGACGGTCGATACTCGCAAAATCATCATCATCGTACAGCGTTAAACAGTAGGACAAGCCCCACTGACCACTGCCTTTCTCACCACCTTGCACGTTAAATTAGAAAATATGAATATACAAGATGGACAGGGAGTGAACCTACACGGGTGGGGGAATGAGAGAATGCCCTAGTAGCCAACACGGACTACATAGTCTAACTGTACAAACGCACATCGATCAGTCATTCTGATTCTATAGAAAATGACAACACGATCGCCACTGTTCGCGGTTCGCTCCCATATCCCTCAGTGTCTCCAGCCAACTGGTTGGCCGATCTTTTGGACCCCAACCACGAAGGAGTGAGGCACCTACTTTTATTAAGTTTGCTTCACTTTTTCTCATTCCTCGTTGCCAAGTCATCTGTTGACCTCCAAGTGGTTTTTCCATTCCCTAAAAGGAACGGAGAATAGGGCACGGTACGGTAGACGTGTGTTTGCCATACGTAACACGTGCCTAAACCCACGAAGCCTGCTAAGCTGGATACGCTGTGACAAAACATTCTCCGAATTAGTACCGAATACTCGCTTTCTGACATCATCACTGATCACTCGGCTATTCCAACCGATCTTAGCGATGCTACGTAAACATCGGTTCGTCGTCAAATAGTGTCGGGAATACTCCTCTGTCTGTTAACTCACATCTTCTCAATCCTCGTCAGCCTCTGAATCTCGGCTCCTTTAACGTGCGTACACTCATGCAGGTCGGTCAGCAGGCGTGTTTAGTGCTCACAATAGACTCTCTGATGATTGGTGTCTACTGCGTAAGTTAAACACGTATCCAAGATTCGAGCAGTGTAATTCAACTAACTGCTCCTGGTATCTCACCAAGGTATTTTCTGCGCACTTCAGGAAACGAAGTAGCTAGAGCTGAGGGTCAACGTGGTGTAGGAATGGTTTTGAGTGATAGGGCTAAGGCTGCTCTTTTAGACTAGATCCCGGGTAATAGTCGTTTATGTGAAGTTCGACTCCAGGGGTCAGTTGGCGTTTGAGAGGATAGTTGTGTTGAGTGCACATTGTTTGTAATCTCGGCATTGACCCCAACGGACTGCAGCTCTGACATGCAGAAGGATAAATTCTATGATGAACTCACTACTGTCGTTCGCAGGAGCAAAGGTTTTGACATTATAGTGCTAGCTGGTGATTGTAATGCACAAGTTGGCAAACATTGTATCAGAAGCTTGTTTAGGTGAGCGTTGTGCTTTATCTGTTCAGCGCACAGATAGCGGGGATAGGCTTCTCCAGATTTGTGCAGTCGATCGGTTATTCCTATCTAGTACGAATTTCCGACACAGCTCGCGTCGCACGGCGATATGGCGCTGTAAATCTACAGGTACCTTGAGCCAGATTGATCACATCGCAGTAAGCTACCGCTGGCGCAGTTCTGTTCAGAACTGTAGATCTTACTGGTCCACGTACGTATAGTCACACCGTGCATTTGTTGTAATGGGATTATCATTCCATCTCCATGGTCATCGTCGCAAACCGCAAACCCAGTTAGCCGTGCAACGTTTGTTTGATCCAGAAGTTGGCATCAGTTATAGATGGAAATTAGCGCATGGGATAGGATCTACGACGAACAGTAATGTAGATGAGCATTTGGCTCATATCAAACAGGCGATGCACATTGTAGCAGGTTTCGCCTGTGGTCTCAGATTCGATGTCCATCAAAGACACTAGACTTCGCAAGAGTCGGTCAGGCTAATAGAGCAAGAAGTCAGCTCTCGAACAGTAAGGAGATGAATAAGATACGTGGAAGGCTTCAAAGGCACGTTACGAAAAGCCTTAAGAATGATCGCGAAAATTGGTGGGTCAAGTTAGCCGAAGAAATGGAAATGGCAGCTGCTTCAGGTAACAGTCAAAAACTGTTGAACCTTATTCGCGACACCGGTGAACGGCGAACCCCAGTCAGTAAAACGATATGCGATAGAAATGGAGAGCCTGTTCACGGCAAACAGCACAAGCTTGACCGTTGGGCCGAATACTTCAAGGAGCATTTTAGCTGGCTGCGCGCTAATGTAGTTACTCCCGTGTCAACAACTGCGATTCCTTGGGGAGTATTACTTGAGCCTCCATCGGAAGCAGAAGTAGAATCATGCATTAGATTGCCAAGGAAAGCGGCTGGTCCTGACGGACTCCCTCCAGTTCTTTTCAAAATAGGTGACAGTGCATTGTTAAAATCATTTACCACCTTGCTCCGTGACACTTGGAACGAGAATCGTATCCCGCTAATATGGGATGAGCCATTGGTTGTTCCCATCTTCAAGAAAGGAATACGCAATGACAGTAGTAATCATCGTAGTTTAATTCCGATAGTCATCAAGGTATTAGGCTCGACTTTGCTGTATCGTCTGACACCGGCTCGCGAGAGCAACGCCTGCGAACAACTGGCCGGATTCCGCCCAAGTCGAGGATGTATCGACCAGATTTTATTCTTTATCAGTTACTGAAGGTGCGTCACGTACACCATCGACCGACAATGATGGGTTTCCTCGACTTGAAAGGCACCTTCGATTCAGTTGACCGGACGGCGCTATTCAATGCTCTTCACTGGAAAGTCATGCATCAGAAGTTCGTGAATCTCTTGAGGTCGTTATGCTATCATACTTCTGGCCTCGTAAGGGTTTACGGCAGCTATCCAGTCCATTCGAAACCACGAGCGGTGTTCGACGAGGATGTCCAGTTTCTCCATTCCTGTTCAACTCCGTCATGCACGAATCAATCGAGAATGCCTTCCGAAACCTCCAGGATGTGGGCGTCGAACTAGGAAATAGTGAGAAGCTGTGTGACCTAGATAACGCAGACGACTTTGTGTACTTGTTCGAATGCGCAGAAAATGCTCAACGTGCATAAGATAGACTTGTAAGAGCTATAGCTCCATTCGGGATGCGCTTTGCATCTTCGAAGTGTAAAGTGATGTTGGCAAGACTGGACGTCAACGATTCCGAGCTTGATGCTCGATGGGGAGGTACTGGCAATTGTCGACCGCTTCAATTACCTCAGAAGCAGCAGAGGTAGCAAAGGTGAACACGCGTATATCCAAGGCTGGAGTGGCGCACGCCGGACTGAAGCACTTGTGGCCCCGACCTGGTATTTCACTGAAGTTGAGAGGTCGTGTATACTGTGCTACGGTGCGTTCAGTTTTGTTGTATGGTTGCTAGACTTGGGGTCTGCCTGTGGAAGATATTCTTTGCCCTCAGGTTTTCGACCACCGATGCTTGTGTATTATCGCTAAGATTAAATGGAATGACCAAGTCAGCAATACTGAGGTCAGAAGTCGAGTAATGGGTACCACTTCAGGGAGTTCTCTATCACAGCGTATCCAGCTTAGTAGGTTTCGATGGTTTGGGCACGTGTTACGTATGGCAAACACACGTCTACCGTACCGTGCCCTATTCTCCGTTCCTTTTAGGGAATGGAAAAACCACTTGGAGGTCAACAGATGACTTGGCAACGAGGAATGAGAAAAAGTAAAGCAAACTTAAGAAAAGTAGGTGTCTCACTTCTTCGTGATTGGGGTCCAAAAGATCCGCCAACCAGTTGGCTGGGGACACTGAGGGATATGGGAGCGAGCCGTGAACAGTGGCGATCGTGTTGTCACTTTGTGTCGAATCAGAATGACTGATCGATGTGCGTTTGTACAGTTAGACTGTGTATTTCGAGTGTTGGCTACTAGGGCGTGTTTCCTTTTCCCACCCGTTGTAGGTCGACTCCCTCTCCATCTTGTATATCCATTTTTGCTATTTGCACGTGCAGGGTGGTGAGAAAGGCAGAGGTTAGTGGGGCTTACCCTACCGCTTAACGATTTCCGACATTTATGGGCAACCATGACCAGTGGAAGATCGAGATACCGCGCCTTTGTTGTATGAATCAAATAAGTTTTATCTCCCGCTTTATCAAAAAATCTGGGGACTAGAAAGGATGAGATACCTTGGGTAAACCATCCGGAAGATTGTTGGCAAAAAACCGCGAAAATCACAACATGCGGTGCACAGTCATGTATTTTCAACCGATGCTCGTCTAGAATCGTAGACATGAGCGCTGCGGCTGCCGTGACAGAAGTTTAGTAAAAAATCTGTTAGTCGAATTTTGTGCTGTCATTTTTTTTGTATGCGATAGCTTTTATGCTCAGAGTAGTAAATAACTTTAGTCTTTAAGAACCATACACTAAGTATATTTTTGCTGAATAGTTCGTTCACTACCGTAAGAAAGTTGTTTTCTTCCGATTGCAGAGACTCATTCATCCAATGTGATCAATCGACCACCAGTATTGACGTCCTGCTAATTCCCCTCAGAAAATAACCGGCATGCTCTCACGTGCTGACCGAATCCCGCTGCATATCCGGCTACGTCAGGAGGAGGAACGTGATGTTGATCTTCTAGTGAACGATTTGAGTGATTGGGTTGGTGTTATTCTGAAGTTTGAGGGAATACTAAATTGGGAAAATCCTGGATTATTGGTGGCTATTTTGCTGCTGGTCACCAGTGTCTTCATGCTGTTTCATTTATATAGTCCCACGGTACTATGCACAATAGGCTGTTTTGGATTAGCGTTGAGTACGATAGACTACTTTGGTCCAACTGTATCGGCAAGGTAAGTGGCTTGTATTGTTCTGGCCCGTTTTGTTAGATTGTCACACGAATTGTTACCTTCCGAAGCTGGCCGGCGGTATCGTGAGTTTTGTCGCCGCTTGGTACATGCGCGATATCTGCTCACTGCATTCGTGATGCTCATAAGAGATCTACGCGAAAAACATTGTGTTATCTACGTCTTGACATGTATCCCGCTTCTTTTAATTTCGGGTTTTATCGGACTGCATGTCAGCGACTTACTCTTACTTTATCTCCTGACAATTGTTTGTCTGTTGACTCCAGGGATTCGACATACCGGGGTGTTCGGGGTGAGTATTTGGATTTCCCGATTTCGTAAAATCAGAGACAGCCTGGAACTTTTGTTCATCAATAAATGTTGTTCTGTCTTTCGTTTGAGACCTGTTTCCAGATACCAAATATGGTTATCATGAAGCGATAGTATTTACCTAAACAGTTTAAAATTTGTAGTGTTCTGTCCCCTTATTCAAAATCGTGAAAACAATAAGTAGTTTTTCTCGCAAGATACAAGCATTTCATTTAATCTTGCCCATCAGATTTCTATCCCACCGAACAAGCTTTCAGTTTAGACTACTCCGCTGTTACTGCACCGCAATAAGCCGGTGTATCCTCTGTCAGAAAGAGTACGGGAAATATTTGCGTCTCAGTGTGTCAACGAGATACATTGAAAGTCAACGATAACACTATACATATACATATAATTTTACACCGGCTTCAGAACAAGCGTAGTGCCAACGCAACAACAACAGAAAAGGGCTACAAAGTGGGGGCGGAGGAAATTGGAGGTCAGTATTGAGATTAAAAGAAGTAAAAGCGAGATTTCTCAGTGTTAACCGACAAACTATATAACATTCGTGCCACTGGATTCGGTTTCAAACCATATCTCTCAGCGTCTCTAACCAACGGCAATCCTCATCTTTTGCGCCCCCAACCGAGGGGAGGCGGGGAAGCACCAGCCAAGGTTAAAGCCAACGCTAAGTTCTTCATGCCCCTGCGCCAAGTCATAGACTGACCGCCGTGCCGCTTTTTCAGTCTTTTCCAGTGGTGCGGAAAGGGCACAAAAGGGCAAACGATGGGCAGGCATACGTAGAGCATGTCCCGAGCCACCGGACGGAGGTGGTGTAGAGCGATTATCGGCACTGAGCACTCGACGACGAACCTCGTCATTGCTCACCCGATGTTCCCGCCAGACACGAGCAGTGCTTCGGAGATATCAATAGTCGAATACAGAAAGCCGCCGGGCATCCTTAACGCGGAGGGGGCAGGTCTCGCAACCGTAAAGAACACTACAGACTGTGGCACTGTACACCCTTCCCTTGAGGAAAAGCCGGATGTCATGGTGGCGCCACAGATGATGCAGGTTCGCGAAAGCTGCCCTGGCTCTGGCAGTTTTTGATCTAATCTCCTCCCCAACACCACTACCAGCTGTGATCAAGTTCCTGGGATAATAATGTTGAACACCTCTAGCTGACCACCGCAAGAGGCGAATGCAGACAAACTCCTGCCAGTCTTGATGAAGTACTCCACATTTCGAAGGCCCAAAGTAAATACCATATCGGGACACCTCAATCGCACAGCGATTCAATACACGTTGAATCACCTGTGCACTGTCACTCAGCAAGACGATATCATCGGCATAGTCTGTTCCCTGTGAGTTCAACCCCACCGCTTTGAAGGCCAGACAGTGCGTGCTGTAGTGCATCACATATAGCAAAGTTGAAGAGAAATGGGGACGTAGGGTAGTTTTTCCGTATTCCACTAGGGATGGCGAAAGGTGTCAGAAACTGACCACAAGCCCTAATCTGACCTGAGGTATGACGATACAACTCTTTGAGAACCGACACATACTTCTCGGGTACACCATTTCTTATCAAACAGTGCCATAGTGCACACTTATCGACGGAGTCGAAGGTCGCGCGAATGTCTAGAAACACAATAATCGCTGGCCTTTGGAAAGCATAACGGTTTTCACACAGCTGTCGGATACATCCACGACCGTTACAAAATCCAACCTGTTACTCGCGAGTTTGCTCATCACGTGTGTTGCACAGCCTGCAAAAATGACAGACGCTAGCGGTTTAGGCGCTATCGGGGTTAGGCTTATACCCCTGTGGTTGGCGCAGTCACTGCGCGAGCCCTTCTTGAAGATGGAGACAACGATCGATTCCTCTCACAAGGAGGGGACTTTCTCGGAGTGCCAGCCCTTGAAGAACAAAGCTTGGAGTTCTTTAGCAAGCTCCATTCCACTATTTAAATAGGGCAGGAGAAAGACCATTGAAACCCAACGCTTTGAGGTGTCCTGGGGCTTAGATTTCCTTGCGGATCTTCACCTCATGAGATGGATCTGTCGATACAGACCACGGGACATGTGTCGGAAGAGTTATGATAGGGGTTGACGCTGGATGCCAGCTAAACTATGCTTTAAAGTGCCCCGCCCAGCGTACGAGACGTCGCTGCAGATTGTGGATAGGCAAACCGTCGGCTTCGCAAATCGTTTCGCTCACGCCTAATGTCTTCCTACCAGTGACTGGATGAGATGAAACAGGTTGCGGCAATTTTCTGTAGCGGCAGCATGTTCCATCTCGGATGCTTCTTGAGACCACCAGATTTCGCGATTCCTACTCGGACTTGCGTTGAGTTCACGTCTCGTGGTGAGCCTCGCTGTATTATGCTCGCTACCAGCCGGGATGAACTGGCGTGCATCAAGAAGGCGTACGCACTCATGAAAAATTCAGGGTGTAACGACACGACGAGCCAAACCACAGCTCACTATGCCAACGGAATACAAAGCATTCTTGATTGATGTTATCTGGTGACGTTGATCTTAGCTTTTCAGCTAAAACGTTTTGGAAAGTTGAGAGGCGGGAGGGATCAGATAACATAATAGTCTAACGGTTGCTGCATTGTACGTTTGGAATGCCCACCGGAGCACACGGACAGCTTGGTGCAGACTGACGCGTGTTCGGAGTCAAGGGGAGTGCTCTAGGACGGCTGACAATCTTGTATATGACGTGGTCTATCTGGGTCCATTGCTGACTGGAAGAGGGTGGACCTCACGTGGCGTACCGGATATAAGAACGCCTGAATCTCGTATTGGCGAGAAACAGGTGGTGATCTAACCACGGAACTAACAACAGTCCCCCTTTTTGACGACGGAATCAAGGTCACAAGGGGCTGTCAAATGCGCCTCGTTCGAAGACAGCTGACCTACTCTAGAATTTGTGTCCCCAGCGAAAATCACGGCATCACTCTGTCTTGCTTTACGTAGGAGGTCGTGTAACTTTTGGTAGAAAATATCTTTGATTGCATCTGGGCTGCAATCTGTAGGGACATAAGTCGAGACGACAAACAAATTGCGTCTATCGAAACGGCGTTCGCTTACTTGGCACGAACCTCCAGGTCTCACTGCGTACAATCGACTCAGATGGGATCCAGTACAGCCTCAGTGTCCCCAGACAAGCGTAGGTGAAACTTTACAGAAGGATTAGGATTGAATGACCGAGGTGGAGTGTTGGATGCGAGTTTCTTGGATACAACATATGCCGGTGGCAACGGTCTCCAGCGTACACACCTGTTGTCTTACACGCATCAGCGTTCTCACATTAAATGTGGCTAGTTTAAAAGAACGCCGGAGACGAAGAAATGCTGGTGGAAGCGGATTCGGTGAGACTTGGATATTAGACGAACGAGAGAACGGGAAAAGCACTTCCCTTCGAGACACTACCGCAGGTACAACCAACTGCAGTTCCCGAAGAACATACGAATGTGTGTTTGTGGGGGTGGGGGGTGGTGAGGTGTGGGGTTCGAATAACCAACGTGTGTGTGTGGTGTGGGAATGTCAGCGCAAACATATCTTTAAGGAGCGTAACGATCGTTTTGTATGGTAACCATAAGTCTCATTGTTGTAGGCGTTGTGGGCTGTTGGACTACTTGCAAACCCAGTCCAGAGTAAGCAGTTTTATTCGGGGATGCACCTCTAGCCTTTGCGCAGCCAAACGCGGCCTACAAGGCAGGAGCGTTGGTTCATTCGCCTCTCCCGGGAATCTCTGAGAGCCGGTAACTGATCACATGGTCCATACGCCCTTCGGATGAGGATAGACATCCTAGGTACACCCCTTCGCCACAGATGCCGGTGAACATAGTGTTGTTCGCCCTATACACCACCCATGGTTGGTTTGGAATCAGCGTTTAGCCATCTCCTCTAGACTGACTATTACTCAGTCAACCCGATGGATTGCGCCGGGCGTTCGCCTTCACCACCATGCTTTGGTGAAAACACCTCCGCCCCGAGAAGGCCGTGTGTAGGACTTCCTCAGCAGAAGCTGTTTGGGACGTGCGTAAAAGTAAGTAATGAAACTACTCACATTCCTTAAGAGACCGAGTGACAATAGGTTTTATAAAACGGGACCAAGATAGGTTCGTGGCATAAATAGAAAGGCGTAGTTGCTATTGTTGAAGCAAAATCGTCGAAGGATGCCCTGAACACAGCATCGCTGCGGATACGGAGGTAATCTCTTTCCGAGCAACATGCCAGATAATGCAGTCTGAAGTCCGGTATCACCATATCATATTAGATCTGCGTAATGTACAGCTTTTTGATAACGAGCTATTTATGTGGGAAAGTCAGTACATTTGGATAAAGGCCATGAGGCTTGCATATTGGGTTGTTGACATAAGAAATCCTCCGGGCCTTATACCCAATCATAGTTTTCCTGAGCACTTTCATCGTTTTAAATATTTGTGTTGGTTGTAGCTTAGGTTGTTTGTTGCCATGATGTTCTGAGTCGATGACGATGTCACCTCGACTGGTGATGAAACGTTTGCGATCTAAACGCCGAGCTCAGCGATCAGAACATCATGGCAACTTTCATCGTTAATACACTTCCCGAATGAAGTCAGTAGCTTTGTCTGCCAAATGAGGCAGATGTCTAGTGGAAAACAGTTTTCCGCTTTCGACATTTTGAGGTCACTAAGGTTTCTTATTAATATGTCACCTGTTCTTACCATTTGATTTCATATATATGCCAGCGAATGGGGCAGATATCTAGACCGAAGCATGAATATTTATCACTTGTTTTACAAATACTAACTGGTTACACTATGCTTTTGCAATACGTTCCAGATTATTAAATACCCTTTTATCCGCCTCTGCGCTGTCGCGGTTCGCCATTTCCCGGTCAAGTATATATCACCTTCACACTACATCCCTGCACGTGTCCAGTTTGTGTTAACTTGGATTGCGGCTCTGTACAGGCGCGTGTTTCGACGGAAGCAAAGCTAGATCATATGCTAAACTGATTTCAATTTCGCAAACATCTTTTTTCGCGATTTGGTGTATTCCCACATGATCACTCCTGTTCTAGCTTTCTTCAGTCATCCATAATATGACTGCCGCTTTTCTTCGCATGAAATCTTCAGTGCAATTTTCTGATTTTCCTCCAAAAATTGTTCGGGAAGCGGGTAACCCTATTTAGAACCATAAATTAACAGAAGCCGTATCTCCAAAGTCACATCCGTTTGATAGCTTGAATCAGAAAAGGCCTTCTATCAAGGCGGTGGTTCTCGGAAGAATCATATTTATCATTTTCCTCCACCACAAAAGGTTTGTTTGATTCGAGAACCGGAAAGGCGGTAGAAAGGGTAATGGCTTTGCTTGGTACACTAGCCTTGGACACAGTTTATTCAACGAGGAGACGAGGCGTTAATAGAACACGATCCCATGAGAGCTCAGAGCCTAGATTTTGTTTTGATCTCTGCTCGCATGTACGATAGCTACCGATCCTCATCTCAGACAGTCCTTATCTGGGCGAAGCAGGGACCGAGGGTTGATGGATAGCTTTGGTAGACGACAAGTGTTTTATGAAGTGCGACAACTTCTCCGCATACCTAAGGTGTTTATCGATGCACCTCACAGCTGTCGACCGCTGGAGTATTCTCCCCAGGGACAGTACATAACCAAATAATGGGGCTCAAATTCAGTTCAGTTTATACAACCACTTACCTAGTCTGAAACACAGCGACTTCCGAGTATTCTAACCGCAGGTCGGATGACTTAGTGCTCGGTCACCTCCAGGTTACAGGGCCCAAATCTAGACACTGCCAGTCACATTGCTAGTCGCCGGGTTCACTGCCTCGCTGAACCTAACGAAACTCCATGCGATTCTCCCTGACATTGCAAAGGACTATTGCTATAGCGAATGCATCTGCTATAAACGCAGAATGAAAATATCCTCGTTCGAGATTCACAAACTACCAGGATGATAACTAAGTGGAACAGAGGACAACTATGATAGGCATCACCTCTCTTGGTGATCTCAAGTGAAAGAACATTAATCGGATGTGAAACCGGCTTCATTTTGACGCGTGCTCTGGCTAAGCGACTAAGAACATCTCCAACGAGCAGTTCAGATGTAATATCTTCCGTGGTTTTCATGAGCGGTCGGTAAACCATCAACTGCTTCTGAGACTGGACTTCGTTAAAAGCCCGCTAATTGACTCATCAGAAACGAGTGAACCTAGGGATCGAGGGAGATACCTATCATAGCTCATAGATAACAGTGTGGAAGGATTACAGTACATGCAGGTGATGGGCTGCACAACAATGAGGAACACTGTGCCATTTCTTTCATTATTCGAAAATGGCTTTTTCGGATCTCCTCCTGATTGGCCTGAAGACCGGCGCATCAATCACCCTTGCACACTTCGTGTGGATAGCCACATCGTGCGCTCGTCATCTGTGCACCACAACCACGCACGTGGACCCCACCTTGTGACTAGAACTGAAAGGCCCAGTAGCTCAGTAGGCAGCCGGGCACATTTCGGACGTCAGAATGTATGCACTTGTCGGCGCAAGAATTATGAGCGTCTTTCCGTATTTTGTGTTACCAACAGTATACCTCCACGAAAACCTTAGGTACAATCCTCGTAACCGCGGCATTCTGTGATCGATTTGAACCGGCATGTAAACTGGGGCTTGGATACGGAAACAGGACTACGGTCGAAGTAGTGAGAATAAGTCCCAGTTTCACCAATTTTTTTTTGGCCTTAGATTACCAAAGATAACCGCAAATCTCGCTGATTCTGTGGAATGAAGTTTTTTTTGATCAACCTTCGTCAACTGTATGTATCTGCTATTCCCGTGAAATTGTTCAGGAGGAAACGTCCATTAGCTTGCAACTCTGTCCTGATAAAGATGTTGATAATTGCGTCATAGTTATTCATTTGTCTAGCAGTTGAATTTAAATTAATCTAACAACGACTATATGCCTTAAGATAAACGACGCAACAGTTTTGGTAGCTTAAATGTCTAACGACCGCGTGCATCCACAAATGAGACCGTTCCGCTTTCATCTCCGCCACCTCTAATTTTCACCGTGGGGACTGTTTTGTTGTACTTGTAGTGTGGATGTGGGTTTTTTCGCGAATCAGTACTGTCACTATTAGTAAAGCAGGAAGAACGCTGTGAACAGAATAGTCGGTTGATTTTACATTCTTCCGATCAGTTCTCAAAGCCCATTAAATAAAATTGTATTAAGGTAACACAATACAATGGGGTTATTATCTAGGAGACTTAACATTAGAAACAATGTAGGAATCCCGATCTAACAAGCACCACTCTTACAACAGGGTCGGGGAAAGCATACCGAAGCCCGGTGCTTTGTGACATCCCAAGACTTGGTTTTTCTTGTGTATCTCCGCCTCAACAGGTGGATCTGTTGAAACAGACCATGGAACGGGTGCCAGAAGCTGGCACTAGGGGCCAGCTAAACTGTCTTAAAGTGCTCCGTCCAGCATTCGGGACGATGTGGTTGTGGATTGGCGAAACGTCAGCTTCACAGACAATTTCACTCACATCCAATGGTTCCCTACCAGCGGCTCGCACGAGATGGAATAGCTTGCGTGGATTTTCCGTAGCCTTGATTGCGCTAACAGCGTCAATGCTTAGTCTCTCTCGTCTTACTGTCATTGATCGAGATATTCTAGGTCCCTTTTTCCTCGTCATCATCGTACATCGTTAAACAGAAGGGCAAGCCCCACTAACCACTGCCTCTCTCACCACCCTGCACGTGCAAATAGCAAAAATGGATATACGAGATGGACAGGGTGAGAAAAGAAAACAAACGCCCTAGTAGCCAACACTCGAAATACACAGTCTAACTGTACAAACGCACATCGATCAGTCATTCTGATTCGACACAAAGTGACAACACGATCGCCACTGTTCGCGGTTCGCTCCCATATCCCTCAGTGTCTCCAGCCAACTGGTTGGCGGATCTTTTAGACCCCAACCACGAAGGAGTGAGGCACCTACTTTTCTTAAGTTTGCTTTACTTTTTCTCATTCCTCGTTGCCAAGTCATCTGTTGACCTCCAAGTGGTTTTTCCATTCCCTAAAAGGAACGGAGAATAGGGCACGGTACGGTAGACGTGTGTTTGCCATACGTAACACGTGCCCAAACCAACGAAACCTACTAAGCTGGATATGCTGTGAAAGAACATTCTCTGAACTAGTACCCAGTACTCGATTTCTGACTTCGGCATTGCTTACTCGGTCATTCCATCCAATCTTAACGATACTTCACAAACAACGATGGTCGAACATCTTCCGCAAGCAGACTGCATATCTCGCAACCAAACAGCAAAACTGGGCACACCGAGGTACAGTACACACCATATTTTAACTTCAGTGAAATAACAGGTCGGCGCCACAAGTGTTCCAGTCCGGCGTGAGCTGCTCGAGCCTTCGATATACGCGTGTTTACCTCTACTACGGCGCGCCCATCCGTCGTTATCATCATCATACAGCGTTAAACAGCAGGGCAAGCCCCACTGACCGCTGCCTTTCTCGCCATGTTGCACGCTGAATTAGAAAGTATGAATATACAAGATGGACAGGGAGTGGACCTACACGGGTGGGAAAAGGAAAGAATGCCCTCGTAGCCAACACACAGTCTAACTGTACAAACGCACATTCGTCGTCACGTTGCTTCTGAGGTAATTGAAGCGGTCGACAGTTGACATTACCTCTTCATCGAGCATCAAGCTCAGAATCGTTGACGTCCAGTCTTGCCAACATCACTACACTTTGAAGATGCAAAGCGCATCCCGAATGGAGCAGCAGCCCTTGTGATTCTACCTAGTGCACATTGAGCGTGTTTCGTGCATTCGACGAGCAAACAAGGTTACATAGCCTTCCCCTCTTCATCAGTTCGATGACGAAAACTTGGAGATTTCGTAACACATTCTCAATTATCTCGTCCATGACAAAGTTAGACAGGAGTGGAGAAATGGAACATCACTGGTCGTTTTGAATGGACTGAATCGTTTACCATAAACCCTTACGCGGCCAGACGTGACAGTACATGGACTTCAATAGATTCATGAACAGAACTGCGCCAGCGGTAGCTTACTGCGATGTGATCAATCTGGCTCAAGGTACCTGTAGATTTACAGCGCCATATCGCCGTGCGACGCAAGCTGTGTCGGAAATTCGTACTAGATAGGAATAACCGATCGACTGCACAAATCTGGAGAAGCCTATCCCCGCTATCTGTGCGCTGAACAGATAAAGCACAACGCTCACCTAAACAAGCTTCTGATACAATGTTTGCCAACTTGTGCATTACAATCACCAGCTAGCACTATAATGTCAAAACCTTTGCTCCTGCGAACGACAGTAGTGAGTTCATCATAGAACTTATCCTTCTGCATGTCAGAGCTGCAGTCCGTTGGGGTCAATGCCGAGATTACAAACAATGTGCACTCAACACAACTATCCTCTCAAACGCCAACTGACCCCTGGAGTCGAACTTCACATAAACGACTATTACCCGGAATCTAGTTTAAAAGAGCACCCTGCATGGTTGAACACTGGAGCAGTTAAGTCACTCACTAGCGCTGTCGTTTCACACCTTGCGCAGACTAATCACACAGTAAACGTGACTGAGGCCTTCCGTGCGCTGTATAAGGTTCGGGGTCGGCAAAGTGTCGCATGCTAGCCACAGCTGAGGCCGTCAGCATCTGTCTCCACAATCCTCCTCTATGTGCTCAAAAACAATTTGTATGTGCCCTTAAGCTTCCCTGGCCCTCCGTCCACCCTACAACAGTCCATAGAACAGATGAAAACTGAAAATACACGAGAAAAACAATACATATCCGGTTTTGATTTAAGCCCAGATTACAATTGTTTTCTTCCCCTCCCCCACCCCCTTTCATTATTAATGTTATCACTTCCCATTTATCTAATTGGTTCAACCCTTTGACTTGTCGTAATATACTGTGATGTAATGGCATGATTATGAATCACTGAAAACGAGCTTGTTCGCCAAACTGTGTTCTCTAAAAGAGCAGCCTTAGGCCTATCACTCAAAACCATTCCTACACCACGTTGACCCTCAGCTCTAGCTACTTCGTTTCCTAAAGTGCGCAGGAAATACCTTGGTGAGATACCAGGAGCAGTTAGTTGAATTACACTGCTCGAATCTTGGATACATGTTTAACTTACGCAGTAGACACCAATCATCAGAGAGTCTATTGTGAGCACTAAACACGCCTGCTGACCGACCTGCATGAGTGTACGCACGTTAAAGGAGCCGAGATTCAGGGGCTGAAGAGGCTTGAGAAGATGTGACTTAACAGACAGAGGAGTATTCCCGACACTATTTGACAGTGAATCGTTGCGAGTATCGACTGTGTTATCAGTGGGAACATTGTGGATGGACAGAGGAGGCAATGAGAATTGGTTGGGGACAGAAGACAACGGTTGAGTAAAAGAAAGGGAACTCTGAGCAGTAGTCCACTTATCACTACCCACGTCGATCGATGCAATGGGCAGCACGGTCCTCATTATCCTGCGCGACGACCGATGAAGTATGGAATTCTTTGTAGTCGTGCGGTTCATGGGAGATGTCAGACGGGTACTGATAGGGTGTTCAGTCGCAAAGCAGGAGAACGATTAGGGTTCTCAATCAAAGCCTTCAGTTCTAACGAGAACCTGTCCGCGAGGCAGTGGGATGGCTGAGTGGAAGCCCATTTGCTTGGATCAATTATTCTTCCACTGATTTTGCCGATTGAGTTGCCAGTTCAAATCGACCCCTAACCTGGAGGACCAGGAGACGGGACTTCGTCTGGCCTCTACCCACTGACCTTTTAGGCATGACGATTTCTCCGGCTTAAGGAAGCCATCCTGTATAGCTCTTTGAGTCATAGATGCACGCAAGCCATCACACCACGTCAAGGTGCAGCCTCGTCGTGATTGCTTTTTCCTCGCAAGGGTAACACTCTCGTGGACTTGAAACAGAAGATACCCATGATCGGCTTTATATTCTTCCGCCAACAGCCCACTGTTGCTTCATTTTACAAGCACGAAGACGGATTTTAAATCATAATCAAGATAAATCGATTTCATTAAGGGCTCTCAAATAATGTTGCGTTGCGACTGACGAAGCTTGAACGCAGAGAACCATTGAACTTATTAATGGCGTCTCTGGTGAATTTCTGCAGAAAGAATATTCACCACTCTATCTTTGTTAATGAAGAAGGAGGTGCTTGCAACATGTGTATCTAAGTTGCACATTACCCTGCTTTAGAGATGGAACGTACTACGCCTACGGGAAATTCGCATCAGACGACATTCTGCAGATCGAAAAATTGTTCGATCGGAAGTTCCAAGGTTGCTACAAGCGAGTATAACTGAACCTTCATGAGCCCCATGGCGAGCCCAAGTATTAACCACAACGAATGAAAAGCAAAAAGCGCATAGTAATTGACTATAAATCGTTTCACCAGTTTGGTCGTTTACCCTATGTTTCGAATAGATAACACGATAGAGAATATATCTGAATACCAATTATGCAGCACGCTGGACTTGGGGAGAGCATATCATCAGTTCCCAGTTCGCGAAAACGAGAACTATACTGTCTTCAAGGCATATGTCAACTCATATCAGTTCCGACGCATTCCTTTTGATAATTTCCCTGTTGGAGACAAATACGGATTAATATTGGACAGAGAAAATTGCACGTATGCTACCAATAAAATGTAATTATTAAGTTACGAGGTCTCCTCGGGAATAATCAAGCTCGACCCAGACCGCTTAAGACCCCTTATGGAAATGGCTCAACCCACTGACCTCAAAGAGTTGTTGGAATGTGCGCATACTACTCTCACTGAAAGTCATACTTTTCCGACGAGACTCATCCTCTCGTCGTCAATCGGATAGTTCCATTACCGTCTATTCTAATCATGGCATTTGTAAACCTGTAGCCGGGTTAAGCCCGGGCTGCTGTTGGCACAGTGAATCCATACTCTCCACTAACGTACGAGGCTGATACATCTGGCATCGCTATCGCCGCAGCGCGAATGCCATTCTGGAATCGAGAAAGCCTATACTGTGACAAAGGCCGCTAGGAAATGAAAGCACTTTATTCTTGGGAATCACTACAATCTAGTCATCGATCAACGGTCGGCTGCATTTATGTTCGATTCCAGAGAGCGGGAAGATCACGGACGACAAAATACAGCGTTACGGGAGTGAATCGTCTTCATTTTCCTCTGGCATCGCATTCAGGCCTGGTTCAATTTTGTTTATTCAACCAATACCTCGCACTTCTGTGCTTTGGTTTCGGTTGCTACCTCCCAGCATCTTCGACTCAAGGGTGAAACGAATGGAAATATGGAGTGAAAAAGAGTCGAAATTAAAGTAAGAAGTGGAAATAACGAAGACAAAGAAAAGAGTTTGAATTCGACTACACCACTAGCCATGCCACTTTATATATGGAACCATCTGGTAGGTGTGTCGCGTGGACCCCAATCCGGAAGTCTAACACGTCCTATTTGAACAAGTCCACTGGTCAAGGTTATCTTACCTTTCTGCCATGTCATGGACTGACCACCTCAACCAAACTCCCAACCATTACCTACCTCCGGGAACATCGTACGTTGGGTTACCTGATATCACAAGAAGACCTGACCCCGGTCGAATGAAGCCCTTGCACGAGGTTTCACCGTCGAAAAATACGAGGTCCGTTCGTCTTGTCATCAGCATGTTTTCCTGTTACTCGCAGTGGATAACGTCATCCTCTGACAAGACTAATCCACTCGTGAAAAATACAACCTTTTCTCTATCAGAACATGTAAAATGTGCATTCGAACTCCTCAAAAAGACAGTAGAAGGCGCTATGGTTGTAAAACTAGCCCAAGGTGCTACCTTAATGGTTGAAACGGACACTTCGGACGTCGCAACAGCCGTCTCGGTGAACCAGAATAATCGTCCCGTAGCCTTCTTCTCTCGTACCCTAACAGCAGGCGAAAGATATCACCTTGTTATCGAAAAAGAAGCATGTGCGAATGTCGAGGCCCTTCGTAAGTGGCGACACGACCCCCTAGGCAACAACTTCAAACGTATCATTGACCAGAAGTCTATGGCCCTGATTTACGATGGGAGACAATGAAGCAAGATCGAAAACGACAAGATTCAACGATGGGGACTTGAACTATCCGCTCATTGCTTTGATATAATTTACAGGTCCGGAAATGACAACGCGGTTGCAGATACGCTCTTTCAACACATGTGGTACCCTTTTCGATGCGACCAAGTTAAGGGGACTGCACAATTCGCTATGCCACCCTGGGATTTACCGCATGACCCGCTTCGTGCCATCAAAAAACCTGCTGTATTCGACTGAAGAGACTAAACACATGATTTCACGGAGCGACGTTCGTGCGAAAATAAAGCCGCGGCTGTACAAACTGCCTACCGGTCGTCTTATAAAAGCAAGGCAACCATTCGCAAGACTGAGTTTTGACTTCAAAGACCTACTGCCTTCGACAACTCGTAATCGGTACTTCCCGAATACCGTTTACCCTTCGCGTTTGCATGTACGGATATGCACTCCTCAACTTGTATCGACTGCCTGTGCCAACCTTTCACCATGTTTGGCCTATATACGCTATGATCGAGTTCCTGCAAAATAATGGTGACTCCCACTCACACCACTGCATTCAATTCTCAGGGAAAGATAGAATTAAAAGGCTTGAACGGCACGCTTTGAAAAGCTATCACTCCAGCTCTAAAAACAGTTCCGCAGCGGGATACCGTTCCACCGGATGCCCTGCACTCTGTCCGTTCACTGCTGTGTACGACAACGAGTTGCACTCCGCATGAGACTTTTTAACTTTCCCCGGCGACCAACCAACGGTACATCACTGAGAACATGGCTCTAAGTTTGATTCGTCGGTTGAAGAAGTCTAGCTTGTTAGCTGTAACCCCAGTGCGCCCGCGTTAAACTGCCAAAAGGCAGGGGAGAAAATGTTTCTGCCAGAGATGTACCCCCACCAGCACAATTTCATATATATTGTCATCAACGGAAAGCTCGACCGCATAATTTGCGCAGTAGAGAAGCTCGAGTCAGTTATTTTTTCTCCCACATAATGAAAGTGACTGTTTTTCCTCGGCGGGGGTGAACGTCATGTTGATTCACTCCCCACTCCATGGTCTCATTTTAAACATTGTATTCACGTTACTGCTTTTTTGCGTTTCAGCTCATGTACGCTTCGCACTAGTTAAGTAAAGCGTTACATTCTGGATCGGAGTTCTGAAGTCTTTTGCATTCATCACGAACGTAATTATTGACTGCCGTCACACAACAAATACCTTGTTATTAGTGGTGTTTACTCGTTTCCCTTGTGCTAGTGTGAATTCGTCAAGTCATTCGCTGTCTGGCTAACTCGACTTCATTTTTGGTATGCCCCCTTACATTCATTCTGGTTGTGGTCCTGTGTTCATGTCCGAAGAGCTCAAACAGTTTCTGCAGGAAAAAGGTGTGAGAAATATCAGAACTACGGCGTACAACCCACAGCGTAGTAGTCGGGTGGAACGAATGAACTGAGTACTATGGAAAACTGCCATGTTAGCCTTATAGTCAAAGGGCTTAGTACTCACACAGTAGGAGGGGTTTTTTTCGGATGCACTACATTCAATAAGGACTCTTGCGTACCGCCACGAATGCTACTCTACAGGGATGACTTTTGAAGTTTAACCGGAAGTCGTCTTCAGGAATCTTACCACCTAAGTGGCTGGCACCTCTTGGACCAGCATTATTGCGAAACAATTACCGACAAGTGATCCTTTGGTGGAGCAATTCGATCTCATCGAGTGTAAACCACAATATGCACAAATTCGCCACTACGACGGACGCGAGGATATGGTTTTTCTCCGACACCTAACACCGCCATACAACAGCCCGCAACCGATACCACTAATCCGCCTATTGATGGACTACCAGACTTTGGACACCAATCGGTGTATTGACAACTTTCATTCACAAACAACTAGTGTTGGGGAAATCGCCACCAAACAACAGCTTACACGACCATATTGCTTATGAAGAAATGAAATTGAGCTCACAAAAATCCCATTTATTCATCCGATTTTGGACAATAGCCAACCAGGATTTTCCTGGTCGGAGAGAATGTTGTGTTCTCTTACTCGATACGTACTATTGTAATAACTTCCGGTGTTTGGTAGATTTCCTTACGTCTGTTTCCGTAAAATATTAGCGTATAATCTTCAGATGAATGAAGTTTAAATCATCCAGCGTCGTTCTTCCTCGTATCCGTTGCAACTGCACAATCGTATCTGACAGCAGTGCACTGGGCCTTTAAGGTTATAGGGTACATAACCCTCCCACCGTGCCAATCCGAAAGCATGAAATAAAACACTGGTTCAACCAATCCCCGACAAACGTATGCGTATACACTCAACGTCAAGTCCCACATAACTGGCTCTTAGTGGTCAAATAGTTTCCTCATTCTCGAATTTATACTATTGAGAGAAGTCTTTCTTGAGTTGTTTGTCTTCAGAGTATTGTATTTGATTTCCTTATAGGGATCATGTTTGTTTTTAGAGGAAAACATGTACCCGAGTCGAGTGTACTAGGCGGCAATGGATACTCGTCACACGTCCTGAATGGTTAAAAAGACGGTTGATTTAGATTCCAGACACTGCATTTTCGACATGATATAAGTACACGATCATCATAGGAGGGGGCAAGCAAAACAAAAGGAAAAAACAAGGATGAGTAACGAAACATACAAATAGAACAGTCTACATAATTACAGCCTCCGGTGTGACCGAGGTCACTAGAGTAATTTGGAAACGGCTCACATCCCAACTACCTTTTACCTTGGCGGCGAGTCACCGTGTTACCAGATCGCCCTGAAATCGGAAACCAACGAAAGGTGGAGATTGATAATAAAGCACCCGACAAATATGACAATCTCAACGTGAACAGAAAAAAATGGCAGGGTAAAACTTGTCCCCGTGAAATTTACTGTTTCGAAAAATGACAAGCTCTAAGATACCGAAACATTCTTTGCCACCAAATATAAACCGAACTCAAGTGAGACCAGTTCATCGGACGTTTTGAATAACAATATCGTCATCTAATCATAAATTTTGGCATTCCAAGTTGAATAGTCAAGATCAATTTGGACTGTCGGAAACATGGGTTACCATTAATGACCAGTGAAAATATATTCAAGATTATGCTTAACGATATACTGGTGGATTCTCTCTAATGCATGTCACTCGTAGTGCACATCGCGCCCCGACGGGAACACTGCACGCTTCTTCGTAATAGTTGAGCCGCGTTCCATTAGATCTTTCAAGATAAATCCATCTGGCAAATTTTTAACCATATGCATGAAAAAATCAATTTTTCTTATTGGTTAATCGGTTTTCAAGAAATCAGGGATGTTAATATGTCGTATGGAAAGCCCAAGTCACTACTTTGCGAGTGCAACAAAAGGCATTTACCTGGTTTGGGAACTTTGGGATTCTTCAACAAAGCCAAATATTCATTTTCAATGACGGGAGTATCATCTGAATCAACCGATTTCGAAGGTTTCTGAGCCACATGTGTACGACCAGCCTTTGAAGAACACCAATGCCACAGGCCGACCAGCATTGCGATGCTCACGGCGACCACCAGAATAACGAGGAACAACATCTGTGTGTCTATGCCTTCTTCCACTTCATACAGCTGAGGACGAACAAAATACAACGACCTCATGAAATGAAGTCAAGCAACACCAGTCAGGTGTAAGCAGGTTCGAGTATTAAAAAAACATGTAAGACAGCGTAGTTAAAAGCAACCGGACGTTGGGGTCATCAAAATACCCGGTTGGAACTGAGCCCAAAACATCATGAAAACCTGGTCTTGGGACGGAAAACACTGAGGACTACTTACATTTATAGTCTGGTTGAAAAGGCGATGTGCGTAGTACACCCCATTTTCGTCATGATAATGAGCCACGATGGACAGATCGAACGGTCTTCCCACAAGTTCAAGAGCTGGCCGAAATTTATAGTACACAGAACCCTAGATGATGATGTACGAGATGAACGAAAAACATACTTCCTGGCCGGGTTCCAGAGTATTTTGCAAGCGGATCTTTGTGAAGTTTTGAATATAATAATCATAGTATCCTGGGTAATGAAGTGCACCTTCCACAAGATCCAGACTGAATCGTGGGAGGCTAGTACCCTCATGCGTATTTAATAGGGTGGCTAGAATCGAGGAGAATTTTCCGGCTGGCAGGTCTATTTCCCGTTTGGTCGAATACAACCCCAAAGACGGACTGACGAACGTCAGCACAGTCTGAACATGAGGAGAGCCTTCATATGGATCTTCTTTGGGTTCCACATTGGAAACGGGTGCCTCAGGTTCCTCCTCGGAGACTGATGCATCTTGTGCATTCAGCAACGAACCTGAAAGGACCGGAACAAGACAGGACAGTTGAAAACGTGAGAAACAAGTTCAGCTGTGCCTAAACAGCCATAACTAATGAATCGCAGGAAAAAAGAAAGCAAGATGTCGCATTCAGAGAGGGACTAGCTGCGATCTAACTAAGGAGGACGTGCAATCAGGACTAGCGGTAGACACCTATGGATTAGCTGCCCTTCAACATCAGTGGTTTACAACCTAACACATCGATAAATGAACAAAGCATCAAAATATGCCGTACGCGCAGAAAAAAAACCCACGTAGTACTCCGAGTCGTGCCAGACCCATGAAATGTATTATTTAACTGTTCTATAACTTTACTACTGATGACTGCATATCCTAGGCGGCATTATTGGCAAGGAGGACTGGCAATCAAAATCTGGAGGAAAAAACGATACTGAGCTGGAACAGCTGTCCGAAACCAAAGCTGATTAGTCAGACAGAATTGACAAGCTGACTATTAACAATATCACCAATGCCGCACGTTAGTTCTGCTTCTACTCTAAATAAAGGCGGATGGACTAGTAAAACTGTTGCGGTTGTCGTCGAATGTTCCGGACAAATGAGTAGGCATGACGCACCAAGGGAGCCTAATACAACATCGTTCCGTTCGATACTATACTTACCTAACGGACTAAAGAAAAACCAACGGCACCCTCTACGAGTAGTGTAGCGCATCGGCATTTGGCTGTGATATGCCACTATGGTGGTAGATGGTGGCCCAGTGTTGCCCGGCTCGTTAGCACGTTTGACCTATTGGGATCTTATATGGCTCTGCAACGCAATTGGTTGTAGACGGTCTCGCCGTCGCCCGGGGCAGTACTATCGTCTCTTTTTCTGGAGCCCTATGTGGTTCGCCGCTCCAAGTTTTAGAGTTGGGTTGCCGGTTTCACAAGAAATAAACTCACGGAATTTACAGCTCACAAAAAATCGTCGCTCACGTTTACTCAGCATTCATAAGAAAAGCTTCTAGCTCTCACCAACATTCGCGGTTTGAACCACGATGCTGACTCTGTGCATCATTTTCTTCAATCTTCTTGTCCTCTTGCCTCATTCTTGACTGGGACGCAAATCTCTTTCATGTCGGATACAGCTCATTTCCAGTTTCCGAACCACTTTTTGACTTTTCCTTTTAATCCAAAGCTGGCGTCTGTGCCTACATTCACCAGTCAGTCGGTACCTCCCGTATTCCACACTTGGACTTTGCCAACCGCGAATTCCAGCTGATGTGGCAGGGATCACTTAATTTTTGATTTATTGTTCTCTGAAATTCAGAATCTGTTCGCATCAGACCCCCATCGTCAAATTACCATTCTTGGTGACTTCAATGTCCACAATAAGAACTAGTTTTCGCACTTTTATGACACCACGGCTGTGGGACGCGAAGTCGAAACTTCCGCTTTCGTCAACAATCTAGGTCAACTCGTGGACTTTCCCACATGCATTCCCGATCGTGTACACACTCTCGATTTTCTTATTTTCTTTCAGCCCTTATTTTTTGATATTACCTCCCTTCCTTCACTTGGCTCATTAAAGCACTGTCATATCTCCTCCAGTTCCCATGTGCAACTCCAGACGCACTTTTCGGCGTTACGGTCCAGCCAACTTGAATGGTCTTCGTGATTTTCTGGCCTCCTATCCCTGGAGTAATTGTTGCCTTACTTTTGTTGATTATCCCTTCATTTAGAACTTTACTGGGGCTGTTCCCCAAGGCATGTTTCCTTTTTATTCCACATTTACCAACCGGAAAACTACGCTCTCCTGAGAGGTTTTCCCACGCTTGCAAACGCGATGTGCGTTTAAAGAGCTCAGCATTCAGACGGCGGTGCCGCTTTGCTACTCCCCAATCTCAGTCTCTACGTGCGGTTCAGAAATAAATGTTCACTTTTCATTCAGGAAGCTGAGGATCGTTTCATCCACCACAAAGCTGAGTAGTCCAGTTTCTTGCACCTGCGAACCCCCAAGTTCCACTGTGCTTCGACTTCCTGGGAACCGGATCTTCAATAGCTGGGAAGCACAACAAAGCGGAATTGCCCCCCAGGGGAATAGTATGGAGTAACATTTCTATAAAGCAAGACCTCGGAAACCTTCATGCAGGAGTCAAGACATCCAGCCATCGGCTCGTAAAACAGTAGGAAATCTAGGCAGATCAAACGGGCCTTCGTAGACTTCTTAGGCATCTAGGAGGGGGGGGGATAGATAAATAGCCTCAAGAATCACAACTGGGCTCAATTCACTGGGTCACGGGTGATGGGAAAAGGAATATGTCCACATTTTCAGCTTCCTCTTAAACACTATCAGTGTTTGCTTCCATCACTTCCTCGGGAAGTTTACGCACCACGTTCACTTATGTGCTACTTTATGGGTAAACGTAAAGCTAATAATAATAAGAAACGGAGAACAACAGCCCAGAGGATTAAATTGACTCTCACGTGTCATGGTCAAATTCAATGCTCGCTAAGTGGAGATCACGATGCGTCTATATCAACAACCGCGGTTGTTTTTAGTCAGGCAGAAAAGAGGCTACAGTGTTGCCAGAAATGTGAACTTTGTCGACAGCAAGTCGTATGCATGATTATTTCTTTCTCCAAAAACTAGGATAAAGCGGAAAGGTGTTTTCTGTCAGCTTGATATCCGAAATGTGGAGCACGTACAGAACAGAGACCATACCAGTGCCACAAAAATAGTACAGTCATTACAGGGCCGAATCAGTCAATGACATAATGTACCCCAGCACAAAAAAGTCGCTTGTTTCCCTTCGTGTGAATAAGTACGAACCGACACGAATGCAACATGCGGTCGAACAGGGTTTCTTGAAAGTTGTATGAGGTCCGGTAAATTATGCACTAGTTCCATTATTTTTGCGTATGTCGTCAAAATACTTGATTTCAATCATAAAATAAAGACTCACAGCAGAGAACAACGGAAAAGAGCGCAACCCAGCGAACAAGCCACATGGTTTGCGAAACACGTATTTTTGCACCCTGGATCCAGTAAAACAAAACAGAAACAGTATACGGTTTGATCATATTTATTAGCTCTTATCATGCGAATCGCGTATTTTGCAACATATATAACACTGTGGTTGGTAGAACTCATTCTCAGATTTTAGGCGCGAAAAAGCGGGATGTCCTACGCTTATCTGTTCAAGTACATTATCATTGGTGATACTGGTTAGTTTTGTCCTTCTTGGGTATATTTTGTGTTCGGTTCCATTTCAAATAAGTTATTTATTATTCCGTTTCCTTTTACGATAGTTATTCAGCTCCGCAAGCTTCTCAGTGCTTTGAAGCCTATTCGAGCTCGATTAGAACTACGCTTTAGATAAGGAATGGTATACTACCGACTGAAACTAAGTTGATTTCATGAGGAAGTTAGTCGCCTTGAAAATTTTTGCAGCTCTTCGTCTGTTTACTGATTTTTAGGAATAGTTCCTATATATTTCCCCTGGTGCATTCAGTTCTGTTTTGAAAGGCGTTTATGAATGACCCATTGACCGGTTTAAAAAACTCGAGTCGTTTCTCCCACTCAGTTATCCTTCAGACGTGATCCCTCACGGTGCGAGTGTCCCCTTGACCGTCATCTGAGTTTCCCGTTGACCGTGCCAATGAGTGACCCTCAACAAAGCAAAAAAAGAAACATTCTTCATAATAGAGGCAGAGGGTATCTCTCCCGTATAAGCCTCCTCACCACAGCTCAGTGATGTAGATTCATGTGTGTCTCCCACCACTTCTTTAGAAATACATCCAGAAGTCGCTTGAACAATGTGTCGTTAGGCTCTTCCACCACTTCGGCTGGCAGCGAGTTCCATAGATTGGTCACCCTCCGAGATAGACGGTACACCAGAGAAAGGCCCACCGACTGCAGTTTCTTTAGAGTTAGCGGGTGTCCCCTCGTACGGCCATGTCCGCGGAGAGGGAGCCCTGCACGTAGTTCTGGGCCGAAGTCGCCTCTGATGATACGCCTGGTGAAGATCAGGTCTCCCCGGACTCTCCGATAGGACCCTGGAAACAGCCCTGTGATCTTCAGCCGCTCTTAGTAGCTGACCCCACGTAGCCCTCCGATAAGGCGGGTTGCGCCTCTCTGTACTCTTTCCAACTTTGCCACTTCTGCCAACATACAAGGGAAAACCGCTGCCCCCCACCTCCCCCCTCCGTATTCCAACCTTGGACGCACATGGGTTGCTTACAGCACCTTGAAGGCTTTGAGTGAGAGATGGCCGAATGATCGAGTAATCGGCCCGAGGATACTCCACGCTGACGAACAAACTCTATCAGTATTGTGCTTCGTTTTTAGTGACGAGGCCACCATCACTCCCAGATCTTTTTCGCAGACAGAACGTCGAAGGAGTGCCCCGTGTGTATTGTACATCCCACTGCTGGACGGTGCTCCTACTCGCATATGCGCACACTTGTCGGTGTTGACTGGCAGTGACCACATATCTGACCATCTCTCAAGGGCTTTGATGTCCTCCTGAAGAACGAGCTCGTCTGCATTTGATGTAATCGTACGCCAGATCCTAAGGTCGTCTGCGTAGATGAGACACGGTGATTGAAAAACGGGTGTTAGGTCATTGATATAGGCCAGGAAGAGAAGCGGACCCAAAACCGATCCTTGTGTAACGCCACTAGTTGCCACTTGCCAAGTTGACGGTCTGTAAAGAACCCGGAAAACGCCAGTGGAGCGTATTCTAGTTACATTATCGCCTGATAAATGATAATTATATTGCAATTCAACAATACCCCGAAGTGATTTCAATTGAAGCACACCCACTACTATTTTCACGCTTTTACTTATGTATAGACCCTAGTGACTTCCAGTTAAGTCCTACCAGTAACGCACTTTCGCACTTAGTCACATTTCTTGCGGACAAAGGATAAATCAAAAATGTGAAATATATGTACATATATGGAACGATTTTAGTGATCATATATACATTTACATATCCTCGTTGCAAGAAACTCTCGGCTGGTTTTCATGGTTTGTATCTGAAATGAGGGAACAAATATTTTTACGAATGGTACAGATATGATGTTACCAACATCAATATTGATAACAGTAATAATAATCTTAATAATGATTCCAATGCGCACCTTCGTTCACGTGGTTCATCAAATTTATATGATTTTGGGGACTGAAATGTTAATGGACTTAATAGTAACGTGCAGTTTAGGACGCTGAATGTGATTTTGTGTAGGAGGACGTTAATTTACATACCTTGGAGACAAAACGGCTTTGATTTTCAGAAACTTTGTGAGTGCCCCTTTTAGGAGACACTCAGAGGATGGTTGAGTCGCAAGTTCTGTAATGCCTGTGGATAGCTGACTGGCGTTAAAAAGCAATTATTCAATTAAATAACTGCAAACTATTCTGGTAAAAATATCACGCGACCGCGTGCATTTCAGGTTTCATCATTGATCGTCCCCTAAATGCACCTTTTGGTAGACAATCAGCGGCTCTTACCACAAACGAAATTACCCTGCTATTTTACGTACAACGGCTGTCCTTCATACATAGTGGAGGCAAACTCAACGTTATTTGCGAAAATAAACTCGATTGAGTGTACCATCCGGAACAGTCGAGTATCACCGTGCTGCCTAGGATAACGATTCCCTGATACACACCAAGTGATTTACGGTAAAAGGCGTAAACCCCATAATTCAGAAACACTGTAAGAGGAGTCCATTGGGAATATTCACGTCAAAACCAGTTTGTTGACTTCGCTTTTGAAAAGAGAATGTTTGTAGGTGGATGGAAAGACAGAGGGAAGAAGAGTGTTCCATAACTTAACCGTCCGGAGGGGAAAGATGACTCAAAGTTCGAGGTCCGAGATCGAGTGACAGCAACTTGATAAGGCTGACTAGCTGTCTGTGCTCGCGATTGACGTTGAAAAGTAATGGGAATAGGAACAGCCGAGGAGGAACAAAACCCAGAGTAATAGCGGCAGAATAGGGACAACGAAGCAACTGCCCAACGATGGGCAAGCGACTGCTAATTGGATGTTAAAACTGGCTTTACGTTAGACCCGGCCAAGAAGGCGAAGCTGCACCCCACACGTGACAGCAGTATTTAGGTGTGGGACGAAATTGAGCTTCGTAAAGTAAGGGGAGATGGGATGGCCTAAAGAAATGTCTGGCGCGGAACAAAAAACCAATGTTGCGCTCAGCACAGGAGGGAGGCAGGCGTGCGTGTGAAGACCAATATAGAGAAATGATCGAAAGACCCAGGAAAATCATCGAGTTGGAGGAACGGAGGGGAACTGAATGAAGGTTTGAGTGAATAGAAAAGGGCATGTGTTTAAGGGGAAATGAGAGAAGAGGTGTGTTAAAGGTATTGACCACTGACTAGCCAAAACTAATCGGTCTGACAGGTTTTTGACGGTTCCGGTTCGGTTGGCGTGCCCGGATGAAGCAAGCCCTCGTTATAAGCCTTGTGGTGCCTTTCGGCTCACCGCGCCAATCGTGCACGTACAGTAAAATCGACTGACTACAAGGATCAAGTTTTGGCCAGCCAACTGACCGTTGTACGGCCTACGCGACCTTATCTCCCGGTCGTTGCTTTTCCCTCTAACCTTCTGTTTCCTCTGCTTTGTCTCCAATCTGCACCATGTTTATCTCAGTGGAAGACGAGAGCAAGCTTTTGGTTTTCCAGCGGACGAAGCCCCCTTTGACTCTGTGTGGTTGATGAGCATTTGTTCCTAGCTTGCACGAAACGGCGATGTAAGCCGGGAATGGGCTAACATCGTCAGCGGTGAGATGCTGAACGCTTCAAGCATACAACACGACCACGTGCGTGGTTGACCCATTCGAGGGATTCGGGTTAACCAAGTTTGGAAGTGATAAACAAGATGTATATCCTAAAGAACAATGTCGGTGAAGTTAGGAACGGAATCAGAAATGTCGGAACTAAAACAGCAACCGTTACAACGATAGGAAGTCGGGGAGTCCTTCGTGGTTGGTAACTATAGATCGATTTTTTTTTGAATTACGGCGTATCCATTGTGAATAATACGCGAAGAGCCCAGTGACGCGCTGTTGAGACTAAATATTTCGGAAGCAGTAGGTTTTGACCCGTTTCCTGTTACAAGAGGACAACACGTTCTGAACAAAAGCCCCGTTTCTTGGTCTTTCGTAATTTTTTTCGCGGGTATCGATTGCCCTTTCGTACGTTTGGCGCTCGACAATGTACTCTTATGCTGGCGACGTGACGTAGTTAATCAGAACATCGAGCTTTTCCGAATCAGGCGTTGAAGATTTAGCGATGAAAGTATTGAATATGCGGAACTATCGTTTCCAGACCGTTGATGACGTTTGTAGCGAATAGTCAGCATTGAAGTGCTCGGGTTGTAGGATTTCGTCCATTGTTGAGCGAGTAAATTGTTGTGTATTGCAATTAGTTATTGTGTATCTGGTTTCAATCAAATGATCATCACGTCAGAACGATAGCGTGAAAGGCCCAGAATATAGGCTCAATTCCGAGCTTGATGCTCGATGGGGAGGCGCTGTCAGTTGTCGACCACTTCACCTACCTCGGTAGCAACGTGACGACGGATGGGAGCACGCGTATATCCAAGGTTCGAGTGGCGTACGCTGGACTGAAGCACTTGTGGCGGTGACTTGATATTTCACTGAAGTTGAAAAATCGTGTATACTGTGCCGCAGTGCGTTCAGTTTTCTTGTATGGTTGCGAGACTTGGAGTATGCGTGCTGAAGATATTCGTCGTCTTCAGATTTTGATCACCGATGTCTGCTTAGTATCCCCAAGATTCGATGGAATGACCGAGTAAGCAATGCCGAAGTCAGAAATCGAGTATTGGGTAATAGTTCAGAGAATGTTCTATCACAGCTTATCCAGCTTAGTAGACTTCGTTGGTTAGGGCGCGTGTTACGTATGGCAAACGCACATCTATCACACTGTGCCCTGTTTCCCGTTCCTCCTCAGGAATGGAAGAAACCACTTGGAGTCAACAGATGACGTGGCAGCGAGGAATGAGAAAACGTACAGTGATTTTGGGAGATGTGGGTGTCTCACGTCTTCGTGGTTTGGGTCTAAAAGATCCGTCAACCAGTTGGCTGGATACACTGAGATATGGGAGCGAACCGCGAACAGTGGCGATTGTGTTGTCACTTTTTATCGAATCCGAATGAACGGTCAATGGGCGTTTGTACAGTTAGACTGTGTATTCCGAGTGTTGGCTACTAGGGCGTTGTTTCCTTTTCCCACCCGTTGTAGGTCCACTCCCTGTCCATCTTGTATATTCATTTTTCGTAATTGCACGTGCAAGATGGTGAGAAAGGCAGTGGTTAGTGGGACTTGCTCTTCTGTTTAAAGCTGTTCACTGTTGAAGATGATTTCGAGATATGGGTACTGTGCATTTTCATTGGTGTCGTCAAAACCCTTCGATTCGATATGGATGAAGTCACAAGTTCCAAAGGGTTGGTGTCAATCGGTGATCGTACCGATTTACAGGAAACACGACAAGTTTTCCTGTGGATATCAGACGAATCAGTCCAGTTAGTATCCCATCAAGATTGCTCGGTGGTGTTGCTCTAGACCTGTTATCTAATGCTCCCAAACGGTGCTCGCGTAAGAACCAGGCTGGGTTTATACCTGGTTGATGTTGATTTATATGGTCCTAGAGACTCTCGTTTTATCATGTGTGAATAGTGGTGTGGAACGTTTCCCGGTTGGAAAGGTATCAGATCTAGAATATGCGAACAGCATAGTTTTACGTGAAGATCCAGGTTAGTTGCAAGGTTTTCTCTACAACTTGGTCAACAGTGTAGCAATGTTTGGTGTGCGTTTTGCACCTTCAGAGTGCAAGGTGCTGTTGCATAAATGGGTTGGTCCAACACCAAACCTTCCAGTTTCTGCGAAGACTAGCCCAGGTAGACAAATTCTGCTATCTAAGAAGCTGCGTTTCACTCAGAGGTCGGATGGAATGTTTTTGCGTATACAGAGGGTTCGTTTGGCATTTTCCAGCTTGACTCATTTGTGACGTCCGTTTATCTATCAAGGGTTGAGTGTACGCTGCAGCGATCAAACCAGTTGTGCGGTTCAGAAACGTGACCACTAGTGGTGGATATACGAAGATTGTCAGTATCCAAACACCGTTGCCTTCGTAGCATTGCTCGAACCTGGTGGGAACACGGTATAAACAAAGCTGAGGTTGAGCTCAGAGTATCAGGCACACAAATCAAATCATCAAATGAAACACGAAGGGACACCCGGTTAAGGTGGTTAGGACATGCGTTGCCTATGACCCCGGATAGGATTCCTCGGCGCGTAATGTTCGCTGAGGCTAGTAATGATCGGGAGGTGAGTAAGAGTGATCAGTCCAAGGTGTGAAAAAGATGTGAAAAGCCTGATCAGTAAAGCCGGCCATATGGGGTGTGCTAAGCTTCCTGGGTGGAGTCTAAGAGATCCCTTACTGAGTAGTTAGATTCATTTTATGATATGGCTGGCTGACACTCCTGTATTCGTAAACTTTGTTTATGGGCTTGATAACACTACTTGTAGTTCTCTTCGCACATATATCTGCGTGAGACCCTCGTGTAGAGATAGTAAACACTACCACTGCACCCAGTGTATGGTTGGTAATTGCTTGAAATGAAGTAAATTGCAGAGTGCCGATCTCCGTTCGCATAGACTCGTCACGCTAATGGACCTCAGATATTTTCAGTCTGATTCAAATGTAGACTTAGCAGAGCAGACCATAATGTTGATGTTTCTTTGCGGTGACATTGACTGTATGTTTAACCGCGTTGTCATGCTGAGTGATCATGAGCTTTAGTAAATTTTCCGGAATCATGACGAAAAATAATCCATTCCGTGTTCTGGTGTATGAGAGCCGCCTGCTTCCCTTCTAGACTTGCCATTTAAGATTTTCTGAGCCTGAAAATCGCACCCCAAAGGCACCGAAAACTCGACTACTGAAATCCGGCTTGATCTTCCTGAAGTCATACTAGGACCATGGTCATTAAAAGTTTTCTCGTCGCTCCAATCAGCATTTCAATCATCCTGATTACTGGCCTAATCCTCTCGATTTTCAACGTGACGATTATGCACATTATATGTATTTCGCACCTGTCTGGTTTCAGACTGTGCCAAACAAAATAAAGTACAATCGGGGAGGAAGGTGTAGCTAGTCCTTGTCCATTATTTGTTCGTAGGCGTGATACTGCCAGGCTGCTGAAGCCAAAACAGGTGGTTTTCTTGGGGATCGACAACCGGAGCCTTTAGCTATCCAAAGCTTGACCCGCAAGGCAGCGGGACGAAACGCGGCGTCCGTGACCCACTGGGGGCAGGTGACTAATTACTCATTTCATACCCCCTTCGGATGAGGCCAAACATCCTGGAAGTCCAGTACACCTCACCGCCACAGAAGCCGGTGAGCATACCGTTGTACACTGCATACGCCATCCATGGTCGGTTTGGAATCAGTTTAGCCATCTCCCCTAAACTGGCTATTAGTTAGTCAACCCGGCGGAGTGCGCCGTGCATTCACTTTCATCCTCTCACTTCAATTGGATCATCTCCGCTACGAGAAGGCAGTGAGCAGGACTTTCTCAGCAGAGGCTGTGTTAGACGCATGGTCACTTAGGAGCATCTCAAGAGACATTCAGGACGAGTAGCCATCTCGAATCCTGAGACACCCACCCCCGACCGTGCAGAGGCGCTTAGACGTGACGATTAGTCTTCCATATCACTGATATCATCTCCCTGTACTGCAAATGTGTTAAAAACTATGATTTTTTGTACAGGTCGAACGTTTACACTCATTTGCAAGGAACTCGGCAGCTTGGACCCATTTGTGAATTTATTTGAAGCAACACGCATAAGTCTTTTCATGACTAGCTTTAAGATTTCTCTTCGAACTACACGTCTTATTCCCACGACATGATTTGGATCTTTCAGAGAGTTGTGAATAACTATGATTGATCCGAAAGTTTTCTCGAAAATGTGCCTCTCGCTCATCCTCGAATTTTCCTGTCCGTATGTTTTTCCTTGTTCCTGGTCAAACTGCCTTGGATCTTGCACCGTTCTTCTGTTTATGAAAGATGGGTGTATTCTGCTCACCCGCTTTCATCTTTGTAATTTTTCTTGTCCCTGCGACACTATACTTGATTTCAAGCCCGTGTATATATATATACTTATTCACCGATAACCCGGTACAATGTACAGAGGCGTAGTGCCATGCAAAAACATGAAACAGCAAAATAAAAGTGAAGAATGAAAGGGGAAGTTTCTCAGGAGTTCGAACACAAACTGTCACAAAATAACCGCCTCTGAGCGTGACACTGAACCATATCCTACAAAGTTTCTAGCCAGCTGTGTAGTGGGTCTCGGGGTCCCCAATCATGCAGGCGTGAGGAACTGACAGAAGCAAGCCTTGATGTCAACACTTTGACAGACCGGTGCCATGTCATGGCTTGGCCTCCACGTTGTCGTTTCCGGCCGACCTTAGGCTCAGCGAATAGAACGCGACGGGGAAGTCGATGAGGCGGCATACGTAGTACATGTCCCAGCCAACGAAGCCGATGGAGTGATATGGTAGCACTAATTAGGTACGCGGGACGCCCGGTTCCGTAGATGCGCCTTCGAACTGCGGAATTGCTTATTCGCTACTGCCACCAAACTCGCGAGCTACTCCTCAGTCATCAATGGTCGAACACGGACAACCGGTCGACATCGGCCGCTCGGACAGGCCACGTCTCACAAGCGTATAGAAGCACACTACGCACAGCAGCGTTGTACACCCTACCTTCCAATCGGAGAGAGATGTCACGACGTCTCCACAGGTGACATAAATTGCAGAACGCCGCTTGAGCCTTCGCTATTCGGTTGTCCGCATCGTCTCCAATCCGTCCATCGACCGTTATACAGCTTCCCAAGTAGCAAACTTTCCAATAACTTCTAACCGATCAGTACCGAGGGTAATTGCGGGGATGGACTCCTGCCAGTCACGTAGAAGCACTTTACACTTGGAGGATGAAAAGCACATCCCGTATCGTAATGGACGACGCGAGGTTGTCTAAGACGCACTGTGCCACAGTAGCATCATCGCAAACCAATGCGGTGTCATCTCTATAGTCTAAGTCTAAAAGTATTTTACCAAGTAGGAGCTCAACGCCTTCGTTCGTCTGATTTATTTTTACCCCTATTAGGATGTCGTTGATTACAAAATTAAACAGGAAAGGTAATAGTGGGCAACCTCGGCGCACGCCACTTCCAACTAGAAAGCAAGGTGGCGATGAGTCATATACTCGTACTTGGCCTAAAGTCTGATGGTATGGAACTTGTATGATTTTCACGTACTTATCAGGCACTCCCTGTCTGATGAGACAATCCCAGAGGGCTGTCCTATCAACGGAATCAAAAGCTGCTCGGGTGTCCAATAATATGATTACCGTCGGTCTACGATATGTGTGGTGGAGCTCAAGTATCTGACGGATGGTGAAAATTTGATCGATGCACCAGTGGTCGGGACGAAACCAGACTGTTGTTCGCGCACTGGAGACAGTCTTTGAAAGATTACCGATCCTAGCAACTTCGATGCGACCGAGATCAGGCTTGTTCCTCGATTGGAACAGATGATTCTAGCCTTTTTCTTGTGTATAGGGATGATGGATGCACAGTTCCAACTTTCTGGGACACAATCGTGGCGCCAAATCTCGGAGAAGAGACTGGTAAGCGCTTTGTAGAGGTGTACACCATCATCTTTAAAGAGGGCCGGGAGCTTTATTGCGTTTCAGGAGGTGGAGCGCACGATCGACTTCTTCTGTGGGTGGGGTAGTGCAGATAGTCCATGGAGCATAAACTGGTTCAAACGGGCTACAGAGTGGGGGCGCTGGTGCTGAAGACCAGTTAAACTGCTCTTCAAAATGTTATACCGTGAAAGCTGGTGGACTGGTTGGCCGTTGGCCTCGCAGATCACTTCGCTCACTCCAGGCCTTTTGGTCCCAGTAGACCGGATGAGTTGGAAAAGTCTCCAGGCACTGCCGGTGGCAGCAGCTTGTTCCATTTTGGCCGCACGTTCCGACCATCAATTCTCTCGGTCTCTGTGCAAGCTTCTTATCAAATTTCGCCGTAGTTGGGCGCGGGCATCATGGTTTCCGCTTCCGGCAGGGATATTTCGGTGACTGTCTAGCAATTCCAGATAACCTGATGAGATCCAATGCGTGACTGCATGCCGTGTGACTAATCCACATGATGCGATACTCGATACTTTTATGGCGTCTTCGATGTGTTGCCAGCGGTCTGACAAGTCATCGTGTGTGGCTACTAGCTGGGCAGCAAGCTCATTCTGATATCTCTCCCGGACCAAGGCCCGGCAAAGTTGGTCTACGTCTACCTGTTGACGACGCACTTTTGACTTGGTGGAAGACCGTACTATGAACTCGGCACACACTAGGGCGTGATCTGAATCTAGATGTGTGTTCCAGTACGACCTACAAGATTTGACAGAACCACGCCAGTGGTAGCTCATGGCTATGTGGTCTATTTGCGTCCAAGGCTGATTAGCAGATGGCGGTCGCCATGTGACTGTGCGACGAAAGCTGCACAGGAAGTTCGTACTCGACAAGAAAAGGCGATGGTCTGTGCACAGATGGCGTGGTCGGTTACCGTTATCCGTGCGTTGATGGTTGGCGCCGCTTTGGCCTCTAAGCATTCGCTCGTCTGGACCTAGGTGGCCAATCTGAGCATTCACATTTCCAGCCAGTACCACTATATCTCTATGAGATGCAGCTTCCAAGAAGTTCGTGAAGCTGCTTATAGAATATATCTTTGACTGTAACCGGACTGCAGTCAATAGGGACGTAGGCAGTAACAATTGCCGTCGTGGCCTCTGTTAGCTTTAAAAGAACTCTCTAAGCGAATCGCACACAATCTGCTGTTGACTGGGATGCAGTCGCGTAGCGCAGACTCAGCTTTAGTACTCAAAGCGATTCCTACTCCTGCATGACCAGATGCAGAAGCCTCGGCGTCTCCGGATAAGCGTGGAGTAAAAGCACCTCCTGAGGGCAAATTCAGACGAACTACAATGGTGGGGTCCTGGATGCAGGTCTCCGATAAGCAGCGGAAGTCAATAGCCAGTGTCTCGAGTGTGCGCGCTAAAGCTGCTTGTTGGCCTACTTGCATCAGAGTGCGTACATTGAAGGCAGCAAGCTTCAGTGATACATGTGGTCTCAGTAGTGGTTCTGATGAGCTGCACACAACTGAAGGGAAAATCTCACTTGTATGCCCAGCGTCTTTACCGATGGCAACCTAAGAAGTACATGGAATAGTATTAATATTGTTGTGTGTAAGAGATTAAGTGAAAATGGGTGGTATGGTAATAGGTAGTTGGTTTTGTCCGACCGCCATCACCTCGGTTATAACTTGTTTAGCTTGAGTGGGTAAATAGAGTCGAGCGCGAGAACGAGTAATCATATAAGTGGAGATTCCATGTTAGACTTTAGTCAGCTTTTAACGAAGTCATCACGACGAGACTGCACCTTTCGTGTGTGAGGGCCTGCGTGCCTCCATGACCCAAAGAGCTATACAGAATGGATTCCTTAAACCGGAGATGCAGTCATGCCTGACAGGTCGATGGGTAGAGGTCAGACGAAGTCTGGTCTTAGAGCTAGTTGATGGGCAACATCTGGTTCTATTCACTATGCCCCTGGAGAAGACACTCCAGCGAATAAACACGGAGATAAACAGTTAACCGGTTAAAAAAACTTCCACTAGATGGATGTAGGAGTGGAGTACGTGGGGTTTCTCTCGACGGTGAGGAAAGTCATCGCACTTCATTGGGCAGCTGTCGCCCGCCTAAGCTGGACAGCCCCTAGCCCAAACGATGCTGCCCCGTCCACGTTCTGCTTGCTCTATCGGGTGCATGGGGCTAAGGACTGAATCCGAAAAGTGGATCGATCAGAGTGCACCAGCGAAGACGAAGGCAAACGCACGCAGTAATCGAGTCTCACATGACAGACCAGAAGAAGTTCCTTCACGGGTGCTTTAATCACGCCCCACGGTCTTGTGGGTGAGACTTTTGATTCAAAGACTCCGGTTAGGGTTCCCAAGAGAAAAGCCCTTCTGCGATGTGGGCAGCCGCGAAGTGTGATTCACCCAGAAACCTCCAGTATCTTTCCTGTAGAGGGCCTTACCAGTTGTCCCTCTTTTAATTTTAGGTCGATGCCAAACACCACGGGTAATTGCAGTTGTGATGAAAGCAGTCGTTCGGGAGTTGGGTCTAAGTGGAATACATTTCTTGAGCCTAAGTGTTCACTTCACTTCGTTGCCTTTAACGTCCGCACACTATGCCAGATAAGGCAACAGGCTGCACTCGCTGAAACTCTTGACACTTTCAAAAAGATGTATTTTGTCTCCATAACATGCATATAAAACCCCACTTCTGTGATAGCTGTTCACATCCCTGATACAACCTCAGTCTCTCACTTCACTCTTTGCGTGTCGGGTGATTCGATATCTAGTGGTCGTGGCCAGGGTGGCGTTAGGATTGCTTTGAGCATGAAAGCTGAGCGTGCACCGCTAGACTGGATTCCAGTGAGCAGTCGTTTGTGTGCAGTTCGGTTGGACGGTTCTGTTTGTGTCAACAACAACAAACTGAAGCGTCGATGTTTGTTCGTTGTGTCTGTGTATGCGCCGATTGACTACAGCTTCTCTGAGACCAAGGACGAATTCTATCAGGATTTGTCTCAGCTGCTTCGAAGCGCACGTTCAATGGACGTGGTGGTCATTGCTGGGGATTTCCACGCCCAAGTTGGTCGTTTTGGAGATTCGGAAAGGCATATTGGAGGACCATTTCGCTATCCCAGCCGATCGTACCAATAACGGCGATCGTCTCATTTAGCTGTGTTCTGACCACAGATTATTTCTGGCAAGTACGAAATTCTACCATAAGAAGCGGCATAGACTCGCATGGCGTCGTGCTTCGTCTTCACAACGTTGGACTCAGATTGACCACATTGTGATTGGTCACCGCTGGCGTGGATCAATTGAAGATTGTGGTTCATTTTTGTCTACGCCTGTGGGCTCAGATCACGCCTTGGTGCGTGCTCGCTTCTGTTTACGTCTCGGCCATGGTCGCACCAACGTAAATGCCACGCGTCCCGCGCAGTTGCTTCTAGACGATAATCAGCGGTAGAATTTCCAGACGGAGCTGTCTACACAGTTATCGATGCAGCGGGATTTCCAGGACCCAAATAAACGCTGAAAACAGACCAAGGAAGTTTTGTATGCCGCTTCAAATGGCATCCAGGATTCTAGTTCAAGTCGGTCTCAAAAACGATAGATATCTTCGACATCAGTTGCTCCGTTGAATGCTCGCAGATCCGCCCATCCGGATGCCACATTCAATGAAGTGCACAAATCCCTAAGACACCAACTGACTAGGAGCCTGAGGAGTGACCGTGAGCAGTGATGGATTGCGAAATGTAAAGAAATGGAACAGGCTGCATCCATTGGAAATGCTCTCAACCTTTTCCGTTTAATGAAAGGCACTGATCCACGGAAACCTGGTGTAAGTGAGTTAATTACGGAATCCGACGGCTCACTGATTCACTCTCAGGGACGTCGTCTGGAGCGCTGGACGGAGCACTTTAAAAAACAGTTCAGTTGGTCCACTTCAACGGTGGACCTTCCAAATATACCTGCCAGAGAAAGGATGCAGGTGGATATCAGTCCTCCATCAGAGATGGAGATTATGCGGAAGATAGATTACTTGAAAAGGTATAAAGCCGTTAGACCGGATGGGTTGTCTCCATCTTTTTTCAAGGATGGAGTCGAAGCTTTGGTTTCGGAGTTAACAAAACTCTTCCGTATTATTTGGGATAGTGAGCAGATTCCCAGTGAATGGTGTGAAGCGGTGATTGTGCGGATTTACAAGAAAGGTGAGGGGCCCTCTTGCGAAAACCACAGAGAAATTAGCTTGGTAAGTATCGCGTCTAAACTGCTCACCGGTCTTATTCTCCACGGATTATCTAGTGTCCGCAAAATGTGTACGTGTGAGAATCAAGCCGGTTTCAGATCCGGTCGGGGTTGTATCGACCACATCTTTACTCTTCGGCAAACCTTAGAGCACAGACAAATCTTCCGTAGGCCAACGATCTCAGTCTCTCTTGATCTGAAAGCGGCGTTCGACTCAATCGACCACACAGTTCTCTGATGTTGCCTCTCGTTGAAGGGTCTGCCAGAGAAGTTTATTTTTCTTTTCCAATGCTTGTATGCGAATAGCCGAAGCCGACTTCGTGCTTACGACGATCTTTCCTCCGAGTTCACCACGGAAAGTGGTGTTCGTCACGGTTACCCTCTTTCACCCTTCCTCTTCAATTTTGTGATTGAATTGATTCTTGAGATGGCCCTATTCTCGTGTGAGAATAATGGCATAGATCTTTGCTCAGGCAGTGAAGTGTATGACTTGGAATATGCGGACGATATTGTTCTTCTGAGTGAAGATCCAGGCAAGTTGCAAGCTCTTTTAGATATCCTTAACAACAGTGTAGGAATGTTTGGGGTGCGTTTTGCACCTTCAAAGTGTAAAATGCTGTTGCAGGACTGGGTTGGCTCAATACCAAACCTTGTCTCCGCAGCGTTGGCCGAGTATGGTGGGAAAACTGTATCAGCAATGTTGAGGTTAGGTGTAAGGTGTTGGGAACCAGAGGTCAGTCTGCGGATCAAGTACTGAATCCAACTAAGTTAATTTGTTTGGGACATGTGGTACGCATGCTCACCGATAGACTTCATCAGCGTACGCTGTTCTCTGAGGTAGGTGGTGATTGGAAGGCAGGCCTAGATGGTCAGTCCATGATATGGCAAGAAAGGTATGAAAACCTTGGCGAGTGGGCTTAGCCGCGTAGGATGTGTTAGACTTTGAGGTTAGGGTCCACGTGATCCGCCTACTAAATTGTTGGAGGCATTAAGTGATATGACTAGGCGTCGCTGTCAGTGGTGTAGTTGCATTCGGACTCTTTCCTTGTCCTGTTGATTTCCGCTTGATACTTTGACTTTTTGGATCTTTATCACTATGCTTCTGTTCTTTTCGCCATTAACTGGACGATGCTGGGAAGTAGCAAGCGAAATCAGAGCACAGAAGGGCGAGGTTAAGGGTTGAATAAACGTATCTGCTAACGATGACTCTAGTGTTTTATCAGCAATATGTTGAGCCAATACTTCTGTGAGAACGGGGTCATCAGTGTTCGTTTGGTGGTGTGAAATGTGATCTGTGTCTGTCGTATCATGTCTTATGTGTGTCATGAAGAATGCGCTGCTGCTGTTGTTTTGGAGCGAGGTTGTGAATAGAAACCGTTTCCTGGTTCCCGTCTGGTGGACGCATGTGAGCATACCTTTGGTTGCATTCGATAAGTTCTACTTCGGCGAACGAACAAGGCGCCTCATGAAGACTGGTCTGGGAACAGTGGATCAGCATGGTAAAGAGACTCCCGATTTGGAATTTCTGTTGTACTTCAACAAACGTTCGTGTGGATTGGCGTTTGTGGCAGTGCCCAATAATTAGTGAATAAAATGGAGTGCTTCCTTGAGGACGGTTTTCCATTCGATGATAGACAGAAACCTGGATTTAGTGGCGAAAGATTCAAGGCGATATGGTGCTACGTAGGCGAACAGATAATGCGGATAGGCTTCTCCAGTTTTGTACAGACAATCGGTTATTCCTGTCTAGTACAAATTTCCCACACAGCTCAAGTCGCACAGCGACATGGCGCTCTAACTCTACAGGTACTGTGATCATATCGCAGTTAGCCACCGGTGGCGCAGTTCTATTCAGAACTGTAGATCTTACCGGTCCGTGTACACAGAGTCGGACCATGCATTAGTCTCAATGCGATTATCACTTTATCTTCATGATCATCAACGCCAACCGTACACCCGATTAGCTGTGCAACGTTTGTCTAATACGGAAGTTTGCACCAGTTATGAACTAGGAACTACGACCAACAGTAATATAGATAGGTATTGGGCCCACATCAAACAAGCAGTATACGTGGCAGCAAGTTTCGCCTGTGGTCCCAGATCCGATGTCCATCAAAGACACTAGATTTCTCAAGAGTCTTTGAATCTAGTGGAGTAAAAGCATCAACTGTTGAACTGTAGGGAGATGAATAAGATGCGAAGACATCTACAAAAGCGAGTTACGAAAAGCTTTAAGAAGGACCGCGAAAACTGGTGAGTCAAGGTAGCCGAAGAAATGGAAATAGCAGCTGCTTCAGGTAACAGTCAGACTGTTCAGACTTATTAGTGACATCAGTGGACGGCGAACCTCGGTCAGTGAAACGATATGCGATAAAAATGGAGAGTCTATTCATTGGCAAAAAACAAAGGCTGGACCGTTGGGCCGAATACTTCAAGAAACGGTTTAGCTGGGCGCGCGCTAATGTAGTTACTCCGATGTGAACAACCGCGATTCCTTGGGGTGCATCACTTGGGACCCATCGGAAGTGGGAGTGGAGTCATGCATTCGAATACTAAAGCGTGGGGAGGCGACCGGTCCGGACGAACTTCCCCAGTTCTTTTCAAAATGTGTGTAGATAGTCACCAAGGTATAAGGCTCGAGTTTGCTGCGTCGTCTGACACCGGCTCGCGAGAGGAATGCCCAACAAACAACAGGCCGGATTCCGCCCAGGTCGAAGATACATCGACCAGATTTTTACTCTTCACTAACTACTTAGAACGCATCACTCGCACCATCGACCGACAATAATGGTTTTCTTAGATATGAAAGGCGCCTTTGATTCAGTTTATCGAACAGCGCGTTTCAGTGCTCTTCATCGAGAAGGTATGCCACAGAATTTCGTGAATTTACTGAGATCATTTTACTCTCATACTTCTGGTCGCGTAGGGTTTACGGTGAACTATCCGGTCGGCTCGAAACTACCAGCGGTGTTCGACAAGGATGTCCCTCGCTAGTTTGAAGCGCCTGCGCTGAATCTTATCATTACTTTTTCCCGATGAGTTATATCGTACATAACAGAAACTGATCTCTGGTCTGTGAACCGTTGAAAGTGTACAACAAGTGAATAATGTCGCCAGTTTATTTCAAATATAATTACAGTTAAGTTGGATTTAGTAGCATTTCGTACACCACATTGGGTGTACGAGGTGTACCATATTATTTAACTTTTAAGCTTACCAGATGCGTTGCGCACATCCACTTCGCTGAGGCGGCTAGTGGTTGAACGACGAGTAAGGGTGACCAATTTGTGGCGTTGATGAAAGTTATGCAAAGCCTGACCAGTAGACTTAGTCGTGTACGGCTTGATTTGAGTCAGAGTTATTCGTTCACTTGATGTTTATATAAATTGCTGCATTCGGCTGGCTGTCGAAACTGGTGGCACTGTTGTATTCATACACTTTCCCCATCTGCTCGATACTAATATTTGTAGTTCTCCGTAGTTCTTGGTTTTTGAGTGCGGTTGTTGCCGAGAGGCGGCAATCAATAATACCGCAGCCGATGCACGGTAATTGTTGTACGGACTAATCTGAATTGAACTTCTTGAGTTCTACTTTTCCGGTTGTTTTCATTTGTGCAGTCCATCTTTTCATGATTGATGGTAAAACCATGTCTAATGTACTCTTGCTTCTGCTCTAGGAGTGGGGAAATCATGTCTGTTACTTCAGTTCACCGACAAACGGTTTCAACCGGTGCACGATTTGACGATCGGAGTCGAATTTGGTGCGCGAATGATCAACATCGGAGGTAAACAGATCAAGTTGCAAATTTGGGATACGGTAAGCAACTACGTTTTCGGTGTGATGCAGGATCTTTTCCTCAACTCATTCGGTTATTTCATTGAATGATTGATTCCTGGTCTGTGTACCTAATATCCATTACATCTAGATGTTGTATTGTTTTAAACCTCTCAGCTTCAAGCAAGTTCATCATAGTAACCAAGATGACGCAACCTCAACGGATGACAGTGTAGTGAACTAGAATGACGTCACAACGTTCCGAATAAGAAGAGTCAACGACCTAAGAATAGGCTTTATTCAACGAACAACTGAGGTATGTAATCTGAAAGGTAAAAAGGGAAACAACCAGATAATTATACAACATTCTCCCCATCTGTTTAGTTGTGAATCGCAACAGTTCGAAGATATGCTTTTTGATTGCGTAAGCTTTGTGGACGTGTTCTTTGCTGTTGTTGAGGAAGTGTTGGATCTGGGATGTGCGTATTCTCAGTATGAACAGGGTCACTGTCTTCCTGGGATGGGTGTGTAGATGAATCAGTCACAATGTCATCAGTGTAAATGGGTTCATCGGTGTTTGTAAGTAAACTGTTTTCGGGAGGTACAGACTGACGTTGACCAGGAGGTGCTAACTTGTTCAGTGAAATAGTTCCCTCTCTTCCGTCCTGGAAACGAACATAAGCATATTATGGATTACAATCGATCAGTTCCACTTCATTCACCAGTGGGTCTTACTTCGATAATCTTGCATTCCGGCTCAAGAGAACGGGTTCCGGTTTAGTGAGCCAAGTTGGTAATGATATCCCCGAAGTCGACTTCAGATTATAAGAAAAAAAAGCCATTCTTGAAGCTTGGTGTTAGTTGCAACGCACAACAACGATCTTATAGAACGTAGAGCATCCAGCAACACAAACTCCCACTGGGGTACAGCAAGACCCTTGGGCTTTAATGAGCATTATGGCTTTCCAGATTGTTCCGTTCATTCTTTCAGCTTGTTCCATTTGCAGTCCTTTTCTCGGTAAGGAATGCTCGAAGTTCTGCAAACACGAACCAAGCTTCGTGATCAGGGTGAATGTGGAGCGACATGCCGAACAATGCGAATAGCTGACAGAAACAATCAGTCACAGTAGATGCTGACATGTCCGTGCAAGCAGGAAACGAAAATCGAGAGCACTCATCGGCAATAGTTAACAGATACTTCTTCTGTGATGAGGAAGGTAAAGGTTCCTTGAAGTCGACGGGCGAGTAGCTTTGATGAGAATATCAGTTGGTCTGAGAAATCTGGGCTTCAATTTGGAACAAACACTACAACGAGATATTATGGATTTCACCTAATCCACAGAGAACGGTAGATTTCTTAGACGAATGAAATGTTACATTCTGGTAACACCAGGGTGGCATATGGAATCGTGTTGCTTCAGAAAATTTGGTGCCTGTGCACGTGATGTGGAAAAAACGCGTGATAGGGCGTCTGTGGCTACATTGTCTTTCCCTTGTTTGCGTATGAAGTCGAAAGTGTAGCAAGAAAGTTTGACACACCATCGTTGGGTCTTGTCGTTTTTTATTTGACTTTCATGAATATGACTGAACATGAAACACATTGCTCAAATGAATTTTTCGTCGGCGACCGAGTAACGGGGTGATTTGGTTATGACTGGTTTAAAGTTGGAAGTATTTTCACTGAATAGCGACGGGGAATCCACATTAGCGGCTAGTAAACCACGTGGAGAGAATGGAGGTTTCATTCCGGGGGACGGGATCTCAACTGGTTGATGTATTTTGAGAAAATCGTGTCCTAGAAGAACACGGAAGCAAAGATTTGTGAGTAAGGATAGTTTGATGATGTGCTGACACTTTTTGCATTGTATTATGACGAAACAAGAGCGATTTGTGCAACTCGTTAGATGTGTACTAGTCATAGAGATTTTATTACGTGATTACACCACCTGCCAACTGAATTGCTTGACGACGGACGCAGCGACGTGACTTTCAGAACTTCCCGTATCGATTAGGGCATTCAGCGGAATGTTGTTGATGAGATTATCGGCTATAGCATGAGAGAGATTGTTGGGTGCCGCAGTGAGGATTACTGATGCCAGACAGCTCTGGACCAAAGATGCGGTGTCCTTAGAGGAACGACACACCTGGTAATGACCCTTCTTACCGCATCCCTTGCGAATCGCCTCGTGGGCAGGACACAGCGATCGTGTGTCTGACGAATCCACAGAGGAAACACTTGCTAGTGCCAACATTAGTGAATGCAAAGGTGGAGAACACAGTTTGGCGAACAAACTCGTTTTCAGTGATTCATAATCATAATCCGTTGGAGAAGTTGACCTGTGGACTGCTTGTTCCAACTCCGGCGGATTAGTTGTGGAAGCAGTATAAACACCTTGTGCTCTGTACGATTGTTACTAACATTAAGCCATCTCAAGATATCGTGCATGGTCGAACGCCGTTTGCAGATCAAGTGAAATGTTTTCTAAGAGCCGCTGTCGTATTACCTGAGACCGGAGTCCAATAAGGAAAGCATCTCTGATGGCATCTTCGTGATTTTTCCCTGCCGTTACCGGTTTGAAGTTACAGTCTTCACCCAACGATTTCAGCCTTTGTAATAACTGGTTTATTTTCCGCCTGTTTGTTATCGACATGTAGCCGGTGAATGGCGAGCAATAGTCTCTTTCTTTGGTTTGATATACGGGTCGTTGAGAGTTTCTATGGCAGCTTCGTAAGTTGCGCAACTCCTGATATAGTCATACACATTGGGAGGCACATAATTGGTGAGGGTTCTGAATTTATTGGGATTAAACGATTCTGTACTGTCCAGGAAGTAAATAAACGTATCCGCCCAAAGAATTCGTTGCTCAGGTGCAGTTGAAGAATTCGGATCACCGTCAAAGCGTTTGCGACTCAAAATTCTATCCATTTGTTTGTTGAATAAATTGTAGTGAACTACAGTGATGTAACAACGTTCCGAATGAAAAGAGTCAACGATCTAACAATAGGCTTTATTAAACGAACAACTGAAGTATGTAATCTTGAAGGTGAAAAAGGGGAGCGTTAGAATGATGAAACAACCAGATAATTATACAGCCGACAGATCCTCATGTAGCTGGCGTAAACTGTGATAACTGATATGAAGTAATATGTTCCCAACCTGTGTTAGAAAGACTGCGTCTACGGAATTAGTGGGAAGAGCTTCAGTGCGAAATAGGTAATTTGTCACTGCAATTTTCACAGCGCATTTGCATCAAACCTCTTGTCTCCAAGACGATGCACACCCGTCCAATTTGACCATTACTCATCATCATTGAACAGCGGTAAACAGGGGAGCGAGCCCCAATGACCACTACCTTTCTCACCATCTTGCACGTGCAATTACGAAAAATGAATATACAAGATGGACAGGGAGTGGACCTACAACGGGTGGGAAAAGGAAACAACGCCCTAGTAGCCAACACTCGGAATACACAGTCTAACTGTACAAACGCCCATTGACCGTTCATTCGGATTCGATAAAAAGTGACAACACAATCGCCACTGTTCGCGGTTCGCTCCCATATCTCAGTGTATCCAGCCAACTGGTTGACGGATCTTTTAGACCCAAACCACGAAGACGTGAGACACCCACATCTCCCAAAATCACTGTACGTTTTCTCATTCCTCGCTGCCACGTCATCTGTTGACTCCAAGTGGTTTCTTCCATTCCTGAGGAGGAACGGGAAACAGGGCACAGTGTGATAGATGTGCGTTTGCCATACGTAACACGCGCCCTAACCAACGAAGTCTACTAAGCTGGATAAGCTGTGATAGAACATTCTCTGAACTATTACCCAATACTCGATTTCTGACTTCGGCATTGCTTACTCGGTCATTCCATCGAATCTTGGGGATACTAAGCAGACATCGGTGATCAAAATCTGAAGACGACGAATATGTTCCACACGCAGACCCCAAGTCTCACAGCTATACAGCGAAATCAAACGCACCGTGGCACGGTACACACGACTTTTCACCTTTAGCGAAATATCAGGTCGGCGCCACAAGTGTTCCAGTCCAGCGTAAGCTGCTCAAGCCTTCGACATACGCGTGTTTACCTCTACTACAGTACTCCCATCCGTCGTCACACTGCTGTCGAGGTAACTAAAACGGTCGACAACTGCCAGCACCTTCGCCTTCCCACCAAGCATCAAGCTCGGAATTGTTGACGTCCAGTCTTGCCAACATCACTTTACACTTTGAAGGTGCAAAGTGCATAGCGAATGGAGCTACAGCTCTCGCAAGTCTATCTAGTGCAAGTTGAGTATAGTCCGTGCATTCGAACAAGCAGGCAAGATCGTGCGCGTAATCTAGGCCACACAGCCTCTCACTACTTCCTAATTCGACGCCCACATCTTGAAGACTTCCCAAGGCATTTTCCATTATCTCGTCCATGACGAAGTGGAACAAGAATGGAGGAATGGGACATCCTTGTCAAACACCGCTGGTAGTTTCGAGCCGACCGGATAGTTCACCGTAAACCCTACGCGACCAGAAGTATGAGAGTAAAATGATCTCAGTAAATTCACGAAATTCTGTGGCATACCTTCTCGATGAAGAGCACTGAAACGCGCTGTTCGATAAACTGAATCAAAGGCGCCTTTCATATCTAAGAAAACCATTATTGTCGGTCGATGGTGCGAGTGATGCGTTCTAAGTAGTTAGTGAAGAGTAAAAATCTGGTCGATGTATCTTCGACCTGGGCGGAATCCGGCCTGTTGTTCGTTGGGCATTCCTCTCGCGAGCCGGTGTCAGACGACGCAGCAAACTCGAGCCTTATACCTTGGTGGCTATCGGAATTGAAGTGATCCCACAATGGCTACCACATTCATTGCGTATTCCTTTCTTGAAGATGGGTACAATCAATGACTCACCCTCTAAAGGCGGAATACGTTCCTCGTTCCAAATGCCACGTAGCAAGGTGGTGAGTGACTGACTTTATCAAGGTATCTTAACCCATTTTGAAAAGAACTGGGGAAGTTCGTCCGGACCGGTCGCCTCCCCACGCTTTAGTATTCGAATGCATGACTCCACTCCCACTTCCGATGGGTCCCAAGTGATGCACCCCAAGGAATCGCGGTTGTTCACATCGGAGTAACTACATTAGCGCGCGCCCAGCTAAACTGTTTCTTGAAGTATTCGGCCCAACGGTCCAGCCTTTGTTTTTTGCCAATGAATAGACTCTCCATTTTTATCGCATATCGTTTCACTGACCGAGTTTCGCCGTCCACTGATGTCACTAATAAGTCTGAACAGTCTGACTGTTACCTGAAGCAGCTGCTATTTCCATTTCTTCGGCTACCTTGACTCACCAGTTTTCGCGGTCCTTCTTAAAGCTTTTCGTAACTCGCTTTTGTAGATGTCTTCGCATCTTATTCATCTCCCTACAGTTCAACAGTTGATGCTTTTACTCCACTAGATTCAAAGACTCTTGAGAAATCTAGTGTCTTTGATGGACATCGGATCTGGGACCACAGGCGAAACTTGCTGCCACGTATACTGCTTGTTTGATGTGGGCCCAATACCTATCTATATTACTGTTGGTCGTAGTTCCTAGTTCATAACTGGTGCAAACTTCCGTATTAGACAAACGTTGCACAGCTAATCGGGTGTACGGTTGGCGTTGATGATCATGAAGATAAAGTGATAATCGCATTGAGACTAATGCATGGTCCGACTCCGTGTACACGGACCGGTAAGATCTACAGTTCTGAATAGAACTGCGCCACCGGTGGCTAACTGCGATATGATCACAGTACCTGTAGAGTTAGAGCGCCATGTCGCTGTGCGACTTGAGCTGTGTGGGAAATTTGTACTAGACAGGAATAACCGATTGTCTGTACAAAACTGGAGAAGCCTATCCGCATTATCTGTTCGCCTACGTAGCACCATATCGCCTTGAATCTTTCGCCACTAAATCCAGGTTTCTGTCTATCATCGAATGGAAAACCGTCCTCAAGGAAGCACTCCATTTTATTCACTAATTATTGGGCACTGCCACAAACGCCAATCCACACGAACGTTTGTTGAAGTACAACAGAAATTCCAAATCGGGAGTCTCTTTACCATGCTGATCCACTGTTCCCAGACCAGTCTTCATGAGGCGCCTTGTTCGTTCGCCGAAGTAGAACTTATCGAATGCAACCAAAGGTATGCTCACATGCGTCCACCAGACGGGAACCAGGAAACGGTTTCTATTCACAACCTCGCTCCAAAACAACAGCAGCAGCGCATTCTTCATGACACACATAAGACATGATACGACAGACACAGATCACATTTCACACCACCAAACGAACACTGATGACCCCGTTCTCACAGAAGTATTGGCTCAACATATTGCTGATAAAACACTAGAGTCATCGTTAGCAGATACGTTTATTCAACCCTTAACCTCGCCCTTCTGTGCTCTGATTTCGCTTGCTACTTCCCAGCATCGTCCAGTTAATGGCGAAAAGAACAGAAGCATAGTGATAAAGATCCAAAAAGTCAAAGTATCAAGCGGAAATCAACAGGACAAGGAAAGAGTCCGAATGCAACTACACCACTGACAGCGACGCCTAGTCATATCACTTAATGCCTCCAACAATTTAGTAGGCGGATCACGTGGACCCTAACCTCAAAGTCTAACACATCCTACGCGGCTAAGCCCACTCGCCAAGGTTTTCATACCTTTCTTGCCATATCATGGACTGACCATCTAGGCCTGCCTTCCAATCACCACCTACCTCAGAGAACAGCGTACGCTGATGAAGTCTATCGGTGAGCATGCGTACCACATGTCCCAAACAAATTAACTTAGTTGGATTCAGTACTTGATCCGCAGACTGACCTCTGGTTCCCAACACCTTACACCTAACCTCAACATTGCTGATACAGTTTTCCCACCATACTCGGCCAACGCTGCGGAGACAAGGTTTGGTATTGAGCCAACCCAGTCCTGCAACAGCATTTTACACTTTGAAGGTGCAAAACGCACCCCAAACATTCCTACACTGTTGTTAAGGATATCTAAAAGAGCTTGCAACTTGCCTGGATCTTCACTCAGAAGAACAATATCGTCCGCATATTCCAAGTCATACACTTCACTGCCTGAGCAAAGATCTATGCCATTATTCTCACACGAGAATAGGGCCATCTCAAGAATCAATTCAATCACAAAATTGAAGAGGAAGGGTGAAAGAGGGTAACCGTGACGAACACCACTTTCCGTGGTGAACTCGGAGGAAAGATCGTCGTAAGCACGAAGTCGGCTTCGGCTATTCGCATACAAGCATTGGAAAAGAAAAATAAACTTCTCTGGCAGACCCTTCAACGAGAGGCAACATCAGAGAACTGTGTGGTCAATTGCAATTAAATCATCAGCTAGCATTACAATGTCGGAACCCTTGCTACTGCAAACGAGGATGGCGACCTTATCATAGAACTCATCTTTCTGCGTGACAGAGCTGCAGTCTGTTGGGGTGTTTTCCGAGATTACAAACAAGTTGTGCCTAACACAAGTATCCTTTTGACTGCCGATTGACCCTTGGAGTCTGACAGCACATAAACGACTGTTAACATGGATCCAACCATGTCATTCAAGACTATTCCTGCACCAGGTTGACCCTCAGCTCTAGCTACTTCGTCTCTTGAAGTGCTCAGGCAGTACCTCTTTGAGATACTACAGTGGCTAGTTGAAGTACACTGCTTGAATCTTGGATACGTGTTTCCCTTACGCAGTAGACATGAATCTTTAGGAGCCTTTTATGAGGGCTAGGCATGTCTGCTGACTGGCCATCACTGATTGAAAGAATGGTACACGGACGTAATCGCCAAACCGCTCACGTTTAATTTGTTTGGGTTTTCTAGTCCCTGTGGCTGTGTTTGTTGTTCTCTGTGGTAATGCAGTGGCTCTGGGTTCTACTCGTTCCAGTGTACATTTTCATGTGGATAGGACTTAAACTGTACATTGGACTTTTGGTGGTAATGAAGTTTTTGTAGTGCTGCACAGACTTATGTTGTCAGTTTTCGAATGTGGTTGAGTTCAGTTCAAGCAGTCATCAATCATATACTAAATGAGACGGCTTTTGGTTGGTATATCACTGGAAGCTTCAGTCGGAAATTGTGAAGAAAAATGCAAGAGTACCAAACGAATAAGAAGTGAACTACAAGTAGTGTCAAGTCGACGAAGAAAAATTGTAAATACAAGAGCGCCGTTTATCGTGACACCAAGCGATGTCGTCAAAGGTGTTCGCTTTGTTCCATTCAAACAGTTCAGCTTTACGTTAGTAAATAATATCATTAAGTGATTAAGTCGCTTCCCATGAATACCTTTCGGTTGCAAAAAACGTGCGAATGATAGCTAATTCAACGTGGCATAGAAACTTCTGTGTCAGTTACCACATCGTTCACCAAGTGAGTAGGAATCGCGATAGTTGTAGGTTCAAACGAAGCTTCAGTGCCGATTTCCTCTGGCCCTTTTGATTCGGATAATACTTTCGTCTACAGCTAAGCTCGTTGTTTTTTTATTAGGGACCGGAATCAGTTCAACTCATTTCTCATTGTTTTTCCACACGGGTGGTATATCCTGTCACCAAACGGAACTACCGCATGGTCGTCGCTATTAAACTGCACCTTGACGTGGTTTGACGGCTTGCATGCCTCTGCAACATAAAGAGCTATACATAATGGTTTCCTTACGCAGAAGATGCTATCATGTCTGACAGGCCGATTGTTAGAGGACAGTCAAAGCCCAGCCTTTCTAAGTCAGTTAATGGGAAACCCTTGTTTCTATCCACCGTGCCCCTGCAGAGGATACTAGTAGATAAACATGAGGAGAAGCAGTTTACCGGTTAAAAAAAAACCTTCACTAGATTAAATGAACGTATGATTGGACTATCTGGAGCTTCTCTCGACAGTGGGGAAGTGGTCGCACTTCATTGGATAGCTATCGCCTGCCGAAGCTGGGCAGCCCCCGACCCAAAAGATACTGCCCCATCCACATTCCGCTTGCTCCACTGGGTGCATGGGACTAAGGACCGAATCCAAAAAATGAATCGATAATAAAGAACAGCAAAGATATGATAGAATGCGTATAACAGTCATGTCTTACGTGAAAGATCAGAAGAATTTCCTTCACGGGTTCTTCAGTCACGTGCTAGGCTGACGCCCCGCTGCCGTGTGGGTCGGACTGTTGAGTCAAATGCTTCGGTTAGGGTTCCCAAAGAAAACCCCTTTTTGCGATTTTGACAGCCGCGAAACCAGCATCCTTCCTCTGAAGGATCGTAATAATCTCCTCTCCCACGAGGAACTCACTACCATGTTCCATAATTTACCAGTCTAGGGGAGAACCTTGAAATCTTAAGTCGGACACTCTTTAACAACAACCTAGTACGAGTGACTGGCTGCCTGTGGAGCGTAATATGAAGGGTGACAAACAATACTTTTTAGAATGAAATACAGTGAAGCCACTCTGTGGCCCTAGGGCAACGGCCTAATACTGAATGTTTTCCCTGTACACTATTTCTCAACGTGTTTTCGTATGTTTCTCTTTTTCCAGGCTGGTCAAGAATCTTTCAGATCTATTACTCGTTCTTACTATCGAGGTGCCGCTGGGGCTCTGCTGGTCTATGACATTACACGGTGAGTCACGCTGTCTGCTGCTAATTCGGTTGGTCCCTACACGAGCACAGATCTAAGCAGTTTGTCAGTGTGAATGAAATCTCTTGTGATGTGCAGAGTCAAGATCACTGACCCCTTTCCATCGCATATGGACTTGGAAATGAATTGGAACGAAATATGAAAACTTACCGGAGGTTTCGCAGAATAACCGCCATTGACTACGACCGACGTTCTCCAACCGTGCGTGATGTGGATTATGGCATCCTTAGATATACGGACGTGTAGCAACCATCGACTGGCCGGTGACACGTCATTTCTAGGCTTTCGTGCTGCTTGTTCCACCCAACTCTTGCTCTGCGAGCAGAGCACAACTTAGGTGTCTGTAATTATATACGTATCATCTTTTGTAATCAACGCAGCTAGTTAAGGAATCAGAGGCTACGTATCAAGTGAACTGCATGCCCCGTTCTACAAACGTGCATACGAACTGCGGAGTTACTAGTTCAATTTTACCACCAGAAGCACACAAGGTGCTGTGCAGGAAGCGGGTAAACTGGGGTCCTGCGTAGCGTGGATAACTGTACAAGACCATTTTGATGCGAATCCGGTGTTCATTTTGGCTTTGGATCATTCGCATGTTTACATCGATAACGGAACAGATAGTTCTGTCTGGAAGATAATTCAGTCATCACTTGGAAGCAGTTCTGTCGGATTGCGAGTTAAAGCGTCCCGTGGGTGAACGAGAGTGATTCTGTACAGCCTCAATCTCTCACTTCACTCTTTGCGTGTCGGGTGATTCGATATCTAGTGGTCGTGGCCAGGGTGGCATTAGGATTGCTTTGAGCATGAAAGCTGAGCGTGCACTACTAGACTGGATTCCAGTGAGCAGTCGTTTGTGTGCAGTTCGGTTGGACGGTTCTGTTTGTGTCAACAACAACAAACTGAAGCGTCGATGTTTGTTCGTTGTGTCTGTGTATGCGCCGATTGACTACAGCTTCTCTGAGACCAAGGACGAATTCTATCAGGATTTGTCTCAGCTGCTTCGAAGCGCACGTTCAATGGACGTGGTGGTCATTGCTGGGGATTTCCACGCCCAAGTTGGCCGTTTTGGAGATTCGGAAAGGCATATTGGAGGACCATTTCGCTATCCCAGCCGATCGTACCAATAACGGCGATCGTCTCATTTAGCTGTGTTCTGACCACAGATTATTTCTGGCAAGTACGAAATTCTACCATAAGAAGCGGCATAGACTCGCATGGCGTCGTGCTTCGTCTTCACAACGTTGGACTCAGATTGACCACATTGTGATTGGTCACCGCTGGCGTGGATCAATTGAAGATTGTGGTTCATTTTTGTCTACGCCTGTGGGCTCAGATCACGCCTTGGTGCGTGCTCGCTTCTGTTTACGTCTCGGCCATGGTCGCACCAACGTAAATGCCACGCGTCCCGCGCAGTTGCTTCTAGACGATAATCAGCGGTAGAATTTCCAGACGGAGCTGTCTACACAGTTATCGATGCAGCGGAATTTCCAGGACCCAAATAAACGCTGAAAACAGACCAAGGAAGTTTTGTATGCCGCTTCAAATGGCATCCAGGATTCTAGTTCAAGTCGGTCTCAAAAACGATAGATATCTTCGACATCAGTTGCTCCGTTGAATGCTCGCAGATCCGCCCATCCGGATGCCACATTCAATGAAGTGCACAAATCCCTAAGACACCAACTGACTAGGAGCCTGAGGAGTGACCGTGAGCAGTGATGGATTGCGAAATGTAAAGAAATGGAACAGGCTGCATCCATTGGAAATGCTCTCAACCTTTTCCGTTTAATGAAAGGCACTGATCCACGGAAACCTGGTGTAAGTGAGTTAATTACGGAATCCGACGGCTCACTGATTCACTCTCAGGGACGTCGTCTGGAGCGCTGGACGGAGCACTTTAAAAAACAGTTCAGTTGGTCCACTTCAACGGTGGACCTTCCAAATATACCTGCCAGAGAAAGGATGCAGGTGGATATCAGTCCTCCATCAGAGATGGAGATTATGCGGAAGATAGATTACTTGAAAAGGTATAAAGCCGTTAGACCGGATGGGTTGTCTCCATCTTTTTTCAAGGATGGAGTCGAAGCTTTGGTTTCGGAGTTAACAAAACTCTTCCGTATTATTTGGGATAGTGAGCAGATTCCCAGTGAATGGTGTGAAGCGGTGATTGTGCGGATTTACAAGAAAGGTGAGGGGCCCTCTTGCGAAAACCACAGAGAAATTAGCTTGGTAAGTATCGCGTCTAAACTGCTCACCGGTCTTATTCTCCACGGATTATCTAGTGTCCGCAAAATGTGTACGTGTGAGAATCAAGCCGGTTTCAGATCCGGTCGGGGTTGTATCGACCACATCTTTACTCTTCGGCAAACCTTAGAGCACAGACAAATCTTCCGTAGGCCAACGATCTCAGTCTCTCTTGATCTGAAAGCGGCGTTCGACTCAATCGACCACACAGTTCTCTGATGTTGCCTCTCGTTGAAGGGTCTGCCAGAGAAGTTTATTTTTCTTTTCCAATGCTTGTATGCGAATAGCCGAAGCCGACTTCGTGCTTACGACGATCTTTCCTCCGAGTTCACCACGGAAAGTGGTGTTCGTCACGGTTACCCTCTTTCACCCTTCCTCTTCAATTTTGTGATTGAATTGATTCTTGAGATGGCCCTATTCTCGTGTGAGAATAATGGCATAGATCTTTGCTCAGGCAGTGAAGTGTATGACTTGGAATATGCGGACGATATTGTTCTTCTGAGTGAAGATCCAGGCAAGTTGCAAGCTCTTTTAGATATCCTTAACAACAGTGTAGGAATGTTTGGGGTGCGTTTTGCACCTTCAAAGTGTAAAATGCTGTTGCAGGACTGGGTTGGCTCAATACCAAACCTTGTCTCCGCAGCGTTGGCCGAGTATGGTGGGAAAACTGTATCAGCAATGTTGAGGTTAGGTGTAAGGTGTTGGGAACCAGAGGTCAGTCTGCGGATCAAGTACTGAATCCAACTAAGTTAATTTGTTTGGGACATGTGGTACGCATGCTCACCGATAGACTTCATCAGCGTACGCTGTTCTCTGAGGTAGGTGGTGATTGGAAGGCAGGCCTAGATGGTCAGTCCATGATATGGCAAGAAAGGTATGAAAACCTTGGCGAGTGGGCTTAGCCGCGTAGGATGTGTTAGACTTTGAGGTTAGGGTCCACGTGATCCGCCTACTAAATTGTTGGAGGCATTAAGTGATATGACTAGGCGTCGCTGTCAGTGGTGTAGTTGCATTCGGACTCTTTCCTTGTCCTGTTGATTTCCGCTTGATACTTTGACTTTTTGGATCTTTATCACTATGCTTCTGTTCTTTTCGCCATTAACTGGACGATGCTGGGAAGTAGCAAGCGAAATCAGAGCACAGAAGGGCGAGGTTAAGGGTTGAATAAACGTATCTGCTAACGATGACTCTAGTGTTTTATCAGCAATATGTTGAGCCAATACTTCTGTGAGAACGGGGTCATCAGTGTTCGTTTGGTGGTGTGAAATGTGATCTGTGTCTGTCGTATCATGTCTTATGTGTGTCATGAAGAATGCGCTGCTGCTGTTGTTTTGGAGCGAGGTTGTGAATAGAAACCGTTTCCTGGTTCCCGTCTGGTGGACGCATGTGAGCATACCTTTGGTTGCATTCGATAAGTTCTACTTCGGCGAACGAACAAGGCGCCTCATGAAGACTGGTCTGGGAACAGTGGATCAGCATGGTAAAGAGACTCCCGATTTGGAATTTCTGTTGTACTTCAACAAACGTTCGTGTGGATTGGCGTTTGTGGCAGTGCCCAATAATTAGTGAATAAAATGGAGTGCTTCCTTGAGGACGGTTTTCCATTCGATGATAGACAGAAACCTGGATTTAGTGGCGAAAGATTCAAGGCGATATGGTGCTACGTAGGCGAACAGATAATGCGGATAGGCTTCTCCAGTTTTGTACAGACAATCGGTTATTCCTGTCTAGTACAAATTTCCCACACAGCTCAAGTCGCACAGCGACATGGCGCTCTAACTCTACAGGTACTGTGATCATATCGCAGTTAGCCACCGGTGGCGCAGTTCTATTCAGAACTGTAGATCTTACCGGTCCGTGTACACAGAGTCGGACCATGCATTAGTCTCAATGCGATTATCACTTTATCTTCATGATCATCAACGCCAACCGTACACCCGATTAGCTGTGCAACGTTTGTCTAATACGGAAGTTTGCACCAGTTATGAACTAGGAACTACGACCAACAGTAATATAGATAGGTATTGGGCCCATATCAAACAAGCAGTATACGTGGCAGCAAGTTTCGCCTGTGGTCCCAGATCCGATGTCCATCAAAGACACTAGATTTCTCAAGAGTCTTTGAATCTAGTGGAGTAAAAGCATCAACTGTTGAACTGTAGGGAGATGAATAAGATGCGAAGACATCTACAAAAGCGAGTTACGAAAAGCTTTAAGAAGGACCGCGAAAACTGGTGAGTCAAGGTAGCCGAAGAAATGGAAATAGCAGCTGCTTCAGGTAACAGTCAGACTGTTCAGACTTATTAGTGACATCAGTGGACGGCGAACCTCGGTCAGTGAAACGATATGCGATAAAAATGGAGAGTCTATTCATTGGCAAAAAACAAAGGCTGGACCGTTGGGCCGAATACTTCAAGAAACAGTTTAGCTGGGCGCGCGCTAATGTAGTTACTCCGATGTGAACAACCGCGATTCCTTGGGGTGCATCACTTGGGACCCATCGGAAGTGGGAGTGGAGTCATGCATTCGAATACTAAAGCGTGGGGAGGCGACCGGTCCGGACGAACTTCCCCAGTTCTTTTCAAAATGGGTTAAGATACCTTGATAAAGTCAGTCACTCACCACCTTGCTACGTGGCATTTGGAACGAGGAACGTATTCCGCCTTTAGAGGGTGAGTCATTGATTGTACCCATCTTCAAGAAAGGAATACGCAATGAATGTGGTAGCCATTGTGGGATCACTTCAATTCCGATAGCCACCAAGGTATAAGGCTCGAGTTTGCTGCGTCGTCTGACACCGGCTCGCGAGAGGAATGCCCAACGAACAACAGGCCGGATTCCGCCCAGGTCGAAGATACATCGACCAGATTTTTACTCTTCACTAACTACTTAGAACGCATCACTCGCACCATCGACCGACAATAATGGTTTTCTTAGATATGAAAGGCGCCTTTGATTCAGTTTATCGAACAGCGCGTTTCAGTGCTCTTCATCGAGAAGGTATGCCACAGAATTTCGTGAATTTACTGAGATCATTTTACTCTCATACTTCTGGTCGCGTAGGGTTTACGGTGAACTATCCGGTCGGCTCGAAACTACCAGCGGTGTTTGACAAGGATGTCCCATTCCTCCATTCTTGTTCCACTTCGTCATGGACGAGATAATGGAAAATGCCTTGGGAAGTCTTCAAGATGTGGGCGTCGAATTAGGAAGTAGTGAGAGGCTGTGTGGCCTAGATTACGCGCACGATCTTGCCTGCTTGTTCGAATGCACGGACTATACTCAACTTGCACTAGATAGACTTGCGAGAGCTGTAGCTCCATTCGCTATGCACTTTGCACCTTCAAAGTGTAAAGTGATGTTGGCAAGACTGGACGTCAACAATTCCGAGCTTGATGCTTGGTGGGAAGGCGAAGGTGCTGGCAGTTGTCGACCGTTTTAGTTACCTCGACAGCAGTGTGACGACGGATGGGAGTACTGTAGTAGAGGTAAACACGCGTATGTCGAAGGCTTGAGCAGCTTACGCTGGACTGGAACACTTGTGGCGCCGACCTGATATTTCGCTAAAGGTGAAAAGTCGTGTGTACCGTGCCACGGTGCGTTTGATTTCGCTGTATAGCTGTGAGACTTGGGGTCTGCGTGTGGAACATATTCGTCGTCTTCAGATTTTGATCACCGATGTCTGCTTAGTATCCCCAAGATTCGATGGAATGACCGAGTAAGCAATGCCGAAGTCAGAAATCGAGTATTGGGTAATAGTTCAGAGAATGTTCTATCACAGCTTATCCAGCTTAGTAGACTTCGTTGGTTAGGGCGCGTGTTACGTATGGCAAACGCACATCTATCACACTGTGCCCTGTTTCCCGTTCCTCCTCAGGAATGGAAGAAACCACTTGGAGTCAACAGATGACGTGGCAGCGAGGAATGAGAAAACGTACAGTGATTTTGGGAGATGTGGGTGTCTCACGTCTTCGTGGTTTGGGTCTAAAAGATCCGTCAACCAGTTGGCTGGATACACTGAGATATGGGAGCGAACCGCGAACAGTGGCGATTGTGTTGTCACTTTTTATCGAATCCGAATGAACGGTCAATGGGCGTTTGTACAGTTAGACTGTGTATTCCGAGTGTTGGCTACTAGGGCGTTGTTTCCTTTTCCCGCCCGTTGTAGGTCCACTCCCTGTCCATCTTGTATATTCATTTTTCGTAATTGCACGTGCAAGATGATGAGAAAGGTAGTGGTCATTGGGGCTCGCTCCCCTGTTTACCGCTGTTCAATGATGATGATGGTGAAAGGCTTCATTCGTTCAGCTGATTGAGCATATACGCTGAAATGGAAAATGTGGACATGTAGAAATGCACATCATGGATGGACAGTATTTAAAAGCAGTTAGCACATCACACTATGCCTTCGGTATAAACTACTAACTTAAACTTTAAACCGTTAGATCTTTTTCTTGTATTCTCTTTATCATCCTCCCGGAAGTGAACCGAATCTAGCCAAAAGGTTCTAGTCGGACCACGCGGATTTTGGGCTAAAACCCCCTCCCAAAAGGAGATGATCAGCCGTTACGTACCAGAAATTTTCTCACACCGGCTTCCCCTTTTGACTGTCCTCGTTTGATAAAATCTAATTTTCTTTGTTTACCGCGTCAGCTTTTTCGCCTTCGGTAATTGCTCAGCCTAACACTTACGTTCTTCTGAACGGTATTCCGATTTTCTGTTCCGCAGTCGTGAAACGTTCACACACTTGACCACGTGGCTGGAAGATGCCCGACAACATTCCAGTTCCAATATGGTTATCATGTTAATCGGAAACAAGAGTGATCTGGAAGGTCGACGTGATGTACAAAAAGAAGAAGGCGAAGCATTTGCACGGGAACACGGCCTGATTTTTATGGAGACTTCGGCAAAAACTGCTGCTAATGTGGAGGAAGCATTTATCGATACCGCAAAATGTATCCACGAAAAAATCCAAGAGGGAGTCCTTGATGTAAACAACGACGTGAGTTTCTTCCCGGTGAAATCTTTTTTGCTGACGTTTGCTTCTGATTAACGTCAGCTGTTCAGTGGCAGTTGCGAACATTTGTGCAATTTGGAATGTGAGTCGCGGAACATGAATCGATTTTGGTCGCTTACCTTGATGCGACACCAGAGCATCTTAAACATTCCGTTGGATATAAAATCCAAATATGGCGCTAGTTCATGGAACCAGTACATTGACATTGATCACTAGAAACTATCGGCGTGATAGCTTGTTTTGTGGGTTGGAATTTGTCACTAGCCTAATGTCTGAACAATCAACATTTTTCTTTTCTTGTATCCTCACCGAGATTCAATACTTGATTAGATACTCATTTATCATCTTTTGTGTCTATCACATTCATCTCAATTCATTTCGTTGCCAACAGTCTCTCTCAATGCGTGACCGTGCGAGCCGATAATTTTCTGCGATAAAACAACCATCTCCACTCAATGGGGCGTTTTCACTTGATAATGTCGGACGAACTTTAGAGATACAAAACAGTTGATTCTTGTTAACGGTATGACAGGCATTGCTTACCGCTGTTTGGCAAGATTTCAGTTTGCTTTGGAGCCTTAGTTGAGGGGATTCCCACGATCGTAATTCTGTCATTTTTTTTTACTGTACTCATGATAAATGCCAACCAATGTGTTGTGGAGTTGAAGTGCAATATTGTTCCTCTGTGTAATAGCGTAACCTTTTCCCCGTTAAAATTTGATAATGTATATTTGCAATGGCTGTTGCATGCTTTTATCTTTCTTTAGGCAAACGGGATCAAACTGGGTCCGCATCACAACCCAGATGGCAGCCACGTAAACCGTGGTGCCGCTAGCAGCAGTTCGGGCAGTCAGTGCTGTTAGACTGCCTTCACGATCCCCAAGTTCCCCGACCGGCCACGACGACACTACCTGTCCGCTCGCGTGAAGGCGGCAGATCTAAAGCTCCCATATCCACAATCCAGCTCTCGTGAATTCTTTCTTTCCCTCCACTGAAACATTGTCATAATCGAACTGCTTCTGGATATTCTCCTACTCCTGTTGTCCGTCAGTCGATTCTCCCGGTCAAAACGGAGTTCTGAATTTGTTGTCATCACCCTGTCCCCTAAATTACGGTGCATCTGCCTGGCTTATTCTTATTCTGGTTATTCTGGTGCTTTTTCTCCTGTCCATCGGATCGTGGTCATTGTTGTTTCTGTCCTTTGTTTTTTACGCAATGCTCGATCACGTGGTTTGCGTCTCACAAACCCTCCGCAAAGCCCTACTTCCGCTACACAAACATCCGAAGAAAATCCCATATTATTGGTTCATTGAGTATGACAATATCCCTTTCCATTAATTTGGGCTCCTTGCCCCAGTCGTAACATTCCACGTGAAAAAATCTCTGATCGTAATCCGCGTCTCCCCCTGCCAGTTCGGTTTACGTGGAGAACGTGCGTAGGGGAATAAAGCATGACTCATTGATTGGCCTCCCATATCACAAAATCAGCATCCGTGCATTCACTCACATCTTTCATTGAAACACCTAAGTCTTGCTTGCCAGTGGGGTTCCTGCAAAGCTCCTGGTCTTTTCTCCCCATCCAACCGGTTCTGACGCTACTATTGAACAAGCCTTTTGAGCTCTGCATGGTCTTATCTGTTCGTTCACATCGTTTCCGTTATCGTTGCTCTTTTTGTTGTGATGACCGCTTTTGCACAGTTCGACTGTTTGAAGAATTTCGAGTGGTAGACCACAGCCTGTCTTGTGCTGGTTTTTGTTACTCTCCCTCCCTCTCCTTCAACCATCTCCACGATCTTCTGTGATTGTTTGTCAAGCGTTCAATGGATCGGTCGTTGGATGTGGTTGCTCACCCTGTTAACAAACAACGAGTGCTGTGGGGTTTTTTGTTTTCCCTCTCTTACCGTCGGCACCTCGTCGCTGTTCTCATTCAGTTTTGTCCGCATGTTTGCGTTCAGTCTAAATTATCTTCATATCCTAGTTTGTATCCCTTTTCCCGCCACAGGAGAGGAAAGTTTTGGCGTATTTGTGTGTTTTTCTGTCAACTTGTTTTCTTTTGTCAAATCTCGCCCAACTCATCCATTTTCCCCTTAATTCTCATGAACACTGTGTTGTCCTTTTTGCCTGTATTGACCCTCCATTATCACCATCATCATCTTCATCGTCATCATCTGACCTCAAATATATATAACCTCGTGTATACATTGGCCAGTTTGTGCCCGGAACAATCGAACCACCTGAAGAGTCATACCTCCGTATGTGTGCGTGTGTAGCTCATTATCGATCGTTTGGTTGTTTGGTCGGGGGTTTTGTGTTTTTCATGCGTCTCGGTCTCAGCCACATATCGACTAGATTTACGAAGCCTTTTTGGAAAAGAACAACTGAAAGCCCGACTTAGGTATGCGCAAACTTTGGCTTTTCAAGCCGGACCTATCTCACAAGTATCCAGTTAAGTGAGTCGTGGTGTGGTATCGCGTTCTAGTCCATCCCAAAACAGGATAATGATCTTAATGCTCCATCGTCCGTCGATTCTGCTTTCTCATTAGTCGTAATCGTGCTCCGAAATACAATAATATCTGCTCCATTGAATGTCGCGCTACCCGCCACGGGTGAAATTCGGAAGGTAGATATTTTGTTGACTGACCGTCCTTTGGATTTCACTTTTCACGCACAAACATCTGGTGATCTGACCACTCTGCACTCAGAAGCATCAGACTCGAGTTTCGCTCTTGTTAAGGCTCATCAGTGTTGCGTATCTTCCGCTGCATTCAGGGTTTGAACTCGGGTCTTTTCACCTCTAAGACGTATTACCACTGCACCACCTCTCTCCCGTCCGGTCTGATCTGAGTCAAGCTTGTTCAGATGTCGTCCTCTTCGACAGGTGAGGGTGTGTACCTACGTATGAAAAGCGAACCGCCAAACACTGCTACTTGGTTACCGTGCAGCGTGGATTGGTAGGTTTGCATCCGTTCTGAAACAGTCTGAATAAAAAGATGACAACAGGATGGCCGCCGTATCCCTTAACTAGTGATAAGATATTTTAGACCCCAACTGGGAAGATGAGAAGCGCCGACGCTTCTCAGCCCCTCGTTTCACTTCATTCCTTGTGACTACGTCATTTATTAACCTATATATGTTTTTTAATCATCTCGAGGCTGAAATTTTGAATAGTGCGCTATGTGCCAGACGGTTTCTCTTCCCATGTAGCAGGTGTACCAACCACCGAAACGTACTTAGTCGGGTTCCATGGGGTACGAAGTTACCCGAAGGTATTTTTAACACCATGCGTCTTACCGCTATTCCATAACGCCCTTACTTGGTGCCGTAGTCGAAGACATTTAACCGGAGTCCGTCTTCCACGCGAATCCCACTGATGTTATTAGGGCACCTTTTCGATGCCATGGGTGTTCCAACTCAGATTAGGTTGTTGTCTGAACCTTGGAGATGCCGTTGTTCATTTTTCACTGGTTGTTGACGCACTGCCCATAATTACTCGAGTGATCAAGTGCGATGAGGTCTAGCTCGAACCTAGGAATAACCGACGCCCAATTCGGAAGCGTCTCTTTGCGACACGGTATGTTAGCTAGGCAAAGGTTGGTGTTATCAAGTTACCGGCTGTTCATTGGGAGATCCATTTGTTGTCAGGGCATCGGTCTTGGTGGCTCTCAAGGTGCTTTTAGAGCAATGGAGCACAATTGCCTCCAGTTTCCCAAAAAAAAGCTTTTTTAAAGTCTCCATATCCTATTCATTATTGACAACAAATAAGGTAGCTGTGACAATCCGAATGCCGTGTACAGCAGCCAGGAAAGAATGCGTTGGTCTAGGCCGGCCACTTGACGTCTGACTTTTGTAACCAGGTTTTCGGTCACGCCATCACTGAGTTCGCGTGCGATATTATTTTCCGACCAAAGACGTTGAGCTCCTAGAATGGGTTTGGGTTTCAGTTCGATCGTGGGAGACTAATGGTTATCACCTCGGAAGTTGCTACAGTGCGCAGAATCTTCAAAAGAACAACGAGGACAGCCATTCTTCACTGGATCATCAAAAAATGATTGAACCATTCTGTACCCTTGTTTGAGCTAACGTAGCTGGTGCACCTGGAGTGCATGTCGAGAGTCGTCTCTGTTCTGACATGGGGCCGGTAGGACTAAAACGAATATCAACGCTTGACTGTGGTGGAGAAGACTGTGTTAAGCCGTTCATCTGTGGGAAATAATTTGTCGAGTACTTTTCCCTGCGAACCTATCGGAGAAACCGTTATTCTCCAGAAACCTGCTGAACTAGTGTGTGAAAACACTCGCCCAGTTTGTATGACAACTCTCAAGATACGAGACGGAAAAGACGGAGTCGTCGGGTGATCTTCCCTCTGTAAACAAAACAGTTTGAGGGACGCACCTTCGTCTTTCACAGATTTATACGCATTCCGAAACCCTATATTATTTGTAAAATGGACACCACTACACTTTGGATTACAAAATCTGACATGAACGTATCCCAGTGTCAAGGAGCAATTACGTCCTTGCCGGACGACGGTAGAACATGATGTGCACACAACCAGCGGTAGCCAATATTAGGAACATGGACTGGAAACCTCCCTATTATTAATGTTTTCCGTACAAATTATGCAGAAGTCATGTAGAATCGAACCATAACTCGTTCAGCGTTCAATGAAACGTCAGTTTGAAACCACATGCTTTAGATCAGTGCGCTCACATTCTAGCATGATTCGTATGAAGCAGAGAGTGAGTGATTGATAAAAGGCTGCCAAAGGAGAGCTTTATTTTTCAATTTCGGAGATGCAGAGCACGTGACCAATGCAACTCAGTGGTTTGTCTGTCTGGTGTATACGTACGCTCGCGTTATTTGCGTGCAACGATTGGATTGGTATGTATGGGTCAGGCTGTCGGCAGCCATATTGATGTTCTGGTAATGTAAGTGTCAGTGCTCGATGAGACGCTTACTGAACCCTGTTTTTTGCTGATCGAGTAAGTGCAACCGATCCGTGGAACATCAGCGGCCCTTGCGTACTACGAATGGATGACCTGTTCGGGATTCATTCATGAGTAGTCAATGCAAATGAAGCAACAGAAAAATTTATAATGATCCGAAATGGATTATGGACAAAAAACCCAGGACTATTCAGTTCCCGTTAGTTCCGGTCTGCAGTGGAAGAGGCACATTCTGTAGCCACAAGGACTTACATACAGCACTGTCAGGAAGGGTCGAAAATCAGAATTAAGAGACTGGAAGTGGAAAATCATGCAATTCTCCAACAGGTCGGGCGTGATAACGACCGGGGCGATAGCCTACTTGATAACAACAATGGTAATGGTACTGCTTTTACTTTCATTTATTATACACAAATGGTACATTGATTTAGGACGGAGTCTGCGGTCAACCAGGGACTGTCGAATGGGGAAGTGAGCGGCCACGATGGCGATAGGATCTTCACTCGGGACATCCAGTTTTGGAGGTTCGCTCGTGATAACCGTTTCACCACAGAAATAGACCAAGTACCTGCGAGTTGCACATTTGAAAGATTTCGAATGAAATTCCTTGTCTACGCTGACAAACTTCCACTGAACCCACGCTTCCCGGAGACCCTGCGGTAAACGGGCACTTGTATACAAGTAATGATTAGGACTAGCGGTCTTTCTCAGTTATGATCTTTAATGGATTACGTCTGAGTTCACAAAAATCTAAGTCGTGGTTTTCGGTCCATGACACTAAAGCCATAAGATCCGGCTGATCTGAAGTACATAGACTGGCAAAGAAGCTTGTTTGTAGTGATTCGTAACTATGTCAATGTATCGCAATATATTATCACAATCTGGGGGGCTGGACCAATTAGACTGTTCGACGGAGGTGGCGGGGATTAGTGTTCACAAATGCTGTGGCCCAGGATTAACGCTTAACCGAATTCCCTAAACCTGACGAAAGCTGACGCAGTATGTGTCAAAAACCAATATCCAGTCAAGAGTTAAACCTGGAACACCCCTGTCTTATTTTTTTAATTGGTTCAATCCCTTAACGTTACATATTTTACGGTATTGGTATGACTACTAGTCACTGAAAATGATTTCGTTCGTCAACCTGTCTTCCAAACCTGTCGTGGGGTTTTTCAAACAATTCGGTTGGTTGGCACGACACTATCAAAAGATCGACCAAGTCAGATGGAAGTTATTTATTTTTTCATCCACGTACGTGATTGTGCAGCTCCGAGGGGTATTATTCATATTCTTTGGGTCTCCAGATGGATTCCTGCTCTGTGGAGGAATTACTAGATTCGGACATCCTCTATTGATCGGTAAACGATAGACTGGAAGTGACGGTTTCATTTTCAACATTTACAGGGTGCTTTTGTCTTCCTGAACTATGATTTAGTTGATTCACTAGTGGCTCGATCATTATAATGCACACACACAACACTTGTGTCTGACACCCATCACTTGACCACACAGTCTCCGCGCATCAATATGCACATCATGAACTTTCTATTCTCTATTGTGCATTGGTGATTGTGAGTGGTTTAAATGGAACTCCATTGATCGATTCGACAAATTGATCTGGTCAAATTTGAAAGAGATGATCATTCCTTAGTCTGTTGATTTAATCGACCGAATTATCATCGATGAAATACTCTGAAGGAGTCCATGACAGTGACAGGTTTTCAGAGGTCAAATTGAGTTGGAGGTTAATTTACCAACGGGTGGTTTACTAAGTGGTTCTTTTTAAATGGATTAGAGTCTAGTGTGGAAAATCAATACAAATATTTTTTTCATTCCCCACTCTCATGAGCGGCGGGGACCCACCCCGTAGCCTCGAAATTCCACTGAGTTATCATGGATGGCCGGCAATCATGACACTGGACGTGATGTGGAGAAACTCAAAGTCTTGATAAGTCAAGTGTGACAATGATCCGTTTGACAGCGGATTACCGTCCATTACCCACATTTTTAGTTTTTTTTTGTCCCACTAACTTCCTTTTATTTATGCAATGATGGTAGAATATTTGAGGAAAGGGGTCATGGTCGGTCAGAAGGGGTTCAGTGGGGAAAGTGACCGGAGTCGGTGGCCGGACTCGAACCCGGGACAGGAGGACCTATAGCCCACCATGGTGATCAGCAGTGGTGGGTTTTCAATCTCAGACCGCGGAGGCGTTGAGGACCACCGACTTCACCCTACCAGCACCGGCCATGTAGCTGCATCACACCATCTGACAGTCAGATACTGTATGAGACGAGACTCGATGAAAACACTGCAAATGTCTTCAGAAAATATCGTGCATCACACGCAGCCTTTTTCGTAATCTGCAATCCTGTCCCAGGTCTTCGGGACTGTGTTCGTTTATTAGCGAGATTTCAAAGCGAAATCAGGCAAGAAGTCCAGCATTCTGAACGTTCTACACTAGCTCTTAATGAGCTGTAAACTTGTTTGTCGGATTTCATGGAATACCTGTTACACTTGTGTTATCCAGTGAGTACAATTCAACTTTGAGCTGCCGTACTTCGTTCTGTCCATATCATCATTATTCTTTGGAATATTCCTGAGCGCATTCCTGACATTACGAATGACTATATAGTACTGTTGACAAATAGGACACCTCTGGATCTAGTCTCCTATGGTAGTTCATTTCACCGCTTATGATAGTAATAAAGCCTTCCAGAATTCAGGGAACCATCTTCATCTTTTAGATAAATAGTATGGTATTGTATCTGAATCACAGGGCGAAATTTCCGCGGAAGCCCACGACTGGTTAACCGATGAAATAATCACCGTAGCGTCACCGTATGATTCTAGAAGATAAACTGTGTCCATTCGCGTTCCTTTCGATTCAAATAAGATTAAGGTGATACACATTTTCACCCGTGTTTTTGTAGCCAAAGGTCAGAAACAGACTGTCAGATGTCCGAATTCGGTCCACCAGGAAACGGCACACTGTGTAATGTTGCAACGCACAAAACGGAAATGCTTCTCCGTTTCAAATTGCTGGGCATCGATCACCTCGGTCGCGTTTGATATGCGAAAAAACAACCGTGTTTTGACCAATCACAGAACTGACACTAGGCATCGGTTGGATGGTACCAAGTGCGGTCAATATTTGTTCGACGCCTCACCCAACTCCAAACACCAGAACGTAATGGTTAGATCAAATGTCGTAAGATATCATTCGATAAACGATTCCAATAAAATATCGTCGAAAGTGCATAACTTGATGGTTTGGTGTTCATTTGCGTCCGGAATCCCTCGGAACGCCTTCGTCAGAATCCTGATTTGGTTCATACAGTCTGTCAGCTCATCAGCTGTGGTAAAAAAAAACTACTCTTGAAACAAAAAAGTTCAGATCATTACCCGGTTGCATGTCCACGCCTTCCCGGTTGCATAGCGGATTCAACCGCTTTATCAAAGCATACTAGCGCAGGATCCGTGGAAACGCTCCCAGATGCAATACAAACACTGAGGTATATTTCCCCCTCACTGATTTTAAGCACTGTGATACATAGTCAACAAAGCAATCACAATTGGACGAAATCGAACTAGGAGGTGCAAACGACTAACTTTGTTACCAAACTCAGTGTAGTTCATTTGGTTGACTGGTGGTGCCGGTCTAGTGTCTTAGGGCATTTGCTTAGCACCTCGGGAGTCAGAAATTTGAATCCCCACCACCGAGACCTACCACTTTGATGGCAGACAGTAATCCATTGTCGTCCACCGGCTTGTTACCACACCTGACCTTTTGAGACCTTACTTGGTTACCTGACGCTCCAAGTCTCAAGATCAGGTTGTTCATCATCCCTCATAGTGCAGTGAATCTTTGAGGCTACATGGTATAATACTCATGTGCAAATGTGTAAGAAAAAGATGAAATTTCCCGCTGGGTAAATTCCTTTTATTATTTGCATGGTACGGTTGTTGTTTCATCTCTCAGCTGCATGATGACACTGTTCCGCGTCATCAAATTGAGTGCCGGTGTCACACTGTACAGTATGTACTGGTGTACCTACGACGAGTTCAGATTTCGCGCTTGATATTAATTCTGACAAGTAATATATATATATATATATATATATACCTGTCGGCAGTAGCCTAGTATCTTACCCAGGAACTCTGATTTGTGAAGACTCAAGACGAACGGGGAATAAAATGATCCAAACCTGGAATCACCTATTCAGTACGGCCCATCCGTTGACACTGGTCACGTGACCTGGAGCGATCGTTTTTGTGAACCCATCACGAGCAATCAACGACCCAAATGTTCAGTTTTGTAGCGGTCAGATTGTAGATCGCCATCTTGGCGTTTACCTAATGGAAGTGTTGGTGCGTGTTGATGGGCTTGCCCAGTCTCATCCCTTGGCGTTTTTCCTCCTTGTGTGTTTTTGCAGATTGAACACGTACAACCCCCTTCGAAAGAGCACTACCCTGGCATCTTGCAAATTCTCAGTGTTTTTTTTTCTGATTTCGTTAAGAATGCCACGGGGAAAGCAGATGTCAGCCATGTTTAATGCAATGCGTTCAACTGAAATTATACACGGATTCTTGTACGATGACTTTTGCGAACAGGATGACATCACTAATGCTAACACGTTACATACCGTAACCACTTTTTCAATTTATTTGATTTTCCTCGGATCAAACACTCTTGTAGGCAATCCGGACAGATGACATGGAAATTTCACTCAAGCGGACAGAATTTACCTTTCACCCGTTCTTTAAATTTGCTTATATATGGAAAATTTATCGGGTAACCAACAAGTCAGCGAATCGATTAGAGTTTTCAGGTCCGGAAATTCGGATTCTGATTTTTTGTCTAGATTCAAGAACTCATGAAATATCAACAACGTGATCAGTATAACTTTGCTTGCTCTGTTGGGTTATTACACGCGAGCGAACTATTCGTCTGACTGGAACAGTAAATCGTGGGATGATTCCCAGGTAGCTCTGTGTCCGAGTTATTGCAACAATGTGACCAGGTACAGTTTGATACAATCGGGTAATACGTGAACCTGGAATGTTTACTATCCGGGTACGGCCTTAGGTGCAAAGTACGCACAATTATGATTACATTTTGACACTACGATCGAAAAATATGGGTTCCAAAAAAGATGTGTGTAGTTCGAATCGAGTTCGGCTGGAAATTCAGAACGCAACAGGGTGCTGAAGAACCCTGCTACATCAGTCCATTCAATGGCACCCCTACAGTCGGTCAGTTCTGCCACCAGTCAGCCATCTTCTGTCTGACAAACGGAATTCGGATCATTAGAGTGCGTTTGAGCAGGTGGTGCAGCCAGATTAATTTTTTTCAAAAGTCGGATTATCACCGAATTTTGGGATGAGTAAAATTTTATCTTAAAAAGATGCCCCGTTTCTCGAGAAGTTTCTGGAATAGCGACATTTGACAGTTATGATGAATCGAATAAGTGACGAATTGCAACATTTGCAGTCTTTTAAGCATCTCAAACCACCGCGTACATGAATTATCGATCCTAATCTGGACGCCAATTCGCCCATGTGAGTGGAGGTGATGAGAATTTACATAGTCGGGGCAAATGGACAGATTCAAAAACGTTACATAGCAACGATCGGCGGGCAAATAGAACACCATCATCTTCGGTTGCTCAAGACGCACTAACACCTCAAAATCACATGAATTAGGAGAAATAGTTTTGTGTCACTTCTAAAACAGTTATCTGGACTAGAAGGTGGCTGGTGATAACATATGGCTCACGATTGCTGATTTGTCTGATCCATCTGAATTTTTCATCAACCACGTTGAAATTATTTAGTTTTTGAAATGGTTGTTCCTTGGGATAGAATCTGGAAAAAATAGTTTAGTCTACACCAGACTAATTTTGTATATCTCAGTGTTTCGTGGACGGTAAATATTTTTAGGTTGTTGAACTACATCCGTTCGAGTCAGTAGAATTCTCCATACCAGCGTGCATCTGTATATCTACGGAGCTTAGTCAGTTCAAGCGGCAGATGTTATTCGGATTGTTGTCCTTTTATTCGAAGTTGACTGCGAATCATCTCACCCGTTTTGTGGTCATATAGAGTTAACAATTACATAATTCGTACGCGCACCTTTTGGAAACGGGTTTGCCGCTCATTCAGTAGGTATCCTCGACCTTGCGGTTTGGAGTGGCAAACCAGGAAAGCCCGAAATAATACTGAATTGTGCTCGTAAAGGGCCAGCTGAACTGGCAGTAGACAATGTGTGATTCGTCGTGTAATGTCACAGACTAGCAGACCCTCTGCGGCACCTCGATTGTAAGAATAGGTAATGGATCTGAAAGATTCTTGACCAGCCTGGAAAATAAGAGGAATTTACAAAAATAAGTAGAGAGGAAATACGCTAGCGAAACATTCAGTATACAGCCACTAGACTATGGCTAGACAGGAGCTTCACTGTGTCTCTTCTACGGCTGATCGGGTTTCGTTCTACCAGGTCTTTCTCTGTTATTTCCCTCCTCACGACCGTTCACAGGGAGCCAGTCACCCGTATTAGGTCTGTGTCATCGAGCATAGGAACTCAACATTCTCGTGTTCTTCCTTCCCTCGGATAACAAAGTTCTGAACAACCCCTCCACCTCCCCCTGTTCCCAATTTTTCATTAGCGTACGATCTATTTTTGCTCATTCCTCTATTAACGGTGAGTCTTCGAACCATAGATTCTATCTCTTATATGGTAATTTACTTGTCTATCTGTCTGTCTGTGTGTGTAATAGTTCCACCTCAATGCCCCCTCGACCATTGACAATCTCTCTTCCGATCCATACGTTGGTGGGTTTGTGAATTAGGTATTTTCTTTTGATCGCTTAACTTAGGGTGAAGGTAGGTACAGCTGAGACCGGATGTTCTCATTCTCACGCCAACACAAAGCGAATTTGTCGTGTGGCAGTCGCAGCGCGCGTCACGTGATCGCCTCCCGTGGCTACGCCACAGTTTGCGTGAAACTATATACTGAAGTTATTTTAGTGTTAAATTGGACATTTTCAATATGAGTAGTATGGCATCGTATCTGGATGACAGGACAAAACTTCTTCGGAAGCACACGACCGGTTTCGTGGTTGTTACCGCTTATCAGGCATGCGTGCCCGGTACACTTCCGCCCAATCATCCTTATACTTGAGCACTCCACATTTGGTTGACACCTGTACTCTCATTTGAATTGAATGGAGCATGGACGGGGAGCCAGTCCATTTTTAGAATCACACTGTGATTCTTGCAAAGTTAATTTATCGGTTAACACCGCCAGCCTTCAGAACGAGGACACATGGTCCCAAGTATGGATTTTCAATATGAGCAGTATGACATGCCCGCTCCATTCGATTCAAAAGAGATTACAGCTGTATAATTGAGCAGTTAAAACAGCCCCACAAATTAAGTGTGGGGGGGGGAACGTTATTCTGAAGATATTCTGATGTTTGTTTGTTTTTCTGACAGATTTGAGTACAAAGGTCACAAACAGGTGTGCGCACAGTGTTCTCGACAATGTTGTCGTTTCTCTACTGGTCAAACTGATCAGTCTCATATGATCAATGTAATGCACGTACTGATTGGTCACGATTAAGGACAGGAAAAGTCCATCATGGGAAGCTCGCGATCATCAGGACAAGTCTAACCCCCGATAGCCAGTCGGACCGTTTTGCGTATTCGTGGGTGCTGATAACTAATTTTTGGTACCCTTGCACATTTCCTCTGCTTTCCACGGTTTGCTATTTGAACTTTAGTGAATACCGTGCAAAGATCAGTGTAATGTTTTGCTGACCAAAGATGTTGTTCAGTCGGTGATTTACCAACGTTGTACTCGTCCAGTGACGTCGGCGGTGTGAATTGTTCCCTCACTGCTCCCTGTAATTAGACACGAACGTTTTAGATCATTCGATTACGTGACCGTTTCTCCGTTCTATCGATGTGGGTGTCTGAGCCCATTAATTAGAACTGGCAAATGCTATCGATTGCTGAGAACAGAAAGAAGACAAATAAAGCGAAGTGCAAGCATTTCGTTAACTCTTGTCGATGACGAACGTCAAACATGTCAGGTTATACAGATCACAGTACTTCCTTTTTGTTCCCAAGATCTGCATGAACGGAATCGAATGCTTCAAGTACTACTAGTGCAGCGGGGTATGCATGCTACTCATTGAATACGTCATGAGGGAAGAAAGAACAGATTAGTCACGAGACTTTGTTTACTCTTGTCTACTGCTTACGTAAAACATTTCAGTTTATTTATCATGCAGCGAGAAAAATAATAAAACAATGGAATGGGTTAGAATGAAAACTATTACAGTGCATTCGGTAGGGGGTAGGGAGATGTCTGTTCGGTTAGTATTAAGGCAAACGAACATTTTCTCTCAACAGCTTTTATGCGCAAAGTGCTGGCTGATGCGTCCCGATAGGCATCACTGCAGTGAATGCTAACAGCTTCCATTTGGGATGACGAGATATCACTGTGATGGATTTCGTCAGGTCAGCTTTTAACCTGATGCAATTCAGAGCTTCCCAAATGAAGAAGCCGGTGATTTGATGTCATCCTCTGCGGCCTCATTGGATTGCGTCATTGATTTCGACAACCACTTGGGTATATGCTCCGACACTTGTTGGTGTTGTCATCCTTGTTAAACAACTTTTGGAATATCATTTGTTTTGGCACGATGATAAGAGGTGCATTTCTCTCGACTGCGCTGTACTGTTTGAATAAAGAAGCTATTGTGGATAACCCCCAGGCGCAAACGGTTTCAACAGGAAACCATATTCCCCTAAAGGGAATCGAGCGTACAGAATTCACGTTCTCTGTGAAACATTGCCCGGGCGAGTCTGATGTGATGTTTGATTGGAACAGAATTTTTGAAATGTAACTGATGTTCTGATCACGTTATCTTGGGAGAAATAGATATTCTGATGAACCCATCAGTTTTCCAAGAAAAAAATCACTGCTCAAGAAATATCACCTGTCACCTTTGGCGTTTTTGGCCAGCTGGATTTTGGAATGCATGTTTCTGTTATATGACTGACTGAGTATTTAGATTAGCCTTGGTAACAACATGGGCTGCCCCACCCCCACCCCTCCGTTTCTAATCGATAGTAAATGAGTCTGCGCTTAGCTCGAGGTTATCTTTGATCATAAAACACGTGACCCAGTCTTCAGTACGCACTAGTGGAGACGTAGCAAAATGCTACGGGCTACTTTTTGTAAACCAACCTTAGTGGCTTCCCTAAAAGCTTTTTGTTGATTGTGCCAACTGAGCGGCTTATAAGTGATAGTTTTCATTGATTCAGAATGCCACATTTCGGAGGCCAACCACTCAGGTTCGATATCATGAATATCCACTGTCAGCAATAGTCCTAGTCATTATTAGCTATGATTGTTTGATGTACCAAATTTACTGAAGATGTGAACAAAATACTTTGTCTGAGTGAAGATTTTTCTCTCTCGCTATAGTCTGAAACTGAGCTGGGATATTTTTAGACAACTTCAGAGAACAATATGGCGGCAGTCTGCGAATTTTCTTCTTTCTGTCTGGTTTATTGCACCGGGCATATATACAGTTATCTGGACATGAGCAACAAAGGCATTGAACTCATATCTGTACAACACAACAGTCACGTGACAAACGATGTCGTGGTATCGATTTATCTGCGCCCGTGGGGCAAGTGACGTTGGTCATACTAAACACTGGTTGTCTGAACGCGTGTTCTGCTTGTCTCTTTATCGGAACCCATGCCCTGTGTCCAAGTAGCTACTCAACCGAGGGCCATCCAACGGCGCGGTCACGTGTCTAAGCCGTTCAACCCGGACACCGCTGTACCGTGCCCAGCGATCTCGTGTCCTTACTCTGAGAGGTCACAGGTGTTATGCATGTTCTGTGTCATGTCCATCGTGTACGGCGTGCTAACGCTATGTGCAACCTGTCTCACAGTCACTCGACTGAGACTCCATGTATGTTTGTGCGTGCGTGTGTGTACGTGTGCACGTATGTACGCGTGTGACGTCAGCATGTTATACTGTCGGATCAACATAAACTTGTCTTCCACAAGCCAAGGTGGGGATTTTCGGTCGAATGATAAGACAAGTCGTGGCTGTGGATGTTGTAACTGGCGCAAGGGGTTCGCTATTTCTCATGGCGAGACCTGAAAAGTCATCACAATGCCGTCATACACCAAAGCATAATAAATACAGTTTAATCCTCTGATTTGGTACAGAAGCCTGATAAACATTGCGCATTTTTTAGAAGTTGGTCCCGTCTGACGTTCACGACCACAAAATTATTCTATATCCTAGCGACTGTCCGGTCGTCGCAGTCTCAGGTATTCACTGATCCATCTGTTCCCACACGTATCCACACATAGACACGTGTAAGTACGCGTTGTATCACCTCATCTGGACTAACCTGTTTGGACTACTATGATAATCTTTCCAATTCTGAATCCATTGACCTATGTCACGTGGTCTCTGACTCAGACTGTAAGACAGTTTGCACGGTACTTGGGAAAAGTAGTAGCCAATGCCGCAAAAGATGAAACCCGGAGTTTAAAGCCACGAAGCTGACACCAACGCTTACTTGGATTAGTCTGTCGTATCACCGAGCTATCGACTGGTGATCAGCCACAACGACATCTGACTAGCTACTAAAAGATGGTCTTGCCATGCTGTCCCAACAAAATAGATGGAGTTAAAGTGTCAGCCTAAATAAAAAATACAAGGAGCTTTCATTCACGGTCAACCGTGGTTTGAGTTATGCAATTCAATCAATCACGTGCGACCAAAATGTTTGAACCACTATGAATTACGAAGAAAACAATTCACTGGCTCTATGTGATTTTCGGGAGTAGTTAATTGTTGTGTTTTACGTCTAAACGGTTCAAGAAAACAAACTTCCGAAATCGCACTGAGCCGTGACTGACCAAAATACCGCAGGTTTCCTTCGAGTTTGATCACCCGATCTGGTGTCCGTTCGACAGATTCCACAAGGCGAATTGTTTGGACAGGATATAAACTAGCCTAGCAATGGCTACTACTCTGTAGGCATCTGCTCTAAGCGATATGACAGCTTAGAAACCCGGACATGTTACAATATAAAGGTGATAGAAAACAAGGAATTTCGGATAATTCTAAGTTATAAGGGATCACACTTGCCTGACTGGATATTATGAAAGAGGTTAGTTATGTCAGCATCATTAGACCCATCAAGCGATAACAAAATTTAATTTGGCTCTGGATATTAAGCCCTTGGGATGACTGGACTAACTAAGTTCGTTTAGAATCTCCAGGCCATTTGAATCGTGTTCTTGAGACCATAAAAATGGCCATAAAAATTCTCACTATCCAACCAGTTCAGTGATGCCAAGCCGTGACAGTTGGATCATGCAAATACAGTGGGGCTGCTCCACGATTGGTCAGTAAGTTATTTGCCAGTAGTTGCACGTCTTTTTTATACATTTACGTCTTTTCTACTAATCAGAATACATCTCTACTATTCCTGTCTGGACTTCTCGGTTTCCGGTGTGCATTGTCTGAGTACCGAGCTATTCCATTGCTTATGGTTGGTCGGGTGGATTCAGTTATCACACTATTTTCCATCTTTCAAATGTGGATAAATAAGAGGGTCCCTGATGAAGCCGTGCCTCAGGTTTTACCTCATTCGTTCGCACTCAAGAACTTCACTGTCCGTCTGTATTCCTCCCTGTTGGTGAAGAAGTGAATTTCGATTTTATCACCAAACCATTTTATCCCTAGTCAACAAGAACAGAAAGAAGCAATCATTTAAATCACTCTTGTCAATGGCATACGTGAAACATTTCTGTATTATAAATAATAAGATACATAGGCTATCTTATTCGTGCCTTATATCCCCAGCAAAAATGCGATTTCTAATTTCATAATTGGTTAGCACAGTAATTATTCTGACATCTTTGGTGCTATGGACCGACAAAAGTCTTACCGAAACTGAACAGGTGTTGATGGTAGATTAATACGTATGCGATTTACACAATCCGAATAACACGTGATTGCCTTGTAGTATGATGATGGTTTATTGTGAAGATGTCGATGTAGTCACGAGATTGTGAATGGTTCTAGATGATCTAATCTTTCTGTGATTTGAGTAAAATTTCCCGGTGAAATGATGAGACACGAAGCAAGAATATATAAAATTTTGTCAGTTTGTTACGCGACACATCAGAGCACAAAGTTGTTCGATTCCCACTTGATCTATCACGTCTACAGTTTTGTAATCGTTCAAAGAAAGGTTTTGTTGGTCTGATCGGCTGGAAGCGAACTGTAACAATGCACTACTGAATTTATTTGGTAAATGCATGTAGAATAGAAGGGAGTTGAAAACATGCATTACTCATTTCACTCACACATATAAAACATGCGGATTTGCAATGGTGTGCGGCACAGAACAGTTTTGATAGCCACGAGACACAACGATTGATCAGCTTCTAGGGGTCGCATATTGCACCACAGCAGCTTTTGTGTACAAAGTGCTCTCGTTTGTTTATCGATAGCTATTTGCAGCACTGTTGGGCCTTTTGAATTACGGTCACACGGAACGCATGATCCACTTCAACCTGATGCTAAGGTGTTCGCTAGGTGGGGTAAAATCCTGAACCGTGTGGAATATTTCGATTTAGCTACCGTACCTTTGGTTCAACTTACTCGGTTCTACCGGCGGGTGATTCAGGGCTTCCAAAAGTGATCAGTTTGTTCTCACTTGGAGGTTTGCTATGACTCTCAGCAGGCTGATCAAAGGCAAGAGTTGATGAAGAACGTTCTTCACTGATTTAGTCCTACGATCCTTATATAAACTCTCTCTATGATCCCTTACAATTTGTCTATAAACCGAATAGGTCCACTGTGGATGCGATCGCTTCCTTAGTCTACCACACAACCGAGTCCTTGGTTTGATCAGCGAATTCTGTGCGATGCGTTCCTATGGACTACTCGCTCGCTTCCGATTTTATCCTGCAGTCTGTCTTCCGTCGCAAACTGTAAGCTTTCGGCTGCCCTACAACTTCATCGGCATGGTTGTCGGATCATTTTTGTGGGGGTATGGTGTGACACATTGTTCGATAGACGTTTTAGTCTCACTGGCAGACGGTGCATCAGTACCAGCCCCTACCGAGTCCACGAAAGCACGAGCGACAGGACAGCCGATCGATGGCGCGAATCAATACACGAGACGAATCCTGCCAGCGCCATTCAAGCCTCAAGGCGTGGCCACCCACACCAGTCAGCCAATGCTCCGTGCGCAACGAGCGGGCGGCCGTGACGGCAACCCACAAATTCTTTGTTTTTCACTAATGAGAATGATGATTATGAAGTAGAACGGGGTTCGCACTGGAGTTAGTGGGACGGAAAAAAACAATATTACCAGCAGAACTCAGTGCACACGACCAGGTTTACAAAAAATCCAAACTTTTGGTCAATAATTCAGAAATGCCTCAGGGAGTTGTCCTTTACCCCCAATCATTTTGCACCTACATTAGTGACCTTTCATCCAGTTCTCCAGCACATTTATTTCAATATGCCGATGATGTGGCTCTTTGTCAAGCTGTTTCTGTAATAAACGACTCCAATAACTGTTCCACTAATCTGTTTCATATTTATGATTTCTCTGTTCGATGCGGTATAACTTTAAACTTGTCCAAATGCTTTGAATGCATATTTACGCCTTTTCGACCAGTTTATCCTTGTGATTCATCTGTCATTTCCGCAAAATCACTTACTAGAGTGGGTCCACTCAAATATTTAAAAACGACCATCAAAGCAAATTTGAAGTGGTCACCTGACCTTTCAAACTTTGTGAAGAAACTACGCGGACTGTCATACCAAATCCGAAAGCTCAGGTATTTGATTGTTAAACAGTACTATCTCTCTTTTCGTGTATCAGTGGGGTTTTCCTGTTCTACTTTACTGTTCCCCGGTTATTTTTGCTGGTCTCCTGAAGAAAGATTTTGAAATTCTTCGTCGAGGTCTATCTATTATCAGTCGAGTAGTTTTCATACCCTTAAGTGAACTATCTGCTAAGTTGTGCGAATTACTACTGGCCGCATGTGAAAAGTTCATTCACGAAATCTTATCAGATTTCATTCTCGCTTTAAACGGCTTTTCATTCAAATTTAACTCTTCCACCTCTGCTCGTTCGTTTTTTCCATCCATACCCCGTCGCAATAACACCCGCGAAAACTCTACCGTTCCTTATTTGGCCCCACAATCCTCACAAACCGGGCACGAGTAGGGACCAAATTTCTTGGCAATTTTGCTATGTAATTGTTCCTTTTCCAACCCCTTGATTCGATGAGTTGCTAACTGTAAATATTTTTTGACTGAAATGCGGACGTTTTTCTACGCAAAAATCTGATCAAATATGTACGTACCTGTACATTTCCGATTTTTTCCATGATTTTCAACGTCCCTTGGTGCGACACTCCTTTGTTGTACCGACGTTTTAATGTAAAACACACACACCTTTTGGTCGTCATCACCGCGCAATACAAAAAGGCTGTAAATAAATCCTTCATTCTGGCACGGTCTCATCTTCTGGTTTGGAGTGTCTTGGAATTATATCGGTCGGAACTAACTGAGTGAAACAAACATTTTAGAAGCTTCAACGGCGTCTCTTGGCACTTCGCTCGATACCATCCTGTTCTGTTCAACGGATGGCTGTCAAACCGAACTGAACTGAAGACATTGGCGGATATTGGCTCTTCGACGCTCATCTCCTGATTACAAGAACACTGAACAACTGTGAGTTTGTGTCACACCTTTTGTTTCATTTTAATTCTTAATGTACATACCATTTTGGCCTTTTTATCACCGCACGCTCCTCCGCCCATCTTAGTTTGCTAGTGTCGTCTTAGATATTGTTGACAATAATTTAGTGTACCACATAGACAGAGTAGTACGCTACAAATATAAGTACTAATGGAACATTGTTTAGTTACATCCACCCAATCCATGGATGCTGTTCTCAATTTCATTTACATCAGGAAAATACCAATATGCGTGACGTTATATGGGTGCAACCGTACACCGTCACCTCAAAGATGGAAGATTTCGGACCACTCTTGATTCCTATGTCACTTTCTTACCATCTTCGAACTTCGAAATGGTTTATGCAATGCGAATAAAAGATCGCAACCTAATTTTGATAGACGGAACACAACTGGTCATTTGAAAACATGGACTGCATGACGAATCAGTCAACCACACAAGCTCCCGGCGGTTGTATGTGTTGTTTTTGTTCACGAAACCTGCCGGGGCTAAAATAATTCGTGCACGGGATTGTGTTGTACACGACCGTCCGTTTCTAATGTGACAGACTGGTCATCTTCGGCGGACTAGTCATTCGTTGGTCGGTTGTCCTTTGCTTGGGTCACGGTGAGCTACTCTGTACGATATTCTTCTCGGGCAGGGTAGCGTGTGATGGCTTTCTTTATTTTTCACCACGTAAATGGTCAATGGCATAAACGTAAGTTTTCCGAATCTAGAGACTGAAGTAGAAGTGTTCACGATCACTTGTTTATTGGCACTGATAACCATTTTTTTCGACTGGATACCAAAGCAGATTCACTTTCGACCGGGGATGTTCGAGTGGTTTAGAATGTTCACTTACCACCTCGGAGGTCAGAGGTTCAAATCCCGTCACCTCGGGCCACTTAGATGGTAGATGGTGGTGCACTATTGTCCGGCTCGTTACCACAGTTGACCCACTGGGTCCTTCTCCACTTCAATTCTCAGGGTCTGGTTGCCGACTATTCCTAATGCTGCAGTGGGCCTTTGAGGCTTTGGGGTGTACACCTTCCTCTGTGACCAATACAAAGGCAAACAGTGCACTAGGACATACAGATAGAGAACAGACTGGCTCAGTTGTACGATGATTTGTATCGTTCCGAAATACATTGATGACTGACTTTTGCGTAAGTTCTTGATGCAGGGTGTCTTCCAAGACTCATTCAACCATGTTATCGCGGAAAAATAAAGCAAAGCCAAAATCATCTCGTATGAGTAAGGATCGTGAAGTAATTCAGTAAATAAACGTGATCATGTTTCAGCATGGAAGTGTCATACTTGCCGATACTGGTGTAAAGTCGTATAAGTCATACCAAGCTGTCTCCCAATTACACGTGTTCTCTAGTCCTTCCCATTACGCATGCTCCACCTGTCCATTACAGGGGTACTCCACAATACGCCACCACCCTCACCAGAAGCGGAACACTGCCGCTGTTGGGGAGAGAGTGGTTGGAGTGTATTGGAAAAGCGTACGCGTGTAGCGTACACGGGCAACGTTCAAGTGGCCACCGGGCTTGGCAACACGAGTTCAGCTAAACACGAATGTATGCTAAACAAATAGGCAGAGTTCAATGTGGTTACACTGGCTGAGAACAGTAGATACTGTACCACTGATCACCTACTAAGATCCGATTGAGTTAGAAAATTCTGATTCGGTAAGAAATAATTGTCAGAAATTTTAAGAATACAAACAAGAGAATGAATACGTTGAGAAATTTTATCCAAATAATTGAATTGGTTGTATATCTTCAGTATTTCTGGACAGAAATCCATCGCCCCTTATGGTGGTGGTATGCTGAAAAGTTGATAGTTTTACTTAACTGAATTGAATAGAGTACTAAGTCATTATAAAAGATCAGTTATTAATATTATTATTTCCATATTAATACATTTAATGGCTTCACACCAGGACTACGAACAACGGGAAGATCTTTCTCAACGTCTGTACAGTGTCATGGAATTTCAGCCTTCTCGGTTTGGACTGGCAGGATGTAAATTGCTTATCGCACATGCTCAGCAGGCACCTACTTTCGCAGTAGCCATCGAATTTCGATTTCACTCTCATGAGGTGCTAACGCCACCGTGAAAACGTCTTCTTTTCGTCTATACCACCCCTCAAAAGGCACTCCTGCTACCAGATCATATTGTAAATATGAGATGTTGAGCGCAAAGTGGTTAGCAGTGACGGAATCCCCCAAGGGGTATGAGGCCTACGTCCAACATTTTCGTGGACAAAAGCTCCATAGGGCATATCTGCACCTGCATAATCGTCCTCGGATCAGTGTCGGTTTCCTGCCTAGCCGTGGTTCAGAAGTCCCGTGACCAAATATGTTGTGACGCTCGCTTTCGTTAGTCCGAAATTTCTAGGTATGGCCTACACACTGAACATATGTTCATGACTCCTGTTTCTCCAGCCCGCAATGACAGACCAAGAGATGGGAACACGGCACGCCCGAACGACGATATGTGTACACCAATAAACAACACGGTATTTAAGGCGAGAACGGAACGTTCTCGGACTGGGACGTCCTGTCACGTTAAAATCTTGGCAGGTTGACTGTACGCCGGGCAGTGTGAACCGTTGATTATTGATACGGTTTTTGCCGGACTGCATACAGCTGTTCGGCTAGCTAAAAGGAGTTAAAAATTAGGAGTTCTGTTCAGTTCAGTTCAGTTCAGTTTGCACAGGACAGATAAAGGCCACGGCCAATCGAGCGTCCAGAATTCTTTCGATTGTATGCACGCTAGTTACGCACCCGCCACTGCGCAGTGCATTTCGTTGGATCCCCGCTAAAAATAGGAGGGAAACGGAAAGCCTCATCGCACATCAACTGTGATTATTGGATGGTCAACCTGGTTCGACATGCTCGAGTTGGTTTGTGACTTGTTTCGTAGACGGTATATCTTGTGCCTTCCTGACAAAGTGAGAAGGCTAATGCTGCAGAATTACACGTTAATCCCATTGCAAAACTCATTTGTATATAGAGGTACTTTTACGGAATCTCGTTCAATTGTTGACTGACTTGCAGGGAACCAATAACCCATTTAGTCCAGAAGACGAATTATCCCAAACCTGGGTGTAGTATAGAAGCAAATATATTGCACGGTTACATAACTCGACTGTGAATGGCCCGGCAACAGTAATCGGCAGAAAACCAACGAGAGTCTTGACAAGGCACGACTAACAAGGAAAACGGACGCAAATGGAGTTCTGAAGCAAGTCTCCGTAACAACGGGAGGGTGGGAAGATATACCGTCCGAATGAGCTAATCAGAGATAAGAGACGGATTAAGCATGCAAGTGAAACTAGCAAACGATGTAACCATGAAACTCTCGCACAATGAGGGGGTTACTATATCAAAGGGGACTGGCAGGTCGCAGACCTTTACAGAGCAAAGAAAAATAGGAGGAAAATCGGCAGGCTGTAACGGGGAATGCTGGCGCAAGGGAGCGACGTGAATAATAGGGCGAACGGACGAACCAAACGAGGGCCACAAACAAAAAACAGACAGCGAATATGTCGGAGGTCTCCCGAAACAGACAAAAGGAGGCATACGGACTACCACCGAGGAAGCAGCGCAATCTGCGGCAACCAGCAAGATAGCCCAGGTGAGGGGCTGCCGATCAAGCCGTCAAGTGAGACAATGGGACCAACCGAAGGGAAATGACGCCCATGAGAAGCAAACTATCGGCCTCGGGCAACTGGCCAGAACGTAGCCGAAGCACTCAAGCAGCGGTAACAGCAATGCTGATGCCGCGCAGTCTGGATAAGGGCCTATATAAACCATTGCATGTGTTTCATAGCTCGATTTGTTTGGCCATCGGAATACATGTATCCTACCCCGTCTTGTCGTTTTCGTACCAAGATGTTCTGGTCGCAATGACCACACACAGGTGGGAATCCGGTCAGCATCACAGCGGGTGCAGTGGGAGAACCCGAACAAATAAGGACGAGCAAAACATGAGCGGAGACAGAGGTGTTTCTGACGAATGTTCATATCGTCAAACCGGAGGGCGAAATCGATGCACATGGCAGGGGAGTGCTCTAGCATAGATACACAGAAGGGGGAAGACAGAGTTGGACGGCAGGTGTCAGTGTTATGATAGGGGGAGAGGGATCACTGAAAAACAGTTATACATGAAGAGAAGGGGACTAGATAAAACAAATAATCGGAATCGAATTTTCAACACATCGAATCATCGTAACAGGTACGATCAAGTGTACCAATAGGCAAATCACCGGGTTACCAATCAAATACGACCTCTGTGGTGGTAGTTCTGATGGGTTAGGGCTTCTCACTGCACGTGATCGCAAAACTGTGCCACACGATTTCCCGTGAACTGTATGTCAAATGGTAAAATGATTCTAGTCACTGGCTAATCATTCACACCTCAGCAAAACAAAGCCACGCTTTCAGTCACTGTTTTGATTTTCTATACAGTATGTTGCTTTGCGTCAAGTCACTGTCAACTGCATATTATTTATGTGCACGTGTCTGTCAAACGAGTTTTAGTGAATAGCAGATCGATAGTCAGACGGATAAGACTTACTTTCGGAAAGAAGCAAGGCGTTTTCGGGTGTGGATCAAGATGGAAAATATTGGACTGTGCTTGAATACTCAAAACGTAACTCATTTCTAACCGGTTTTGCTAGGATACGCGATCGTAATTTAGTTTCGTTTTTTGGTGAAAACAGATTACACAAGAAGTCGTGTTATCTAGATTATATATGAGATTCGGTCGGTCAGTGGATATAGTTTCAGCTTCAAAATGACCTTCGTTACTAGTGACAAATAAGAATGTCTGTGAGAATGTTTCTGAGCGGTTTACAAAATGTACGGATAAATTCAAGGGATGACTATACTGGTGATAAAATAATCAATTATATCAGTGCCCCGCCGCATACTATGTATGTAGTACTCTCCCAGCTAATCAACTGCGATGTAGTCCCTTGTACTCATCCAAAATATGTTGACCACGTGCTTCCAAGAAACTTTGTTCACTCGTCTATTTTCTACTCACATCCAAAAATCATGATAGAACAACACACACCTCTGATTTGTTTGATCTAAGTAGCTAGAAACGTGGAGAGATCGGCCTTAAGATCAAGATAAAGTGGGCCACTGTAAGGAATCGAAATCTCCTCATGAAATTGACGATGTCACCTACTGATTCAGACAACTGATCGATCTGGCCTGTTCACGTATTCATACATGCTGACTAGATTGACCGCACGTTTTAACCATTCCTCTCTGTACTGCTTCACTCCCGTTCAAGAACATGTAAGCACACTCAAGCAGATGAACACACACACACACACACACACACACACACACACACACGAACCACGTCTGGTCTGCACAAAAGATTGACGCACAGACTAGGGTTTTGCTGTGGCTGCCTCGTCTGAGAAACAGGGGACCCAGTGGACAAGAACACACAACAAACGGAAGGCCAGACAACTTTCTGCTGGCGGAAAGGAACAGTGTGTGGAGTCTCTTGTCATGCAAAAAGGAATACTGAATTCATCACTAAAAAGTCATGAAAACAATGTGATTGTCATTGACAATGTCAGCAAGGCTTGCTCTGTTGCATTCTTCTATTAACTCAATTGTTTCTGTTCACAAATTCAGGGGGGGGGGATAAGTTCATACTGAGCCATGAGGATGAATAAATTGTAAGCTTGACTCACTTTCTAAAAATAAATATATAATAAACGCCGTAATCTCATTTGAATAATATGGAGTGTGCACGAACGGGGGGTCCGTTTTTAGGACCACAAGGTGATTCTTCCAAAGCTATTTCGTTGGTTAACACAGCTAACATTCAGATACAATACCGCTCCACTCATATGGTAATAACCACATTGATTTCCCAGTATATCATCAGAAGGTAACCGGCGAATTTGATGCGGTTTGCTGGCCGAACGGTGAACCACATGCTTTTCCACTAAGGTGTCTGTGGTTAGCATTTTTTGTGTTCGCATACTTCAGGATAGTTGGGCAAAACAAATGCATACGACAACAGGTTCAAACAAATCGCAGCCGTGGGGAAACTGTCATCACGGCAAACCTCAAGCCACAATACTCCAGTGAGGTGGTGAGGGGTGGAGAGTGGGGTTCGAATCCTGTCACGGTCAACGCCGGTCCCTTTCCCCAATCGCCAGTCTCTTATTGGCAAATCTTGAACAATTTACTTTTAATGAGTGAAGAAGTAATTAAGGTAATATCATTATTGAGAGCTCGCTCATGGTTGGGCTCATATTCTGGCCCATCAGTGATTCAACAGAAGAGACGCTTTTAAGAGAAGCCGGGTTGGGTGTAGTTCCGCGGGAGAATAGAAATGTGTGCCCAAACAATACGTCACCAGTATCGAGACGAAGAAATTACAAACAGTCTACAGAACTCGGATTCCTCAGCTATTTAAGTTCGACTCTGTTCAAAATGAATCGAGGAGTGCAGATCCTGAATAACTTACAACTATTCACAAACAAGGTGGAAATCAGAACTCCGTGCGATGAACGACAAAAGACACACTTAGTTTAACCCTTCAAAATGCGCCATTTTCTATGGAAATGACAAAAGCGAACAATTTAAAACAATGGTTTCAACGAAGCAGTAGTTTGTCACGTCATCGTCAGTATCAACTATGTACTGACTGCCATGAAACGATGGCCGTGAGAACACGTTGGAGGATGTTTTTTTGCAGTCGTGTCCTATGGATCGTGCTCGTACGAGACGGTCTGTTTTGATTAGGGTGTGCTGTGGTTGTGATTGATAGAAAAGACAATGGAGAGTCATAAAACGCCGAGTGAAAGAAGTAACAGATTCAGTCTGTGAGGGTACTGTGTGACACATTGTTCGATTGACGGTTTAGTCTCAGTGGCAAACAGTGCGTCAGCACTGGCCACCTACCGAGCGTACGAAATCACGGAAGACAGGACAGCTGATAGATGGCGTGAATCGATAGCTGAGAGACGAATCCTGTCGGCTGCATTTAAACCTCAGGACGTGGTCACCCACACCATTCGGACCGAAAAGTTGCGTGCAACGTGTGGGTACGTGGACTGACAGCCTATATATTTTCTGTTTTTCGCCAGCAAAACGAGGTTATTCGAAGGTGGAAAGGAGTTATCAATGGAGTTAGTGGAACGGTATAGAACAGCCGTTTGTTGTTTTTGTGTCCCGACAAAATCACTAGATAAATCTCGCTTCGTTCTATCAGTGGCTGGCTAATACCATACGGAACATGCAATGGAGAATCCAGTTTTAAACGACAGAATAAAACGACCCCGTCATCCAGTCAACTGATCAAGAGTTCATTCAATCTGATGAACCCGTTTTTTTTCCAACATGGACTGGGCCCAGCCAACTGGTGCTCAACTATTGATGAAAGGTTGATACATAAACTAAGTGAACCCGTGTATTGTATTCGCGCTTATTTGTATCATGTACCGGTTCTGTGAATAGTTACGCACTCTTCATACGGTTCACGTACCACGTGACTGCATGTAAATGGTTCTGGTCACTTCAGAAATACCATCAGGTTGCTATGTAACACCACTGTTTTATATTGTGTGTGTATGTGTGTGCTGGCGCAAGGCCGCTTAACCACTCATTGTGATAGAGTGACACTTGTTTACCGAAAATTACCATGTGACTTTTCAAATAGTGCACTGTTTATTCGTACTGGGAAAGAGACCAGCGGTGGATTAACGGTCGCCGTTACATAATTTATACATTGCAATCCTAGGTTCGAGTCCTGCCAAGGCCGGCCAGTTGGTTTTCGGGAAGACCTCTAAATGGCTGACACCTCCTTCCTTTATAATAAATGCAATTGGTGTCTTATTATTATGATCGCTGATAGTATTAATAATAAAACTTCCGGTTTGATTCTGTCTTTCGGAAAATCGGTAAGTCGATTAAATTTGGCAAAATTATATTCTAAAATGCGAAGCAGTTGAGAAAGTGACTAAGCATGATGGAGAAGAAAAGGAGGTTTTATTTGGATTCGCAATTATACGAATTTACATCACAAAGACTAAGAAAAACAAGTTTTTCATTATGTGACAAATGAGGAACGGAGTTCTACATTGACCTCATTGAAATTACAAAAAATATGCCCTTTTCTGGGCATAATTTTTAGTCCACTGAGTAGACATTCAGCTAAACTTCTGCACACCACGATTTTAGCCCGCATTAAGCTAGGTCAGATCAATAAATGGAACGATCCCAGCCCGATTGATTGGGCGAAAGTGGGTGTCTTCACACTTTTCCGATGGGGACAGACCAAATGTACCTCAATATTTAAATCGGAATTGGAGAGCAAGCAGGATGGAGAATTTCTGAATCTGTTGATCTCTTTGAGTAATCACTCGGTACACGCTTTTTCAAAACCAGTTGCGTAGGTGTTTTGACCTGATTTTGAAAATAAACAAGTCATCAGGTTGGAATTCTTGGTAGCTTTTACCATGTTTTGGCACAACGGGCATTATTCCACTTGTTGTCTTCACGATGGTGAGAGGAACTCAGAATTTTCAGGGAAGGGTGGAGTTTTCCCCCCATTATACTTTTATTATCAAAGTACAGAACAACGGTCGGAATACAGACGGTTTGTTGGCTGGCATGTGCTTCAGTCTTTATGACCCATATGATCAATATCTGACATTTCACACAGACTGCTCGAGCACACGAACTACATTTCAGAGAGGTTAACAGGCTAAATATTTTTTTTAAATTTGATGCATAAGCATGAGTGTAGTGGGGCTGATTTACCCGTGACCACAACAGCCCAGTGTACCAAAAGACTGGACCGGCAACCATGGTTCTAAAACCTTTAGAGCGAAAAAACACATGAGAGTCTGGTAGGCCAAGCATATTGACGACCTCCATGGATGTAATGTGCTAAGTATTACTAAGACTGATCGGTGGTGGTGAGGGCGAAACTTCTAGCACAGATGGGATAGTGTTGTGTGATCTTATCAGCGTTCGAATCGATAATGGAATTCTCCTAGAGTAACATTCTGATTGTCCTATCCGTACATATTGACTACCACGCCCACGCACACTCACACTACTTGCATCTGACGGAACCACTTTATCCAATCACATTTCATCACCCAGTGGGCGGTCTTACTTGGTCCTATCCCATCGCATAGGTGGCTAGCGCATGCTTGTCTAACTACGTGCTTACTTATGTGCGAGTAAAACGGATCACTTACGTAGCGTGTGATACCAATAACTTTGTATACTACAGATAGAAAACGACTCATGCTACTCGGTCACTACCATCCACTGTGACGATGGGCACAGTTTTCGTATCTGGGGCCCCAGCGCTTATGTCCACCAACAAATATTCTATTCTAGGAATATTTCAAGTGACTATTCAGAGCAATGGTTTTGAAGAATGATGCATTGTGCACAGACATACCGGTCAAATTTCCACCGTGGTGCTCAGTGATGTAGTTCATTCTAATTCATAGTCAAATAGTACTGCTTTGCCGATCAAGGACAAGTATTGTTATGTTTGCAGAAAATCCTTGGGAATAAAAAAGCTGATCTTTGAAACCTTTTTGTGGAACGTTAGTGAATGAGTTGCACAGTGGAAAGAGCTTTAAAACAGACTGAATTCTAAGGTGAAACCAGAGTGGCCATAGGCGCACAAAACATGGAAACCTAGAATAATTTCGCCATTGGTCTTTAACCATTGTCGCAATCCAACACTCAGCCGGGTGATGTTAACTTTTCTTGTGCCACACGATGTCCCTAGTTTGCACACATTCTCTCCAGGTATGGAAATTGAATTGTGAAACACGCGCTTGTTAGAGGGAAGATGCGTCAATCCAGTTGTCATACACTCTTACCACAATAAAAGGAGTGCTTCAGTGACATCAATAGCGCATAAATGGCGCCTGATAAAGTAAACTATTCACAACACTCAGCTGTTTTGCCTTCACAAGTCTTAAACTTTTATTATATGCTTGCGTAGCGGTGCAATGGAAGAGGTATACCTGCTGTGTCCCGTAATTATCAAAACGTTAGCATGACTGTACGGAACAACGTGTATTTTGAGAAAGCGAACGGCAAACTTAAGTGCATGCATGTCAGCAGAGACGCAAGCAGGTAAGTACGTACGTGAATCAAGGTCACGTGCCAATGAAAACGCAAGCCAAGCGTACAACAGGATCAGATCACGCAAGGTCGTAAGACACGTGAAAGCAGGATTGGTCAGTGCAGTCCGGGACGGAGTATGACTAAGGTCAACCTTGTGTGCGCATGTACATACACGTGCCCAAGTGTGAGATATGGATCAATGGAATGCAGTGTGCGTGTGCGTGTGAGACCGTCTGCCTACGCACGCGACTACTCAAATCGAATGCAACAACACCCAAAGCCGCAAAAGTCCACAGCACCATTGAGGGTAACAAACAACCTGACCCTGAAATTTGGAGTGACGGAGAACTACATAAGGTCCCAATGGATCAGGTGCAGCAACGAGCCGGACAACAATGGTTTACTGTCCACCACCGGTGACTTTGTCAGCGGCGGGATTGGAACTTCTGACCTCAAAGGTGACAAACGTCTAATCCATCGGACCAGGACCGGTCTTGAATCTAGTATGCTTCAATAGCATGTTCCACCTCCCATAAGCTCGTGATTACCTGGCTTGCCTTCAAGCTCACAAACGCTTCGTCATCAGCGTCAGTAGGTAGGTCATCGCGACGGATGATGAAACGCTGGTGACCTAACGACCAGGAGTGGCGACCAGCAGCGTATGAAAGCCATCAATTTGACATACGAAAGCCAAATGGTTTTACGTTTGGATCAGCGCATGTGTTTCTTGTGAATTCACGGTGCTCGAACTTGTCCTTATCACTAAACGACAGTTTTATCACTGTGTAACAGCATCATTCAGTTATTATTGAATAGTGGCAAGATTTTCCGTCCGTCGACTGACTGTCTGCTTTTTGGTCGATTGGTTGGCTCACTTATTGATTGATTTATCGGAATGCTTTGTGAGCTGACTGACTGAATGGCTCTACAAGGCTTTTTCATATGTATTGGAAGAACTACGCCTGAACCACTGCATCGATCGATCTTGGTTCCTAGAAAAATTTACCCTAACATGGCTGAAAGCAACAGTGAAAGCGTATTTAAGATACAGGCATTCAAGACATATTAAACGACTTTTTCAAAGAGCACGTCAATCAGCCCGACACTGGGTCCGCCGGCTGGTGGATCAGACAATTAATTGATACGTAAAAGGAGTGAAAGAGTTGGGTAACTTTCTTTGTGACAGCCATTAGTGAGACCCTACCGCACAGAAAGTAATCGGTTCACCTTCTCTTGCAAACACAGTTTAGATCTTTACCTGGCTTCCCAATCTGAAGTGATCTTGACTCAGTCGGATTAACTCTATTCAAGATCCTGAATGACGTTACCGGAGCAACCGTGTGTTTCGATTCGAACAGATAGTCAGCGAAGGAGCATGATAAACTGTAGTACTCATGATACTTGGACGGATAGAACTTAGTAACATCACTTCAAATAGAACTAGTGTAATGTTCGCATTACCCGAACTGATGGAACGTATTGAAATCACTACAACTCGGAACTACGTAAACCGATGAAGCATGAAAACCAAGGGATGCGCAGGAGCACGTTAGTTTATTGCAGAACTGGTTTGTATAAATAAGGTGAATCAGAGAATTTTATTGGCAGATAAAAGTTGACCAACCACGGGAAGTTTTTATTGCACCTGTCCTCGGCGATCCCGATTGCCTTAAGCTCTTCAGCATACGTAAACACGAAGCCTTATTTGGCTGTATCACGTGTGACACCCACTGAATCACCACAACCGTCCTCCCGTGTGAGCTCCTCATCAATCTAGCTCATCTATCATAATGGTCTTCGAAATGGGGCTGGTGGCTCTGTCTCGGCCGCTTCGGTTATTTTCTCGGCCGACGGAATAAATAGGTCACTGGCATGAACACAGTCTGCGCCTGGATCCTCGGTCGTCGGTTGCCACTTTAAAAGGAATTCGGCAGAGGTGGCACCAATGCGTCGATGTGTCATCCAGGTCCCTAATCTCGACCACAGATTAACCAAGTTGTCTGGTGATGATTCCGCTGGTTGGTCGCAGTTCATTGCCATGGAAATATGTAACATCGCTGGAATCAAGACACGTCAATCTTGACCGCAGTCTTCTAGAACTGAACAGAACTGCAGAACTCTCTTAGGTGGTTGAAAGCACTGAGTTTCGGTACTGCAACAAAAAACCGTTGAGAAAATGTTGTCAAGTTAGGCAACGTTCCCGGTTTGGCTGATGCTAGTGCACTTTTCACGGAGCGCACCAAGTTCTCTTCTGCACTGTGACAGCATTGCCTAGACACGGCTGTGGTGGCACTGGAAGCAGATGCCGACATCAGATTCTGCTGAGCCAGCTTTTCAGCTCCACGACACAGAATTGCTATCAATTATCGGTGGCTAGTACCTGTGGTATTCTTTCAAGGTTGAAGCTCTTCCGTAACATGTTGATTACGAATGAGGTGGTTGATGAACTTGTCAGGAACACTTCCGGCCATTGGGGACATCAGTAAATCAGTACCGGAGAGTGGCATCAGGTCAAAAATGGGCCGCAGAAGTCAGCACGAACCCTCTACCATCGAATTGAGCTTTCGGACCACGTGTTTCAGTTATTTGGCCTCAACTGGACTTTGAGCAAACGGGCAGCACAGTTGTTTGCCGTAGTGCGAACGTCCGCATTCAATTCGGGCTACCAAAACATGTGTCGAGTGACGACTTCCTTTTATCAACACCCAAATGGTGTTTGTGCAGTTCATCCAAAAGCGATTAACGCACTGGAGGTAGAATAACAATCCGGTCACCTCAACAAAAGACTGTCTGTCTGGATACGGAATTCTTCTGGCAATACGAAGAATTGAGGAAACTTCCGATTCACTTGGAGATACCACTCCTTCCTGATAGCCAAAATCATGAATGAGCAGCAGCTTTTTCTCTGCTTCCGTAGTTCTTCCTTCGACACGGGAGTCGCCGATGAAATGAAATAGCGTTGTTCCGCGGCAGCGAATCGTGAGTATCGTGACAGAAAGCCAGCTTCCTAGACGGTTTTGCCGGGTTGATGCAGGATGTCGTAGTTAATGGCTGCCAAAGCAATGCTCCGTCGCTGAATCATAGCAGCTGTAAATTGGATAACAGATTTGTCTGGGTGATACAGGAGCTGAAGGGCTTGGTGATCAGTGATAATCGTAAACTTCAGTCCAAGTAGGTACTTCTGTAGTCGGCGTATCACCAATAAAATGGCCAAAGCTTCCTTCCGCGTCTAGGAATAACCTCTCTCTAGAGTTTTCGGCCGCCAGATGCAGATGACTGGACAATCATCCTGTTCCAGAACTGCTCCTATGGGAATTTTTTTGAATTACCCGAAATTTTCAAGGTATACACTGGATTCTCATTATCCTTCGAATCATCAGAGGTCTCATTCGCCACGTTACATCTGGATTGACGACATACCGTGCGGATATGGTCGGCGCTCCCACAAGAATGGGAGACCAAAGTCCGGAAGCGGTGAAAGAAGAGAAACTGAACTTCGTCACACAAAAAATAATGATTTGTCGGCTCTGATGTTCTTTCAGGTGTTACATAACTTCTGAATATTTCTGAAGTGATTAGAATGTGATTAGTTGTTTGCTTCCAACCTTCCACTCACACCCACGCCACTCCAGATTTCATACCATGTTACGCTGAATTGTATCCGACCTGCTACCTCTACTAGTTCATCGAAAGTTCGGTCGATGAAATGACGGACTAAATGACAATCTGACTGTCTTATTGCGTGTTGCACTTTCGTGCAACGTCATATTTAACAAGGTAATAGATTATCAATAAAATAATCGAAAACACTCAGTTTTGTGTGTAATGTCAAATGTAAAATAAATCGTTATCATTATTTTAAGTATTAAAAAGCCCAGGGATTTTTTCGCTCTCCCTCTCTGTCTCTCTTTCTTTGTTATATATATATATATATATATATATATATATATATATATATATATATATATATATATATATATATATATACCGTTTTTCCTGACCTCTGGCGAAAGCAACTGACTCAACATATATTTTCGGCCAAACATTGGAATATCTCCGTTCTTTAAAACTGTTGAGTTCATCTGACAGGCTAGGTATTAATCTGTGTGTAACCTCCGGTATGGAGGCCACTTTGATTTATCGATCTATCGGATCAAAATACTTAAACGGCTAATGGAGTTTGAAAAAAATCGATAATGATTGAAGCCTTTCCAGAGATAACCATGAAGTGAATTTCTACATTGGCCCGATTCGTTCTGTCTCAGCAAAACTCACACGGCGTTGTTGGTTTCTGTTTTTCGATCGGCGGACAGATTTTTCGCTTGTAAGCAACTGAGTTCGTCCATAAGACTAGCTACTTCTTCAGAGTCGAATAAGATGATTATTGTGTCAAAAACATTTCTTTTCATACACAGAATTGAATAGAGAAGCTAACAGCACTGATTTGTGCTATCTATCCAGGATCACTTCGTTTTATTTTCACAAACACTAACAAAGGTCAGTGGAAAAATGTGAACTGCACACGGTGTGGAAGGACAATGCGAAACTGATTGGTATATTTGTTGAATGATTAGAGATAAAGAGATAAAACATTCGCTTTGAGTACAGATATTATGATTTTGCTTGTGAATGGAAAACCCTTCAGCCTCATTGAGCATTCTTCTGTTTTTGCTGGAGTAGATGACCTCAAACACGTTGTATGACGTAACACGATTTCTCCCCTCCCAAGCATGAGACGTTATTACCGATGCAAGGCGTTCTCGTTCCTTTGATGACTTAACTGATTCGAAATTGGTATTCGTTGCTTTTTGTAAACCTACCGGGATATGTGCGGGCTATTCGACAACGTAAGTGCTTCTGTGTTCTGTCTACGTAGGCACAGCTGAAACGGTTAACAAAGTAATTCAGGGATGGCAACTGTTGCTCTTCACCCGATATTTGGCTGACGACGGAGTTCCGGGGCTAGCTAATTGGCCAGCTGCTGCGATCATCTGTGCAGGGTAATTCAGGAAAAACATGCATTTCTTCATCCGGTTTCCGGTTTGAATACGTGCGGACTGGTTAGATTTTTATCAAATTATTGTCACCCATAGGAATTTTCTTCGAAGTTAACCACTTGCAAATCCAGGATTACAGGATTCAGTGGGCTCTCCACCATAAATTCGTCAACCTGTCAGTCCTTGAATAAAGGATAAAAAAGGTAGCTCAAAGTGGCATCAGATACAGATACGCTCAATGAGGGCCACAACAAACATGTGACCATGTGTGAGGAGCAGACTGTTGACAGCCATGTTGGTGTTCGATTAATGAAAGCGTGGGCTCCCTAAGGTACAATTAATGCGCATTGAGCTCACGGCTTTTTCTCTGTCTTGTCCTTTCAGATCGAACTCGAGCAAACTCCGGTGGAAGAGCGTTGATCCTTGCACATGAGATAAAGGAATTCACCAGCACGGAAAAAGCAATCGACCATGTTACCTTCATTCAAATGCGATGACTTCAGCTATTTACTCAAACGAATTACGGATTCGGTGGTCTCTTCACACTGATCAATCAAAGAATAGAATGCCCTTATGCCCCGATTAAAGAGCATCTACCTCTACCCGCCAACTACAATTTTATTCATGTATGGGCACAAGGACACTCGAGTGTGACCTGGAGTGACAGTCGCGCGACCGGATGACTGGGCATGTTTCAAACTGTGTTTAACGCTGCATGATGGATGCACTCTGTTAGGACAAAGCACAGTGATAAAACTCGAAACTGTGGTACTCCAGCGTTAGTCATAGATCATCATCTTCTTCTTCTGATAAAGCAGCACGAACCTGACCGAAATACTACGTTTTGAGCTGTCTGTGTAGGGCAAAACAGATGGCTGTTGAGATCTACCAAAGGGATTGCTATCATCTAACAGTAATCCACCTTGTCCCAACAGAAAGTACCGTTTTTTATCTCTTCCATACCGAAGTGACTTCATTCCGTTTTATTACCTCAGTTCTCCTCACACGTTGCTCCTATCCGGAGAATCCATTTCTGTGTGGTATACTGTAAGTTGAGATTAAGCGAAGCAGTCATGTGCAATATAATTTTGATATTTCTCGGCTATTAGAAAGGCCGGTTCAAGCTTTTTAAGCAGTTTCGAATTACCACGTAGACAAATTTTGCTCGGTTTCTCGTAGTCATTAAGGATCAGACACTTCTCTAGCTGAGGGAGAGGAACGGTGAAGGAGAACGATTGATCTGAGAGATTGGTAACCACCACTACTAGGCGGTTTTTCTCACCCAGACTGTCCGATGCAGTGAACTGCCCGCATAAGCTCTCTTGGAGTGATCGGACCGTCCACGCGCATACGTCAATTCCACGGACCAGCATGAATGTGTGTTTATTTCATTCCTGTTCAATAGTTGAAATCAATACTTTTATTGGTGCGGGTCCTAGTTATCGGAGAACATAAATCTATCGTGGATACACTGCAGACCTTTTCTGAAGTGGTCAAAAAAACAAACGGACAGGAAAAACAGACCAAATGATTGCCCGACAGGCGGACGAACAGACAATGGGGTTAGCACATCTGTGGATTGCAATAAATCCTCCCTAATTAGAGCATTGTAAATGGGGCTGATCAAGTGGTGCAATGATGTGTCACCTAGACGGTAAGAGGTTCCAAATCCGTTACCATACTTGACGTATTGGATGGGATCTTATGTTGTTCTCCGCTGCCAATCTAAAATTTCTTTTGTTAGTTATCGTTGTTTGTGCAATGGGTCCTCGAGGGTAGAATGTGCAAGTATGCCACAGAGAAATCACCTGACAATAGACGTCCCCTTTTTAACATCTGAACAGACAGAATTTTATCCACCTACAAGGCGACGGATAAAGGCAGATTTGACGTACGCAGTACTCCTTGATGAAACTGATCAGCGCTGGAAGGGAATAGATACAGCGAGATAACAAGATTTCGTTCACCGTTCTTGTTCCCATATGCAAAACATTTGGAGAGAACGTAAATCAGGCCACAAATACTAATTGGACAAAAACAAATAGACAAAGTTACCATCCGATTGTAACTGCATCACTGCTGGCAACGCTCAATCATGTGATTCAGTGTTTCCGCCAAACTAATGAGTGGAGTTTGTTTACTGGAAGTGGTAAATTTCCCACATTGTGCACAGTCAAGTTCCTACGATTCTGCCACACTGGTTGGTTGACTATGATCATCCTTCAACCGCTGCTCACCGCTAGACGAGCAAAGCACATTGAAGAACTCCATCCTTAGTATGTATTCATGTGCCGGACTTTGGACTAACGGGCAGCTTTTGGCCACATGTTCAAATCATATTATCAAGAGCGGACGTTTTCCACTTCTTAGTGAGTCAATGTGTACCTGACGTGATATGGAAAATGTGCTCCGGTAATTCGCCACCGCGTACACTTCACTACAAGTATGAAAGCCCCGTGATTTCATGGCTTAATCATGACTCTTCAGCTAACATAGAACCAACCATGGAGCGTGTGAAACAAATGTTGTAAGGTCATCTGCTTCAGCTTGTGTGTGTGTGTGTGTGTGTGTGTGTGTGTGTACAACCCTTTGGAACCTTTGAGCCACTTGACTGTTCCATATTTTATTGCACCCTGTTCCTCAGCCACCCCCTGCCTCCACTGTTAGAAATGGTGCACAGCTCAGTTCCAAAAATAATAACAATAGTTAGACTTTGTACTTAAGAATCTGTGTTGGTTTAGTTAGTAATTACGCAGTGCACAAGCTATACACGTGCGTGTCTTAACCAGCAGCAGGACAGATGGTTTTACTTACGAACATGCTACTCTGTTCTACCGTACACGTTTATGCGTGTTGCTTTAGCGCACTCTTAACGGGGATGGATCTTGGCACAGATTAGACCTCACAGGATTGTGACTGTGCGACGGAAGGACCAAGATAACAATTAGCTTGTTCTGTCCCCAACGCAATCGAAAATATTGGGATAATGGCTCTCTTGAGCAAGCTGCGCGCTAGCGGAGTGTACACCAGCAAGGGAAATCAGCTACATGCGTACGCCAGCTTAAACGAGGTGTCCATTCGACTTAGAGAAAATAAGGACCATTGGTACCGAGCGAGATGGTTATGGTCAGCGCAGTCCGGGCTGTCGTATGACTAACATCAATAATGCGTGTATCTGTGTATACAGGAAGGCTTGTGTCTGCATGTTCACGGAAGGCTGAACAGCTATCCCGTGGTATGTACGTGTGAATGCGTGCGTGTCTGTAGGCATATAAATGGTTAAATCGGACAGGACAGCAAGGCAATACAGTAAGTCAATTATCATCCGTTCATACACTTAACTCGATATTGATTATACCACAAATGTTGACGGATCGCGCCTCTTAACAGAGTGCATTGACACTTCCGGCGGCAGATGTCAGTCCTTTCGGCTTGAATTATCAAGTGATGAGGCTGCATGGCACCACTGAAAGAAAACGGAACATCGACATTGTTAGCATTACTGCGTCCCACACACAGGGAGAAAATGTTCAAGTTTCGCTCACATCCGGCGGTGGTCAAAAGGTCATCCTTGTACTTGGTAGATCTTGACGTCCCGAGTTCGAATATCGCTGCTGCCGGCCACTCCCTCATTCAACAGCCTTCGACTGACCGTGAACTCCTCCCAGAAATGTTGTGCTCTGGCATATACTAAACCGAGGAAGTAGAGGATTGTTCGTTTATCATACATGACTAATAGGTGTCACATTGATTCACTGATTCCATTCTGCATTTGTTCGCATATGCTTCTTTTAAACTGTGGAATCATTTCAAATTTAATCAATAGACTTTTGAGGAAAATATTGCGCGACCTAAGCTCTGAATAATGTTGTTGATTGGTGATACCACTCATAATCGAAAGCGGGCTGAGTAAAAATAATTGGAAAAATAGTCGAAAATGTAACGTGATCGTGGAATACAATAGTTATCGTATCAGATTCACTGGGAGAACAATCGTATCAACTATAAAAGACAAGATCAAATTCAGCGATCCATCTCTGACGGCTATGATTAGACATCAGCACCCTCGTTTACTGAGGCTTCCCTAAGGTACATGTCAAATGGTATTGTGAAAATCTTTCGTAACACCATCTGCGCATTTCGTGTTTGGATTCGGCATATTTTCGTCACCACCATGTTGTCATGCTGATGAGAACTGCCAAGCCTATCGTGTTTAAATGTAGTTATTTTGCACCGGGCAATGTTGTCAGTGCTCACTCGAGGGATTATGGTAACCGGTTTCCAACACCCTCTTCTTCCGAAGGTCTTTCCACCTAGATGGTCATCGATGGTGCAATGCCTAGTGAAGATAACATAAAGATCTCAGGAACGACCGGAGCTTGGCACGGCTTCAGCTGATTGTAATGGACATTCAATGCGTCGGTGCGCGATGGGTGTGGATCACGGAGCCCTCATACATACGGAGAACGTTTATTCACTACTCTGTATGAACCCTAAAAGTGAACCGAGTAAAACAAGAAACTTTGGCGTTATCACCAGTTTGGGCTTTCTGGGAAACCCGGTAGAATTCTTGTGGAATGGCTTACCCAATACGTATTTCCCATGAGTCCAGTACTTCTGGAGTGTGTGGTGTACGGGTACGGAAGAGTGTGCGTAGGGTACCTGGGAATTGCACAACTTCACCTTTAAGGATTATGGTCTCCACCCCTCTTCCCAGTGTGGTGTGTTCTGTTCCGTCCCACTAACTCTAATGTGAACTCCGTTCTACCTCAGAATCATTTCTGTTTATTGGCACAAGACAAAGAATATAAAGGTGACTCTCACATTCGCCCACTCGTTCCACACAATGCATTGGTTCGACTGGTGTGGGCGACCACATGTTAGGGATTGAATGCCGCTGACAAGATTCGTCTCGTGTATCGATTCACGCCATCGCACGGCTGTCTTGTTGGTTGTTATTTCGTGGGCTCGGTAGGGGCTGGTACTGACGCACTGTCTGCCAGTGAGATTGAATCGTCCATCGAACGATGAGTCAGACCATACCCTCACAGTATGACCTTATGCTTTGTGGTTTTCCTCTTCCATCAAACATATTCCAGAACATGTATTGAAGAGAATACGGCAGCTCAACTACCGTAGCTCCCGTAGCGCACCCCCGTTTTGACAGGTGTCATAGTCACATAACTACCGTTGGCAGCAAATCAAAGCGTGGTTTTAGAGCTGATAACCGACTGGTATCTCAGGCATTCAGGAGGAATCAGATGATAGGTTCCGTGTTACACTCTGTAATAATGATCAGAACTTACTTCTGAACTGCAATATTTTCTGTAAGACCCAAGCTCGTAGCAATTACGTACTGTTTTCCCTTGACTGCAGCCAGGTCTGATGACGAATGCAAGATTCTGAGTCCATACCGATACGACACAAACAGATGTTGCCGAAAATACCGTCTGAAAACTTAACTGAATTTCTCTTAGTCATCTGGGTGGAGGGAGTTGGATTTTCCCAATTTTAGCATGCCATAATTTTGTCAACAAGAGGTTGCCGGCTTTTTTAACCAATAAAACAATAAGAGTCACCAGTGGCACATTGATTCTTCGATTTGCTCCGAATCTCGTTCGCTGCCGATTAAGTAAGGTATATTTCAAAAGGCACTGAAAGATAAAATAAGGCGTAAATTGACGCCTTTACCGGTTATTTTGCGACGACCTGTGGGCAGCTGAAGTTAGGTGAACCTGGACATCACAATAAATTGCCCAAAAGCATAAAAGTCCAACAATAATAAGTGCCTAATATAAATAACTTTTAAAACTGTTTGGGTAAAATTTAACAAAACAGTTTGACTGCTGCAGTGTCAGCCATTCACCTGTTCGACGGTAAGAGGCGAAAAAACAATGGGAAAACGTTTGAAGAATACTTTCTTAGCTCGCGGCTCAGCAGCAGTTTCCCCGTAGATGGTAGTACGGTTAGTAAAGAAAATCTGTGATCTTTTTTGAACGCCTAACCTGAACACCGAGGTTGTGATTCGAACGAAGTCCTTTAAACGGCCTTTTTGTCAGCCACGATGATGAGCTGCCCACTCAAAATCGGGAACTTGCGTTGTCTTTGCAATATCGAGGGAGATAAAACTATGAAAGATCACTAGGCACCGTGTTAATCTGGGATAGAAATTGCTCGGAATATTTCCCACAGTGACAGGATGTTTTCTCATTATCGAACAAAAAATGGTGTCAAAGCAAGACGTGTTGAAAAGAACCGTTCAACTTTGATATTGATATTACCTGCACTGCGACTGAGACTGAACATCTAAAAGACAAATGTTTAGTCTAACAGGAATATTTCCTGGTTAACACCTGTAGGAAATCGCGAATAAGGATGATTCCAAGTAAACTTCGTCCTTTTTCACCGAACTAAAGCAAGCCTAAAGCACCCAACGGAGGTAGCCACGTGCTCAAGTTGCAAAAGGAGTTGAAACTGAATGGTAGATAGTATGAGCAATCGATTCAATTCATATGTTCCATGGTGAGCCTGGAAGGGCTCACAAAAAAGTGACTCGTACTGAGAAATTCCCAGAAAATACGCTTTCCAGTGACTTCGTGTTTGTAACTCTCACCACGACGGTTGTTATGAGCTGCTATGTATCATGGTCAGTTTTGTCTGAATAACGCAGAATTCACTGGGTTCAGAAAAAAAATGTTTCCAGTCTGTTAGGTCAACACTTCGTCTTGGAATACTGTCTAGTTTCAGAGGAATGCATCATGCCACGGGTTGTAAAAGTTTGACGAGTGATAGCTCTAGGATTGAAAGGTATCCAACATTTTGGGGCACGTGACATGGTGCATTACCCATAATCTTCATAGTTTCCCTAGACATTCCGTCATTCTCAAAGGGACTCCAAGCAACGATTTTCACGGAAACCTGTGCCTGATGATTTCACTCAATTTCTAGCCCTCATCTCTTTACCGAAGTACAGGACTATTTCAGTTTTCGATAAATCCGTCTCCAAAACAGAACAAACAAAACGGATGTTTAACGGACCTCGCTCATATGACCTTAGTGTATAGGTCAAGCGTTTGAAATGGATCCAATTTATTTCGCATGGAAGCTGCCAACAAAAACGAAGTCCTTATTGAACCGTGGGATGATATTACGTCCTCCGATCGTAATTTTATTGTTTTTCCCACTACTACGATGCACACAAGGTTGCCACTTCTGCCAAATGAACTCATTCTTGTAGGAATTGGATTCTTTGGTTAGTGATCAAAACCACCTGTGGTGAATTCAAGCTTCACAGGGTTAGACCATTATCATACGGAAACATCTACTAATTAAAGACTTCTAAGCTTCAGGGTATTCTGTCATGGTGTCCAGGATCACTCAATTTCGAGTGCACAAGACAACTAACTTGGACTGTGTTGACTTATTTAGAGCTTCATATTTCCAGTCGTTGTTTAAAGAGATTTGGGAAAGAGAAATTAAGTGAGTGGAGAATGAATTTTCAAGCAAATTTCGACAACACAGGCAGCTCGTTTAAACACTACCTGATACTACACTGGTTGACTAACTTGGTATATCGTGTATTGATTTATGTACTACCTAGTGCCAATTTCATTGAAATGGACGGTTCTCAGAGCCAGTACTCTGGTGTATGCTTCAGCTAGCCGAACAATGAACAGAACTAATGAGATTATCATGCGTATCACAATCCGTATGGAATTTGATTTGATCAGTGGGCACAACTACCGACATGTATTTATGAAGAAGATCTGTTCGATTATTGGTGGTAGTGATTTATAACGCTATCGAGCGAATAATTCTCCTTGGAATACCTTTTCGTGTAAGATATCATAGAAACATACATGGATCAGCTCATGCTGGTGGCCTTTCCTGTATTCGGCTTGTTGAAAATCGTTGTTAGCTCCTGCTATTCAACTGGTTCCGTTTGCAGTACAAAGCGTGCAGGGTGTGGCTGTGAGTCCCAGTGCGGTGGTCTGTTAGCTTATGTGGTCTGCTTGCAACACACCATACTGAGTAATACCCAACCGAAACCAATTTCTTGGGTTTATTCAGCATTGATTTAGTGTTTTTTTCAATAATAGTTTTCTGTTCCTCTTCAAAGCACAATGACACCAGTGAAGCTAGGACAGAAAGTTGCCTTCAATGTATTGGTGACAGATGGATAAAACTGTGAGGATTGTTCTGTTGGCTTTTTTAGGAATGATCAGCGGAAGGTCAAGAAAATTCTACGATTTCGATTCGTGTGACGTGGAATTACTGAGTAAGGGGTCGCTGACAATGTTCCGCAGTTTACCGCCGGAATAGCAATCGGTTAACTGAAAATAGGGTACACACATTCACACACACACACAAACACAAACACACACAAACACATACTCCGATTTAGGCACGCGCTTCACAGTCAGCCAAATGGGGAAACAGTTCTGGAAGAGGACGGGAAGCCAACAGTGAAAATCAAATATGCATCTACAGAATAGCTAACTAATTGTTGCTATCGAATGAAAGCAGCAAGCTCTTTCTTGCATTGACACTTGCACAACGCCACTTACTGTTGACCCTATCAGTCAATAGGTTCCAGTAGAATGGTACGCCTCGTTTATTGAGTGGTCTGGGCTAATCTGTTGGGCTCTAGTGGTCCTATGAAATTGCCGGCCCGATGTGTGGTCCTAGTTGCAAGATTCAATTGGTTGCTGGCGTGAGGATTCAAAATTACTGACAAGAGGTAGCATCGCAGTCGGTCATAAGGAGAAAACTGCTGTGAAAAAGGACAGAAAGTCGATAGCCAATTGAAAATAGGTACGCGATGCCGTTGACTGGAAGCAGGAAGTTACTACGTACATTGGAACCTAATCAATGTGAGATGTATATTTGTATGTATATATGATTCGCAATAAGTAGCTTATGAGTTTTTAGACTAGTAGAACGTGATTGTTCGATAAGAGATACAGTCTTAGTGTGGGGGTGTGGTCTGAAGGGTTGTTCGATGGGCGACCTAGTCACGCTAGCAGAAAGCACGTTAGCTCACGTCCAGGATCCAGTTCAGTGCGTGAGTCAACATATTCACGATCTAAAGGACAACCGATCGATACGACCGGGAGGGATTCCTGTAGACCGGTGTCTAGTCAAATCGCTAATAAATTAATCAATCAATCAATCAATCAATCAATCAATCAATCAATCAATCAATCAATCAATCAATCAATCAATCAATCAATCAATCAATCAATCAATCAATCAATCAATCAATCAATCAACCAACCAACCAACCAACCAACCAACCAACCAACCAACCAACCAACCAACCAACCAACCAACCAACCAACCAACCAACCAACCAACCAACCAACCAACCAACCAACCGACCGACCAACCAACCAACCAACCAACCAACCAACCAACCAACCAACCAACCAACCAACCAACCAACCAACCAACCAACCAACCAACCAACCAACCAACCAACCAACCAACCAACCAACCAACCAACCAACCAACCAACCAACCAACCAACCAACCAAACAACCAACCAATCGGCCGACAAACAAACCAACCAACTAACCAATCAAACAATCAATCAAATAATCAATCAGTCAATCAATTGGTCATTCAACCAGTCAGCTAAACAAACAGTCGGAAGAAAGGTTACCCAATGCAATGGTGAACCAAATAAAATGTGTTGCAAATATTGGTGACAGTGATTCTTCCTCCCTAATATAAACTTTGTGTTCTGAGCCAATAAACCGAGACGATTCGAAAGCAGCAAAACTCGGCACCGGAATAAGTGCGACGGATCAAAGCACTAATTAAAACGGAGAGCTTTTGATTTTGAGTGACTGCGTGATTCCCCGTAATATAAACACTCCCACAGAGCAATATCTTGTTCAATTACGCACTTGCACATGAGTGCAGTGAAACGATAGTATATCACATTGTTCTTAATACCCATTACTCTTTCAAGGGCACTCATCACTCTTTGACTGGGAGTAGATAATTATATAGAGCCCCAACAGGTTAAGTTTAGTAACATCGTAATGTTGTCTATCGCCAATGTGACAGAGAGTTTCAGGATTTGAACCCTGAACCCTGCAGGTAACTGAGGCTTGTGCCACTCCACCACCACCATCATGAGTCAGTCGAAGTGGATGGAAAATTATCGATCAAGTGTATAATCGCATCTCTGTGAAAACACACACCATTCATTGTTCTTTTAACTACGAGGTAAACTTTGTCTCCTTAGTTCTAGTGATTCTGGATGGTCGCTTTAAAACACCCGGTAAACCCTACAAGGGTCGTGTAGAATAGAGAATCTTGGTTGTTGTTTACCGAATTATTCTCCGAAGGTGAATTTGCTCGTAGCTCTGAATTAAGACAGATCGATCGGTTGATTGATTGATAGACAAATAAGTAGGTAGGTAGGTAGACGGATCACGTGATTCAAGTCAGCGAACCAGCAGATCGTTTTCAGGCTTGCATGTATGAGATATCTGTAAACTATGCTCAGGTTTTATTTCTTTTCACAAAACCGGTGGAAAGAAAACGTTCAGATAATGAGACGGTCAGTGACATTCATGCCAGCGCTTGAGCAGAAGCTCAAGTTGGTCAACGGGAAGAAATTTCTCCGACTAATTTATTCGCAGGGTCGGATTACTTTCCTCCAACATAAACCTGTTTCATTATCGAGATGGCAAGTCCTTTTGCAAATCACCGTCACGTTCTTGGGGGCCCATAGATCATACAAAATTAGTAGACTGTTAAAACAATTTGTGCCACGAGATGAATTCTTTCGCGTTCACCACAAATGACCTTCCTTGTGGGCTGCTGAATGTCAGCTTAACTCACTTCGTCTGATAATGCTCATACCAGATGAACGCATTTATCCAAGACTAATATGCATTCAGAGTATTTCAGCGCATTACGTGGTGTATTACCCTGCAGAAAAGTAGTTTTCGCAGAACGTCTGGTCTAACGGACTGGAAAAATTTATTTTCTGAGTTTATTGGGTTCCGCCTTCAGGATGTCGTCGATAATACTATCCTGACAACATTAACCATCACTTCTTGAAGTCCATTTCAGCTGGGGTAATCAGGGTTGTAAAATCAGAGTCATTGGAATGGTAGTTTTCTAGGATTTCCTCAATACGAGTCAGGAATCCGTTAGCCCTATAAGGTTTACCACGGAAAATATAAAGTGAATCGATGGCCAAAACTATTCACGTCTCAACTTTTATTCCTTTTGCGACTTGAGCACGTGACTACCTCTGCTGGTTGCATAAAGCTAGCTTTAATTCGGTGAAACCGGACGCAGTTTGCCTAGCTTCGTCATTCTATTCAATGGCCCACGAGATCTACATAAATAGTGCTATTTGGACGTTCATTTTATCCACAGTGTGGATATTATCACTAACATACCCATATTTCGTATGAGTCTGACGAAGAATAATGCATTGCCAATTACGTAAAAGCTTCCAGAACGGAACACATGACTGAGGTGCTATTCGGGTTTTTTCAAATTTACCGAAGCAATGAAAATTTTCGATTACCAGTAAAACTGTTTCCAGCATGGCCGAAACAAGAATATTTAATAGACCTCACCTATATGAACATTCGAAATGAATAGATATTTTGCCTCCCTGAGCTTACCCTCGTCTCAGGCGAATTTGTCGTTGAACCGCTAGACAATGACGTGTTCTCCAAATTTGTCTGCAGTGTTTTTATCTCTTTCTGTTGGCCACACACCTGCGTTGCAGTCGATATTCATGCAGAAGGCAGAATGCGGGAAATCTGCTTATTGACGCACGGGCATACAAGTCTGCAGAACTGAGCAAGCTCAAGGTGTACATGCAATCAGCACGGCCAAGGATGGCCGTCCGGCCCGTAGCTAAATATGATTGAACGAGCAGCACAGTTAGATACAGTCGGATGCGTGGGCGTGAATAATCGTGGCAATGAATGGGCATCAGTCGGTGGGCAGTGGGCAAACCATTCGACAGAAATATCCTTTAAGGCATAAACACTACGAAGTGCTAAACCAGTTAAAGTGTGGTCAGCAGCTGTTGGTTCTAAAATCGGACAAAGGCCTATGTGTTGTCGTAATAGATAAGGAGGATTACATCAACAAAGTACTAACTATTTTAAATGGCAAGTGCCAGTTCAAACCTGATTCTACATTAGATAATGGTCTGTTAGTTGAAAATCAAATAGCATGCGAGTTACAAAGTCTGATATTACACGGATTCATCACAGAAATGCACTCAAAAAAGCTGGGGTCGTGTAATAGTCTTAATGAACTGAATTGACAGTCCGTATTGAAATTGCCCCACCCAGAACCACGCGAATGGAAGTAGCAAGAAGACCAAGGCCGCGAAAGAGGAAGTTAGTTGTATTGCTGAGCGGGTTTGTATAAATATTGTTAATGGGTTGACTCTAAGATGACCAATGACAGGGGAGCTTTTGTCGGACTTGTCCGCGGCGATCCTGATTGGTTGAGGCTCATCCTTGTACGTGGTTACGAAGCTGTACCTAGCTGTATTACGTGTGACAGCTACTGAATCACCACGGGCCACTAGGTTGCCATGCGCTAATTTTATACGGTTTGCAAAAGATCCACAAATCGAATAACATTACATCCCATAATGTCTGTGTATGATTCATCGTACCACGGAATATTCCAGTGGCTGGTTGAAGTGCCTCAACAGGTGCACAAATATATTAGTACTCACATTTCGCCCGATTTATTCCAACCCTGTGAACTTGTAAGCAATGCTAACATTTCGAACACAAAGATGTGCTTTTTTCGACTTCGCATCACTACTTACAAATGTCCCTCTACACGAAACAGTAGGTTTTTTTGTGAATTCGTTGAAAAAGGGAACATCTGACTCACTTTCTCACCGGACCTTCTCAAACCCCTCATTCTTCTGTGTGCAGACAACTTTCGCTTCGGTTTTCAGGGAAGAGTTTGCAGAGAGATTGACGGAGCAGCCATGGGTAGTCTGCTTGGCCGCATCGTGGCAGATATTGTTGTGGGAATGGTCGAAGTGTGGTTGAATGCGGGAATTAAACATACTGTTTTTTACAGAAGGTAAGTAGATGAAAAATTCATCGCCCTGAACAAGCCTAACGATGTTCAACCAATTTTGGCGAAATTTAGTGCAGCCAATCCGAACTTAAAATTCATTTGGGAAACCGCGACCAGCAAATAGTTGGCCTTCTTGGATGAGCCAGTTACACAGCGATCGGTGTTTCGCTAAGAAGCATAGTCCGGACACTATCTCCACTTCAGTAGTTTCTCCCATATGGAACACATACTCGCACTAGTTTGAACCTTATTCTACAGGGCTAGCAAGATAACTACCGAGGATATCCTCAAAACTGAGATAGGAAATATTTTCGCTACATTCCGCGCTGATAGGCACCCGGAATTCTTTATTCTTTTACACAGCTAACAAAGGAGTATAGCGTCTACATCGTTCGACAATGTGACAACAAGTGCATCTACATCTCTCTTATTAATAGGACAGATTGACACAACATACTGCACAGCGTAATAAAAGTGTGCTATGGAGAACTTGTGCCTCAACATTACGGCCACTGTTAGTCACACGTCGCTTTCCCACACCTCCATTCAAGGACCACATCACTGTCGATTCTACGTCTTGTCTCATTTACGTCTTCTCTTGCAGTTTGCAAGGCAACATACGTCGGCAGAACCAAAAGAATGCTATGCCCTAGAACGGTCGAACACACCCAAGTGTTCACAGGGCTCGATGAATCCCTCCATTTCCCAGGCCTTGATTGCGACACGTAGACCCAATTCGTCTATCACTCGCCACTTGATCGATAGTGGGCACAAGGTCATAACAGCCAATACGATCTTCGTCATCCTACGTCACCGTGACCCCCAACGCCTAAGTGTACTGGAAGCATCATGGATGAGCCCTACATTATGCGTTCAAAAACATTTGAATTTTATTTCTAACCTACCATTGCTCCAGCCAATCACGTGCAAGCAAAGCACACAGGTCGTGACACATACATACACAAACACTTGTATCAATTATTGCCACAGTATCGAGCAATTCATTTCATATATTCTGTGGACTGTTATAAGTTCGAGACCGATGAGACTACACGAAAGGACTCTCTCGCAGCACTTGTCTTCTGTCTCGTTTGTTAAATTATGCAGTCAGTAAAGGCGTGTACGTGTGACTAATCGTGACAGCAAACAAGCATGAATCAATAGGCAGTTCGACTAGAGTCATTTTAGTATCGATCCTAACGCTCCGATGAAGTCCCACAACACATGGTTGACCCTTCAGTAAAAAAGAATTGCTTCTCGCAGAATCAGCATCGATTCATCAGTGATGAAAACCATATGTGTTGAGTCTTAGTTTCATAATTTTACAAATTATTTATTTTTGAAATTTACTAGTTATGGAATTCTCTGCCTCAGGGTAATTTACCCATGTAGCTATCTATGGTCATGCAATTAGAACTGCCGCAGATCACAGAAGAATTAAAGTTAGGAATGTTGATTGTTATAAATCATCGAGGTTTTCAAATTTGTGCTGACAAACGGTAAAAATAATAGGAGAACGAATTCATGGCACATGGATTAATTCGTTTATCGGAGTTCCACCACACCTGTAAACGGGATCGATATGTAGTGGCAGATTTGATTTATCTATGGAAAAAACTCATCTTGCAATGCTGGCTTTGGCCCTATACAGGGAACATGCCCATCATCGGAGTTCATGAGTCAAGATTCCATAGGTTATTGAACGGTGCTGTCATTATGCACTGCGGCTTCGAGTCCCACATACGGCATGATAACTATTGCATTGACGATGGTAAATTTATTGATCTACTCATCTTCATTTATCATGAATTCAGGGAAGAATATTTCCGAAAGGGAAACGTGGTCTGCGAAACGCCACCGAAAATGGAAGTGGCCGCAGGTTGCATGACTGCAACACAGGGAAGCAGTCTGACTTTCACCATATTGACCGGTTATATTTCTTAACTTGCGTTTAAAAAATGCCAAGACCTCCCGTGAATTTCATGAGTGAGTCAAATGATGAGTTATTTTGTTAGCTGAAGTCATTTTTCTAATCATTTTTCTTGTTATCGTGAGCCTAGCTTGTTTTCCGACCTCTTCTTCACTAAGCAAAACGATTTGTGAATGGCTAATCGCGGATAGTTGGTAATCTCGGTCCCCATTATGAACGGTGCCTCTGGAACTCTGCTCTGCCCTTAAGTAATCTATGCCTGTACGACAGGGCCAACAGCCAATGAAGCCGGATGATCTCAGGCTTGTATTGTGTCGTTTCGCACAATCCATGCACTACGGATCAAATGTTTTCACCTGTTTCCCGTACATTTGCACCCTCGCAGCCTGACTGCTCTGTGACTTTGGTGACAGAGTAACACCCACGCTCCCACCCACCCTTCCCCGCCAAATATGCATAAACATAGAGAAAGAGATAGAGAGACACGCCCCACCTCATTACATCAACTTCTGATTGGTTGTTTCTGCCAGGCTCACTGTATGCATTGCTGAGTACTGCACTGAATTCCTCGTATTCTTAATTGCACTTCGTTGTCCAGGAGTAGTCCAGCTTGATTGCTGGGCTTCATGATTTGCGGCATTGACAGTTCGTATTCCGAATAACAGTGAACTTTACTTAAGTCTGGTACTTCTCCGAGAGCATAGTTCTGGCCTTAGTTGTTTCAAGATGCTCATTTGACGGAGTTCATCTGAGGATCAGATGCGCTCTTCTTCGCTAGAATTACTCATTGCTTTACACCTGTGTAATTTAAGTCACATGTTACTCTGAGAGTGTATCACTAGATTTGACAATTCACACCATATACGTGTTAGTATTGAGTGATCAAATGTGAACAAAATAGGGCTCATCGAGTAGCGTCAATGCTCAACTTACCATTGGAAACTATTGAGGCTCTGCATAGTGGTTTCGTTTTCCTTTAGGAATCATCAGGCAGGGCATATCCACCGAGCTCCAACTCAGACTCGAACCCAGCGGAAAGGATGGTGAGTCAAATAGCTAACCGCCGGGCTATCTAGGATGGGTCTCATAGATCTATTGAAAGTATACACTATAAGATACAATGTTCTTCTGCCACTGGCTTCAAAGTTAACATATAGTTTCCCGCACAGGGATCAACTCTTATGGTGGATAACTTCTCTGTAGCGTCATTGGTATAACGAAGGTGTTGTTTTGAACAACCTAAACAGTTTGGTTAATAAATGAGTGTTATTAATAGGAGAGTTGAGGCTTGATAAGTCACGATGTGTGTAAAGCTATACTACGGAGACTAATTTCAGGAATGAATGATATGTTTATGGTCATTCGTTTAAAACAAAAAAAGCTTTAATTCAAATCCTTCAAAAATGTTGACAGATAGAGACAAATACGGTCCAAAAACTAACAGATTCAGTACAACACAACTCAAGATGTTCTGAACTTTTACTAAAACGTAGCAAAAATATGTGTTTGATATTCATTTGTGTATCGGACGAGCCTCAGTGCCTTTCTCTCTCACAATCATAGTCAGTAGTTCACAGAAGAGTCTAGATTTTGACGTGGTTCTATCATCGTACATGACGTCCATTTACTTCGGCAAAACAACTAATAAAATTGGTCATACCATTTTAACCGCGACAAATCGAATCGGATGGAGCTATTTTCGTTGGGATTCTAACTGACACATGATGATTCGTTTGCTGAATATTCGACACCGCCAGTGTGGATGAGTGTCTTGACTAACAGAGCATACGCCATCGGAAAGTGAGAGTAGTGTCTATGAGGTCGACCGGTTTTGTCTTATGCATCAATTCAGTTGCCGACTTATGGTCTCAGATCAATTTCCGGAAGGGGGTGTTTGCAATATCTCTATTTATGAAAGTTTTAATTCATATGGAATAAACGTACAAAGATTTCGACATCTTAAAGGACAACTTGATTTTGTAAACACAGTGATTGTGATTATTGATCGTAGCCTGTAGATCATAGATCAGTTATTGGTAATATAAACAGAATAACGTGACAAAAAAAAGAATTGTTGCTCTAGTTTCGTCGTGACTTCGAGGTGGAAAATCTAGTGAGATACGGTCCGCAAATGCACTTACATGAGAACGGAAAAAATTGCGCCTACACTCGGGTGACTGAACCCAAGTAAGTTATATTCCGTAGGACAAGGCGGGAGCTGAACGCTAACTGAACTGCGGTAACGGGGTAACAAGGGTGTGCAAATGTAATGTAACTAGATCTGATAATTTCGATGAAACTACCTCTTGGTTTGCTAGAAAATGTAATGTTAATGATACGCGGTTGTTGGCGGAAAAGTTACGGTTAGCCGACTTCTCGGTTACTCCCGATAATCATTACCAAAGCACATTTAGGATCAAATCAGCTAGTTATAATTTTTTCACGGATAATGCCGTATTATTGACATTCCATTTTTTTTCGTTTAACTCATGACATGGTGCGCCGATTTTTTCAGTGGATTACAAATCTCCATAAGTCCTGACCCACTGAATTTCGTGATTTTCCCCATCCAGGTCTAAAATGACACCCTGCAGATTATCCTTGTACAGAAATTCTGTTGTCTTAACAAACAAAGATGTCATTCTGTCGACATGAAATTATCTTTTGCTCCTTAACTTCATTTGAAGGGATTCTATGGCTGAAAAGCAGTGTACAACTATGCTCTCGCCCACGGTGAGATTTTGCAAATTACTTTACAGTATTACAATAAAAGTTGACAGAATATCAATAAGAGAAAGAAATAGAAGGAAAATATCCTTTTTTGGTTTAAAAAATGCTTTGAATATAAGAAAGAGATTCGATAGCAATTGCAATGCTCAAACCATTAGGATTAATTGAAGTCACTCTAGCCCCCAGCTACGCAAACCGAAGTAGCAAGAATACCCAGGCTGTGGAATTGCACAATTATTGTACTACATAACCGATTTGTATAAATATGTCAGGTCGAAGAAAATAATTGGTAGATTCTGAGTTGACCAGTCACAAGAAGCTTTTGGTAAACCTGTCCTCGGCTATCCTGATTGGTTGGAGCCCCTCAGCCTATGCAGTCCTGAAGCTGTACCTGGCCGTATCAAGTGTGATGCTCGCTGAATCACCACAGCCTTCTACTTTCATGAGCTCCTCGTCAATCTGACTCATGTGCCCTAACGACCTGCGAGCTGGAGCTGGTGGCTCTGTCTCGGCCACTTCGGTTATCACCAAGGCTGATGGAACACATGGTCACTGGTATCTACACAGTCTTTTCGGTCATCTCAGTTGTGTGATCCATCACATCGTCAATTGCCACTTTTAATGAATTTGACCCAAATGGTCGCTGTGCAGTTCACTCAAAATCGATTTACGCAGAGGAGGTGGAATAACAGGTCAGTGAACATGACAACCTACGCCGTCTGTTTGCATACTGAATTGTTCTCCCAATACGAAGAAATTAGGAAAACTCCGTTTCACCTCGGGTTACAACCGAAATCACGGACGAATTGCATCGTACTGTCTGCTTCCGCAATTCTACTCTCAACACTGACCCCGCTGATGAAATGAAATGGCATTGTTCTGCTGCCCTTCATGACAAGTTCCTTCACACACATAGCTTGTGCTACGGCGTCCATGGTAAGCCACACGCCTTGTGTTCTCTTCGTCGCTGGGGTGAAAAATATGCTAGCTGGGGGTCTTAAGAAACGAAATCACACCCAAATCGCCTGCTAGAATGTGAGAACACCCTTGGACATCGGTAACCAAGCTATCACTGCTCGAACGCTACATGACTATCGCAGCGAAATCGTACTTCTCTCCGAAGTTCGGCTGCCAAATTCTGGCATCCGGTGTTTAAAGGTTCCCAGAGTAGACGACAAGTACCACCTTTATCACAATAGATCCACGGACTGTTTTGGTCTCCACGGCCTCGCGATAGCTGTTAGCAACAAGGCCAACAAGACATTGCTTTCATGGAACCCGTATCCTCTCGGGTCACCTTAGCTCGTTTTCGCACCCCACCCCTGAAAGTATTGATTGTTGCGGTCTGTGCCCCGACAGTTGCAGCCGGAGAAGCGGCAAAGGACGAGTTCTACAGCAGGCTATAAGAGTTGATAAACAGTGTCTTGAAATGCGACATTCCTCTGGTTGCGCGGGACTGGGAAACCCTCACTGCTGCCTCCATCCAAACAACCAGACGTTTTGGGAAAATGTAGTCTCAGACAGCAGTTCAGCAATGGTGAATGACTTGTTAACTTTGCGAAATTCAACAGGCTAGCCGTCAGCAACACCCGATTTCAGCATCCCAGGAAGTGCTTGCTGAAATGGTACTCCAACGACTGCCATACAGCGCACCAGATTGATTACATTCTCATACGGTCACGCTAGTTATCTTCGACTGGAGACTGCCGTTCCTACCAAGGCACAGAGACTAGTAACAAGAATGGCACAGACCACACCCTAGTCCGTGCACGCTTCAAGATTCACCCGGCCAATGGGCGCAAAAATGTGCCTCTAAGCCGATTACCACAGCGGCTTTAGGATCACCAAGAAAGCGCCAAGCGGTCTCAGACGTCATTTCCTCCCATCTAGCTACCGCGCTCATAGCTGGAGAGAAAGTGCAAGTGGAAAATCAGTAGACTTCACCTAAGGCATCCATCCAACAATCCGCTTTAGATGAATTGAGTTTTACACGACGACGACAGAAAGACTGGATCTCAGGAGCGACTCTCCAGTCAACCGAAGGGGATAGGGATGACCTCTTAAAAGGTCACCCAAACTTCCATGGTATCCGACGAAAACCTTTCGCTCTGTCAGAAGCGACCGCAACAACTACTGGGCAGAAATCACAGAAAACATGGAGACTGTGGTTAACTGTGGTAACTTCTCAAAACTTTTCCATGTAATCCACACTGCATCTGGCAAGCAACAGTCGAAAGAACCCCTCCTCCGAAATTCTGACTGCCTTCTCTTATTTCGGAGCAAGCGAAAAAGACGCAGCGATGGACCAAACACTTCGATTGTCTACGGAACTGTTACGCGGCAAGTTCTGTGAACCAAATCCCAGCAATCCAGAACGAGATCTGTGACGGTAATAACGACCCACCGAGCCCAGATGAAATCACCGATGTAATACTCAAGCTGAAGAACCGGAAATCCCCTGGAAAAGATAGCTTCGCATCGGAGATATATATGTCTTGTCATTCGACACTAATCAAGCCACTGCCCCCCCCCCCCTGTTTTGTTCAATCTGGGAAAAAGAACTATTCACAGCGGACTGGGGGGGACCTCAATTCCAATTTCTCTTCCCAAGGAAGACGACAGGATTGTGTGCGCAAACTACCGTGGGATCAGTATAATCGACGTGACCATATAATATTCTTCGTACTTCTGTTGAAACGCTTCTTAGAGGTGCTGGACACGCGCACACGCCCCAATCAAGGGGGCTTCAGCCGTGGTTGAGGGTGCGTGAATCAAATATTCGTCCTCAGCAACCGACTGCGGCTTGTTTTATTGATTTTCGGGCTGCCTGTGACTCAGATGACAGAGAATGGCTTTTGACTACACTACAAGCGGATGGAATGCTCCAGAAGCTTCCAAGTCTCATGAGATGGCACTAAGCAAATACGCGAGCAAGAATACGCATCCACGGAGAGGAGTCCAGCGGCTTCTCTCTCAACCTCAGAGCTGTTCAACTATACCACCGACTATATAATGCTTCACGCGCTCTCTGATTACCCTAGTATTCAGCTGGGCACCGATGTTTTCCTCGCCTATCTAGAATTTGCAGACGACATCTTCATCCTTGGAGATAGTCCAGCTGCTTTACAGCCTGTTCATATTCGAGTAGAATCTTTTGCAAACTCCAAAAGACTAGAGATCAGTACTTCAAAGACCAAGATCTTTTCGGCATACACTACACAGTCCATTCATCCGATGCAAATGAGTGGTGAACGAATCGAGCATGTCCCGGCTTTCAAATGACTGGGCTCCACAGTTCTCCCAAACGGTCAAGCCAAAGATGAAGTCAACTTGAGCATTGATGAGGACTGCGTTTCTTCAGCTTCGTAATGTACTCTGGGCGCGCAGCGAAATCGGTCTCCGGATCAAAGTCTGCGTCTTTTGGGTCACTATCCGCCCAACACAGACCTACGGCTACGAGACGTGACCACTACACATCGGGGATATCAAAAAGCTAGAAGCGTTTGACCATTGGTGTCTGCGACGGATACTGAACGTGGGTTGGCGTAAAAAGTCTTCAAACGAGACAATAAGACAACGTTACTTTGACACCCAAGAGCTGTCACTGTTCTTCGAAAGCCGACGATTGCAGTAGACTGGACATGTCCTTCGAAGTCCACTCCAGAGATCTTAGAACAGTGTCTCTCTCCTGTTCCATGGACAGGATGGCGCCGTGACCTGGGAGGACAGCTAAAAACAGGTAAGTACTATCAAGTCGGAATTTGAGAGATTAAGACTCCGGTCTGTCTACTGTGTTCGCAACTGGAAGCAGAACTTGATTTCTCTGTGCTCAGGTCTCCCATCCGATAGCCGCACATGGACATGTGTCTTCCGGGACATGCACGAAGTCGGCTCATCAGCTTGCAGGAGATAGACTCGCATGAAAGTAAAAACAAAAGTAAGCTGCTGCGAACGGTGAGTATCGTGATACGAAGTTCACTTGCTGGATTGTTTTGCCGGGTCCAGACAGAATGTCGTATTTGTAGTAAGCCGAGGCTGTGCTTATTCGCGGATTCAGAACAGCCGTGGGTTTGCTAGCGGATTTATCTGGGTGATATAAGAACTGAAGGACTTGGTGGTAGGTGATAATCGTAAACTTTAGTCGAAATAGGTACTCTCGTAGTTGATGTACAGCCCAGAAAACTGCCTGAGCTTCCTTCTGCAGCACTGAGAAGATGCAAGAAGCAGTTTACTGGGCATTCTTCCTGTTTCAGCTCTGCTCCTATCCTCACTCCGGACGCGTCGACGATCATCGCGGTCGGCTTAGATAGCGCAAACGGGGCTAGTATAGGTCAGCAAAAAGTTATTTTGTAACTGAGTGATTTTACCGATAGTGAGGTGGTCATGCAATAGGGTTGTCAACTGATCTCCAAAATTACACTTTGTAGCATGCTTTTGTTGTATCAGGATGAACTTATGAAACCTCGTGCTGGGATCACGAAGCAGCAAATGGAATCTGGAACTTTCGATCGCCCGAAATTTGACCGGAAATACGTGGCCTAGGATCGAACGGAGCTGTACCGGTGATTATTGAATCTGTAATGTTTTTCAGCAATGAGTACAATGAAAGATCGCCATTTATCAAGAAGAATGCAATTTGGTCCTCCTTCTTCACGTCCTGGCTTGCGCTGAACCATAACTCGGACCGTTCAATTCAGTCTTCAATTTCAGCTGCACCAGGGTGCAGGTTCAGCTGTTCACTACTGGTCGACTCCATTACGCGACGCTAACTGTAATATTTACTCTGCCCAAACTGATAGGACCTATTGAAATCACCGCCACCTGGAACTAAGCAGACCGAAGTAGCAAGAAGACCAAGGCTGAGGAAAAGCATTTTAATTGTATAGCAAAACTGGTTTGTGTAAATTTGTTAAATCAAGGAAAATAATTGGTAGAATAATAGTTGGCTAATCACAGCTAGCATTCGCTGTAGCCGTCCCTAGTAATCCTGGTTGGTTTACACTCCTCAGCCGGCGTAGCCACAAAGCTGTACCTCACCCTATCACATGTGATGCCCGCTAAATCACCGTAGGCCAGCAGGAAGGTTTATTTTGAAGATCCTCATGGGTCTGCTGCCAGATTTCATGAAGTACGTAGCACAGACGCCAAGGCTTCACAGAAAGTACGACGAGGGCCCTACAGAAAAGCCGTCCATCATAACATTCGATCTCTACGTGAAACGCTCTGTTGCCGTTCAAGGGGCATGAAGGGAGTGTGGTATATTAATTAGTTTATACGTTCAGTAAACCTTCGAGACCAATCCGCTAATAGCCTGATGTTTAGGTATTCGACTCGCTATCGTTCATTTCGGGTTCGAGTCCCTGTTGTGGCTCTGTGAATGTGTACTGCCCATGATTCTTAACAAGGTGGAAATAGCTGTACAATGCCTAAATAGGTTTCAATGGTGAGTTGGACGTAAAAACTGGTACGAAGGTGCATCTCGGTTCTAAAAGAAGCGCTTCTTTTGTCACATATTTCAGTCGTATGTACGCCTCGCAGAAATAAAGAAAATGATGCGAACACTTTTGGATAATACTGTATTAGTCCACTGCTCATCAACAATTTCGCTGTTGTTGGTAGGTTCCATGAAGAAATTAACTGGATTCATTTCGAATGTATGACCTGAACACCAAGGTAATATCAGCGAGGTTTTTTTTAGTACCATGGAACAGGCCGAAGCAGCTCTCCATCGACGAGTACTACACATTTCGATTCTCAAAGCGCAAATGGTAATTAGGCTCCAGGAGCTAAGTCAGCCTATCAACGGTTTCCCACACTTACATCCAGTCAGTACGGTGATTTATGTCCTTCAGTTATAGGTCTAATTTTGTTTCTTGGCTGCTTTAGGGAAATATTAGCTTATTTCATTAGTGGACAGAGCCACCACTTCAGTTGGGAGAAGGATGAAAGCGGGTTGTGAACCCATCAGGCATGTGCTTCTGTTAAATATATTTTACTGAACGTTTCTGCGACTGAGCTTGTTTTTTCTCATTTGTCATGTAAAGATTCGTCACAACAAGATATGGTTGGAAAAGATCCAATAAATCGAGCTTGAGTAATGATTGTTTCTCCTGCTTTCTGGAAAAAATGAGGGTCTAAAGGGCAGAACAAATTTCCGTGGGCCACTGGGAACAAGTCTGAGGTAAATTAAATTGCTTTCACTTTCAGCCAACCCAAAGCGGGCAATGAGCTCCTGAGAAACGTTATTTACTGAAATTGTAAAGGAATCGAAATTGAATTGCAAAAAGGCGTCCGTAATTGATTAACTCATTAGTGAACCCAGGGGGTGCTCACAGAAACGTGACTGGTTGCAAGAATTTGCCGGAGAAACTCATTCCAACAAATTCGAGGTCCTTAAAGTGAATATATCTCGGTTGATATGGGCTGCGTTATATATTGGTCAACCGTGTCCGGGTGGTGTTATCAACAATACGGTGAACAACGTTAAACTCGTCAAACACAGAAACGAGGTGTTTTCAATCTGTCAGACCAGAAATCCTCCCAGTAAGTCTACTACACTCCAAGGTTATGCGTCGTATCACGTGCCCCAAAACTTTAGATACGTAAAAGCCGTGGACTTATCGAATCTTTTACCATACGATTTTTCAGTAGTGAATTTGTGGAGACTATGGAAGACTCCATTTTTACAACAGCTTCCTAAAGGCCATGATTTGATTGCAATGGAGAATCTAACTTTGGTGTTGGAATAGGAAGTTATCTTGCACTTTCCAGGGAACATGAAACTTTGATATCCAAGGAATAGAATAATTCAAAGATAAGGAAAATTTCATGTTAGACTGAACAACTATGCAGCTATTGGAAACTGGTTTTATGCTTCAGCGAACATTCGTCCACTTATTTCAACCTATACCTTGTTTCTTTGGTTTTCAGTGTTCAGTTGAGAGTTCGTACTGTGTGCTGAATTCTATCGTGACCAATTTACTTTTGCTACCACATAGACCATGTGTAGTAATAAAAAACTGAACCCCGGGACCATGCCAGATCGGGAGTAAGATCTGCTAACATGAATCGTTCGTCTATCCAAGATGAGATTTTTATCATAAATGAATCAGTGCATGGCGTCACTTACTGGTGGGCGATGTGCTTGTCAGTTATATTGGGTTGATATGATGACCCGGTCCAGGTTGCAGTTGATTGGTAGAAATGCACCAATACTGAGGATCAGAATGAGTCTTGTCGCATATAGGGTTTTTCAGATCTTTCTCATTTATCATTTGCAACTTTTTTCTCTTGTTGAACATGAACTCATTTATCTGAAAATAGTTGAGGGTTTCGCATGTGGTCTGAAATGTATACTCAACCTTATAGTCCCCATTGCAGAAAAGGACCGAAAGTGCACGGCAATTTTTCCATGCGGTGTTCTAGCACGTATCAAAATCGCGCAACAGGAAAGTTGATCATTTTATTGCCTTTGGGGGATAGGTGAAAAAAGTGTCCGGCATAGTGGGAGTCTATGCGACTAACGCTTTACTGACAGTTTTTCGATTCCCGTTACCAAGTTTAAACAACTAATAAGTGAAATCCAGTGTTATTTTTCACTCAGTTCCTTCAGGTAAAATATCGACTACACCAAATCCTCCAAAAGCCTCAGACAGAAAACTTCCCCCTGATATCTGCCAGATCAGTTCGCGATAGACCGGATGGGTTCGACTGATGAGGAACCGACAGGCAACTAGATGACCCAGACTGAGATTTTCAGATCAAGTAGTAAACCGAGATAATCGGCAAATACTATGCGGAAACTGGGAGCCATGAGAACAAACTCCCACAAGCGTTTAGTAAATGTGCATTCAGTAGATAAATCTATCTCAGTGAGATGCGAGTGTGAAAACCGACTATCCAGAAGTTTGCTAATAGCATAGTTTATTGTCTAGCTTAGAGAATAAATCGATAATTCCCACGCCTTTGTTGTCGCTTCTACAACTCCGTCACCATAGATCTCTTGACTGACTTTATGCATATTGCTAGACTGGATACTGACCGCCTTTCAAACGGCACATAAAGCGGCCTCTGCACTGTGGACAGAAAGGAGTGTGCACCCACGGATAGATAACTGAAAGAAAGCAATTGATCTTATCGTAGCACAGTTGGTATCACGTCAAAAGTGGAGGAAAGCCCTCTTGTTCAGTTGCGTCTCACGTTGTGAATGCAGACGGAATCTCGTTCGATCTGGAGTTGCACGTGCCGACCGAATGAGTTGATAAAAAGGGTTTCACTCGGAACAACGTGGTGTGTAAACCTGTCACCAATATGACCAGTAACTAGGAAGAGGAATAGAAATGAATGCACGTAGACTGCACTTTGAAGGAAACCACCAACCGAAAGGCAACTGGCCGAAAGCCTGACAAAGATCATGAAACATCGGCGTGCTGCGCATTGGCACACTTTGATAGCCGATTGGTTACTTATGTCTGTTTCAAGGTTAAATTGGCTAAACCTAATGATCAGAAATTTTCCCCATCTTTCAATACTTAGTACGTTAGACAGGTGAAAAGACAACACAGAGTGGTGGTATTACCAGTCGGACCGTTTCTGATGCAAGGTTCCCCAGTAATCCTGGTGTATGAACACTGTAGCCCGCATCAGAATTTTCTCGACACCAACATCATTACATGAATGAAACAGCTGCGAGCTAACGTTAAAGACCACCGCCTCTTTTTGAATTGATTGATGAAACCAATTGAGAATACTCTAATTGTTTCGTGATATGACTGGAACCGGTGGACAAAGATAGAAAATGACTGGAGTTCCATCACGCTAGTGATAGACAGTAATCCGCTCTCTTCCGGATCGTCACCACTCTTAACTTTTTGGGATCTTCACTCCAAGTCTCACGGTCTGATTGCCGATTATCCCTAATAGTGATGCGGGCCTTCGTGGCTATGGGTGATTATCCCTTCCACTGCACTCATGCACAAGCATGTAATAAAAAAAATCTGTCTGTTATTTTCCAAACGACAACATACAATTTTCTCCATCCTGAACGGAGTGATAATATATTGGAAGCGCTTGTACTACTAGTCGCAGTTTCACCTTTTGACGGTTTGACCTGCATTATAGACGTGCAAGAAGCTTGCCTTTTTGAATATGAATTGGCTTTTGCTCGTCCGACCACTCGACCAGCATAATGATCGATCGGTGCATAAGCACGGTACATCTGTGGATCGATAATCAACGAGCGCAATATAGTGTCTGGGTTGATACTCCGCCTGTAAGCTAACACCCTGTGCCAAATTCCCTGGATTTCTAATACAATCCTGTTTTCAGTGCTTTAGTTTGCACTTAAGTTGGCTAATTATAACGTTATCCGCATGTCAGCTTACACTGCCTTCAACCAATCGTGTCATAGACAGTGCACCTTTTCTCACCGTATGGAGCTGAATGTAAGATTGTTCATACCAGCAATCGTCACCGATACACACATCTTTCACGCCACTTGAGGCTTCTAAGTACCCCAAATCGGAGAGAAAACAATATTATTTTCCGGCATCAGATTCACCAATGCGTACCGTATGACTATGAGTAAAAAACGTCAGTGTTTGAGTCCACTGCTTCTAGCGGCCGACGGGAATTTAGTGAAACATGTGGAACAAGTCTATAATTTAGTCCACTCTTTTTTATTAGGTTGGTTCGAGAAACAAATCGATGCGTAACTCTAACGGGATAAAACGCGAATGCTTTTGTTCGATTTAACCATATCCATTGAATAGTTGTAAGTCTTCTACCTGGCCACATGAGTCTCAGACGTTCCCGTTCGATATTACACAAAGCGGCATCAACGTCTTGTGTTGTTTTTCAGGCATCCTGAAAACACAGTTTCTTGATAAACCAACCAAGAATCTGGTTTTACGTGTCTGATAACTTGCTTTCTGGACAAACATGATTTTCGTTTCAGAATATGGGTTTGGGTGTCTGGGAAACCTTGGACTCTCGATCCAAGGGACCATGATCTCTGGTGTGCAGATGGCTAGAGGAAAATTCGATGTTCAGACTTGTTTGGTTACTGTGCCCCGAAATTCAGTAGAACCACATTGGGTTCACTAGGAGTAAGTTGCTGAGTTTCTGTAAAGTAGAAAGTGAATTCCGACAACCAGCGCTGCAGCAGACGCGAAAGATTCAGCCACGTGTCCGCGGAATGTTTACACCTACATGAACGTGCGTGCATGCATGCACACATACATACATACATACACGCATACAAACACACACAAGAGAAGGAAAGAAAAAATATCAGGCGTACACAAACACTAGATTGAATTACGGCTGCTTTCACAGTGTAAGTTATTCGTTCGCCTAGTGTTTTTCACATTTCCTCTCTCTGTGTGGCTTCTTCAACACTCCTTTTGTGTGCATCTGATTGCTAATGTTGGCCGTATGAAACATTTATCAAACTACAATGTGGCCGTACAGGTATAACTCAGCTTTGTTGTGTCTCTACTCAGTCTTGTATGATAGATCTCCTAGCCAATAAGTACACCGATCTTGAAACCACCGAGACCGATCACTCTAAAACAGGTTCAGTTGCCCATGGTTTTATGAGAAAAAAATTACGTGAGGTGATTCCGTTGTGCTTGGATAGCAATCCTAGGTCTTCTTCCCTCAGAGTACATCGTACCATTGTCACCCTGAACTCATCGCAGGTTTTCTGGGGCTTTGGTTTTGGGTTTGTTCCCGTTGACACCGACGACTGACTCCAAGTTCACTTTTTTATCGCAGTCGTACATGGCAGTGTGGTTATTCAGAGTACAGTTCACGGGACACCATGGGGTACATACTTGGGACCGCGTACGGTGAGAAGCACCAGCCAATCGGGACCATCGTGACCGGGTACCACAGTAGTCAACTGTGATTGGCTGAGCTGTGATCTATCAATTGGTAAGTTTGATCTGATATGCACAACTGATTTATTGAATACAGTTGACGAAAATTTCTACCACCTTGGCTCTCCTGCTACTTCGGCTTGCGGAGTTCCGGGTTGGAGAGATTTCAATACGTCCTCTCCGTTCAAGTATTCCGAATAGAACAGGCTAATTGCATATGGTACGTGTGACTTCCAGTGCCTCTTCTGACTTGTTTAGATTGCTTTATGTATACAGTCAAAGCATGGACTTCAAAACGGCACAACAAGTCCTCCAAACAATTCGGTTACTTGGGGACGGAAGAAGTCACACTACTATGCTTAGGAGCTAGGTCGTATTAATAGTGGCTTGGCATCACGGAGGGCGATCGAGAACACTGACTGAAGATCATCTGTAGTGTGCGTATCACATTCATATCTCAAACTGTAAGAAATTCCTTGTATGTATGTTTGGTCCACCTTAAATGTGTCCGGTCCAATTTAAAAATATTCAGCCCCCATGAATCCCACTTTGTTATCCACCTTTTCGTCTGATAGTTTGCCTACACAAATAACGTGGCTTACTGTCCTTTCCTCTCATTGAGTTTATTCCGAGAAGTTAGTTCCACAGATTTCTAGTTCATCGTACTAAGAATAATCATATAAGGCAAGGGAATAATGGGATAAAGTTGAATAAATACGGGAAAACCTATAGACAGGAAAAATGAAATTTGCTTGTCACTGTCGATCTGTGCTGTTTCTATGACGGTACTGATCACATATCTGAAATGGCCGGTCATCTGTGAACGCGTATGGTTGCGATTAATTAGTAATGGGTTTGAAATTTGTCTTTATCTTGGGAACTCGACTATGGAACTATTCAATCTCGTGACAGATCAGTCACGTTGTTTACATTTGCACCCAAATCCGTGATTTAATTAATCGTTCTCCGCACCAACTTAATCTGTGTATCTGGAGTACGAGTGGGAGCTCCTATTCGGAGCTACTACTACTTAAATCAAGAGAGGAAACAGTTGTTGGATATTGCTTCGCTGAACTTGTCGCATCTCGTCAAATCATTCATTCCGTTAGGTTGAGGCTAAATCAATCGGGATGAAATACGATCCCTCCCATTTTGAGGCTCGTTTCCTTTCTTCTATAATACATACACACACACATGTATATATATATATATATATATATATATATATATATATATATATATATATATACATGCATACATACATACATACATACATACATACATACCGATACATACATACCGATACATACATACATACATACATACATACATACATACATACATACATACATACATACACACAAACACAAACACAAACACATCTGCAAGCTCGACTTTATTCGGCGAAATGTTGCACGAATTGATGAACTTTAGTAAGTTACCTGGCCTACCGTAGTTACCACATTTGAAACCCGGACACCAACTTCATTCACTATCGTAGCCATCTGAAAGCTGGTGACTATGGTCATGGCCTTGATGGTGGGGGTTTGGGTAGAAGGGTGGAGTGACTCACACCAACGGTATTGGTGTTCTTTATTGGGAAATTGGTAACGCGAGCGGAGTGCATGAGTCGACATCGCATCTGCAGGAAATTCTATCTTGTCACGTGTATTTTACCTCACCGCAGCATAGAGCGGAATCGAATAAAGCTGTGGATCGTTGAAAATAATTCAATTTTGTTGGCTGATACCATGAAAAAACATAGAAAATTTGATAATGAAGAGTTGTTTGTGAAGTGAATGTCTTGTCAGCAGGAAAAAACCCTTTCTGGATTTGAAATTCGTTTTCGTCATGCCACTCATGCATTACAGCAGAATTAGGTTCCGCCTAGGGAATAGAAGAGACCACGTGAAGGTCAACAAATGACTTGGCATCGAGGAATGAGAAAATGTGCAGCGAACTTAAGAAAAGTAGGTGCCTTACGTCTTCGTGGTTGGGGTCCAAAAGATCCCTCAGCGAGTTAGACGGAGAAATTGAAGGATATAGCTGCGAACCGTGAACAGAGGCTATTGTGTTGTCACTTTGTGTCGAATCAGAGTGATTGATCAATGTGCGTTTGTACAGTTACACTGTATTCAGTGTGTTAGCTTTTAGGGCGTTGTTTCCTTTTCCCACCCGTGTAGGTCCACTTCCCGTCCATCCTATATATTTATACTTTCTGATTCAACGTGCAAGATGGTGAGAAAGGCAGTGGTCAGTGGGGCTTTCCCTACTGTTTAACGCAGTACGATGATGATGATGATGATGATGATGATGATGATGATGATGATGATGATGATGATGATGATGATGATGATGATGATGATGATGATGATGATGATGATGATGATGATGATGATGATGATGATGATGATGATGATGATGATGATGATGATGATGATGATGATTCAGGTTGAGTCCTTCAGTCTGTCACTGTAGACGACTCTGTGTGTGTGTGTGTGTGTGTGTGTGTGTGTGTATGCGTGTACTTTCGCAGCCAATGGCGATTCATATAACACAAGAAGCCCTCATGGCTTTTTCACTTTCAACCCTATCTGGTCTGTCAAATATTTTATTGACTCTTGTAATGTTGACTTTTCAAAAGAAATCCATAAAAATTTATGAAAATTATCCACAGTTACATAAAAGAACAAATTTGGACGTATATCGTATATATATATATATATATATATATATATATATATATATATATATATATATATATATATATATATATATATATATATAATGCATGTTGTTCTCAATTCCTCTATCCCCTTGGGTATGTACGTTGAATAATTTGTAACGGCATGGCTATGAATTTCCGAAAATAATAGTTTAGCTGAACATGTATTCTCCTCGGGATTTGTGGATGAACTGAGGCGTTACGGTCCATCAAAAAAAGAAAAGCTTTGTAGACGTGGACTGAGGACAGATAACGATTAGGTGAAGATGATTTCAGATATATCGGAGTGTTTCGGGCGTTTTTTGCTCATTTGTCGACAGGCGTGACACCTCTTGACATTACGCGGAGATCATTTTCCATTGAATTGAACACGATGCTAATGATCACATTTATCTCAGAGCCATTAGTCCAAATATTGATTTGCGTTTCCGTGCCGCTGACCGGACATATCAAACAATTAACTACCATTTTTGGAGAAGCTAGTGTATTCCAGTCTCATAAATGGTTCATTTGGGTACATTTGGGCCATCTTCTTGTACGCTAACAAAGTGATTTGGGATTCAGTCGAACCTGTAGCGAAGAATTGAGGCAGACGAGTGGTTGCAAGTGGGTCGACGATATGCTTGTACTCGAGTGTAATGTCCTTGGCTAGCTGGGGAAACATGATCATCAGACAGGTTTTATTATCATGCTGTCAGATGTACAATAGTTTCAAAAATCGATGTTGTTTTCACCTCAGATTCATGACCTTCATATACTTATGCACACCGAAGATATTGTCAGCTTGACTGGTGATGAAACGTGCTCGATTTGAACACCCTATTGATTTTCTCCTGGCTTGGTGTTTCTCCTTTCTGAAGGTCAAAGTCGGAGAAGCATCATGCGATTCCGGTTGTGAAAAAAACCATTTTCATTGCACTCAATCATAAACACGGAATAAAATAATGATATTGACCAACTGTGGCATTCATGAAAGACTGCGAATGTGACTCTTGACAGTTCTATGGTATTGGTATACCACAAGATATTGAATGAACTTACTCGTTTTTCATAAAATACTACGATACACTGCTCACCCTATTCGTATTCTGATCCCCTGACAGCCAATACGGGATGATACTTATAAACCGATAAATTATCAAGTTTGGCGTCGCTTACGGAAATTCCGACATGCATCCAGTAGACGTGGAATCATTTGATGTGCGCTATACTTCCAGAAAATGCTATTATTTTGAACTCTTTGAAAATCGGTCTCTCACTACAAATGGACTAGCTGCTGAAAATAAAATGGCATTTTTTAAACCTAATGGGCAAGGATGTAATTACAACCGCCGAACGGCCACAATGAATGGCTCTTTTTGGACACCACTCGTGTGGGGGACATATCCACGGTAATCGACATTCAAAATCTTCCGCCCCATATTTATACTTGCGTTATTATTCCACTCACACAATGCCTGGCTATCACTGAACTTTTGGTTTGTCCCGCTTTGAGCATGAGGTTGTTTTCCTCAGTGGTGTCCACGGTTTATGTTTCGAGAGTAACGGTCCTTTGTCCACTGTGAAAGGCTATTATTTATGGTTCGACTGACACGGAGTATTGTCCACGTGGGAGGTCCACGTGATCCGCCTACCAAATGGTTGGAGACATTAAGTGATATGACTAAGTGTCGCGTCTAATGGCGTAGTTGCATTCGAACTCTTTCTTTGTCCTCTGGATTTCCCCTTGATACTTTGGCTTCCTTGGATCTTCATCACTATGCTTCTATTCTTTTCGCCCTTTACTGGGCCATGCCGGAAGGTAGCAACCAAAAGTGGTTAATGGTTGAATAAACTGAAACTGAAACTAACCAATCTCATTTATTCCAAAAGATGGCGTACACGTAACTCCGTTTGGCACAACACAAGTGCTCTATTCAATTCGTATCTTTTAAGTAGCCTGAGATATTGGTCCTGATGGCCTACAATCATCACTTTTGTGACATGGCGTTGTTGCTTTGACCGATTTATTTACTCCTCTCTTAAACAAACCTTTATGCTCGTACTTTATTTCCAACTAGTGGAGACCCGTCACTATTGTTCCAATACTCCAACCTAGTATTTCTGGTGTCTAGACTAAAAGCTTCCGTCCCATTAATCTCACATCAAAGCAGGGTTTGCGGATTTGTAAACTTTCGAATTCTGCCACAAACTTTCCCGATGACTTCGTTCACTTGATTTTTAAACCGAACCGGTCTGAATAAAAAGCTATCGTCTCCTCAGTCCATCATATTACCGAATCATTGGTTGGATAGGCAAAGTTTGTATAGGGTGTCTTTCCAGACTGCTCACTCGCTTCCAGTTTTACTCGGCAGTTTTTCTTACTTCGTAAAATGTAAGCTTTCGGCCATCCCACAACTTTATTGACATGGTTGTCTGATCAGTTTACCAACAGAACTCAGTGCACACGACCAGGTTTTAAAAAATCCAAACCTTTGGTCAATAATTCAGAAGTGCTTCAGGGAGCTGTCCTTTACCCCCAATCATTTTGCACCTACATTAGTGACCTTTCATTCAGTTCTCCAGCCAATTTATTTCAATATGCCGATGATGTGGCTCTTTGTCAAGCTGTTTCTGTAATAAACGACTTCAATAACTGTTCCATTAATCTGTTTCATATTTATGATTTCTCTGTTCTATGCGGTATAACTTTAAACTTGTCCAAATGCTTTCAATGCATATTTACACTTTCTCGACCAGTTTATCCTTGTGATCCATCTGTCATTTTCACAAAATCACCTATTAGAGTGGGTCCAGTTAAGTATTGAGAACCACCACGAAAGCAAATTTGAAGTGGTCACCTGACCTTTCAAACTTTGTGAAGTAACTACGCGGACTATCATACCAAATCCGAAAGCCTAGGCATTTTATTGTTAGATAGAGTACTATTTTTCTTTTCGTATGTCAGTGTGTTTTCCCTGTCCTCTTCTACTGGCCCCCTGTTATTTTTCCTGTTCGACCAAAGAAGTATTTGAAAATCCCTTTCAAAAATTTGATTATTTTCAGTCGGTATCTTTCATACCCTCAACCGAACTATCGGCAAGTTTGGGCGAATTACACCTGGCCGGTAGTGCAAACCTCTTTCACGAAATCCTTGCAGGCACCACTCACCCTTTACTCGGTGATTTATCCAAATATAACTCTCTTGCATCGACAGTATTCCTCCTTTCGATCCAAAGCTTCTCGTATTAACATCTACAAAACTCTACCATTCCATATCTGTCCGTAATCCTCACAAACCGGGAACGAGTATTGGCAGAAATTCTAGACAATTTGATATGCCATCGTTTATTTTTTCATCCCGTTGATTTGCTGAGGCGCCAAATGTAAATCGTTTTTGACTGAAATGCGGACGTCTTTCAACACAAAAGTCTGTTCAAATACAAACAGATAAGTTTGAATAACAACGATTTGTCAGTTTCGGTGTTCGCGGTTGCGCATCGATTTCGATTTAGCTTGGGATAAAGAAACATTTTGTGCGCGTATAGACTGCCAAGATCAAGACGTCGCAACAGATGCCTAGGCCTTCGCAAAAAACATATAATTTCCGGGTTCACCGATAAGTTCCCTCTAAAAAAACCGAAGGTTCTCCGTTTACATTACTTCGAGCCTAACACTTTTAAGACAGATTAGCAGGCTAAGTCCAATTCTCCACATAAAACCAGCCCGTTTGTGACTTCATTCTTGAGCCACAGGCATAAGCCTCAAACAGTGAATAAGTCGAGCATCTGGATAACTGACTATTAGGCCACCTAGTTGCTGGCATAAATGTACCAAATCTACGACAACGACTACTGATTCATAGTGATCAAACATCTCAGGCATCAGATATATTTGCGAGCATCATCAAGATGTCAAGGCTATAATACTACCTGCAGGTGCTTCGGTTTTTCTGAATCCTGCCAAATATCATGAGGAAACACAGGGTAAAAATACGCTAAAATTCAAGACAAAGGGGTGGTTGTCGCAGGAAACTCATTTATTCCAGAGTTTCTAGCGGTTTTCATGTTTCTGAGTAGAAATCTTAGTGAAAGAGTGCTTTCGGCGGCCAGTTACGCTCTGTGTTATCACGTCCATACCGACATGCAGAGCGTTTCTTCTGCGGCATGATCTGTCACATACAGTGATCATCGGAAGAGTGAAGCTTAACGAATGAATGCTGACCCGAATTCCTGCCCAAGTTCAATTGGAGATGTTCTTTCTTCCCTTGACTTAACTCACTCACATAAGAATTCTCATCTAACCCAGAAGTTGTATACTCCGAAAGGCGGTTCCCATTGCAGTTTCACTAATGCAGGCTGTACTGAATATATATATATATATATATATATATATATATATATATATATATATATATATATATATATCTATATATATATATATATATATATATATATATATACTGGCTTCAAATCAGGCACGGTGCCATTGCAGCAACAAAAACCCAAAAACAATAGGGGATATAAAGTACAGTAAGAGACAGTTAGTAGAAAAATAAAATGCCGTGAATTATTTTTTTCTTCATTTTATACTTTTTGATGATTTATTGTCATTTCGTATGTCGGAATGACATTTTTGTGATTACGAGACACGAGAGTCCGACAGACAGTCCGCACAGCATTAACGCCACTGACTTCTAATTTGAGCCACGTCTCACAGCGTATCTAACCAACGACAATCTTTGTCTTTTTTAGCCCCAACCAGAGAGGTGGGACGCACCAACAGAAGCCACTGCTGATACCAGCTTCTTTATACCCCTAGGCCAAGTCACACCTGTTGAATCTTCTCACCGGGCCGCTCCCATTGTAATCCCAATGAAGTCAGATTGCAAAACGCCATGGATCGGTGTAGACTACCGGCTGACTCTCAACAAAAGACTGTGCCAACATTCATGTACTACTGAGGAACCAGAAAATGTACTCATCTTGTTCTGCAGTTTTCTCTAAGATTGATCTTAAAGCTGGACATTTATGAACACCGCTTGAAGACGATTCCAGTTCATCGAGGGTCATCAATAAGGCATTTGGTTTTCTTTGGTATATTTTTGTACTTCTTGGTTTTCTTGTGCATGCCCACTTAGACGAGCACGGGGGCACAAAACTGTGTCACCATTATGAACAACACTAGTGTCCCAGATCACCGTCGAATTTTGATGGACGTGGAGTTTCTTTGGGATCAGTCTTTCTCCTGTAAGCAAAGTTGAATCATTTTATGCTAACGTTGCCCACTAAATTACCAGTAGCAAATACGCAGACATTCACCGTTGTCCTTTCTCTCGGCTGTTATGTCCCGAATCCGGTAAGCAGAACGGAGGCACTCTTGTACGGACAAACGTGCATTCAGTAACAACGCACGGCAAGCGCAAGTAAAAACAAGAAAGTGAAAACACATGCATATAGGCGAGTGCGTGAGTCAGCGTTGTATGCAAGTGAAAGCGTAAGCCAAGTGTGCAGTTGGATTAAGCCACTAAAAGCCGTTCGACACGTGATACGATCTGATTGGTCAGGGCCTGCTTATAAAAGTACTGACACATCTTTGTGCCGGTTCACGTGTGTTCCGATTTCATTTCGACCAATCCGACACTTGCAGTGTTCACTAACTTACAAAACGTGTAACACTAAGTTTGAAATTCACAGCTTTTCTGGATAAGACGCTTGTTTTCCTTAATTCTCGCTGACTTATTTCAGTCTTTTAGGCACATAATCCACAAACCCACTTATGAAAGCTCTACTTACAGCGTACTTCATTAGCTGCATCATTTTCGCAGTTAAAATTCAAATTTAGAAAAAAATTCTGAAATATATTTCAATCATGGCTTTCATGAGGAATTGTGAAGATTGAACCTTTGGTTTATCCATGGTCTCCATAGCCTGAGAACACAAGAAACATGAATGGATGTGTCCAAGGCTATATGACGCATTACTTCAAGTGAGGCCAGACTTGGTGCATTACACTGTAAGAAGATAAAATGACTGATTAACTGGAAACGCTCCTTACAAGAGATCTAGGAATTCTGCCTTGACAAGCATGTGTTTCATAACATTCCCCAACAAGGTTGACTATGACAGAACGCAACCCATAACAATCAAGCGCAATGAGTTTTGCGACCTCGAAGTCATTGGATTGAGTTTCTTTGATAGTTTTCTATCGAAAGTCTTGCTTTCATGAGTACTTCAGGGCTCGTCAGGGAACACACTAACTGATAAACTAATTTCATAACCTAAACTGTTCCCATACTTCCACAGAAGCGAAATTACCGATACAAATTTTTTAAACTTTTATATTTCAACTTTTTGGTAAACTATAAAGCCCGTAAAGGAAGGGAAAAAATTGGCTACTGGAATGTCGCCAACATGTCTTGCTTGTCAGACACTGGGAATATTTTTGGAATAATTGACCTCGGGAAATTGTACCTGGGTAGATCATGTCTATATGGTGTCTGGATGATAGATGAGAGAAAAGACGGAAACGATTACACGTGGAAAGGGTGTAAAGCACCAAACAGACTTGAGTTCAATACGTAGGTCTAGGAGTAGGATCGGCAGGCTTTGAGTGCTGAACAGTTTGGCACCGGGGATGTGAACGCAGATTGCTCCAGCTTTCCAAAGTCTGGTATTTCAGAAAAAGTGACGTGGCGGAAGCAGATCTGTCTTTTTGGTACTTCTCCTCAGGCCAGTACACTATGTATACAAAGTTTTAGCGTTGCTCAAATATGTGATCCGGAGTATTCAAGTAAAAGCACAAAACTAATTGTCAAGTCTGATATGCTTTGTGCTTTTATGTGAATAATCTGGATCATATGTTTGAGCAACACTAAAACTTTGTAAGCGTACTGCACTGGTCTGAGGGGAAGTGCCGGGCAGACAGATCTGTGCTCGCCGCGTTACGTTTTCTAAACTCAGAATATGGGAATATTTCACGATCTACGATTTCAGCTGTTCGTACTGTCTAGCTCTAAAGATCGAGCGTTACTACGAGCATATCGACTTCAGCCTTCAGATCGTCTATATGTTTTTGTCTGCCAGGTATCGCAGTGTCGTGGTACGTGTTCCATACTGCATTTTAGGGGAAGGATTGTATGGGCAATGTTCTATTCTCTTAGGCATTATGCAAATGCATGAATGGAACCAAAAAGATGCTTTTGATTGCTGATTTACCATAAAGTTGAGGGTTTGCCTCTTCACATGTGCCCCTAGAATGGCAGCAACCGAATACTGTAGTCCATGGCCATTCTAAAGTTTCAGAGGCTTCTCACCTGTGATGCATACTACTTTCATCTTGATCTCGTGATCTTTGAAAAAGTTAAACCCAACATTAAGATATCAACAGCCTAAATAATCGAGTTATCCTTCTATCTTTTGGTTCATGGCCTCGAGCTTTTTACTATTCTCGTAGTACTTATCATCCCTCTTTTTCTTTGTCCATGCTATCGTGAGGAATTGTATGGTAAGTTCGTATCGAACCGAATTCCACTCAAAGTCAATCGATTCAAGTATGTGTATTCTGTTGCCCTATCTAGTTCCATACCGTATTCTTCTTTTTACGGACCAATTACGTAAGTCATAGTTCGTTTACCCCCGGACTAATTCAAAAAATTAAACCGTTAAGGTTTGTGAGAAGTGTGAAGCAGTGCGTACTTTCGAATTCCGATCTTGTGGTATCCCTCCTCAACTCAAATTCCTATTACGTTCCTTGCATATTTGAACTATGTAGTTCATGTATATGAGATACTCAGTAACTACGATGGAGTACCGGACCGATCTGGTTTTCATTTCCGATCTCGGCGTAGCATATTCCGGGACGAGCTTAGCACGGTCTTCACAAGATCAGTTCAACAGATTGTTCTTCCACAATATACTATTATCTGAATGATGCTCCATTGATTCCTATAGTCGGATAAAATTCCTAAATAAGAAACCCACCTATTCACTCACTCACTCACTCAATCACTCGCTCACTCACTCACTCACTCGCTCACTCACTCACTCACTCACTCACTCACTCACTCACTCACTCACTCACTCACTCACTCACTCACTCACTCACTCACTCACTCACTCACTCACTCACTCACTCATCCACCTACCCAATCAGTCAGTCAGTCAGTCAATCAATCAATAAACCAACCAACCAACGAACCAACCAATCAATCGATCAATCGATCGATAGATCAATCACTCAATCACTCAATCAATAATCAGTCAGTCAATCAGTTAGTCAATCAATCAATCATTCACTCACTCACTCACTCACTCACTCTATACTGTTCGTTTAATTCGTCCTCATTCAGCAATCATCTGCTCGAGAGAAAACCGTAGAAAATCCAGGCTACCTATCGCGTTCAACGTACTTCAGTTTTAAGTGTTATTTTCATAGTTCCCAATTATAAGTTACTGTGCATCAGTACTGTTTTTATTAACGCCGGTCATTCGTACGTAATGGAATAGCTCGAACCTGGACTACACGCACTGGGGAAGAAGGCCAAATAAGAATAACAGGAATGTATTCCGTCGGATTTCTTTGGTGCTAACTCGTTTATGTTCAAAAGGCGGTATGCACTTATTGGCAGATAACGTACTGACCAATCACAGAGGATTTCCACTGTATCTACTAGATCTCACGGCTAAGGTCCGACTTCAACTGATTGGTTGGATACTAGAAACGAAGCCACAGCATACTGGGCCGCATGCAGAGGCATTCGAATCCTTAGACCCTTCTCATGATGTTTTGAAATACCCGTGATTATGTCATCGGTTGATAAACAAGCAATCCAGCGCATGCACAACTGTCGACGCACCAGTCTGACTTCAGCTGATTTTCAGAACAACTAGTAGCGGTTAGCCCCGAATATGTACACACAAACACGGGCTGATAAGGTGTGTTAGTGTTTTTGTGTGTGCATGAGCGCTGATGTACAAAGATGTTGGTCGAACAAGGACATCACAACTCGATGAGAACAATCAAGTCTCCCGATCCCGTCCACGCTGTTGGTTTCACGATGAATAGCATGCGATTTCTCCATCTGACCAAGCCGAACACAAGAAAATGGGTGGGGACCGGATTGTGATGAAGGTTGTGGCATCAAGGGGGATTGAACCAGAGCAGAAATATGTCTGACCCGAAGTGTGATAGGTCGTACTGAAAATTATAGATACGCTGAAGGACTGAACGACTACCGATCAATCGGTGCACCTATCTATTTTCAGGAAGGCTTAGCTTTATTTATCGATCGGAGAAAGATGAATGAAATGAACTGTTGGGGCAAATTTGGTTCTGTAAACATGGGAATTGATTGCATGTTGACAATGTGCTTCTTATTGTTTATTTCTCTGTCTGAGTGCGAACATGTCTGTGGTAAGGGTAGAAAACAAAGGATGAGAAACAAAAGAGAAATCAAATTTGCTAATCGCATTTGTGTGCATGTTGAATAAGTAATGCGGACCGTTTTCTCTCCTGTACGCACCAGTACAATCAACCATTTGATTGATATCATTCTTTGTTCTTTTGGAGTCGCGTGGTGAACAGATTTTACCAATCACTACAAATGTTATCGAAATATCAGTGGCAACATAGGTTCTCCTCCTGTATCCTTTTATTCGGGTGTTTCTATGTTACACCACAGAAAAGAAATCGATTTTGGACAACCACATTTCCCTTTACGTAATTGATCGATTTGATTTTAGGCAACTCACATCAGATAGGCTGGGGGTTAAAATATGATAACTAGCTAACTGAGAAAATAGATGAACCCAAGAATTCTTTTCAGTGGATAATTATGAAACCGCTAAATAATATCGATCGGCTCTCACTGTCAACCACTGCAAACTCACTTGTTCCTATGGGGCTGGCCTAATCAGTCATTCTGTAACAAAGAAAGTAGGACGTGTGAGGAAAGCCTGTTTGACCAGAAAAACAAGTCAAGTCGGTACAACGTGTACAACCGTTTATATTGTCTATTTCCCAGACCGCAATGTAGCAGCATTGATCGACCGACTGCCTGAGTATCTCGGCTCCTTTCTGACCACGTGTATGCTGTCATTACCATGATTCGTTTGCTACCATTTCCGTTCGGTTCGGCAGATTGATCCGGTTACCAGCTTGGTCGGTAGCACCACACATGGGCTATCTTTCTGTTTGCCTGAGATCCCACTGAGTTCCATCTACAAGTCAATATGCCTCTTTTTTCTGTTGCGAGATGCTTCCAGCATATTCACCATCTCTTATTTGGGATTTGGATCTCAAATGGTTGGTCCAGTCGGTTTGATACTTGCCTCGTTCTGTTGTTACAGCACTTCCCGCTACGCTCTCTCTCCCCTTAAAACATCTGTTCCGGGTGTACCAGGATGCCAAGTTGCATCCTTTGACCCATTTACATTGTGACCCTTGACTGATTCGGAATCCGGCATTTTTCCTCTCTTTAATGCAGTGTACGGTCCATTCCATCATCTCTGGAACTTGCTAGTCCCCGGACGGACCCCATCAGTCACGTTGCAATTCTCAACTTTTACCAAAATCCCGGGGTACAAGAGGCTTCCATTTTTGTAATTGATGACTTTCATTGTATCTTGCTTTTTTTCGACACAAGACATCTCTCATCCGTTGTACCGCCAACTTCTCTAGGCGCTTCCGATCGCGAGTTTACAGAGATCTATCGTTTAACATGTTAAGCCACATTTCCAGACGCTTTCTGGGTTCCTGCCCGAAAACTGTTTTAAACGGTGAAGTCCCCGTCGTTGTGCGGTAGCTGACCAGTATTTTCAACAGCCCCTCTTGCCAATCACTCCCGTTGCTGTTTAGCCATTCTTTCATCGTTTTGTTAAGTCTTTCTGTCATTCATTTCGTCTGAAGATGGTAAGGCGATGACTGTATTCGCAGGATTCCTCATTGCTCCTGAGTTTTCGGGAATTTCTTTGGTTCAAAGCAAGGGCTCTGGTCGATGATTATGGTTTCTGGTACACCAAACCGTTTTCTCGACCACTGGCATGCTCCATTGTGAATGTGAATTCTTGCAAGCGGTACGCCCACCTTGCCAATCTCATTCTTGGATCTTGTGCTGTAATTAAACATGTAAACGGCTTGTGATCTGTTCTGACGCAAAACCTATTAGCAATCAGATGCGTTCTCCACTTCTCCAGTGCCCATACTGCTGCTAAACGTTCCTTTTCCGTGGGGGAAATATTTTCTTTCGGCATTCGAATTTGAAATGATGTCGATCGGTACACGGTTTGTCTTTTTTGTTCATGAGACACACTTCGTCAAACCACGAAACCGTGGGTAGAAATACCACCACATCTAGGACTGGGAAGACAATAATATAAACCGAAAGGAATATGAAATAATGAAAGCTTCTCTCTTCCGCTCAGATACCTTTTGTTGGTATCGTTATCCATTGTTGTGAAGAAGAAACGAGCAATTTTAGCTGGATCAGCTTTTAGCTACTATAAAGTATGTATTAAGAGCCCAGTCCAAAACAAAGTATTGATTTTAAAAGGTAACTGAAACTGTATCGTAAATCTACTCGGCGGTAGATTTGCTTTGCCGATGTATCAGGGGTTACCAAGTAGCTAATAAGTGGCGACAACTTACACAAGTTAGTACCTTTGAACTAAACATGAGACCGTACAACCAATAACCGCGCATGATGGCCTGGGCGGTAATGCGCTACGGTTGATCTTGAACGTGAAGTAATATGAAGGGCACAGTGAAAGTACTCAGTTTGACGTGATCATCTAAATAATTTCCACGACGTTTTATCAAACGAAGGGTTCTTGGTGTGTGTGTGTGTGTGGATAACATGTAACATGTTGTCTCTTAGCATGTTGATCAGTTTTAAACTTAACAAACATTCCCGTGTAGAGGCTTACAGTGGGACATTAGATAATAACGAACTGTCTCATCACGAGTTTGGTGGACAATCTGGCTGGAAGACTAAGGAAGCCTTTGGGATAATTACAGAACAGTATTTTACTGGTATTACTCGTACATTTTTAATCGTGTAGTGTTAACGCCTTATTCACCATTTAAGACCATGGAAGCACCGTACCCTCTTCTTTTCTTTATCAGGAATCATAAGAGTGCACATTCATCGGACCCTATTACCAATCGAATCTGGAACAGAGGATTGTGAGTCAAACATCTAATTACAAGACTGGCTCTCAACATTCTGTTTAAGATAAGCACCACATAATACAACGTGTCCTTCCGTAACTGACTTTTCAAATGCAACAGCTCATCACCCCACACAAAAATCTACTGCTACTCTAGTTGTCTTCTGCGTAGGAAGACTAAGTGACGACAAAAGAATTACCTCACGGTCAACCTACAGAGCCTGGCTGCGTGATCGGTATCATTTGAAGGATATATATTTTTTATATGAAACAATTCATCAAGCACCATTTTAAATAATATTTTAGTTGTTTGTTCGCTTTACAACAGTGTCCCACATCTTTGGAAGGATGTTACGGCCAACCAGAGGCTGCCGAATGGGAAAGTGACCGGCGTGGTTAAAAATTCCACAACGATGACCGTCTGATCACCGCCGACCACAGTGATCCGGGAATCAGATATTTTTCCAGCTCCATGTCAGATTTTTCTATATCAATGAATATTGTCTCTGTACTATGAGGTTCATATTCACTCATGACAGTTGGTCATTTGCCTGCAACGTAACTAATTTCTTGAACAATATTCTTCGCTCAAAGAGGAGACAGATTAGGTTAACATTTTGTAAACTGCTCATGAGTTTCTGTGACCGAACCGAGCCCCGTTCGGAATGCGTGGAAAAAACGATGCCCCATGTGATATGTTGTGCGTAAACGTTCATCCTTCGGTACTAGGTTGTGGGCTGGCATTTACCAATAGACGGACTGGTTCATTTAGTAGATAGCACGATGGGTTAGCTAGCAGCCAGCTCGTCTTCATTTGTTTTGAGTCGAGGACAAGATTCGAGCAAACAAAACGGACCGAAGGACTAGTCCAGTGCGAACCGTTGACTGAACCGCATCAACCAACTGGGTTTGTAATCAGACCAACCACTCAGAAGAGTTGGCTGTGAATGACAGGTGAACCATTACGTTTGTGCTCCAGGATTTGGTCATGAATGCCATGAACCCCATATACACTTTTGTTAAGGTACTAATAAACTGAGACGGTTCAAAGGTAGATAAGTCTTCTTATTATGGGACCGACCAAAAAGTTCCATAACAACGTAGTCCGAAATGATGGTAGTATACAATCACCTGTAAACCGATGCTGATAAAGGTTTCCCGCGGTAACCGGAACGTCGACTGACTACCATCACTTTCTACAAGGCTGCGTCACCGAACATAAAACGCTTACTTACTCCTGATTTTAATTCATGGACATGAGCCCGGTTTTATAATCGTCAGATTCGTTTAAAATCTCCGGTTTGCCATTGGAACTATAAAAAAGATGCCAAATTACCAAATACACGTATTGTCGAGGCTCCCATAGCTATCTGTTTTCATTATCATGAATTTATCTTTCTTAAGTTTTCTTCCCTGTCTAATTGAAAAATCGGAAATCTACAATTCCACATAACATAATTATGCTTACTTTACTTATGTGGCTGTCCACAGGTGTATTCAGTTCAGTTAAGTTCAAACAACCAATAAACATGCACCGGGTGCGGTAACTTTAGTTGCTAACTCCTAGCTGCGACCTCTTAAAGGAAATAACGAGAAAGTAAAGAGTATGAGGAGGACTACAAATAATGATTATAAGTTGATATAGAAAGTTCGTCGATAAAAGAGGGCCGCTAGTCGCGGCATCTAGCCATATCCCCGAATTTATCTGGACATAGAAATGGGCGGTTCTTGAACCCTACCCAGAAAGTTTACCATGCCTTACATGACCGGGTCCGCTGGTTGGGCTTTTCATACCTTTCTTCTATGTGATGGACTGACCACCCTTACTCATCTTCCAACCGTTCCAAGGCCCAGCAAACGTGGCATGCCGAGGAATCCTATTGGGAGAAGTGCGTAATACATGTCCCAGTCATCTTAGCTTGGTGAGTTTGTTTCATCTAATGATTTGATTCGTGAACCCAAGACGCTCCACTGAATCTCAGCATTGCTGATAGGGTTTTCCCACCAGATTGGAGCAAATCTACACTGGCGCGTAAACTTGTGTGAACTCAGAGTGTATGACGAATTTCCCTGGGGCTTGAAAATCCAAGGAGGATCATTTATTATAAATACGAAGGTACCGTTCACCGAATTCGGTTCTCCTCGCTGATGAACAAAACCAATCCTACGAGAAGCTTTTGTTGTCGTTTAAGTGTTTATCATATTTCTACATCACGAATAATGCGGTATCTCGGGTATCAGCATTAAATTGGCGGCTAATGGAAGTCACATTTTAATTCAAGAGACATGCCCGGTACTTTGGGGTAGTGATCTTCTGCGGTGGGTGGCGCGTTACTATCTGAAATCACAAAAGAGTAGAAAACTCCATGAGCCCTAAGCTCATTGAGTGTCTCATCGAGAAGTGAAACTTATATTATTCGAACATCAGTATGACTGCCTACAGTTGGAACGTTACACTGCTCATCCCATAGAAGGGACATTGCCTACAGTGTTGCGCGCTCCAGCATCACACAGACCATGAGTACTCGGTTCACTCAGACCCCACATAGAAACTCAAAGCTATTCAACCAGTAAGGCCTGTCTGTTTACTTCGTCCCACTGGCAGGGTCACCAGTGTGTAGAATGCTGGGGTAGTTATCCTCCGCGGGGTGTTACCTGTGTTCGATCTGAGCACGAATTGTTGATAGCCCATAACCAGAATAGAACGGTTGTACGTCTTCGCTGAGCAGTTCCAGTCATACTGTATGATGAGAGATACTCGAAAGATGTCGGTTCATTTCTGAGCCATTCTCTCCACTCCCGACGTCGTAGCACCTATGGTGACCATTGTCGTGGTTTTATTTACTTCCTTTTTCTTTCCTTCCTTCTTATTATATAATAAACGTGCAGTATTTCAGGACGGGGGCCGCCGCCAATTTAAAGCTTCCAATTGGGACGAGTTACCGGCTACGGCGCGGAGATTCGAACCCCCCAGGGACTGATGAGGTTCAAAGCTCACTGTTCTATCAGAGGCAGAACGAGAGTGAAGGATTGGTCGCGCAGGTTAACAAGAAGAAAAGATACGAACATCTGATCAGGTGGATTTGACCGAACAGTACTTATCAGACTGCCAGGTTGGAATCCACAAGATCCACTGGCCGGATGGTTGGAGACATTGGGCAACTTTTCTAGGTTCCACAGTCAGTGGTGATATCAAGTACAAACTCCTGATCCTTCCATATCATTTCCCCTGGTAACTTTTTTTTTCTGAAAGGTCCACATATTTCGATTTATTTCTCTTCCGATGAGAGCTGGCATCCAAAATCAGAGCACAGAAGTACGCCGTTCATGGCTGAAAGAATTAAACTCAACTAAACTGCCGGTGATATTACTTGATGCGAATGGGGATTGCACTCAAACGACGCAATTGTGAATCAAAAATGCATAAGAAGCGGATATGAAATATTGTGTATTTAATTCAATCAGGGGAATGCAACGGAAACATGTTCCCGTAATTCAGCGATCAAACGGGAGAGATTGATTCTCGTTTGTTTGTTGATTTGTGTGTGTGTGTGTGTGTCTCTGTGTGCGTGTGTGACCGTGCATGGATGTCTGCGTGCGTATTACCGACTGTATCACGGGACACGGATAAGTGATCTCCACTTCGATTCAACGGGTATTTGGAAGACATGAAAGAGTCGTTGATTACTCTCCTGGACGCGTTCACGAAGTATCCAAAAATTAAAAAAATAAACCAATGCGGAAATTAACAACAGATTTCCGAAGGTAATGACTACGGAATGGATAAGACGACGAGACGTTGTAAAAAACCTTGGGTACCGGGAAGTGGGGTAGGAACGAGTGGACTGAGATGCGTGTGGATCAGAAACCGTGTACAGTTAGAATTATCCAGACCGTCACGTTTATTCTTCAATTCGCATGAGACCATTTGATTGTGAGCACATGGAGGGAAAGAGCGAGATGAACAAGAAGAGAAGCAACTGCGATAAGAGTGCACTTTTTTAGCCACATTTCTAAATCAAGATATACCAATGTAGTAACAATACAATCAAGTCAACTCAGTATTTGCTTTGTACACCCCGGTGGATGAATAGTCAGCAGTACGTAGCTATACTTACAGCAATTACACAAAAAAGAAAGCGGCACTTACAACAACAAAAATGGCAACGACAAGGGGTGATTTATGAGCTAGGACAATAAACGCTGTCTAAGTCCAGGGACAATGTTTGCAGGACTACATAAGAAACGAGCAAGGTAAGGGACAACGGAAGACCGGCAGGCAGTGGCGCGTGCGTAAATCATTTTACAATTATTGCGGACAGTAGAGAAAGAAGCACATGTGCTGAGTTCCCTGTGAAGCGGATGAAGTGAGTCATTCAAAATCCTCTCGGCGAATCTTTTGCTCATTTCGTGGTGTTGGGATTTGATGGGGTCTCTGAGATCTTTACGAGATATGCCAGTTGCATAGAATCAGTGCTTGATAGACCTCTATATTGTGGTGAAATCTGTAGCATGTAGGCTAGGGAAGAAGACGGGAGAAAAATACAACCTCCGAGGTAATATGAATGCAGTACCAAAACGTTGGATGATCTAAAGGGGTACAGATATTGCTTTTAGATGAAAAAATGTAGTAGGTCGGCCTTCTCACTTTTGTGAAAACGCAGGCAACATGTTCAGTCCAACAAAGATTACGGATGATCGTATCCCCAAGGCATTTGGCCGATAGTTGACGAAAAACGGGGATGTTCCCTACGTGAACGTCTGGACAAGATTCCAGGAAGTTTCAGTTTTATTTTATGCAACCAATAACCTCGCCCTTCTGTGCTCTGATTTCGCTTGCCACTTCCCAGCATCGTCCAGTTAACGGCGAAAAGAACAGAAGCATAGTGATAAAGATCCAAAAAGTCAAAGTATCAAGCGGAAATCAACAGGACAAGGAAAGAGACCGAATGCAACTACACCACTGACCGTGACACCTAGCCATATCACTTATTGCCTCCAACAATTTAGTAGGCGGATCACGTGGACCCCAACCTGGAGGTCTAACACGTTCTACGTGGCCAAGTTCACTCGTCAAGGTTTTCATACCTTTTTTTTGCCACATCATGGACTGACCTCTGGGTCCCAACACCTTACGCCTAACCTCAGCATTGCTGATACATTATTCCCATCATACTCGGCCAACGCTACGGTGACATCGGTGCTCGAACACCGACAGTCTTCGCCTAACTTCTACCAGCAACGGCCATGTTTCGGAACCGTATAAAAGAACGGACCTAACCTCCTCATTACACACTCGACTCCTAACAGACAATCGGATGTCATGACGACGCCACAGATGACGGAGGTCGACAAAGGCCAAACGCGCCTTCTGTATACCCGATGACACTTCATCCGATATCTGTCCACCTGGTGAGATGTAACTGCCCAGGTAATAAAACCTATTCACTTCAGCTAGAGCTTCACCTGCCAACACAAGGTTTGGTTTTGATCAAACCCAGTCCTACAACAGCACTTTACACTTTGAAGGTGCAAAACGCACCCCAAACATTCCTACACTGTTGGTAAAGCTATCTAAGAAAGCTTGTAACTTACCTGGATCTTCACTCAGAAGAACAATATCGTCCGCATATTCCAAGTCATACACTTCACTGCCTGAGCAAAGATCGATGCCATTATTCTCACACGAGAATAGGGCCATCTCAAGAATCAATTCAATCACAAAATTGAAGAGGAAGGGTGAAAGAGGGCAACCGTGACGAACACCACTTTCCGTGGTGAGCTCTGGGGAAAGATCGCCGTAAGCACGAACTCAGCTTTGGTTGTTTGCATGCATGTATTGGAAAAGAGAAATAAACTCTTCAATGAGAAGCAGCGCCGGAGAACTGTGTGGTCGACTGAGTGGAACACCGCTTCCAGCCTTTGAAAAGAGAAAAAAAACAAACATCTGAGGATTTACAGCGCTTTAAGGCAAGGATTAGGGCTTTTAACCAATGGACAATATTTAAGAGACCACACTGGAGTTCAGGTGCGGCTGATGCATCGGGATGAGGCAAGTCAACCGCAACATCATCTGAATACTTTATAACGAAGGAACAGTCACCGACAGGCGTGGAGGACGTGCAGGTGGAGAATAGAAAGGGAGAGGTTTGTGCTCTGTAGTGCGCCTTGGTTTGAAACAAATATGGAACAGGTTCTGTCCCCGTATCTTGTAAACTGTTACCGATTGGGTAAATAATCAGACAAAAATCCAATGAGTGAGGGTTGTATTGTGTCATTTGAGAAGATGTCGATAAGTTCTGGTCTATCAACACTGCTAAGTGGTTCACCGTAATCTAGGAAGCAGGTATGCGCAGCTTTTGATTTCTTGTTCAGCGACAACAAGACATTACGAGTCAGGGAAGCAATAGCATCTAGGATAGAGCAGGAAAGGCGGTAGGCGAACTGCTTTATGTCTAGTATTGTCAAATCATTGGACTGTTCCTAGAGTAATAAATTCTCAAACACCTTTTTGGTGATGAAGGTGCATGCAGTTGGACCGAATTCTGCTGTTCCTTTCTTGGGTACAGGTGTGATGGAAGCTGATCTTTAACAGTCGGGAATCTTCTTGCAATAAAAGCATTGATTACTGAATCGCTTCATTACTGGTGTGAGTACTTGTGCACACCGCTTAAGTGCAACTGAGGGAAGGTTATCGGGTCCGCAGGATTTGTTGTATTTGAGGTTTGACAACTCTTTGCAAGCAGCTTGAGGGGATATGTTGAACTGGAATGATGATAATCCTAGGTAATTTAACTCAAAAGAGTTGGGATAAATATTGTTGGAATTTTAATTTTTCATTTCAGTCAGAGTATAATATAATCACCACGCCATTCACTGTTTCCCTCAGGAAAAGCTGTATGCTAAACGTAATCAGTACTCAGGATATTTCATGAAAACAAATACGAACACATACCAGACTTCATAGTGGCCCACTAAGCGGTCGGTTTCGTGAAGCGTGACCTATCCAACGACAGATATAGCGTGAGTTCAAATGACCAATCCTGTGGCAGTCAAACAAACAATTACTTATTGCTAACCTCGTAGTTTCTGTGAGCATTCATTTTCAGTGATTTCTTTCCCAACCTTTACAGTCGTATTTATTTGACATTATACAAGGAGGGTAAGGGGGCAGTCCGTAGATCAACTAATCAATCTGGTACTCGAACGGTTATTCGTCCAGTCGACTGGTTGATCAAGGGAAAATGTGGGGGATGTGGTGAGAGTCATCGGAGCATTTAGTAACACGGATCGAAAGGGCGAGCGCGGGTGACGTCATCAATCTTTGGCCAGGGAAGCTCAGGGGCATGCACTAGCTAACTTAACGAGGATATCTCAGACTTAAGGACCCGTGTACTCATTGCTTCACCAACTGCTGATGTTCGACATCTAGTCATTTTGGGTTCTTGTTGCGTGCCACTCGGAGCACAACACGCAACGCGTTCTCCGCTCAAATCGGATACACTGATTCCAGTAAATGGGCAGTAATTGAGATGGAAACCTTACCAGTATTAATTTAATTAATACGTTATTGTTTCTACTCACAGATGTAAAAGTATAATGGCACACGCACAGGTAAGAATGACAAATTTCAAGTTGAATAAAATGTTGAAATATTTTGAACTCTGTGATATTCTAATGCTCACATTAGCGTCGCTCACACTACATTAAAAATTCAGAAGCCCGTTGGAAATTCCCATAGCTCGGCGGCAGGTTGAGCGTACACGGGCCTAGAGAGCATGGGCGGGGTGTCCATGGGCGGGTTCATATCCTGACCCGAGATCAACGACCTTCATTATTTGGACCAGTTCATAAATTTATCATACATCTACCAAACCGTATTTCATAACCAAGCATGCCAGGGTATACAACAGTTGAACTCTAGCTAATTCACGGGCAATATTACAGTAAGCAGTCTAATTACAAATTAGTTTACTGTGACGGATGGCATGTGCCAATTTAATTCTTTATTATATCTCAGATGATCAAGCGCATGTGGTGATAGTGGTAGAGACTGCTTTGAGTCCATGTTTGGATCCTAGTACCTGACCCAAGTTTGATAATGCTTGTTAGCACAGTTGAAAATTAAACGATGTTTTACGTGATCTAGCTACAGTTGATTTTTCACTGGGTTTATCGAGGAATTTCACGAATTGTGGACTTTTTCTGTCCACGGTAGGCAACTAACAAAGTAGGAAAACCAAGCCACTCTCTGCTCATTGTGTTTCCCTACTATCATCACAGAAGATACTCGCAATTAGATTTAAAAAAATGAATGAATCCAATGATGGTTTCTTCTTACCTTCGATTCATAGAACAAAGGAATTTCGTTTCAGTATCGTGGGTATGGTCGGAGCAGAAATCTGTTTATCCAGTTCAATCTAGCTCCGGTAATGGTCTTGAACCTCGCTTGGATGATGACATACTGAACGGTACACTTGATCGTGAGGATTCCGACTCGAACCGTGCTACACTATTACCTTGGACCTCCAGGCTGGAGATATTCGACCGGGGTTCCTTTTTGTGTGACTCCTCTCCCAACGGCAGTGGTCTCCCTTGATGAGGCAATTTTTCCAGTTTACCAGTTTGTGGTGATTTAGGAGCTAGGACCATCAGGTTGGTTGGACTCGACAGACCAGAAGCATTCTTTCGTCGGCTCTCACTGGTTGCTTGCGTCTGATCCCAATCCTGTATCACGATACTTGGCGGCTTGAGGCAGGTTTCACTTGTTGATTGACCTATTAGTTGAACTACTCGTCGCGAGGATACACCGGACCTTTGTGGTGGGGTTCTTTCAGATTCCAGAGTGCCCCCTGTCGGATTCATTGCTGGATACAAGAGTATTCGAATACAATGGTGAGAATTTGAGAAAAGGATAACAGCCCCGGGAGTAATAATTTATTCCCAAGTTTCACAGAAACGCAAATGAGTTTACTTGGTTCTGATATGAATACACGCAAAACTGGAAACGCATCCCAGGGTTGCTCTGCAGTTATTCAGCAGTTTCGTTTCAATAATGAGTGTTAAGGGGGTGATGGAGTGCAGTAAATCTGTCTGTGAAGTTAGTGTTACACAGTTCTATACCGGCCTGCTTAGAGATGCACAGGACTCAGTTGCATTGAGGCGTTTGTGTTAACAAGATGGGCAGTTTTTATTTCGAGCGTCATACTGTCATTTGCGTCAACATTATGGTGCCGAATCGGCACGTTTTGAATTGTATTAAACCTTTCTATTTATGAATGAAACCAGCAGTTACTTAAAACATACTGATTTAATTTTTCCCGTACATATTACTGGCAACCAAACACACATTAACAGCTTTTTCATGCCAAAAAGGAAATGACAAACGGCGGTAAAAAGGTGTTCAACAAGACATAGGATGTTTACTGTAACGAGGCTGTTTTGTGCTGTGGTAAAGTATTCCAGAATTCAGAAAGTCACACGACTGATCGAGTAAACTTAGAATCACCTCTGGACAAACAAGTTAGCCTCTACAATGAATAACAGTGTTCACCTATGATCATTGTGTGAGTACAAATTTGCAGAAAATCAAGTTGAAGATACTACGTGCCTCTAGATGGGTCGATCGTGGAGCGGAATATGAGTCAATAATCCCGGTGACGTTGTCAAATGGGGTTGACTCAAGGTAAAATACTTGAAAGCTAGTCCGAACAACCCTAAGATTTGGGTGTGTGTACGCGACTCGGAAACATGCATGCCGACCGGCCGGCCCGCCAGCCCGGGTCGAGTCCTTGTTGAGACTCGGGGGTTATGTTCTGCAGCTGACGGTTCCTAACAATGCGGGGGAAACGAACACCCAAGAATTCCGCGGGTTTCAGTCGTAAGCTGAACACTGGGACTTCATTGTAGGTCACTCTAATTTTTCTAGACAGTACTGAGTTTTTCAAGTAAACTGCTATCTTTCTGAATAGAACTTTCGCCCGATGTAAGATTTCACAAAAAGTCTTTCTCATTGTTCAATCTCTACAGGCGTTTCACATACCACTCTTCTCATCGTAGGCCAGATAGCTACTGGGCACAAATCCTTCTCGTCCGGAACGCAAATCTTTAGCCATCCACCATTTTGGCGTGTCGCGATAAAGTAGTTGCAACTGATCACCACGGTGAAGTGTGAGCTCATCCGATCGTTCGGCCCGATAGTCGTATATGGCAACGGCGTGGTTGGATTTAGTCTCTAGTTTACCCGATCCTGTGAGAACTCCCGTTCGGGGCAACTGATCAGAATAATCACCCGACTTGGCCTCCCCATCTGGTCGTCCGCGTGCAGAGGAATGCGGGGATTTTTGCTAAATGCAAATGGAAACGAAGCGATCGGGATTAATTCGGCGTGGCGCTTTTGACATTCACTATGAAAACGAGTAATATCTTCGTTATATTTAACAAGTCATAGAAAGGAACAGAGTACAGCGCATCTACTGGATTTGTCTACAATTTCTAGAACTACTTAGTTAACTGTTTCATGGATTTTAAACCACGCATTGATGCTACACACCTTGTAGTATCGTGTGTTACGTTCAAATCGGTGGAATCAAGTGGAGAAACCGTGAGCTTCACATTTACATCAAATGGGCCATACTATTCGTTCTCCAACACTACAATATCAGTTGACCTACATAACAGCGACACTGTAATTCGACCGCATATACAGTAGGTTTTCTATGCATCAACTAGTGTCCAAAACCAGAATACAGGACCACTTTTGAGTTATGCTATTCGGTTTGAAAAATTGATAAATATTGAGTCCACTCAAATGATATATTAGTAGCTCGAATTTTTTCATGATTGGTAATAGTCAAGTGTGCTAATACGTGAATATATGAACTGAAAAAATATTTCATTTTCCCACGGACCTAAGTATCACCTCATATCTTGCCAATATACCATTATGAGAGTATCGTTACGGGTTAGAAACCGGAATATTGAAAATTGGGCGGAACCAAAATGTTGATTACCAAGAAAGGCAAATACAAGTTCTTATACTGATGTCACCTGATAATTAATGGAAACATTTTTGCCACGCTCAAATGTCGGACTTCCTGTTCAGTCATTAGCGTTTAACTTACAAAAGTTTTATTATGTTATCCAAACAGCGAGACTTCGTAAATGATAACTGGGAGAATTACGCAGGCGTGAGTCGATCGCATCACGGTTGTCATAGGTTTACCGTATTTGAATTATTCTTGCATTTACTTTCATGTGTTGTAGGATTACAGCAGTTTAATGTCGGTCACCACTCGTTTTCATGAACATATGACACTGAGCTTAGAGATATGTCTATCACGTGTTCAAATTCGGTAGATCACATGGTGATAAAGGCATGTTTTTTGGTTCGGCGCTGATATAACTTCCCATTATTATTAGTTACGATACCAGTGGAGTGATACCTGTTTAGCAGTGACTTACATCATGTGTCCAGTAGAAATAAACGTAAGACGAGGAGGCGTAAAGTGCCATCATTCAGAGGTGAACTGGTTAGCGAACACCAACGATAAATTCCCATTTGGTCTACCCTGAGAAGCTGAGGAGTTCAAGTGGCTGTTTCTACTGGTGTTAGGTGATGTATTTATCTGTTGCAAACTAGAAAAGCTGACCAATTGGCGTCGTCCTTAACCCCGGGCACATTACTGTTTTTACGTGCTTGCTCATGAATGCAGTGGAAGGGGTGAATACCCCATAGCTACAGAGGCCCTCTGCATCGTTGAGGAGAACGGAAAACAGACCCTAAGACTTGAAGTAGAGAGTCACATGAGGTCCCAACGGGTCACGCGTGGCAACCATCCGGGTGAGAGTAGATTACAGTCAAACATTAGAATAACCAAGGAGGGAGGGGAATTGAACCTCGAGCCTCCGAGGTGGTAAACAGAGGCTCTACGTCACTCGACCACCACCACTCCTAGTTGGATCATTGCAAATTCTGCACGGCGTAACCATCAACTAGAATAGTAGCAATACCTCGACATATCATCATACCTGATGAGGGTCAATGAGCGCAAAACTGATCATATGCTTCCGTGACTTTGTCCATTCACTTACTGAACAGCACCAGAATCAAATTTTCATCACTTTGGGAATCAATATTTTGCCCCCTGCAAAGTTCGAAGAGTCGTTTCGCCCGATTTACATTCGTCAATTTTCCTAATTTCAGGAGAATTCGCAAGGTTCCCAAGCCACTTTATAAATGACGGAGTGCTTCGCGCAGGTCACTTGTGAACAGATGAAATAAACAACCGAATCTGAAAGTCACTTTTCTCCAGTTCTGCCTTTTGTTCAGTCTTGTTTTTAGGACATAATCGTCTGCTCCATTGGTTAACCGATTCGCGCACTGCCGTTTTGCTTGCTCAAGATCATGACGAAGTCTCTAACTTTATTATTGAAAGTTTTGTCTATATTATTCACATTAGTATAATTTAAAATGGTTAGCACTAGGAACATTAGATTGTCAGTTGATGACTGCTGTCAGCTATACAACCATTGGCAGGAGATCGACTGTCTAGTACAATGGTTGGCTTGGTCCTGTAGTGATTTCAGTCACAGCCCTCGGTAAACAAATGTGTGACGCACCTGTGCAGCGGACATGGTTATTCGGTACAGGAAACGAGCAGCTTGCATTTGGATTATTATTACTGTAATTTAAAGTTCCACAGGTGGCATTCAATTTAGGAAAGATCATCATATCGATAAAAATGCCCTGGCTGAACAGTTCCAGTTACTGTCAAGGGTAGGGAGAACAATACCGTAATTTAAGTGTTCTTTACTACTGCTCGGAAACAGGACCCCCTCGGATAGGAGACGGGCGAAGAATGCCTGTTTGAGCATCTATGACTTTACAGTGTTTTTTTCGAATATCCTAGAAACAGTGGGATAGGACAGCCTAGGTTTGTCATGGGGTTTTGGAAACCAGAGGTCGTTCATTTTATCAGGCATTTAATCTAAAATGTTTGAGGTAGACGGAATGTGTTGCACTAGTCTACGAAAGTCCGCCTCTGCTTACTTTTATCTCTGATAAAGTTAAAGGTTGGAAGGTGAGTTGAGATGATCCTTTTATGACATCGTAGAAGAGTCGGAGTGAGACCTGTTAGACTTCTGCGTAAGGGTCCGCGAGATCCATTTATAGAATGAATGGATGGAGACTATTGAAACACAATTGAGTGCCGTGGTCAGTGGTGTCATTATGTTCGTGCTCTCACTTCGTCTTCACAAATTTACTTTATAAATTTCTCTCGTGTTCATTTACTCTGTATGCTTCTATTTTTTCTGCTGACGACGGGGCGATGCCTCGAGTTAGCCACTTAAATCAGAGCACGCTAGTGAAAGGTTCATGATTCTAAGGACTGAAGTGAACTGGCAAAATCATGCGTTTGGCAAAAAATTACATTTTGAACGTTTTGGGTGTGGAACTGATCGTGAAACAAAACAGTTAGGAGCAGTATGGAAATAATTTCCTCCAAAGTGAAAACTGATGGGGCATCCCTCTCCATACACTTGTTTCATACGTCGTATCACCCGTAATACAAAGAACAACATTCATTGTGGCTTCATTTTTGTAGATTCGGATAAGTCCATTAAAAATTTGCGAAAGGACGCTGTCAAAAAGCCTTGAACTGTATGCTTCACATCAGCACGACGAGTCAAAGATAACAAATCTGTGTGCTTCTAATGCTATTTCGTACGTTACTGATTGCCTGCTCATTCGAACTCGCATCCCCGTGAATAACTTCGTTATTTATATTATTTTTGGGGTGACTGAAGATTGTTATGGATCTGTAAGCCTCAGATTTGTATCCAAGGAACGATCCAACAAGTATTGTTCAAAACAAGCACAACCATTTTACTGAAGTTATTTAAGAATGCACCTCACAGTCGCATAACTGGTGATATTCGTTCTCCTGACCCGACATAATTTGGCCACAACCCCTCACTGTCAACCCTCGATGCCTTCGTTTTCCTTCTCAACTTTACTGTTCATATTCTTCACTGCTGCGCTCGCATTGTCAGACTAATATTTAATTTCCAACTCAACTTTTTTGGTTCTATTCATCGCGTATCTCTTCTACGTATTGTTCACGGTGAAAGCATAAAGTGTCACAAGCTTAACCCAGTACGTGACTATTTTGCTAGTCGCACACATCTTACTTCTTCCAGTAACAGTCAACGTTCGTCTTTCCAGCATATCTCTAGGGCTTTTCAGGATGCTTTCCCTTCCCTATTCTGTTTCTCCTTTTATTTTAGCATGCTCCATTTTTTCCCCAATATCAGTGTTGGCCAATATGCCGATGATGATGGTTGTGCGTGTCCTTATAAGGGGAATGAAAGTCCTAATCCTGGTCAAAACTACCTGAGTGGACTTCAAAGCTGTGCCTCTTGCCTTTCACTCTCGCTAACTTTGTTTTTGACTGTCCATAAATGTGTCGGTGTGTTCTTCATTATTTTATTAACATCCCACACGTACAGCCTGATGACCAACATTTCTCTAGAGCTTCCTTCGTCCGTTAACTTTGAGTTATTCTGACTCACGACGTTTCGTTGACCAAAAACGTTGAAGCAGTGATCAAAAAATCGCGTAAACTTTCTGTTTTATCAGTCAGATTTGAGGATCAAGAGTACCTCATTATTTTGTATTTTAATTTGTTATTTCTTGTTTTCTTCCTTAATAGCTTTGGTGTTCCGTCTTATTTTCCATAGTTTAAAAAGAAGGAACCTTGGCCTTGTAAATAATTATCTGAAACAGCTTTGTCGTTTCAGCAACAGTGATAAAGGTATTTTCACCGTCTTCATCATTTCAATCATCATATAAATTTTGAGAAATCCAAAAATTCATTATCTGACACTAATCATTGTCTTCACTGCACACTTTTTAAAGCCTTCTTCTACTCTTCCATTCGTTCAAAATCCAGAGTTCCTCTTCCACGTACGTCCACATTGTACAAGTAGCCTCTTTTATTAACGTGTTTGCCTATTTCTATTCTACTCATCATAATCAACATCGTACAGCGATGAACCAAAGGGCAAGCCTGATTAGCCACTGCCTTTCTCAACATGTTGCACGTTGAATTAGAAAGAATGAATACACAAGATGAACAGGGAGTGGACCCACAGGGCTGGAAAAGGAAACAACGCCCCAATAACCAACACACGGAATACACAGCCTTACTGTACAAACGCACATCGATCAGTCATTCTGATTCGACAGAAAGTGACAACACAATCGCCACTGTTGACGGCTCGCTCCCATATCCTTCAGTGTCTCCAGCCAACTGGTTGACGGATCTTTTGGACCCCAACCACGAAGAAGTGAGACATCTACTTTTCCTAAGTCTGCTGTATATTTTCTCATTCCTCGTTGCCAAGTCATCTGTTGACTTCCAAGTGGTTTCTTCCATTCCTGAGGAGGAACGGAAAACAGGGCACGGTGTGGAAGATGTGCGTTTGCCATACGTAACACGTGCTCTAACCAACGAAGTCTACTAAGCTGGATATGCTCTGATAGAATATTCTCTGAACTATTACCCAATACTCGATTTCTGACTTCGGCATTGCTTACTCGGTCATTCCATCAAAACCTGAAGACGACGAATATCTTCAGCACGCAGACCCCAAGTCTAGAACTATACAACAAAACTGAGCGCACCGTGGCACGGTACACACGACTTATCAACTTAAGCAAAATATCAGATCGGCGCCACAAATGCTTCAGTCCGGCGAACGCTGATCGAGCTTTGGATAACCGCGTACTCATGTCTACTGCCGTACTCCCAACAGCCGTCAAGCTGCTGTCGAGGTACCTGAAGCAGCCGACAATTGCCAGTACCTCCCCATCGAGCACCAAGCTCGGAACAGTTGAAGTTCAGTCTTGCCAACATCAATTTACACTTTGAAGGTGCAAAGTGCATAGCGAATGGAGCTATAGTTCTTGCTAGTCTATCTAGTGCAAGTTGAGTATAGTCCGTGCATTCGAACAAGCAGGCAAGATCGTGCGCGTAATCTAGGCCACACAGCTTCTCACTACTTCCTAATTCGACGCCCACATCTTGAAGACTTCCCAAGGCATTTTCCATTATCTCGTCCATGACGAATTGGAACAAGAATGGAGGAATGGGACATCCTTGTCGAACACCGCTGGTAGTTTCGAGCCGACCGGATAGTTCACCGTAAACCCTACGCGACCAGAAGTATGAGAGTAAAATGATCTCAGTAAATTCACGAGATTCTGTGGCATACCTTCTCGATGAAGAGCACTGAAACGCGCTGTTCGATAAACTGAATCAAAGGCGCCTTTCATATCTAAGAAAACCATTATTGTCGGTCGATGGTGCGAGTGATGCGTTCTAAGTAGTTAGTGAAGAGTAAAAATCTGGTCGATGTATCTTCGACCTGGGCGGAATCCGGCCTGTTGTTCGTTGGGCATTCCTCTCGCGAGCCGGTGTCAGACGACGCAGCAAACTCGAGCCTTATACCTTGGTGACTATCTACACCCATTTTGAAAAGAACTGGGGAAGTTCGTCCGGACCGGTCGCCTCCCCACGCTTTAGTATTCGAATGCATGACTCCACTCCCACTTCCGATGGGTCCCAAGTGATGCACCCCAAGGAATCGCGGTTGTTCACATCGGAGTAACTACATTAGCGCGCGCCCAGCTAAACTGTTTCTTGAAGTATTCGGCCCAACGGTCCAGCCTTTGTTTTTTGCCAATGCATAGACTCTCCATTTTTGTCGCATATCTTTTCACTGACCGAGGTTCGCCGTCCACTGATGTCACTAATAAGTCTGAACAGTCTGACTGTTACCTGAAGCAGCTGCTGTTTCCATTTCTTCGGCTACCTTGACTCACCAGTTTTCGCGGTCCTTCCTAAAGCTTTTCGTAACTCGCTTTTGTAGATGTCTTCGCATCTTATTCATCTCCCTACAGTTCAACAGTTGATGCTTTTACTCCACTAGATTCAAAGACTCTTGAGAAATCTAGTGTCTTTGATGGACATCGGATCTGGGACCACAGGCGAAACTTGCTGCCACGTATACTGCTTGTTTGATATGGGCCCAATACCTATCTGTATTGCTGTTGGTCGTAGATCCTAGCTCATGTGCTAATTTCTGCACGTAGCTGGTGCGAACCTCTGGATTAGACAAACGTTGCATAGCTGACCGGGTTTGCGGTTTGCGGTTGGCGTCGATGACCATGGTGCTGCAGTGATAATCGTATTGAAACTAATGCATGGTCCGACTCTATGTACGTGGACCGGTATGATCTACATTTCTGAATAGAACTGCGCCACCGGTAGTTTACTGCGATATGATCAATCTGGCTCAGAGTACCTGTAGAGTTACAGTGCCACGTCTTCATGCGACGCGAGCCGTGTCGGGAATGTGTTTACTAGACAGGAATAACTGAATGTCTGCACAAAATCATCTTGCCAACTTGTGCAATAAAACCACCAGCCAGCACTACAATATCAGAGCGTTTGCTACTGCGAACGAGAGTGGTGTGTTCATCGTGGAACTCGTCCCTCTGCTTTTCAGTGCTGCAGTCTGTTGGGGTGTATGCCGGGATTGCAAGCAAGTTGCGCTTAACATAGCTATCCTTTCGAACGCCATCTGACCCCTGGAGTCCTATAGCATAAAAACAGCTAATAATCGGGATCCAGTCTAAAAGTGCAGCTTCAGCCATGTCAGTCAGGACCATTCCTAAACCATGCTGACCCGTAGCTCTAGCTGCTTCGTCCCCTGAAGTGCGCAAGAAATACCTAGATGAGATACCAGGAGCAGTTCGTTGAATCACACTGCTCAAATCTTGATGAGACCCACTCTGAGCTTTGGCCCATGGAGTTTTCTGTATTTTCGTGATTTCACATCTAACACGCGCAACCTTTTGTCGAGGAACGCCGCTCTTTGCGTGCTAAAACAGAGACAGCCGTCACCAGAGACATCCAAGAAGCGGCCCATTCTCTCTCGCGAATTAATCACGTAATATTCAAGCAGAATAAGTACGATCTCAAACCATGCTTCATCAGAGAGATGAGAATATAGTGATGTTTAGGAAGACTGTTTTTCGGAAGCTTGTTGACACCTAGGACGGTGACGAGCCATATCACGGTTAAAACAACCAATGCCGAACCAGTTTAATAAAAGGAACTCAGTCGACGAAACAAAACTTCTGGTAAGCCCGAGACCAGTGTAAGTTATACACAGTCAGGACATTGCACAACAACATACGACGAAGTTCGTGCATATATATATATATATATATATATATATATATATATATATAGAGAGAGAGAGAGAAAGAGAGCGAGCGGCAATGTAAGTTCCTTGGCTTCAATATGATTTGACTATTCTACCAAATGAAAAGTGCAAATGGAATGAATTTACGTAAAGTGCCAATAAAGACGGAATGCAGAAGTGATAAATCTGCTTACCTCGTCGATGGCCGTGAATGTTGGCCTCCATTCCTGTCAGAAAATAAGTAGAAAGATAGGTGAATTTTGGCATTCGTTTGAATCAGCACTCCGAATGGACAACCAGCTGATGTTCAATTTGGCAACTTATCGCCATAAATTAACTTGGATTAGTCGCACTATGTTGGGTGAACTGATGCAATGAAATTGGTGTGGTGTTTGGTAAATGCTTGCATGGAACAACGAAAATTATTCATACTGGTTGTTGGATATCTGCTAGACAATCAATGATTTCTGTCTTTCGTGAAAAAAGATCACTATGATGAACGAGAAATTTTAAGGTATCTTTCAATGTCTATTTAGTATCATTCATCCCAAAAAAGGTTGGGTTTGAATCTTGACTACTGAAACCCTTTTCAGTAGCGTAAATGATGTAAACGGAAAAGCTGTTGTGATCTAGCTAACAAAAAGGGGCGTGGATACACTGTCAGTTGAGTACATGATGGGGACAGTTAACGGTACCACTGTGTCCCCAAACGCACGTGCTTCCTGTCCACAAACCGATCCAGGGGCATGGAAAATCCCTGCTTGCTAATCAAACGGTTATTTAGGGAAAATCTCTCCCGCACACACGGACAGGCCATTTCACCCTTAGGATGAGTCAAGAAAATGACCTAATCACCTTAGTGGAATAGTACTCAGGTTGGTTCAACTCATGGATAGGGCACAGACGTCCAACACAGAGTTATTTTCAATTATTGCGGTCGCTTAACTTGCCGGTGGTGTTGGTGAGATCCAGTAATGTGTGCAGACGAAGCTCATATCGAACGTGATTGGCCCACAAGCACCTTCACGACACCTACTTGGATTTATCCGGATCAAAATGTTGGGATAAAGTTAGCCCGGTTTGATTCAATTATCATAATTGGTCTGCATGATCGGTAAGTTTGCACTGGATTGAATTTTTGTTCTTTTCTTTCACGGTCAAGACACTTGAGAATGGTTAAATATCATTTGCCCTAGCCATTTTTGTTATGCAACCGAAATGCATCATAAATTAGCCAATATTCGAAAATGTAAGGGGAGGTTGGAAAAGACAATTTTATTTATATGTGCGCAACAAATAAGTAAAGAAAATTGCAATGAGGAGTAATGAGATCATCTTGAAGGATGCTATTGTGCAAGCAGGCTGATGGGTGGCCCTTTGAGCACCATATGAGAAGCAGAAAGGTGTACATTGACAAACTGGAGGCTTCATTCTAACTGAAGAAAGGAAGAAAATGGCTTTCTGAACTTAAGAGAGGGAAATGTAACGTTCACTCAAAAATCAAAGCGAATCTGGCTCAATTATTTACGACTTGGTTGCATTTAGTTGACACGATATTTTTGTCCAGGAACTCTTGGGTACTTCCAGGGCCTCCGGAAAGATACTATCTCCTAGGAATGAATCTTTTAGGACCGATTTCAATTTTAACCTCACTCTGTGATGCACCTCCAGTCCCGGTGTTTTAAATTCCTTTTATGATCGCTCTGTGCTTCTAATGTCACTTCAAATACTTCGAAAAGAGTGGCGTACTTATTCCGCGTGCAATATCTCTTCGTTCCAAGCGACGCCATACATTACATAGAAACCAAATACTTTTCGAACTCTAATACGGTGGTTCCATCCGGTTGAGGGTTTCCCTGACACTCCTCCGCTTCTGAACTGAGTTCGGTGCAAGTCTGGTCATAATCTCAAATGTGTCACCCATTTATTACTGTCTGGCGATTGCCTTCATTTCACTGATCAATCGATATCATCACACAGTTCAATAGTCCGTGAGTAGTTCCTTAATTTTATCCCTCTCATATTCTCTTCTTGCTTGTTTCCCAGGAAAAGGTAAACCGCACTTAAAAAGCCTTATTGAAAATTGGGTAAATCCTCATTCTTTGTCATAGTCATGCACGCCAAACATCTTAAGAACGCGTTATTATTATCCGTTCATGAACTTACTTTTTGCTTGGTAATGAATGCCCCATTTCGAATATCGCATGATTAGTCCACTGAATTCTGGCTCAAACACATTTTCCGGTAATTTATGTGTATCACTGATGCTACAAAATTTTTCCATGACAACATACTGCGAACTGACCAAACAACATGAATGCAGATCGTAAGCAGTAGCACCGACTTTTTAACTTTTTTCTTACTGATTATCAGTTTCTCAACAGATTTTATATTAAAAATAGTTGGATCAAATAGGACAACTCGATGAACTCTTATCTAGGCTATTGTTCTTCGAACTATAGAGGGAAAATATTTTTTACATAAAAAAATCACAAAGATTGACAAGAAAGTTTACTATATGTCGGAAAATTCGAGGCAGTATGAACTTACCAATGCGTCCAGATCGTCGGTCAGCGGTCGAGGTTGGATTTGTGTATTCTGACAGAACAGTCAAAAAGTAAAGCGTCGATGTTACTGTGCAATGTTTTTATTTATATCTTGAATAGTGAGTTACTGAATGCGGTTCATCTTCATAAAATATTCCCACTTTTAAGCCCTACTTTAGATAGACCCAATTCTTAGTTTTCACTGAATTTTATCGATAGATGAGCTTACACTCGTTTACCGGGCGTCAAGAACGCTCACAATCGAGATGAGAACAAAACAAAAATTAGCCTAAGTCGAGTGGGACTGACTAAGAGTTGAGAATTCAACTAATCTTGTGAAATTATTCGTTCTACTCTCATCCGACAACAGACGGTGACCCACGGGAGTGTGAGTATGTTTGCTTCAGACTAGTGGTTGTCCATGTACACCATAAATTCCGCGACGATTTTGAAAAACTCACCACAAGGAAGACTAAATAAAAACGTTTAAAAATCTATGAATTCTTACGGTAATAGGTCCATTTCAGAGGGGTTCGACTGGAACCGAATAGTTTTGAGAAGAAAATATACTCAGATTTCACCAGTCCTCCAAATATTTTGCCGTATAACAGACGATCAAAAGGGCAGAAATTCGTCTTGCAACTTGACGCGCTTGCAAATGGTCTTGAGGTGTTTCAGACTTGGGTTGTGTCCCGAAGCATTTGTTAAATTACTTTATTCTGCGAACTGAGAAAATGACATGTTGATGATATCAAAGGATCATTTGCGTATAGGGTTACTTTCCACATAAAGGCATCCTTCAGCATTGTGAGTGGACGGTAATCATCTGTCACCGTCTTTGTACGGCTTTACGTAAGAAAGTAATCTTCAGCAATCCGGGCGATCTGCGATTCTACTAGTCTGCTCACAGACACACTAATCAACTCATACCCATGTATTAGTAAGGATCATCCTCCGCTCAGGGAACCTGCTTTACTCACGATAGTGAAATCACGCAGAATTAAAACCGAGTGAATTCTGTCAGATTTAAGTGGCCTCAAAGAGTGGACTGAGTAAGTGGCTTATGCGAGTGAGTTGCTGCAGTGGGAAGTTGCATGTACAGTTTCGGGTGAGATTTTCACTGCAACGAACTGCGCTGGTTTGGTTTTTTACCCGGACTTTGTTGCTTTTCATAAGTAAGTTCTTTTGCATGCCTGTACGCTGTGAAGTGCGTTTTGTATGTGTGCAGATTCCGGATTTTGATAGTGTTTGCATTTTACTGCACACCGTCGAGTCTGCCATTCTATTTGTCTATTCACAGTTGAGTCACCATTCTATCTTTATGAGAAAAATCAGGAGCTACTAACCATTCCTAATCATGGTGTTCTCTTTGCCCTATTTCAAACCTTTAAACTTGTATTGCTGCTGTTACTAATAAGCCGTATTGCGATGTTCAGATTTACCACTTTCACAAGCAATGCGCGTAGCATAAAAATTGACGTGTTCTACATGCTGAGCCCAAAGCCTGAAAACAGATAAGTTGGCAAAATTTCTCTCAACTAAACCGTGAACAAAACCCAAATATCTGATTTCTAGCCTAGAGCTAATCATATCTAGGCACGCCTAGTTTCCTGAACCCTGAAGGATCAGGGTACTTACTGAATGAGGGGAGAAGACTTGTTATTTTGTTCTGTGCGAGTGATACGCCCTCCTTGTACTTAGATGTACTATGTTCTGCCCCAATGCAGTTAGTTGCTGGAGCTAATTTCAGTGATCATTCGGTTAATCTAATGAAAATATCTGGAAGGATAAAACCGCGAAAATTCCTTCTGATTGGGCACTAAGCTAAGCCAGTTCAACTTGGAAATACAATGGTCAGCTTCGAATATACAACAAAAGGAAAAAGTAATAAAGAGTACTTCAGAAGTTCAGTTCAGTTCAGTTTATTCAACTATTAAGCTCGCGCTTCCAAGCTCTGGTTTCGGTTACTACCTGTCAGCATCATCGAGTCAGGCGAAGAAAGAGTAGAAGAATAGGGTGAAAAAACAGCCAAAACAGGGAAAGAAGCGGAAATCATGAGAACAAAGAGAAAGTTCGAGTACAGCTACTCCACTGGCCTCGACACCTAGCCATATCACTCCATATCTCCAATCATTTGGTGGGCAGATCGCGTGGACCCCAACCTGGAAGTCTAGCACGTCCCAATTGGCTAAGTCCATTGGTAGAGGTTTTCATACCTCTTGCTATGTCATGGACTGACCACTTCGACTTGACTTCAGAATAGTACTTGCCTCGGATGGGCATGCGTAGCACATGTCCGAGCCACCTTACCCTGTCTAGATTCAGCACTTGATCCGCAGACTGACCTCTGGTTCCCAGTATCCTAAGTCTTACCTCAGCATCATTGGTGCGGCGTTCCCGCCATATTCGGACAATGCTACGGAGACATCGATGCTCAAACACCGACAGCCTTCGGCTACTTTCCACTCTTAAGGGTCATGTTTCTGAACCGTCTAAAAGAACACATCCAACTGCCGCAGTGTACACTCAACCCTTAACAGACAGTTGGATGTCACGCCGGCGCCACAGATGAATGCCGTGAGAAAAAACCAAATGTGCCTTTTGTATTCGCGATGACATTTCACCCGATATCTGTCCACCTGGTGAGATGTAACTGCTCAGGTAACACAACTTATCTACATCAGCTAGAGCTTCCCCTGCCAAGACGTTTTTGTCTGAAAAATCCTACAGAACACACTGAGAAGGAACAACGTGGTGAACAAGCTCGTTTACAGTTATTCGTACTCATACCCATACATAACAATGCACATGACTCACAAAATAAGAACAGGGAATGATAATCCAAATCTGTCTCTGCACGTAGCCCACTTATTGTACCCGAACACGTGTGCAACCACTTGAACATCGCACACTGTGATCAATTTCACATGCACACACGCACGTGCAGAGACAGATTTGGATTATCATTCCCCATTCTTATTTTGTGAGTCATATATATTGTTATGTATTGGTATGAGTACGAATAACTGGAAACGAGATTGTTCACCACGTTGTATATTCTCAATGTGTTATGTGGGATTTTTCAGACAATTTAAACAGGCCAACAAAGTTTTATTGTGTGGTTTTGCAACCGAGTAGAAACCCCTGAATTGTGCAGCGGCGTCAAAGTGTTCTTCCGAATTCTCGACATTCACAGGGTTTGCCAACGCATAAGATTTGTGTTATTCTGAAATCACGGGATAAATGGTAGCTGGATAGGTCTAAATTATCACTATCATTGAGTAGAAAGCAGAGGAACGTCATGAGAAGGGTTCCAATGAGAGCCAATTTCGTACGGAACTTCAAGTAACTGTTAAGTTCACGGAATACGGCTGGGTCTTTGGCCGAAGCCGTGAGTATTCGTCTCTACAATCCGCCCCTGTGCGCTCAGAAACAATTTGTGCAAGCACTTAAGCTTCCGTGGCCCACGTCATGGTCCCGAACACGTGCAACCACTTGAACATTGCACACTGTGACCAATTTCACATGCACACACGCACGTGCAGAGATAGATTTGGATTATCATTCCCCGTTCTTATTTTGTGAGTCATATATATATTGTTATGTATTGGTATGAGTACGAATAACCGGAAACGAGCTTGTTTGCCACGTTGTTTCTTCACAAGTTTTTGTGTTGAGCCAACCTAGTTCTGCAGCAGCGTTTAGCACTGTGAATGTGCAAAACACATCACAAACATTGGTACCCTATTATTTAGGCTGCTCAAGAAGGCTTGCAAATTACCTGGATCGTCACTCAGCGGAACAATATTGTCCTGGTATTCCAAGTCAGACAGTTTACTGCCTGAGCAAAGACCAAGGCCGCTATTCTCATCAGGCTGGGGTCCATGAAACTCGCCTACTAGAAGGTTGGAGATATTAAGTGATATGACTAAATGTCATGGCCACTGGAGTAGTTGCACTCGAACTTTCTCTCTTTTCTCATGATTTTCGCTTATTACATTGATTCTTCGAATCTTTTTCCAAGTATTCTTCCATTCTGTTTGGCCTTTTACTCGATGATAATGGTAGGTATTAACCGAAACCAGAGCTTGGATGCTCGAGTTTAATAGTTGAGTAAAATGAGCTGAACTAGGAAATGCTGTAATAACAGAACGCGGCAAGTATCAAACCTATTGGGTCAACGACTCGAGAGCCACAGACCAAGGAAGAGACAGAGAATATGTTGGAAACATCTCACGACAGACGAAAAAAGGGGCTTGATGACTTGTAGATAGAACTCTGTTGGATCTCAGGGAAACGGCAAGATAGCCCATGTGAGGGGCTACTGATCAAGCTTGTAACCGGAGTAACTGGACAAAAGGAACGGGAATGATGTGCAAAAGAATCAACCTATTGGCCACAGGAACTTGGCCAAAATGAAACCGAAATACTCAGGCAGCCGAAGGATTGGTTTAGCTACAGTGCGGTCTAAAAAAGAACTTTATAAATGGCTGCATACGCTTTATCAATCTGACTTATCTGGTTGGTCTATCACAAGTGTGCTTTCCCCGTCTTTCTTAGTTGCAATTGGAAGGTGGACCGATCTTAAGTCTCCGACGATCCAAGAGTGAGCCTTACAGGGAGGATAATCGGAAGAAATAGATTACTCCCAAATAGAAAATGCTTCATTTTTCTTTCCCATGTCTAGACGGTTTGTGTTAAATCACGTGATAAGTTGTCCTTCCAGTGGGGTTTATGTCAAGTGGAGATGGGACCATCTGACAGACTGCTAAAAGTAGCTCATCTACAGAAATGAATCAACTTTTCGTTTGATCTAGAAAATCCGTAACTTTACTCGGATTTCTTCAGAAAGACCTTATTTATTTGTCGTTGCAGTGGCCAGGCAGTAGGCAGCCATATTGGTGTTTGATTATTGTAAGTATCCCTTTCCCATGGGACACTTACTAAGCTTTGGGCTCATGGAATTTTCGTTTGTGTTTTGCAGATCAAACACGGAAAATCAGTGGTCCTTGAATACTACACCCCATCAAATACTCACCAAAACGCTGTCCAATTTGGCAAGAGCCACTTTGATTCGTTCACGTTTCCGTTTCTGATTTGCCGCGCACACATGTTCCAGGTGTTCTTTGTCCACACTGAGTCTGAAAGGAAGCACATGGTGGCACGCACAAACTGATGACATTATAGGTTCCATAATGATTTGTTACCCAAATGTCGTACAGATTAGCGCACGAGTAAAGCAGATAGTGCATGTAATGAGTGGTTTCAACGATAAATAAGCTGGTTTACCTGTCCTCAGAAGTGTGTGTGTGCAGTGAACTGATGTCCTAGACAGATATACATTTCGGTACTGGGTAACATTCACTTAGTTAGCCTGAACAGATATAAGATTTCTTTAAAACCACAAGTTGTCAATACTTTGTTAACTCGTATCAACCGCAAACGGTAAAAGTCTGACACTTGAAAAAACTTTAATGATTAAGCGAATGGTGAACAAAGGAAATACGGCCGAATATTTGGTGAGGAGATCGATTGCGTCAACAAATTCTGAGCGTTGAAGACATTTACAGTCGCCCAGTTTTGTCTTCTGTCACGGCCCACCCACGGAAATGGTTGGGATAGCTGCGATCTTAGCCTCGTTGACCAGCTCTGCACACAGTTCGCGGTGACAGTGGCATCGACAGAACGAATCACAAACCATCACAACGGATTTTAGAGCTGAAGAAATCAAGACACTGAGCGACATACACACCCAATGGTCTCTTTGACCGCAATCTCGTGTCACCTGTCGCGAAGCGCCTGGCGGCAAACAATCACGAAGTTTAGCTAAGTGTTTATTGTTCGGTAACACGGCATTATCGGAAAAGACAGTAGTCAGTCGATGTTCCAGTTACCGCGGGTAACCTTCTTCAAGACAATCGATTGCAAACTAGTCTTGAAGAAGGCTACCCGCGGTAACTGAAACGTCAACTGATTACCATCTTTTCTGATAACGTTGTTACCGAACAAAAAACACTTGCCTATAACATATCACATGGTGCATCGTTTTCTTCTATACATTCCGAACTGATCTGGGTTCTGATTTTTTAAACTTGAAGTGAGCTCAATCTCGTCATTCAGACTGCTGTTACGTACCAATTACCCGTTGCTATTTGCATTCGGCAGGCAACCCCAAGTAGGTTGATTTGTCCGTTTCTTTGCGCTCATAAATCATTGACAGCATCAGTCAATTTACCACAGATTTAGTAGAACTTTCTTCGTTATCCGAATCTAATACTCCCCACTCAATCACTGTAGCCAGTAATGCTTTTGTGCGTTACAAAAAGTGAACGTTACTCAGGAAAATGAAATTTCCCACAAACTCTCAGCGGTCTTCTGTACTAATGGTATACCCTAAGTAACTATAGCCATTTTATACATTATCCGCTAAAAACAGGTGTGAACAAACCATATTTACAAAGATAATGCTTATGCAACCAAATAATCCACCAGTGTAACCCACACTCGAGTATCTGAGGAATTAAAAACATACAGGCTAATTCAAACAACATTCGTACCTTGTGCAAAACTCGCAGGTTTATTTTGCGTATTTAGACTACCGCAAGTCGATTTATCCACTGGTTTGTAAACAGAACACGGTAGGGGTCATCGTATTCCTATAACCTGACAACATTTCTTAACAAAGGGCATAAAAGCCCGGTTTTCGTCATTTCCTTTTCTACAAAATTTCAGTGATTCCGTTAATTTTACAGTTTGACCAGCTCGGGATGTTTCCTATACTTCCTAAAATAAAAATTATCATTGGAAAATGCAATGAATCTAGAAAGGTTACGGTGGCTGGGACATGTGCTACGTATGCCCATCCGAGGCAAGTACTAGTCTGAAGGTAAATCGAGGTGGTCAGTCCATGACATAGAAAAAAGTATGAAAACCTCGTCCAGTGGACTTAGGCAATTGGGACGTGCTAGACTTCCAGGTTGGGGTCCTAGTGATCCGCCTACCAAATGATTGGAGATATGGAGTGATATGGCTAGGTGTCGAGGCCAGTGGAGTAGCTGTACTCGAACTTTCTCTTTGTTTTCATGATTTTCGCGTAAAACAATAATTCTTCGGATCTTTTTCTTCCTATTCCTCCATTCTGTTTGGCCTTTCACTCGATGATTTTGGTAGGTAGCAACCGAACTCCGAGCTTAGAAGTTCAATGAGTGGTTGAATGAACTGAAACTGCAGCTGTTATTTCCGTCAGGAACATTTAAAAAATATATTAACTGGAGTTGTCCATTATTCCGCATGGCAACTCCCAGTGAAAGAATAGTTAAGATGAGCTCCTTTTCTCTGGATTCGTATTCCGGATATAAAAGGCTTCGTTTTTTACCGGTGTACCATCGTGAAGGCGCATCTACCCACTTTATCGTTTTCCTTCGGGATAGCCGTCAGTCTGTTCAGCATGACATTTGCTTTCTTGAGGGGACCTATTTCCGGGATTTCATCGTAGCTACTCGTCAGTAGTGTAAACAAGAACTTCCTCAAGATCGGAAAATCCAGTTCATCCATGAGAATGCAGGTTGATAATTAGGTGAAACATTCTAATCACCATGATTCTCAACAAATTCTGTTCAGCGAAAGAGGAACTCACCTTTTACTATGCTGCTTCTGTAGGGGCTGTACGTTCGGCACGTTGAAATCCGTTGTTACAGCTGTTAGTAAGAGTTTGAAAACAAACACGAAAAAGTCTTTAAGTAATCTGGCATAGTATAGTACAGTATAGTATAGTATAGTATAGTATAGTATAGTATAGTATAGTATAGTATAGTATAGTATAGTATATATACTGTCTTATAAAATCGTCGTTAGAAGGGGTTCAAACATTTGGACGGCATAGAAAACATGCTTACATTTCCTCTCGATAAACTTTTCCATGCTGTACACGCAAAGTTAAGAAAGAAGTTCAAAAATTACCACTGACTTCACCGATTGGTGGGAAAATGGCGGAATTGTAATTCTCGGCATCTATGCCTCACACTAGACTGACCAGGTTAGTCATGGTAGTAAATAGCAATGAGATGCGGTCTTTCAAACTTTATCTCACTTTCGTTTTCTTCAGGCCTTCATCAACTGTTGTTCTAATCGTACTACACTCGAAGTAAGTGTCACAGCAATCAGAAGGGGAAACAGCTGATATCTAAATGTAACCTTCTTGAACTAGCTCCGGGAAACACTCCAATATTGAATAACTCAGTAGCAGGTATTTAAATCATAAAGTCTTCCGAAAGACTGTGCAAAATCCCCTGAACCACAGCGCAGCACAAGAGAGAATTCCGCTAGAAAGGGCTACACTCACAACGATCGGTAAACCGGTTAGCTAACCTTTCGGGTCATAAGCGTAGATACGAAGTGGTGCTTCGTCGGTATCTTGGACGGTAAACGCGAAAACGTGCTCGGTTGGGTGATAACTGATCGCCGTGACCGGGCCGCGTAGCTGGAGCTGGCGATAACATGCTACTTGATCTCCTGAATCGTCACGCACAACGCAGATACAACAGACGGTGGGATAAAGGAGAGAAGAGAGCAGTCAGCATCAGATTGAACGCTTTGTTTCATCAGTAGAAAAGTGCAAAAGTTAGCAGTGCCCATTGCTCAGTAACCGAGAAAATGACAGTGAGTCCACAGTTTGTGAGACTTTCTTATCAACGAGGGTGTTTTCACTCTGCTACGCTCACAATAGCGAACTTGCCACAGAATTCATGAACCGGGATCGTTCATAAAATATTCGGTCACTGAAACGTTAGCGTTCAACTCATTATTGAGAATCCGGAGGAGAACTCTATGATTACTTTATCCTGCTTGGTAACGATTATCATTATGATTACTATTGCTTTGACCCCAGCGTAGTTTTACAGCGCTTTTCACTCGTCAAAAGGAAAGAAGAATAAAATTTCGAACAAAACAACGGATTAGTAGATCAGACAAGTTCTTCATCGTCGTTTGAGAAAACGTGTGGGAATTTCCGCATAGCGATAGTCTAGAAATAGGTAATCAAAACATGGAACGAGTAGATAAGTGGGATCAGCTTAGACAGAGATTATCCTGCAGTGGTTCTGAAGAGCCCACGATGATATTTTCTGCTAATGCGATGCATACTGATGTATAATAACTACGTAGGTCCAAAATACTTCAGATCGAGCATCGTGCCAACAGCAGTTAAAAAATGTGGGAGGAAGCATACAATAGAGTATGAGAAGCAATGGGTAAAATATGCCTCGTGACATCTTTTCCATTTGCCACTGCTCGATGTTTTTCGTCATTATAATCGGTTGAATGACATTTTATTTTCATCGGGTACTGGAGTTCAATAGAAAGACGGCACAGCTTTTGTGCCGCTGACTTCCACAAAGACCCAGATATTGGTCCCGATGGCCATTTGACAACTTCTAAATTCCTCCATAGATTATCTCGACACCTTACAGTTGGCTATAAGCTAAAAAGGTCCAGTGTGGATGCAGTTGCTTTGTTAGTCCATCGTATAACCAAATCTACACGATGTGCTTTTCTAGATTACTTAAGCTCTTTCGGTTTTATACCGCAGTCTCTTTTTCGTAAACCACAGACGTTTGGTCGTCCCACACAATTAGTGGCACGGTTGTCTGGTTGCACTGTGTTGTATTGTACCGTGTTGAGAACATCTGTAGGTTAACAACTCACTTTTCAGAACTCAGTGCACACGAGTGGGTTTTTGAACATCCAATAATTCAGGAGGGCTTCAGGAAGCTATACTTTCCTCTTTTTTATTTTCCACCTATATATAACAATGATCTTTCATCCACTTCTTCGGCACATTTATTTATGTATTCCAATGATATGACTCTTTCTCAAATTGTTCCTGTAATTCACGATATCAATAAAATTCTCAGTAATATATTTCATATTTATGATTTCTCTGTCCGATCAGGCTTAAAATTAAATTCCTCGAAATGCTTCGAATGTATATTTATGCCTTCTCGGTCGGTTTATCCTTGTGATCCATCTGCCATTTCCACAGAAACGGTAGCTGGTTTGGGTTCTGTCCATTACTAAGAAATCACAATGAACGCAAATTTGAGGTGGTCACCTGACATCTCAAACAGCATAAAGAGACTACACCGGCCACCTTAACAAATCCGAAAGCTTAAGCATTTCAGTGTTAAACAGAGTGCTGTTTTCGTTTTCGTTTGTCAGTGTGTTCCCTTATTCTCCTCTTCTGGCCTTCTGTCATTTTTACTGTTCCACGAAAGACGTATTTTAAAATTCTTCCCCGATGTTTGTTTGTTATCAGTCGGGTGTACTTCATATCTTAGTTGAATTATCTGCTAAACTGTGCGAATTGCATCTGGCCGCATGTGAAATGTTCGGTCACAAAATCCATACAGACAGTAGTCACCCTTCACACAATGATCTATCCAAGTTTAGCTCTGTCGCTTCTACGCGTTACTGTATTTGATCCATACGATCTCGCCTTATTGTCTGCAAATAGTCTGTTGTTCCTTATCTGGCACGAATCCTCACCAACCGGGCGCGAGTGTCGGCTGAATTTCTGGGCACTTTTCCACCTGTGCTCCCTTTTCTCCTTTCCTCAATTCGATGAGATTCTAAGTGTGAATCTTCTTTGACTGAAATGCTGACATCTTTCTGCGCATAAGTCTGACCAGATACGAACAGGAATGTAAAGGCCATATCGTGGTGCAGAATGAACCAACGCAAATTGTTTCTACCTATCTGACCTCAAAATTCAGCGTACTGAATTCATACAGTTTTCATTCCAATTCAAACGGGCATCGGGCACAGATTAACCCTCTATCCGTTTCTATAACGCCATCAAACTCTTTCGTTTCATACGGTTTCATCAACATTTGAAGCTACTTCAATTAGATTTCGATCCATTTCAGTCATTCACTATAATTTATCAATTTCCCATCGGCTATTTTTCAGCGGATTTTAAACTTTACTTAAGTCTTTTTTCATCGGCCTCACATGCTTGAATGGAATTTCAATGAATACTGCCTTTCCCAAAGTAATGCTCTATGAACAAGCACAGATTCACTACGAGATGTATCGATCGCCCATGTTGGACCACCTATGAGGGCCGTCCGAAGACCCGTGGTTGACCCCGTGTGTTACCAGCGAATTCAGTGGGTCAATTTCTTCCCGAAAGAGATACTTCATGGTGAAATTGGTGCACAGCTACAAGCTGAGTTTTCTTTTCGAATGAATGAACGAATGAAGAGGCTAGTAATAACACTGTAGAAGCTTCACTCCATTGACGTTTCGTTAGTTTGTCTTTTTTCTGAAGGGCAGCAAAACTCTGGAGCATCTCACCGGTCAACAGTGGTGAAAATGACGGATGACATCCGATTCGAAACAGCATGGTGTATCGAAGAATGAAGTGATCTGCATATTCGGTGCTAGCATCTATCATGAATCAACAGGTACTGATTAACAACTTGCGTTCTTCGTCCCGAGAAGCGAACACAGTGTTCACAATCGTTTCAGATCAGGGAGTTTTATTACCAGATGCGAAGGAATGTAGTAAAATAGGTGGTAACTCTTGGTTCGTGAAGAACTCAGTGTGGCCTAATGATCTAATATCATCCATATTGGGCAATTCTGAAATAAACAATGCACGGTAGTTGAACATGGGAGCATATTCTGCGAATGGACTGCATCAGTGTATTCTGGAACTACCACAGTGAAAATGGTTATGAACATGTCATGGTTCTTGGTGAGTTTCTGCAGTATTTAAAGATACTCAGCAACTTCCATCTATATCTAGCCACACTTAGATGCTTTCGGTTTCTTAAGAAGTAACTAGTCATTTACCCGAAATTCGCTACACGTACTGATAGAGATCCATCGCCAACGTTTGTCTACAGCTGACTGTTTAGAAAGGTTATTTTGGGTGCCGCGGCCATTCACCATACTTACCTGAACCATTTGTTACAATGAATTCTTATTTGTGACGTCTTTCGACGCTGAAGGCACGTCCATGACGAATATCCTGAGACACGTGATGCATATTCTGAGAATTTCCAACTTTGACGAATGAATTCATCCTACTTGGATATCAAGCTTTCCCTTTTTGAGCGTACGGTACACTCTTAACACCTAATCTGGTGACTATTCTCCGACAGGTTCAAGGGTTGGAGTATATAAATATGCCTGTTCCTGCATTGTAGTAGAAGTGAAAACAATGATACCGATAACGGTAGCAACAATACCGGAATTAATCTTTGGTCCATGAATGAGTTCGGGAAAATATTATCATATCTTCCGGCGAATATTACATCTTTTTCAAATAAACAACCCTGCAACGTACTTCATGGGAATTGACTGATAGAGGAGATTATCAGAAATGCCGTTGCACCAATCTGAATCTCCTCCGAATATTACAAATAAATGTGTTTTATAGTTTGAAAATCATTGCAATATTACTTTTGTTTCTTATGAACTAAATTGGTTTGTACGATCCAGAACGCGAATGCTGTAAATTTCATAGTTTTACCGTATAAGTTTATCAAAGATTGAGAGTTTTCTATCGAAGATTATTTCTATCTTATCGTTCAGTCACTAGTTAATTATATGACAAAGAAAATGTGTTGTGCTTATCGACTGACGCACAAGTTTGGTAACCAAAGGTGACACAAAGTTTGGCCACCAGACTGGTAGTCATGGGTACGAGTGTGCACAAACACAAACTCGAACAAAATACTCAGGCACACTTTTTATACAGGTTCAAGTCTGACAAGCTAAAAGAGCAATAACCATTTTCTTAACATTCAACAGATTATTTTAAGGCTTGAGATCATTTTAAAGTGTAATGGAAGCAGTCAATATTGCGGTAGCATCATCTGACTAATATTTCTCTACATTTACCGAACAGTTTTACAACGGCCTTGAAAGTCCACGAATGGATGGGCTTATGAATGACTGGGTGGATGTATGAATGGATGAATAAATATATGAACTACCGAATGCAAATTTAATCGCTCCATCTCGAACTGCGGTTAAACACAACAGCGTAACTTGAAAACCTTGAGGCACAAATAAGCGAAGAAAATTACACAACACCACCAGAAGTAAACTATCCAGTACACCTAAGACCTACTGGGACCTTATATGGTTTTCTATCACTCCTAGCCTCAGGGTCTGGTTGCCGGTTATCCATAATAGTGTAGTGGATCTTCATGGTTGTGGGGTGTACACCCCTTCCACTGCACAGGCATGTAATAAAAAAAAACTAAGGTACAAGAATAAAACTAGAGCTGAGGGCAAACCGTCATTTAAATCATCTTAGATGTGAAAAACAAAAATTTTCTGATCGTTAGTATAATTTTGCTTATCGCTATGAACATTAAAAGTCGTTTTGGGAGAAAATGATCAAAACCCAAGCTTTCAGTTGTTATTGGTTGAAGAAAGATCAAAACGGTTATTTAAAAATACAGTGCTCGAAGTTAGGATATTTCCATTGCAATATTACGGGGTAAGTTTTAGTAGTAGGAAATTTAGTTGTTCATGAAATGATTTAGTATGCAGCTCAAACGCATGACTTGAACTAAGGATCACGATATTCCTGTGGGGGTGGATTTGGTTGACCCGAGTTATCTCTCTATTCTCTTCTTTATTTCATTTTCACTGTCTGATGCTTAATTGACTAATCGATGGAGGTTTGCACAGTCGGATGAAAGAGGCACCACCTTACGGACAATACTCAGTTATTTTAAGTAGCGTGAGATTCACTCGTTCATGAACACCATGAACAATTTGACACTATAACAGTATAATCCGTCCTCGTCCAGCTAATGTCACAACTTTTCGATATTTCTCAGACCGATTCTGGAAGCTGGAATAATTTCCCAGGTAGTGCTAACTCGTCATCTACCAGCGCAAAACACGGAATCTCTCTGCACAGTTTTGTTTCGTCCTTGTACGAGAAACCAATGGTTGCAGCCAATTCCCAAGGAGTTCCAACTTGGAGCTTAAACCAGGGGTTTTCAGTCCTTCAGTTGAACCCAACTGGCTATGAACGGTGCGATCCATGTCCATACTATACCATACTGTGTTCATCTGTCACCATATGTTGACACTGAAAACTCATCATGCGCACAGTGATCAATTCCCATGATAACAATCGTCTCCGAGAATCCTGGGGACTATGAACATTCAACTCACCTGTAAGTGCGTTCCACACGTACAGATTTCGATCTTCAGACCCGGAAAATAGGAAAGTTCCACAAGGAGAAATGCAACTGCGAATCAGTTCATGATAGTTCAAACTGCCATGGAAACGGACTGCAACGAACTCACTGTGGGAGAAATGTTAAAAAACAGACTCTGGTTCAGTGATTCTGAATTCTGGTTCAATGAATTCTCTTTGACGTAGTAAAACAGGGCGGATTTCATTGACCTGCAATTATCAAAACTTCGCCTTAAATGAGACTATGAAACGATTTAATCTTATTCCAACAGTCGGCACTAGGCTTCTCGATTCAGTCTGCTTGCAGATGAATCTACAGATTTGTTCCCGCACCAAGTTCAGCCAGCAAATTGAAACTGTCTTATTAAGGCGTTATTAACGCTCCTGAGAAGTACACTAAAATTGGAAAATCAATTAAAAAAATCATTCTGCACCCTTTTTTTACAACAATCCAAAATATTTGGTTGTTCATCTTGTCAAGTGAAAACCCACAAACCCAAATGCCCAGTGGTATTTCGCCAATGTTCATCCCATCCTCGACCATGAAACTCACAGTGGCTAGACATTTAAGACTATTTTCGTTTGATTGACTGTCATTTTGGACTCCACGTTTCACGCGCAAACCTCAGGTCATCCGACCAACCTGCACTCGGAAGCACCAGACTCGAGTTTCGCTCTTGTTAGAGCTCCGCCACACCCAGGGTTTGAACCCGGGCCCTCCCATCTCGAAGGCGTGTGTGTTACCACTGCGCCACCCCGCTCCCGTTCGAGCTGATCCGAATCACCAAGTTAAGCTTGTATAAATGTCGACCTCTATGACAGCCAGACTATAACGGTCCCAACTCGATACGCAATTGATCGGCCGAGGTTATATGTGAAACGAGCAATGCCGAAATCGATTCTCCCCGTGGTACCGATGAATCCGACCGTAGGACCGTCACTAGTGATTTACGATTATGTACTACCAGTATGTTCAGTCTACTCATTTGAGTCGTAACAGAACCAAGAGCACCATCTCACCTGTTACAATCGACTATCACAAACGTGCATCACTCTACCACAACTCGGAATATTTCAACAGGGCTAGGTTATTCGATGCTATCAGTGAATCGATCGACTGTCAAAGTTTACTTTCGACTATGGACGATTACCAAATGCTCAACAAATCGGTGAGACGGGTTTCGAGCCGGCGGTGGTACTCAATTTTCCAACATTTCCATTACGGACAACCTGGGACTATTTGATAAAAGTATTTTTCAAGCTGTTGTGCCAACCGATCAACCCACTAAAAATTAATTCACAGCACAGATCAATTAGGCAGGACAGTCCTTGCAGTAGATGGCTCAAACTTCTGATCCCACTGGTAACATTTGGGTGTCGACAATAACGACCCATTATGAAGTAACAGAGGCAACCATAACATCTTTCTCATGCGATTCACGTATCATTTCGGTATATCAACTGTTCAGTGTCCAGTTACAGTCAGACCACGTTCTATCGACTTCAGATAGGAAAGTCAGAAGCGATGTATCCTGGACCGATTCTCTGCCAGTGTGAGCGCGCATACTGCAATCAGTATGATTGTTTATGTGATCAGTAAAATAACCACCAGAAACTGGGATAAGTTTGAACTGAATGACAAACCACGAAGCAGGAGTGGACAAGAATGGGATGGAGGAGGAATGTGTGTTCGTTCACCACGGTGAGGTCATTTTGCTTAGTTCTATTCTATAACTAGGACCTGCAAGAGCCTCGGCAAATCTGTGTCATCTTCTGTTTTGAGATCAAATACTGAGTAGTTGATGACCAGGTTGTTTTGGATATAGAGGATGACGTCATCGCTGTGAATTGATTATTCCATCTGTCAAATTTTCAGCCTCATACTTACTTTGAAATATTCACTACTTCGAACTGCCAAAATATAACACCTGGGTGATTGTTTGCCTTATGTGTCATCAAACGAACAACTCTCACGGTGAAGTAACCCAAAAGGGACAACAAAGACACACACTGAAATCGGTTAACCACATCACATGGACTCATCATATTCCGGTTCGATTCCATGTCAGTCACAGAATTGGGACTTTCCACGATGCTATCCGACCGGAAACGGATCGTCCAACTAAGATCAACAACTCCATCAATCCTAACAAATTGTTAAAAGAACATCAATCAAATTCCTTACTGTTATCTATTATAGTCATTGCTAGGAACGAAATAGGTCTAGAAATGACCCTTTACGTGTTTGAGACTACCGATATAGATCTGTTCAAGAGAGATTTTGGGCCCTAATATTTGCATGTTAGTTGACTTATTTTTTATACCAGTCTAATTTTCCCGATTTTCTCTACCATCCTCTCGACCCGTGCAACTGAAACATTACACTTTAATATCGTAGAATTGTGAAGGTCACTTGCACTTTCTTCGTTCGTTTTGTTGAGTTGCTCACCGAATCGCGTGACCCATTCATTGTTGACTATTTCGTGTTTTTGTCTTTTTATCTCTTCTTTTTGTTTACTTCCTTATTGTTATGCAATAATGGTACAATATTTCAGGAATGGGATCGCGGCCAGTTGGAGATTGCTAAATGGGGTGACCGATGGCTGAAGCAAGATTCGAACCCGGGACCGAAGGGTTGGGAGCCCACGTGGTGACCGGCTGGCCACTGCCGACCTGGAAACCTCAACAGACACACATAACTTTCCCGTCTCACTGTCCAGTCTCCAAACTATTCATACATCCTATGAACTGTGCAAAAGTTACCTTTCTCCATATATGACTGTTGTGTTAAAGCACAACTGTAAAGCATCGGTCAAAATACGCCTGAGTCTGCTTCCCGATACTGCAACGAATACTTGCCAATACTCGTCAGTCACTGTACCATCCGATTTTCAGGTTTTTGACACCATATTCATTGCATAATATCCAAGTCAGGCTTAGTTTTAAATAGGACAATCGTTACCATGAAGGTAAGGCAGCAGGAAGTACTCACGATCTCAGATCGATCATCTTCGGATTGCTGTCTCGTGTGTGCACAAGCAGTAGGGGTTGCGTCGGATGTACCTCCAAGTGGTTAATCACGCATCCCTAAAATATGGGAGTAAGGAAACAATGAGAGGAGATGGGGTTTTGCAAACTGTGTTCATGTTACAAAAGATGTACTTAATTAAATAAAGCCAGATTATTGTGATGCATATAGAATAAAATTCCATTGAGTCAAACAAAACTGCCGTATTCCAATCAATTTAACGATTTTCACGTCGAATAACATTCGTACTATCTTATATTGTTTCAACTCTTGTAAGGTGAATTGAACTTGTTTCACAATCGAAAGATCGCAAGTGATTTTCGAGAATATCTAATCAATTGGATCTGCTTCATATGCATAGCCAGTCATTTTTACTTTCTGCATATACCAGAGTGTAGTAGAAGGTACGTAATTCGAACAGCCAAAGAGGTCCATTTTGCCAACAGAAAAACAGACAACCAAGTGTCAAGCCACATAAAATCGCAACAGATGGGGCCCATTACATTTCCGCAGGAAAGAATTTTGGCGGCGATGGTCGGGTGTGAACCTGTTTCCACAGAAATTCTCGGTTAGGAGCTCAGTTCAGTTCAATAATTTACACTATTAACTTTGTACTTCTGTGCTCCGGTTTTGGTTACTACCTCACAGCACCTTCTACCTAAAAACAAAACGAATATAAATATAAAGAGCAAACTAGCAGAAGAGAAAAACTGTAAGTGGAAATCGTATGGACATAGAAAGACCTGAATGCAATTACGCTATACAGCCACACCACTTAATGTATCCAACCATCCGGTGAACGGATCTTGTGGACCCCAACTCAAAAGCTAATACGTCCTATGGGACCAAATCCATTTCGCAGAGTTCTCGTACCTATTTTTCTTGTCATGGGCTGACTAGTTCGATCCATCTGTAAACCACTGCCTGACTCGGAGAACAATGTACAAAGAAGAAGTCTATCGGTGGACGGACGTAACCTACGTCGCAGTGATCTTAGATTCAGCGCTTGCTCCAGCCCCAAACTTGTTTCTCAACACTTCACGTCCAACCTCAACATTCCTGATATTGTATTCCCACCATACATGAGCAATCCTCCGAAGAAAGCGTGCTCCGACTCAAAATCTTTGCCTATCTCCTGCCCGTGCCAGCCATGATTCTAAGCCACGAAGAATGACCGGCCTCACATTGAGTATCAAGGTTGGTTTGGTTGAACCATTTGCAAACATTTGCAAACTGTACCGCTCAGATATAGATCATTATTCCCGTCTTCTCTGATCTAAGTGTGGATGTCTACTTACACACTTACAGAGCTCTGAGTCACTGAGTTTCCTATGTCCTTTCAGATCGTTCATGTGCAACCCCCACGGAATAGCAGTGCATCCACTATACTGCACTGTCAGGTTTGAACGTACTTTGACTGGTAACCAAATGTACTGAAATACTGGTATGAAAATACGGCATTTTTCCAAATTGGAATTACATTCGGGCAGTCCTATGGATGCAGCAGACACATGTTTGGTCAAAATGAACAACCAGAATAGCGGATAAGTTTGAATTCATAACAGCAGATCGATGGTTTGGCAAGCAGACAGCACGTCACCGCTTGTCCAGAATTGAGGGCAATACTGGAGTCAGCAAAGCTGGGCGATGAGCCAATCATTAGCCAACGGTTGTCTGAACCAATCAAAGCCGATTGAGCCAATCGGGTTACAATCAGACTAACCAGCCAGAAGAGTCGTCGACGAATAACAAAGGAACCAATACGTTTTTGGGTAGAATTTTGTTTATGACCACCACCAATCTCATGTAAACTCTGTTTCGAGCCAATAAAATGAGATTGTTTGAAGACAGAAAAATCCCCTCACTGGAGTAAGTAGGACAGAAGAAAACAAAAATGTGGTAACCTGATGTACAGTCAAAGGGCAAGGGCGTTTATGAGGGAAGACGCACACCGAAATGTGTAGGCATTCGCTATAATGAAATGTGCAGCGATTGCCAGAAGCTTGCAATTGCACATATGAACGTATTCGGCACTACAGATGAACTCGTTAAACTGGGATTTTCTGGTGGCATGTAACTGCGGCATAAACCCAACTATCTAGGCAGTTTCACTTCACTCAGAGGTATCATCGCGTACGCAGAAGACGTACTTGACTTTTACCAACGTTCACAACTACGACATCGAGAAGGCATCCGTTTGTGCTTCATGGGTTTATTGTGTGCTACTACAGTTCGGCCAGACCTTCGGGTTGCCTCCGAAGGCTGATTGCAACCGGTAGAGAAGGCAACGATTATGGATTTATGGAAATTTGTCTTCGAAAAATTATTTTAATCTGATGGTAAAACCGGATCTGTGGTCTTGAGTTCGATCTCCCTGTTCTGTTTGTAAGAAGCAAGTTAAGAGTTCAACTATGAGGCTCACCGGGGGACAGTAACTGAGAATCGCCTGACGTACAAACCCCGGATAAACTTACTGGTTGTGCAACGCTTGCTTATAACGGTAATACTTGAATAACTGTATTTCATACTCAACTGAATCGATAAATCGTCAAACTACGCGTACATCCTTCATGGCGTTTGTCTCAGACGGAAAGGAACCTGATCATTTTAAATGCCGACACGTGAGCTTGATACATTTGTTCTATTTTGGGTTACTACTGACCTAGAGGTTACTAAATCACTTACTAATTAAAAAGGCAATTTACTGGAAGATAAAATGAAGAAGTGAGTTAAACGGAATGAAATTACCACAGAAATTTCAGTCTTCCAAACAGAGACTTTTACAAAAAAAGGTCAACACAGCATCGCTTTTATGTATGGACCTCAAGTGTAAAGCGGTGTTATTCAAAATTGGTAGTCATTTATTCTATCATGTATATCTGTGTAGCTAAGACATGGGGGGAGACGTACATATTCTGAAGTTGCAGTGGCTAGGGTGTTAAGTATATGACCATATCTCAACTAAAATCTTGTGAACTTTAAATATCTTGACTAAAAAATGGTACAGTTGCTCATGGAACATTCACAAGGCAGCTGAAAGATACTATGAAGGATTTAGGTTTTCACTAAACAGGTCGAGGTGAATGACAAGAGATGCATACTATCAGTGTGGCAGGATGTATGCGAAAACGGAACGCTTGGTGTGGGGAACGCCTTGAAGCGAAGGACAAATGAGTTTAGTTCTATGAAGTTACCGAAAACCGCATGGATGTGACTCGATCATATCACAGTTTGGGCTAAAATGACTCGTGAGAACTTTATGGACGACAGTTAACCAATATGATTGTCTGTTTATGCATAAATTTCGACCACTTCCAATCTGTTGTTCAGTGGAATCTATTCCAAAAGGCAAGTGATGGGAGGGCATAATAGAAGGAGCAGTACGAATCTGGTGCCTAAAGTAAGTATAAGACACTACAGGAAATTGCGGAGTCAAATTAAAGGCCAAAACTGCCGTTCACTCGCGAACACGTGATTTCCAGTAGCCCTGTTCCAGAATGCGTAAATCAGCTTTTCATATCGAGTCCGTTAGTTGAGATTTTCATAGTAAGTCTACCAGACAGCATGAGCAACCAGTTTACCTCCATTCACCAAGGATCCTCAAACTCATATTGAGGTCAAGACACAAACGCTGACTTGAGCTATTGACGCTTATCTTTAGTCAAATATTTATGTAACTTTAGCTGAGCTCAAGCGATATTGCAGTCTGGTGTATAAATTTTTAGCAAATATCAAACTACAGAAAAAGATAGATTTCATTGGCAAGCTAATGAGTCGATGATGGCCCTGTAAGTCTCACTTTTTCGCAATTTAAAAAGATACTTTCATTGAAAAATATAACCATCATATTTCAACGTAGAGCTCAAAACCTTTATGAATTCGACTGTGCGAAATGCTTCGTTCAAAGCCTAAGATGATATTTCAGATGTTTCTGGACGTCACAAGAACTCCTGCCTTCCTCGTCAAAATAAAAACGCCTTTTTAGTCCGAAGTCTATTCTAAGTAAGAGTACTTAAAGCAAACGGGTTTATCGCCCTAGAAAACAAGGGAATTGATTGTAAGACTAAGTGTAGTCGATAACTATCAGTAAGCAATCATTTTTGGCGAGTTTTAAACAGTTCTTCAGGAAACTTCTTCATTATTCACGGGACCGGTTGAATCCAATCTGCGTGAAACGATAACTTCAAAGTCGCCCTTTCGGTCTCGGCGTGTGTGTGTGTGTGTGTGCGTGTGTGTGTGTGTGTGTGTGTGTGTTCGTACCTTGGTTCCCCACGAAGCCCTCTTTGTATTTAAACTAAAATGACTTGCAAAACATGAACCAACAAGACGTTTTGAAAATCGTCTCAAACTGCTTACTTTGAATTCATCATTTTTAACACGTTTTTCCAGTCTCCAGTCACTCAACTGATACCGTGAATCAGTCACAGAATGTTTTGGTTCCGAATGACGCCATACACAAATCATACCCACGGCATCCGCGGAGTACAGTTTCTGTCCATGATGGTCAAATGCCACACTGTTGATGTATGAGTGATGTGCATTGCCCAACTCGACTAGAAGCTGGATGACAGACGCCCCGTTCGCAGTTGCGATTTGAGGTAGAGTGGGTTGGATGCGCATAGGAGTGTGAAACAAAAATGCGAATCAAGTATTATTTGGAGTAAAAAATCTTGCATAAGGTGGAACTTATTTCAGAGTTTTATTCATTGGGAGGGGAGGGGACAAGTTTGCCACATTAGCAGTCAAACATGTCGGTAATGTTCAGTGGATAACTCAGGTTCCCAGTTATTTTTCATTCACGTGCTTAAGATTCAACAATGAAGTTGGTGGATTTGTTGCAGCGTAATTGGTTTTGGTGGTGGTGTCAGTAGTGGCAGTGGTAATATTAGTACCAGTAGTCCTGGTAGTATTAGTGTCAGTAGTAGTAGTAGTAGTAGTAGTAGTAGTAGTAGTAGTAGTATTAGTAGAAGTAGTAGTAGTAGTAGTAGTAGAAGTAGTAGTAGTAGTAGTAGTAGTAGTAGCAGTAGTAGTAGTAGTAGTAGTAGTAGTAGTAGTAGTAGTAGTAGTAGTAGTGGTAATAGTAGTGATAGTAACATTGCTTCCCAATATTATTTACGTTTCCCTTAATCACTTATTGGTGGTTGAGCTTTGTAATTAAGTTTTGGAATCTCAGTTTCTGCAAAACCACCAGTGAAGTTTGGCCTAGGCCTAAAGGTCAATATTTCCATTTCTGTCTAATATTACATAAGCTCCTATAGTTTGATAAGGTTTGATATGCGCTTTACATTGCGTTATTGCATAAGCACGAATAAGATCACTTCGTTCCTTGATGGGTTCTCATTTCTCAGTTTCAGATTACAAAGCAATCCCGTCGTTAGGCAAAAGCCTCATGTATGCTTCCCGCGGGAAATTGCTTTATTGATGCGGTATTTTAGTCCACTTTTTAGTCAAATACACGCTTGGCTTGAGTACTTTGACCACATATTTTGTCCTCTCAGTTTCACTGGTCTTATGTGGAACCACCAGACTTTACCGTTGTTTTAAAATTAAAAAAAAACAAAAGCATTTAAAACTCAAGGTCAGCTTGGGAGAACGAAATTTTGTCTTGTCTCTTCCAAGACGATTGGGATTAGAGAGATACTAGAGCGTTGACATACCAGTTAAAATTTGTTCACACTCTAGTACTTACTTCAGCTCGTCTTGACCCGATACGCCACAACCGAACGCATTGATCATAACCAGCAGTGGCTAACATGTGGCTGGTTTGGGGAGCGAACCAATCACGCAGCGGATCGCCCATGTGTTCTGACGAGATGTTGCCTGCTACAGGTCGGAAAGACAGACTGTAAACAAAACCCGGATGGCCAAGGACTGCACAGAATACGCCTTTGTGTGATGTTTCGCCGGCATGTACGGATCCACGACCAATATGGGGCGGTGAATACAATACACTCGTTTCAGATGGGGAAACAATGGTCGGACGTCGAACATTCCCGGCAGTTTTTCGTCCACTCATAGTGCCATTTAAAAGACCTGGGGATACCCACCACACACGAACTGTACCATCTGCCGAGGCTGAAGCCAGTGGCCATGATAATACGGATGACGATGAGGCACGAACGTCGGCAGGTTTTATGGCTGGAAGATTGTCTTTGGAGACCGGGGTCGGTGCCCATTCGATGGCGTATACGGTTCGTGTATGACCAGTGAACTGTAACGCTGGGGAACTGGTTCTTGCCATCATAGGATACTGAAATGTGTAAGTTATGGATTAGATCCCAATAATGTATCATCCCACTTTTTAACCGTGATTGGGTACAAGAAAATGGGGTACTAGAAGAATATTCGTAGAGCCACAAAATCATTCTATTTTGCAGTTTGGTATTTCAATCTCAAGAGCATGGATTGCGGAAGAAATAATTATGCCGACCACAGTGACCAACATCACTACGGATGTAGACCATAGCAGTGACCTTGAAACGTGGTATAGCAATTCACGCTAAAATTTAACAAAGAAATCCGATGTTTGTGGTTGTCCGGTCGACGATCGAAATGCAAACAACCGGTGGTGACAAGAATTATTAAACTGATGACGCACGGCGATGAGATGCTCTCTGCTCAATTTCACATTCACTCCAGATGTGATAACGGAACTGTGGTGATTTGGAAGTGACATACACACAACAAATCAATTTAAGGGAGACTGAAGCCCAGGCTTCTTGTCCATGCAGTCAAACCTCAGTATTGTGATTTTTCTTCGGACAGGTGCTGAACTGACTCAATTATTTAAAGCTGTTGAATTTAGTAGGCTGTTGTGTGAGTGGGTGAAATGTGCTGATCCCGCAGTGTTTTCTTACAGCCTTGCTGGTTTAGCGCATGTAGTACTAAAGCACAATTAGTTTCTAGACTGGGTTTCGAACGCTGCCACGGGACGGGAAGTGCACGACAGATGACTAATAACTGTCGCATCACATCGCATCATTTTTGCAAGGCCTGCGCCAGAATGGGGCTAACTATATGGAATTCGATAGATTGAATACAAGTAGCTTCTTGAAGCATACGATCTGTTTCGCGGATATTGACGCTCATCAGGTATGCGTATCCGGTACTCTACTTTCCACTCATTCTCGTACTTGTAGACTCCATGTGTGTTTTATTCACAACTATCTCATTTGTGCTTCACGATTGCAAGTCGATGCTTTTCCTAGAAGAGTTCACTAGGGGACTACACCCGCCATTCACCGATAGTCTGAGCTAATCTCGAGAACGACCACATTGCAGTTGCTGTTGTAAATATTTGAAGTGAGCAGTGTGTAGCTGGATGGCCAAAGTTTCTCGGTTATAACGGTCTAACCGATCGTGGTATTTCGACCCGACTGCTTCATCTCTGTGTAAGCTACTTATTGCGAACCATGAGATGTTATCTTCTTTTCTAAGTTATCCTATACAAGGCACGTGAGAAGGATTACACAGATTGTCTTGACCGTCCACTGTGAGGTAGAATAACCAAAGAGCGGTGACCCTAAAAATCTTTGTCGTCCCGTTAGAACGACAAACGGTAGTGATCTAATGAACCGAGCAAACTATGATCAAATTCATTTCGATCCAGTTTGCTGTGTTATTAAACTCTAAGTTAAACAACGGCTAGGAATTTTGAATTGATCCAAATGGTAAAAGTTGCCAACCTCGGTGGTGTTTGAATCCGCCCGACAAACTCGACTTTGTTTGAATCTGACCAGGGACTTCGGTGCTGTCTGAGTCCTAATTATGATCCAGTGTTGCGTACACTAAACCAGGTCAGCTACATGGAAGCTCAGCGGGCTTCATTCACTTCACAAATCGGTCATACTGGATACCTGCCCGAATTACATTTTCACATGCTGGGAAACTGGTTGCGGTTTAAAATCAAGAAGGCCTGGTATGAAACAAAATAAAAAAAGGAATGAGATTTGCCCTGAAAGCCGTAACCGTTTTTCAACAGTAGGGATAAACAAGTTGGCAGTAAAGTTTGAATTACGGAAGATATGAAAAGTGCATCTAGTCGAACAAGTCAAATATCTTATCAGAATTGAGCGAAGCGATACCGGGAACGGAAATAGAACCGAACTGTGGGTGATATTTTCACTAAATTATTATCTTACCAAGCGTGCTGTGCATAATGCACGCTGTTACAATTTTCTTCAGTACAGTATTCTTGTCCGCAGTAGTTTCTGAAAAGATGACCCAAGTGTCTGATCTGCTGTCATCATGTATGAAAATGTTATTTGATCACAGCTTAAAGCACTGCTGACGGCAAACACTAGTGCACACACAGCATACCTTATAGAATCTTGAAAGTGGATCAATTAAGTCTCGGTTGTGCGTACTGATTTTAGATAACACAGGCTGATAACCATCTACTTATGACACATATGGTACTTGGCAGATTTTGACAATGTTTTGAGGTGATCCAAATATGAAAAGTCTTTGGCCCCGGCGGGATTCGAACCCACGCATGGTCACCGCCCTCGCTTGGATCACCGAGAAACATATGGTACTGAATAGTTCGGCCAGTCTAAGTCACTCCAAAACAAAGTAGCCAATTTTGACTGTTACAATCTGTGTTTCTTTGACCTCGTTCATTGCTATAAACCGTCATGAATATATCGTGTTGGATTTTATAGCTGCTAGTGATCAAGAATATCAGTTGTCGATTAGGAGGTGTGCGTGTGCATCCTCGAACCTTGCCCTCTCCGGTAAACTTTGGCTCATCTATATGCTTAGTCAACTTAGGCCTTATTGGTTCATTTCCACTAGTCTAAGAACTTCGGATTTCGATTTATCTTGAAATTCCATCGGATATTTATAGTTACGTGGTCTACAACACACCCCCCCTTCATTGTACTCATAAGTCTTTCCACTCCCATATCGGACAGGCAATAATTAACAAAAAAGTCTCATCATTCACTCATTCTGGTCACTTCGTCTTCAAAGGATCTACTCACTCGGTACAACCATACAGCGCAGTCCAAAACGGGTCTTTCTATATCGAGCGCGTTGGTCTCGGTATTCCTCAAGTCCGGATTAGTACTGATAGACCCCACCGCGAGCCACAAACCATTGGGTGAGAATCGCACGCATTGTGCCCCGTGCGTTGTGCGAGAAGTCGTACCTATGACCGACCATTTTCCAGTGTGACTTCTGTCTCCCTCTTCCATTGTTGCCCTAGGAACTCCACAGCCAATCAGTAGATTTGGGACTCGACAAGGTTGGTCTTTGTCCCGTTCCCATAACGAATATGTAATGCGATCAGAGTGCCTTTGCGGTGATGGTAACGACCTTGACATTCTGGAAGAAAGTTCGTCTCTCTGATCAAGTCTACTTTTTAGAGCTGTGTCAGAAGATTGAACAGTCTGATTTGAATACAAAACAAAATGCAGATGAATGTACTTAAATCAGATCAAAATCACTGATCTTTATTGGAATGAACTAATTGTATCAAAGAAACTATTTCCAACAGTTCATCCAAACCTACCGTCACGGAAAGAGACGAAAATATTTCACCGTTAAACCTCACCACAACGTAAATGGAATCTAATCAATAAACCTCTATTGACGCATATGAGATTTGACATTTTTAACACTACTTGTGTTCTACCGACGTTGGGGTGGGGATGTTTTGGTTTTCGGAAGTTATCTTATGATAAATGCTCATGCCCGGTGATTGGCAACAGGGTCAATAGACAATAACACTCAAACTGTTTCAGCGGAAAGTGCTGAAGACCAAATGAAGATTTATTCAAGACCCTTTGACCTTACCAACCCATGCATTCAACAGACAGTTCCAGAATGATCAAGGCATTGAGGGGATGATCACCAGAACACATGGTCGAACCATTTGGAGGAGGGGTCATTGAAGGAATGAAGAAACGTTTTCGAGGACAGAGCATTTTCATCTGACAGAGGAGTTCTGGGTGCGTATTTGCCATTTAGGCATGGAGAAAACAACGATCAGAGGCTGTAGACTTCTACCTATCTTACAACATTTTCATACTGGTTTCACAGGCGAATGGGCGTCCAAGGGACGGTACATTTGGTGAGCAAAGTTATCTCATTATGAGGTATTCATGTTTTGTAGAGTTTCAGTGAAGCTTTTCTTGCGCTATCGAAACCAAGCCAGAACTTGCCTCTGAACTTACCTGTTGTTTTTGCACATATGTCAAGATGGAAGAATATTGGACCACTTTCGCTGTCTTCACTGATGTGAACGACGGCGTCAGATATAATGCAAACGAAAAGATCTGAGTGACTGCTGTACCAATCCTCACATCATCATCGGTTTCTTCGATATATGTGGCTGCACGACCGCGACACACACACTGAGAATGGCCATTTGACTTCGCACAAATAGATTACGCAAACAAATGTTTGTCACGGTTGAAAGCACAGTGATTAAAACTCTGTAGTTTGAACTATGCAAACAGTGAAGCTCATAGCAATCACTACTGTTTCCGTGGTCTTCTTGAGGCTACGACCTTACTTAAATCACTTGTACAGAACTGTACCCTTCCTCCCAAGTACACGTTGACAACTGTCCGCTTTTCACACTTTCCCCGTCGACCATCGTTCACATTCTTCTCCAAACTTGCTGGGTTGTTTCAAATGCTTTGTTATCCAGTTTATCAGAAACAGAAAAACAGCATTGGTTGTGAGCAGTAACTTTCTTTATTGGAAAAAGAATTTGAAAACAGTAAGTTTTTTTCAGATATTCTAATGAACAGACTTCTGGGTGGAAAATCACAACGTTTTACTCGCCGTAGAGCAACTTGAGGCGGACTTGGAATTCACGATCTTCCCACCAGTGGTTCACGAACATGGATTATTCAGAACTTAGTTCAACAAAGCGTAGAAAATTTGCACAAAAAATGAATGAATGAACAGAACAGAATGACCAGCCGTTGCAAAATCAATGTTGTTGACCGGCGGTTATCTAGATCTTATGGGACAACACCGGAAGCTGAGAACTGTATGCATAAAAACAATGAATGTTAAGCAATAGCAAGTTTGTATCACTTTACCATTTGAAGGCGACAATTTATTGAACCAAATAAATCGAAATCTTCAACCAGCCACAAGGTGGCGCAGTTGCTTCTGCTACAGAGGAATGATTTTGACCAGTCCCAACGTCTCCCGTTTTACTTATCAGTTAGTTTGAAATTGCGTTGACGAACGCTTTGACAGAACGGATCACTGCTTGGTTCAAGGCATTCTGGAGCACAACCAAATTGTTTGCCCGAATCTCTCTTCTATAGCGAAATATTGAATTGCACCTGGTCAAAAGGCTGACTAGGCCAAATCTTCCCCGGTGACGTTGCGCAGTCCAATGCAGAAGCTGTTAGCGTCCCCCAAAGCTATGCTTATCGGGATGTATCATCCCGTGCTTTGTGAAAGAAACCCTTGACACAAAATGTCCATTTACCCGAGCACGTACCGTCCCGCTTTCATCACTCAAAAAGCAAAAGCTTTTAGTCCAGCGTAATCTACCAATATTTATTATTTTTTTCACCTTGCCATTTACAAACTGACATATTCAAAGTTCTCGATCGACAAGAGAAAACGAAATTGTTCTGATCCGTTCCACTAGTTCTAGTGAAAATACTTTCCTGCCTTCGACTCATCTCGATTTATTTGTACAAAAACTACGGTTCAGGCACAATCAATGGTGATCACAACCAAATCTTGACCTGCACACTTATTGGTTTACCTGTAATTCTCAGCCAGCTCTCCTGAGTGGTTAGTCCGGAAACGAACGCAATCGGTTTATTCGGCTCGGATGAGAGTTGACATTTGATTGGTTCTTCGGTCCGCATCGTTCACTCCAATCTTGTTCTCGATTCAGGACAAACGAAGACGTACTGGCTGCTGGCCAAACCATCGTTCTGTCTACTGCACGAACTAAGCCGTCGATTGAAAATGTGCCACCTATTCCTTTACAGGACCGCTCATCTTTAGCGACATATTACTTCTCTCGGTTTAGACATCTGGAGATATGTGTGGACTTGGTCAAATTGTGAGGGCAACAGTAACATCCGTTCAATTCCCCAGCTTCATGACTTTACATCTACCTAGATCCAAATTACCGTCTCCTTCTCAAACCCTACTGACAAAGATGGTAGCCTACTGGATTATCTTTTATACAGAACACGAGTTGTAGGTGAACATATATTTTCGGTGATTTCATTCTCACGCCATTACAATCACATTTATATGAAAACGAATTATTAAGAAGTGTTGGAAAACGTCTCACTAAGTCAGTACGGAGAATAAGGAGTGAGGAAGGACGGGAACCCGTGTGAATGACCAGATTATGTAACCGGTGCTAATTAGATTACGTCACCGCTGTGCCCGGCTGTGTGACACAGTTGACTGTTGGCCATGGGAATTGTAGTGCTTGGACTAATTTTCGCAGAGCACAAAGCTCAGGCTTCGAGAGGCGGATGATAATTGCCTCGGCAGTTGGTAGTATCCGGAACGTAATAGCTCCTGAAACGTGCTGTGGGACCCGGTAGACGACTTTGAAGGCGGACTGGATGTCGACTGAATGCCCATTTTCTAACACGGGCTCATGCAAAATATATCATCCACATATCAGTGGTAGTGGTCCAATCGACTTATTATTCTGCGTAATGCTATCAAGACCGATTGATTTGAACCACTGGGGGTAGATCACAGAGCGCTTTCTGAATCAAGTTTGAAGATCACCGTTTCTCACACAGGAGCATAAACGATAATGGAACAAGCCCATCACGGTACTCAGAACACGAGTTGTAGGCGAACATATGTTTTCGGTGATGTCATTCTCAAGCCATTACAATCACCTTCATGGCAAAACTGGGAACTGAAGCATTACGCAGAATAATAAGTCGATTGGACCACTACCACTGATATGTGGATGATATATTTTGCATAACAGATGCACAAACCAATTTAGATGATACATCACGCAAATTCAACACTACGCACTCCGCAATCAGGTTCACCATCAAGACGGAAGAAGAAAATTGCCTACCGTTTCTTGATGTACACCTAATCAGACGACCTGACGGCTTGATCCAGAGGAAGGTGTATCGGAAAGCCACCTGGAATGGCCGGTACACAAACTTTCACAGTTTTGTGCCACTTGGTTACAAACGTAATCTGATACGCTGTATTCCAGACAAGGCGAAACATATCTGCACTGCAGATACTCTGGAGGCCGAGCTATCAAACATAAGGAAGACGCTACTTAGCAACGGTTATCCTGAGAAACTTATCCAAAGAAACTGGACTGGACGGATAAAACCAGTGAGAATCACACAAGCAAAAAAGAAAGTATTATTCATCCGATTCCCCTTCAAGGGAGATGTCGCAGCCGATAGTGTCTGTAAAATTTTGAGTGCCACGGTTAAGTCCACCTTCAACGCCACCGAGATCAGATACGTGTTTTCACGTCATCAATAATCTGATGTGAAAATAAAGATAAGCTGCCCTTGTTGACCTCATTCATGATCATCTATCAACTCAGGTGCACCTGTGGTGCTACTAACATAGGTCGAACGGCAAGACAGCTATCAAAACGCATTAAGGAGCATCACCCACGATGGCTAGGACACGGCGGCAATGGAGTAGTATCAAGTTCAATCGTCGAGCCCGTGTTAGAAAATGGGCATTCAGTCGACATCCAGTCCGCCTTCAAAGTCGTCTACCGGGTCCCACAGCACGTTTCAGGAGCTATTACGTTCCGGATACTACCAACTGCCGAGGCAATTATCATCCGCCTCTCGAAGCCTGAGCTTTGTGCTCTGCGAAAATTAGTCCAAGCACTACAATTCCCATGGCCAACAGTCAACTGTGTCACACAGCCGGGCGCAGCGGTGACGTAATCTAATTAGCACCGGTTACATAATCTGGTCATTCACACGGGTTCCCGTCCTTCCTCACTCCTTATTCTCCGTACTGACTTAGTGAGACGTTTTCCAACACTTCTTAATAATTCGTTTTCATATAAATGTGATTGTAATGGCGTGAGAATGAAATCACCGAAAATATATGCTCACCTACAACTCGTGTTTCGAGTAAGTAAATCTCTGCGTTTTATATAGTTTTTTATGCATGAAGCCTAAGTTCGGATATGACTATTACTACCCATCTTCGATAACCCCGATAACATAGCGGTTTGCAGATATGGGGCTTACTGGGGATCGCAAATAAACGTAGCAAAGCCTGTTTATATAACTCACCTGTGGTTGTGCTGATAACGTTTCACTAGCTTTCAGACCATTTATTGATACATACAACGTGGATGGATATTTGATTCGATGGCTCTTTCCGGCTTTCCACCAAGTCATCAATTCGGATCCGGCTTTTATCGCTGGATCTTGAATGGTATTTTTATCGTTCGTGGTCGCGCCGGGAGTTTTTCCCGATCGCAGAATTCGCTTCAAACTAGAACGACCACAGCACATGTCACGTGACCCACTCACAATTGGCTCATACAACTGTAGGCGTTGCTTACGGCATCCAGCGTTCGGACGCCCATTGGCACCAAGGGGGCGTAGGAATGCCCACGCCAATAGATCCAGAGGTTGGCCAGCTGTCGATAACTCTGAATCAGAAGTGTCCTCTACATCGCAGTTGAGAATCTGCATTGAAAAATCCAGATGAAGTCATATTTCTACTAGAACACTGCGCAGTTCATTTGGCTATGTGATACAAACAAAAGACCCAAAATCCATCAAACCATTTAAAATTCTAATGAGCATTCTTATTTTAGAAAATGTATTTGGGAGAATGACTTCACCAGAATATGAACATGAGTGATTGAATTATCAATGAATACATGAGCTATCATACCTTAGAAGTTTCAATGATTAAACATTATTAATTTAACAAACTGCATAGTCTTATAGTGACTCTGGCTTTCGCCATAGCAACTGACCCACATTCATGGATTAAATACACACGTGTTGCCAAAATCTGAGTCAGGTGAGTAACAAAAACTCCTAGACCCTGTTGTATGAAACGAAACTGTTGTTAAGACCTAAAGTACCCCAGAATTCTGTTGCTCGTCAAAGGGTTTCATCGTCATACCTCAGGTTGAATTAGGACTTACGGTCAGCCCTGGTTAAGCTTTGTGATCTCCACCTCCCGATTCCTTTTCAACTTGTTCTTGTCTGGTCCACCGACTGGGGGAGTTGAACTTCTGCAAGAGGGCAGAGATTTGACTGCGAACATTCCGATGGCATCTTTTTTATCTGAAGAACCATGTACAGGATAGTCATCATACTTGAAACCACTTGACATTACGGCATACATTTCTTGCCTTCCAGTTGTAAAGTACGTTTGCAGCACTGTCAGGACCCTTTGTCTGCATTCACCCTCTGTGGTATCACGTCGAAGTGATCGACAGACTTAAGAACCTCGACAGCCGGATTACAGCTGGAGATGGTGTTGGAGAGGAGAGCGCGTTAAAAGCAGCGGGGACCAAGAGCAGCTTCTGTCAGCCAAAGACACCTGCGGCTCTACCATGATATTCAACTTCCCCGTAAGGGACGGGTGTACAAGACCGCGGTTTGAAGTGTTGCGTTTTACGTTTGCAAAACTTGTTCATTTCGGGTTAAGGATGGTCGGCGGTTTTCCGTGTTCGACCACTGATATCTCCAAAGCCTTGTTTGTGCCTAGTGGGAGCTTTGAGTGAGCAACGGCAAAATTCATAATCCTGTGTTTGGTGCTTATAGTCACTCTCTGACCGAAATAATCACTGTGAATCCCTTTCGATGACCAGACCGTGTTTTGTATAGGGTTTTCAATCGTCCATGTTTGCGTACTTCTATCGCACAGGCTGAGCAAAAACTGGAAAAATCAACGCGGTGGCCAGGCTATGATTTAACTCATAAGAATAAAGACAACCAGCATCAACACCGGCTTCCGCTGGTGCTTCATACTTTACCGGTTGTAGCTCAAAAGAAGATTTTCGTTGGTTAGGTATGTTAAAGAATAGGATTCAGGATAGAATTTATTACCTTGAATTCTGTACGACCAGACTGTTTAACTCCCGTTTTCCTTAAACACGGAAAGCCGTAAAAACAGGTGGTCCAAATGGGGGAAGAAACAATGAAATTATACGACAGAAAGTATTGTCCTTTTTTGATAGCCCCTCACCATATCCCATTTCACTTTATTTCTCCCGTTTCTGCCGTTATTATCGTTGCATCGGTAGATCAATTGGTTTTAAGTCTATATATATATATATATATATATATATATATATATATATATATATATATATATATATATATATATATATATATATATATATATATATATATATATAAAGGAATTCCCATTCGACCCCAAAAAATGCATCCGTGCTGGCTGGTGGGCTTCCCTTTATTACACCCTTTCCAGCGAAGATGTCCATCTCGTCAGTGTTCAGCACCTACTTTCTTTCTCTGTTCGCGAAATTGTCGGATCTAACCCATATCCCCGTTCTCGCTTCCATGTTCATACTTGTGTGGGTTGCATATAGAAATCGTGGCTAAATCCACATGTTGCAGATCCACTCATGTCTACGAATGGCTTTAAACTGTTCCGGCAGGACAGGAATTCCATCAACACGAAGACTGGAGGTGGGGTGTTCACAGACGGTGTTGATTGTTTAGACACTCAGTGTCATTCCAAACTTTCCCCCTATAGGAGCACCATCATTACAAATTTATACGTAGCTCCGTTTTGTGCACAACTCTATTTCATCTTTAATTGAATTTTTTCACCTTTCCTTGTTTCTCTTGTAGATGACAATTTGCATATCATAGTAGGCGATCTTAGTCATGTTTCATTTCAACCTCTCACTGCATTTGATTTTACTGATCTTTGTGTTTCTCAAAGCACAAGCAAATCTATTTTTTAGACAGGATTACCACCAATCATCCTGAATTATTCTCCCTAAAGTTGCGTGCACCTGTCTCAAAAAGTGACCATTGTCTGCTTCTGTTGAGACCTAATACACACTCTTGGTCCGCTACTCACTCTTTCACTCAAACCAAACAAATCAAAATCCATCTCCTTCGTTCATATCCTTAATAAAAACGAAAGGAATATTTCTACAAAGAGCGGGATAATTCAAAAGTAGGGTACATTTCTCTTTTGCTAGAGAAAAATCAAACGCACTGACTTGCTGTATGTTAGTCAACCCCTATGCAACCACAACAGTAAAAGACTATGGCAAGATATTTTGGCTTTTGTGAGGTCGGAAAAAGAAACGAGCGACTTTTGCTGCGGACATTGACACTATCAACAGTGCATTCATCTACCTTTCAAACGACTCTTCAGTTGCATGCATCCCAAAAGATGGTATGCATAAAACCCCGTTCTTTATGGAAAACGTATTTGAGCGTTTTCGTACTTCCAAGATAACCTCGGGTATTGGTCCACATATCCTATTGTTATCACTTTTGAGGCATGTCGCTGCTGCTCTGGCTGATATATTCAGTTCTAAACAAATCTTTGTGCTTGTTTTATATTCCCGACTGCTGGAGACCAGTCACCATTGTTCCTATACCCAAACCTTGTAATTCTGGTGTCATAGCTAAACGCTTTCGTCCCATTGCTCTAACATCATCTGGTCTTAAACTTGCAAGGCGTGCTATTCTGAAACTTATAAATTCTTCTAAAAACTTCTACAAAACTCTCCCGATGACCCCTTACAGTTTGCCTATAAACAGAACAGGTCCGTAACGTGTTCTGTTGCTTCTTTAGTCCATCTTGTAACCAAATACTTGGATTGATCAATTAGATCTATAAGAGATTCTTTCCTGGACTACTTATCCGCTTTAGTTTTTAGTCTGTGGTCTCTCCTCCTTCGTAAACTGGAAGCTTTCGGCTGTCCGACAACCTTATTAGCATAGTTGTCTGGTTATTTTACTAACAGAACTCGGTGTATATGACTAGATTTTAAGAAATCCAAACCCTGGGTGAACTCTTCAGGAGTGCTTCAGGGAGCTGCCCCTTTCCGCTATTTATTTTCCATCCACATCTATAAATGGTGTGGCTCTTTTTCAAGCTGTTTCTTTAATACACAATTTTGATAAATTTTCCAGATATTTTATTGTTAAACAGGGTACTGTTTCCCTTCCCGTGCATCAGTGTTTTCCTATTCTCCTCTACCGTTCCCCCGGTTATTTTGCTGGTATACTAAAGACAGATTTTAAAATTCTTCGACATTGTCTATCTATTATCAATAGGGTATATTCTCATATCCTTAACTGAACTATCTGCTAAATTGTGCGAACTGCGCCCAGCCGCGTGTGAGATGTCCGCTCAGAAAATCCATGCAGACACCACTCACCCTTCACACAGTGATCTATTCAACTGTAACTCTCTCGCCTCTACACGTTTCTGTTTTCGTTCCATACGCTCTCGTATTAACATGTACAAAGACTCCACCATTACATATCCAGCCCGAATCCTCACAAACCGGGCGAGAGTATCAGCCGAATTTCTTAGCAATTTTGTGTTATAATGATTCTTTTCTCATTCCTCTGAGTTGTCTACTGTAAACATTTTTCGACTGAAATGCGGACGTCTTTCTGTGCGAAAGTCTGATCAAATACAAATAAAATACTGAGCTGTCGGTGAGGTTCACGTGACAAAGAGATTGTTCATCTTACGTACGTACATCGTACAGACTTCAATGGCGAACTCCAGGTAATCGTATTTCTTATTGGCAAGGTCGTTGAGTAGCAGGGAAGTCTAAAAGTCTGCCTTTTTAACCAGATACTAAAATATTTCGCTTTCCGTATGAAAAAATAAACGGGCAAAACCATGATCTTTGTCATTCGTAGCTCACTTTCACTCTATATGAGTTTCCAAGTTTCTATTTGGTTACCGTCAATGATTGTTCCTTGTATCACAATGTGTATTACTCAAGGATATATATATCGGAGTAAGTTCAACGAAATGTCCCAAAAGGATCTGAAAATCTTTGTTTCTGACTAAGAACAAACACTCCGATCAATTTTCCGAGCCAGCCTGGCAACTTGAACTTCTTAGATCCCTGCTTCGGACTTTGTCTGAAATATGTTGCAGCGCTTTCTTAGCGAATAACAACAAAAATACAAAATCGGGCACATAGCGCGCAGGAAAACATCAAAAGTTATTTGTGTACCTCAAAGAAGATCAACGTGGAACGCGTTCCTACTATCTTGGAAAATTCTTCAAGGAACACTAACGTTTGCTCCCATATAGGCAACAAAAACTGGCCCGGACCAGTTCGTACTGCCTTTGAATTTGTTGGTTGCATGTACAACTCATTCACGTCTTGGCTCGTGAAAGATCTGTGATGAATATCCAAAAGTTGTTTTTCACAAAACCAAAAATTACCGCCTGACATGTGTTCCAGAAACCTCATCCATCACATGCACACGAACCATTAGATATGCGATATGTGGATCAACCCGAAGTGCATCGGATCGATGAATAGTGATACCGGTCAACATGCTCAGCTTTACCGCATCTGTCTGTTTGTCTCTTGGATGAGTGGTCAGGACGACATTTGTAAGTTGTTCAGTTTTCTCTCTATCGTCATCCGATGGTCTTTGTTTTGTTCTTCTTCTTGGTTTAGAAGCTTCTTTGTTCTTTGACGTGTCTTTCGGTTTCTTGTTTTCTTTAATACTTTAAAAATTAAAACTCAAAATATTTCAGGAATAAAGAACCCACCTGGATGGCGCTTTTTCGAGTTCCTCCATTTCGAACGAATCATTGTCCACCCCTAAATCATTAGTAGACTAGACAGCAAAAAATGCTAAGGTCAATCAAGGGTTTTTGAATACCTTCGTTTCCTCCTTTTTACGCCGTCTTTTGTTTTTTCTATTATCCATCTTTGCGTCCAACTTTTAACTCCTAGCTATCACCTGAAAGATTCAAAAGGTATTGTGGATATAAATAGCAATACTGATTGTGAGTAGCTCAACAGGAAAATATTTGATGGAACTTTTAAACAAATTGGTCAAAATGCAACGGTTGAAAATCAGGTGATTACTAACTTTGGTAATTAGAAAATCGTGTTGACAAAGTAAGTGACCCTGGGTACAGCACCATAGGCTTGAAGCTTCATTCTGAACAAGTCTGACTCATAATTTAGCATACATAAGGCATTCCTACTGCAAGTCTTTGTGTTAACTGAATCGTCAGTCACTAACCAACAACTTAATAACTAGTTTTTTATGGCGGATATTTCTTATTAGTGAATTGGATTGAATGGATCAATTTGATTAAAAAAGCATTATTGCTTTGACTGATGAAATTATCGGCTTTTGAGGTAAGTTCGACTGTATTCGGTTTTTTTGGAACTTCACGAAAGTCCGACAGGTTGTTTAGTTACTTGAAGTACAGGTGTTTCAACATTGTTGAGAGCGATGTCTTTTCCACGGGTTTGTCAGTTCATTGCCCGTGCACTAGGTGTAGTGGCTATAGTTGATAATTGTTGTACAAAGAGAGTCAGAAGAGACCTACAAGTGTTTTCAAGTCGGCAAAGAAAGTCTGAAAATACAAGAACTCCACCATTCGTGAATCTAAGCCATATCCCCAAAAGGATCTGACTACGGATTAGAAAAGATTCCCTGAACCACATCCAGGAAGTCTAACACGCCAACATAACTAAGTTCAACCTTCTTTATGTACCGTCCACTCACTGTTGTTATTTTCTGAACCATACAGAACTGGCCTGATTTCTGAAGCTAATACTATACCCTTGATAGGAAAACAGATTTCATGTCGACTACACGGATGACTGAGTTCAGCAAATGATAAACGATCCTGCTGTATACACAAAGACACTTCAAACGTTATCCAACCTCCGGGTAAAATGTAGCTTCGCGGAAAGAAATTCAGGTGAAATAATAGGTGGAAAGATTCAAAATATTGACTAATGGGGGTCTATTCGCTTCTCTGTCAGGCCCTACCCAGCCCTTGTTCAAAAGCATTCCCTAAAATTACCCCAAACATATCGGTCGTAAGTCTGTTGTGATTACTTACAACCGTTCTAGCAAACGGCTCGCTACTAACACCTGATATTAACCGATCTGTTGTGAGCAGGTAGCATGCTTTGTATTAGCAAAACTATATGTCCATAATTTCATATTTTTTAATACATTTAATTCCTAGACTTTTGAAGGCACTCTGGTCGATTGTGTGTGCAGTGTTTTGAGAACTAAGGACGAAGCGATTGATTGCTCAGCAAGAATAAATAATTTACTCAAGTAATCAAACTGAAAACTTGCCACTTTTGCTCTACTTTAATGACAGAGCGTACTGAGTACTGTCAGAGTATTTGACGTACTACCGACACTCATTGGATAAATCAGTAAAAACGGGCTAAAAAGATGTTATTAGAAATTCATCGTTGAGTGGCATTTGATTATTTTACCTAAAAAATATACATTATGGGTGAGGGATCCATTTGAACAGGAACCACAGCACTTAGTAAGATCTAATCACGATTACTTTAAAATTTTGGCTACAGTAACAATTTTTTCAGTACATTATCAAGTAACAATGAACATGGGGGCCTTTTCCAAATTCCGTACTCAAACATCAAGTAATCTAAACGTCTTGCATAAATCAAATCCTGCTACACAATACTAATGATTACCTTTCATTTTTCACACGACTATAATAGAGCTAGAGGATCCAAAGTATTTTACAAACACTGTTACTCAACAGCTATACGAAACGGCAGCTTTTTCAAGTAAACAGGATGTAGAGTCCGGCCAAGTCTTGAGTGGTAACAAGGTAAAGCTACTGTTTTCATCGTGCAAATAGAATTCCTGGCATTTTTACCTGCTTTCTCAACAAATGTCATCATATAAAACCCAAAACAAGATAGCATCTTTTCTATGCTAGCCTTTTTATCTTCCAGGGCCATCAGAAAATTCATGTGGAAGTATTACCGTAAACCCGAATGACAATGAAAAATTTTTGTTATTGCATAATTTTATACCTCCACGTGCCCGTTGCCATCCATATGGTGGTTCGTTACTCCGGCGCAGGAGAGGACATGGAGCACCAATCTGTCTCCTGTCGTGTTCACACGTAAATCCGCAAGTTTAAATAGGGGCATCTCACTTTTTTCCAATATACTCCCTTAAAGTTTTAATTACTTTGCTCGCCTTGAAAACCGATAAATATTTTGTGATATCCTGACCAATGTGTCAAATAAAGTGCTCTTCATATAACGGGGTTAAGTACAATTCAGATCCTCTCTATGCATAACTAACCCCGGATTTTTATAATCTGGTTTTAGATTTTATTTTGCAAAAACATTGAGTCACTACTGAAATGTACAAACGGCAAAACTGGAGTAAACTTTTGTGGACTTAAACATCACTGCTGCCTACCTAAAGTTTCTTTGAAGTATAAAGGTCGTGTTCAACGTTAAATCGCACCAAATATGTCCCAAATTTCAATGGTGACAAATGCCAGCTAAGGATTTGCAATTATCGTCATTTAAGCAACTTAACAAATAGTGACTGTGGTGAATAACATGAGGACGGGATTTGCGTGGATAAAGCTACTTTATTAAAACATTTACTCCTAATATATACTGATTATTCGAAGAAAAAATTACTATGTACCACGTGTCAAATCAGTTACACTGAAGTCTGCAGTTATTTTAAGAGCAAACCATGAAAAATAAAGGAATGCAATAAATAAAATGTTGTACTTTGGCATTACAAATGCTCTTCGGTAAGTAAATCTGTTTCTTTTTGCACGTTTTTGTTATATACGAGACCAACTTGAATATTATTTACTATCTAAGCTGCAATAACTTTTAAGTTATTGACATCTGTTTTTATTTGTGCTAAAGTAACTGGGACTTTTGTGATTGCATCACCTTCCCGTTATTTGACAGTTTTGAGCTCGTTACCTTATGCGTAGACGCTTGTATTTCCTGTTACGTAGTAAACACTTGCGTCATTGACTTTTCACAAAAAAACCGATTTTCTTCTCCTTTTTATTTCAAAGTTAAATGACCCTCTGGGTTTTACGTCAACAAACTTATGCCTTTTTGCAGTCTTTTAGTTAAGAAAGAGAACAGATAGTCTATTTTATACTCACCAAATTTATGCAGTAGCGTAATCACAATCGTCATAATCTGGTTGCAATACGTAGTCCCTAAAGCTCACGAATCATTAGTCTGCTTGTTTGTATTTAGTTAACGATTTGACTAAAAGGAAAATCATTGTTTGGAATGGACGGCTTGGCAAAGCAAACATCATACTTCCGTACCTGATACATGGCCCATGTCTCTTGCAACTGAACTGGAATGAACTGAACGCATACAGTCGTTGGCTAGATATCGTATGGATGGGACATGTGAGAGTGTAGACGCTTCACAAAGGGACCAATTAGCTTGTCTGAAGCTTGCACGATAATTCTCATCTTCATTTGTCCTTGCTTTCTACAAAGACTGATGCACAACTTTAAAAGTAGTCGATGAACTAGCGCCGTTCGTTCCCAATCTACTTTCAGAGAGGTTACTACGATGACTAAATCTCGTGTCATTACCACACATTATTCCGTTGATCAATATGCCTTAGCAGTACATATGAACTTTGGTCTGTTACAAGACATTTTCAAAATGGATGTTTCATCATTTATCTATTTTCTGGTGTGAAATTCTCACATCATGAAGCTGGTTTAAAGTAAATCCGAAGAATACCATAATCATCGTACGGCGCTAAAGAGTAAGGCAAACCCCACTGACCACTTCCTTCCTCACCATGTTTCACGTAGAAGTAGAAAGAATTATTATACAAGATGAATAGAGAGTGGACCTACACGGCTGGGTAAACGAAGGAATGCCCTAGCAGCCAACATTCGGAATTCACGGTCTAACTGTACAAATGCACATTGATCAATCACTGATTCGACACAAAGTGACAACACAATCGCCACTGTTCACGGTTCGCTGCCATATTCTTCTGTGTCTCCAGCCAACTGGTTGCCGAATTTTGGCTCACAAACACAAAGGCGTGAGGAACTTACATTTCCTAAATTTTCTGCACATTTTCTCATTCCTCGTTGCCAAGTCATCAGTTGACCTCCACGTGGTTCTCTTCCACTCCCGAGGAGGAACGGGAAACAGGGCACGTACGGTAAACATTTGTCTGCCATATGTAACACGTGCCAAAACCAACGAAATCCGCTCATCTTGATGGGCTGTGATAGAAAATTCTCTGAATTAGAACTCAATACTCGGTTTCTGAGCATAGCACCGCTCACTCGGCCATTTCATCCAATCTTAGCGATACTACTCAGATATCAGTGGTCGAAAACCTCAAGATGACGAATACCTTCCGCAAGAAGATCCCTAGTCTCGCAACCATACGACAAAACTGAACGCACCGCGGCACAGTACACACGACATTTCAACTTCAGCAAAATATCAAGTTGGTGAAAAAAGTGCTTTATTCCAGCGTACTCTGCTCAAGCCTTGGATATACGCGTGTTCAGCTTTACTATCATGCTCCCATCCACCGTCACACTGCTGTCAAGGTAATTAAAGCGGTCAAAAGTTGTTAGTTCCTGCCCATCGAGCATCAAGCTCGGAATCGTTGACGTCTAGTCTTGCGACATCACCTTACACTTTGAAGGTGCTATACGAATGCCGAATGAAGTCACAGACCTTCCGAGTCTGTCTAGTGAAAGTTGAGCATGTTCCGTGCATTCGACCAAGCAGACATGGTCGTTTACGTAATCTAGAGCACACAACTTTTCACTATTTTCTAGTTCAACGCCCACTTCCTGAAGGTTTCCCAGGCCGTTTTCCGCTATCTTCTCCACGGCGAAGTTTAACAAGAATGGGAAGATGGGACATCCTTGTCGAACACCGCTTGTCGTTTCGAATGGACGGGATAAGTTACCGTAAACATCAAGGCGGCCAGAAGCATGAACTCAGTAGATTCACGAACTTTTGAGGCACATATTTTCGGTGAAGAGCACTGAAAAGCCCTGCTGGATCAGCCGAATTGAAGGCTCCTTTTAAGTCCAGAAAACCCTTATTGTCGGTCAAAGGTGTGTGTGATGCGTCTCAAAAAACTCAAGGGGGGTGAAAATCTGGGCGGTGCATCCTTGAGCCAGTTTCAATCGGACTCAAGTGATACGCTTCAAGGATTCGCAGTTGTTGACTTCGGACTAACCACATTAGCTCACGGCCAGTTAAATTACTCCTTGAAGTATTCGGCCCAACGATCGAGCCTTTGCCCTTTGCCGTGAATAGGCCCTTTACTTCTATCGCGTATCATTTCACTGTCCACCAGAGCCTTGAATAAGTCTGTACGGTCTTTGACTATTACCTGAGGCAGCTACTACTTTTATTTCTTCGACTACCTTGACCAACCAGTTTTCGCTATCCTTCTTAAGGCTTTTGTTACTCACTTTTGTAGATTCATTTGTATCTTATTCACCTCCTTGAAGTTTGAGAGCTAACGTTTTTGGTCCGTTAGGCTGATCGACTCTCGAGCAATCCGTTGTTTCTGATGGACCGTGGATCTAGGACCACAAGAGAAAACTGCTGCCACATGCATCACCTGCTAGATATGGGCCCAATGCTCATCTACATTACTGTTTGTCGTAGTTCCTAGCCCTTGTAGTAGTTTCTGTTCCTGACTGGTGCAAACTTATAGATCAGACAAACGTTGCACAGCTAACCGGGTTTGCGGTTTGCGTCGTGACTGTGGAGCTGGAGAGATAATTTCACTACGACAAATGCATGGTCCAACTCTACATACGTGGACCAGTAGGATCTACAGTTCTGAACAGAACTGCGCCACCGGTAGCTTACGGCAATATGATCGATGTGACTCACAATATATGTAGAGTTAGACTGCCACGTCGCCGTGCAACGCAAGCTGTATCGAAATTGTGTACTAGACAGGAATAACCGACTGTCTGCACAAAACTGGAAAAGCCTATCTTCGTCACCTGTGCATAACGTCACAACGCCTGCCTAAACAAGCTTCTAACACTAAGTTTGTCAACTTTTGCATTGAAACCACCAGCTAACACTACAATGTCAGAACCTTTGCTCCTGTGAACGAGAGTGGTGAGTTCATCATATAACTCACCCTTCTGTGTCAGAGCTGCAGCCTGTTGGAGCGCATGCCGAGACTGAAAGCAAGCTGAGCTTAACCCAGCTATCCTTTCGAACGCCAACTGACCCCTGGAGTTTAATTGCGCATGAATGGCTATTAACCGAGATCCAGTCTAAAGAGACAGACACATCCTTGTCGGTCAGGACTATCTCTACACCAGTTTGACCCTCAGCTCTAGCTACTTTCTCTCCTGAAGTGCGCAGGGAATATTTCGATGAGATACCAGGAGTAGTTAGTTGAACCACTCTTCCCGAATCCTGGGTACGCAGTTCACCTACGCGGCAGACATCAATCTTCAAGGAGTCCATTGTGAGCGCTCAGCACGCCTGCTGACCAGCCTGCATGAGTGTACGCACGTTGAAGAAGCCGAGATTCAGAGGCTGACAAGGCTTGAGAAAATGTGAGTTATCAGACAGAGGGTTATTCCCGACATTATTCGACAATAAACCGATGCGAGTATCGGCCGTGCTATCAGTGAGAGCATTATGGGTGGATGGAGGAGGCATAAAGAGGTAGTTGGGGACAAGAGACAGAGGTTGAATAAGAGAGAAGGAGCTCTGAGCAGTAGCCTACTTATCACTACCCACATCGATCGATGCAATGGGCAGCACGGTCCTGATTAGCCCGCGCGGCGACCGATGCAGTGTAGGATCTTTTGTATTCGTGCAGTTCATGAAGATGTTGGACCGGTACTACTAGGATGTCCAACAACAAAGCAGGAGAACGATTAGGGTTCTGATTCAAAATATTTAGTTCTAACGAAAACCTGTCCGCAAGGCAGTGGGGTGGCTGAGTGGAAGCCCATTTGCCTGGGTTAATTATTCTTCCACTGATTTCACCGACTGAGTTGCTAGCTTAAATCGACCCCCAACCTGGAGGACCAGGAGACTGGACTTTGTCTGACCTCCACCCATTGACCTTTCAGGCATGATTACATCTCCGGCTTAAGGAAACCATCCTGTATAGATCTTTGGGTCATGGAGGTACATGAGCGATCACGTCACGTCTGGATGCAGCCCCTTCTTGATGTAACTGAGTTCCTATAGGTTTCATTTAATTCAGTACAGAAAATCATCAGTAAAATCTGGGCTTTCATTCACACTGTACTAGCACCTGTGGCATAAATCACTCAGTCTCTATCTGATATAAAAACCTTAAAAACACAATGAAAGTAAATAATTTAGTTGATGAAAGCTTTCTCATTTCATTCAGAATTTACCGTCCCACATTTTCTTTACAGTACCAAGTCTAATTCCCAATTAGTTGACTCAATTTTATCATTGGAACGTAACAACGAACAGACTCCTTTGAATAACAGGTCCAGAGTTGAAAATTTCAGAGGTATTGAGCTGCCAATTGTGAACAGAAACAAGTTAGTTTATTTCACTTCAGATACGTGTCGAAGAAAACGATAATCAGATACTTCTCCTTACATCAAATATTTGATGAAACATGAGTATCTAATCGAGACCCAGCCACGACGAGCTAAGTAGGATAAATCCATTTAAAAATAGTCACTGGATGATTACGATAAATCAACAGAGTTACTTTCAATCTTTAATCATGATAGTCAACAAATAGTTGAAACATGTTCACGAAAACTCGAAAATTTACCAAAATGGTTCCACTTGAAACACTGCTGGGACCCATGGGGAACTACTTTTGAGCAGACTAAGGGTACAACTACTTATATTCATTAACTTTGAATTTCGCCAAATTATACTACTGCATTTTACCTTGGGATGTTAGTTTTTTTAATTATTTAAGCCTCCATTCGAAAAAGGCATGACCCTTGAATATTCAAATTAACTAGATAGCTTCGTCTACGTACTTCAGGGTGTAAAATATCCATAAAACATTTATTATTTCACAAAGCAGTAATAGTAGGCTTCAATGTCTTAGAACATCAGTAAACTTCTCCAACTTATATAATAGTAGAATTGGTCTAAACGTCCCCTTAGGGATTCTTTGGGGACTAAAGTACCACTTACAAGTAATTTATTTTCACACGCGAGTAGAATTATATTTCCAGGGTTCAGAATCTACCGAATCTGACCTCTTGAAAACACTTATCTTAAACTGCGTAATGGAAAGTATTACTAACACCACCAACGTGGGTCTAAAAAAATGCGTCTTTGAGCTGACTAAAATTTGTTGTACTATTTGTTTCACAGAGGTCCAAATTTGATGAATATACTTTGAGTGTTCTTCGAAAAACATAATAGGCAGGAGGAATTTCCAACGATTCTTAATCTATTATTTTCAATAATCACATTATAGGCATAATGAACAGCTTCTCCCTCGGGCCTACACTTAGTATCCTGTTTAGAAACGATCTGTCACTAGGTCTGGAAAACTCATGCCCTACGTTTTTGGAAGAAGCGAATCAATTTGGCTCTATATTGTTTCATTCTGTGCAGTATGATCTGAACACGATTTATCACTGATGTACGATTTGGGGCCCTTGAAACATATGCTAACAAGTTTATCCAACTGTCGGATAAAGGGGCCCCCAACCGACTAAGTATCTTGAAGAGACCGACCAGCGCAGTGGATTCGCCAAAATAAAAACGGCTTAGGATCTTCGGATGAGTTTATCTGACAACTTTCGATGAGGGGTACAATGCCACGCGGCTATTCAAAAGGACTGCAGGGAAGTTAACCGGTAGAGGAGAACCGTATTTGTCTTTTTAGAAATCCGGAGGTTGTACTTTTTTTTGACTGTGCCTGGGACACTGGGCTCAGGCTTGGCAGCCTTCCTTAGCGAAAGACAAAATACTGCTACGGTAAGTTCAGCAACGGATTACCAGTAGTTTGTCAGCCTAAGGAGACTTTCCTATGATCGGAGACGATTGAATGGGTTTGTTCTCGATTGGTCGCAGTAGGCACAGAGGCAACCTAATCGGAGGTTTTGAAATCCCCAAAGGGTTCGTCGATCATACAACTTGACTCCACCGCTTTTAAACATCAGCCACAGTACGGTCACCAAGGTACATCCATTAAAGTTGACAAAAGAAAGTCATCAGCCCCTTGCGAAAAAAGTTCTTATATAGAGCTGTGAACGATTGGAACAGGCACCCAAATGAAGCGCTAAGCTCTGCAATGGTTTTGGGATTCAAGCTTCAGTTTGTCGAAGGCAGCATATAGGTAGTTTGCCTTGTTTATGATTTTTACCATCTTTCTGCTGTCGTTGTCACTGCTGATATTTTACGATACACTCTGTCTGCTGGCCTTGTGCCTTTCCTTTCTTTCTTTTCCGCCTCCGACTCTCATTTTCTTTCCTCCCGTTTGTTTTGCTGTACACTTCTACCACTTTCCCATCGATACCCTCTAGCTCCTCATTTAGTTTACCACCACCCGCACCTTATCTACCTTCGCACCTTTTGCTCTTGAGGAAAGTAAGGCGCCAAACAGAACTCACCAGGGGACAGTAATCCTCTAAGGCTCCTCGGGTTGAGGTATAGCTGCGGAATGCACTTTAGGTCTCCTCCCAAACAACATAAATCTTAACGCTATTAGGTGCTTTCCAATGGGTCTTTGGGATAGCACACGAAAGCAGTACCTTTCGAAAAGTGTCACACGTATTGCTAATAGGTTAATTAAACACTATAAACCAATAACGTTCAGGAAAGTTCTGGGGACCAGGTTCGTGGGCCAACTGGACCTATTTTTGTATCTTTACATGACAATGTGGCGCGATATTAGTCTGGCTCGTGTCGTGGTGGTGTGCCGAGGACTTAATCCAGTAATAAGTATTCCAGTTGTTATAAATATGCGTAGCATGTATGTAGCGTATTATCTGCTTTATGTAGTATTCATGATATGTGGATAACTTATAACAAAGAGATATTTATTGTAATGAAAATGTTCTATGGTACACATTTTTGTAGACATGTATAATAGGAGTTTTAACCTGCGTAATTATTACCCTTTGGTAAATTTCACTCTTTCCCTGTTCCCGAGACGCTTTATTGTCTTATATTTACAAACGTCATACTGAGACATATACTTTATTACCCAAAGAGAACGAGTGGCCGAAGTATTGGGAGCGAGATTGATGGAACTGTAAATTGATAGTTAAAAACTTTTTGTTACAACGCTAAGGCAATATATCTGTACAGATTTGGCTGAGAGGTGTGGGACATGTAGAGTGCATGCATGGGCAAACAAGTTGCATCGAACTGTTTTTGGCTCGAAAGCACTGAACAGTGACCAGTTTATGATCATAAAGTAGTCGAGTCGGCCAGAGGTTGGTTGATAAGTTTTGTTATCACACAACCACAAGATTCTGCTCAAAATAGTGGACGTTTCGCGTAGAAACCCACATTTATCGTAGACCAACATGTCAAGCTTTGGTTTGAAAACGATCAAAATTGCAGCGAATAAGAAAAAGTACGCTGGTAGGTAATATCTTTACTTGTCGCTATAATATTCCCCCTTTTACAATTTTTTTAACGATCACCTTTGTTTCAGCTTAAATTCAGCTCGTATACATGAAATCATATATTTTCGCATATATACCTAATCGCATTCCATTTACATTTCCTTCCCTGCCGTTTTCCCAGTTCCATATGTAACATTCTGTAATCGGTGTAACAAAACTTTTTCATGACTTTTTCTTCCAGTAATCTGATACTACTACATTGTGTTTCACCACTGAGCAATGCAATTTTTAATTCCAATTACGCAAATCTATATAACACTTTCACTTTAGTTTTACAGCCACGAGTAGAAGAAAGATCTAAAATGTCATATGAAAAACGGGAATGATGAAAACCGAACAAAATGAACATTATATTTTTATGTGGGATACTTCTTTCAATTGAAGTAACATGTTGTTCTGTTTGCAAATATTGGTAACTTAGTCGTTAAGTTGTACCGTATTGAGAATAAAATAACATTAGGTTAGGTGATGAAACAAACTGTGAGTAAATAGTAGGATGAGTGGACCAATCCTGTGCGCCATGTCCATGTATACGGCGCGCCAAACGCTATCCCAGTCGAAGGCCGATAGCGCTTTTCATCGTTTTCAATGAGATGCCTGATGTTTTGTTGGGACAACCCAATCCTATCCAAGCCCTAACCTGATTCAATAAGCATAGGATTTGCTGCTGAGGTTCGGGTACGGAAGAGTTTTTCCGTCTATTCTTCTCTTCCGCTCTTCTATTTGTAGCAGTACTGAGTGACCCATAGAGCTCGTGGGGCAAGAACCTGGAAAAAATGGCACGCTCCTGTACTCGCATTGAGATTCGAATTGAAATTAATTACCCTGCCTGTCCATAACATCGGCTTCCGAATGATCTCCGACCGGTCTGTTTAGTATCCACTTTCTACAGGTCAAAAGGAAATTGGTTCTAAGCAAGTTGATGATCGAATTATTTTGCACCACTTAGTGAGCATTTCATTCCAAGTTTAAGCTCGAGGTTTCCGGAATTAGAGGCAGTGGGACATAATCCGTGTGAACCTTATCACCATCCACGAAAGAGATTCACACCAAAGCTCTGTCGGGTGTGCGTCAAGTTTCCTTTTGTAAATTTTGTAGTTTTGTTCTTTAACCACGTCAGCTAGCAGTGAATTCTGCTGTTTGGTTGCCTTCCTGGAAAGGCGGTAGACCAGCGGTAGCCCAGTCGACTGCAGCTTCATGAGCGCCATCGAGTGTCCTCTTATGCGCGAGTGGCAACGTAGGGGGAATTCTACCAGCAACTCAACGCTCATTCCGCCCCGGAGTATTCGTCGGATTCATACCAAGTCACATCGCGCTCGTTGATACGCTTCTGGAAACAGACCCGTTAACTCCAGCCGCCTGTCTTAACTGGTCCCTTGTAGTCTAACAACGAGACGAGTGGCAGCTCGCTGTATCAGTTCCAGCTTCGCAAGTTCAGAATCCTTGCAGAAAAGTGTGGCGGTTTCGCCAAAACCCCATCGAGGACCGATGTGAGAGGTAAACAAGAGTTTGGAAGCACCATAAGGTAGCTTTCCAAACGACCGATCGATGACACCATAAAAGCTCCACGCCGAGGCACACACCCTGTCAATGTGATTGTGAGTTTTGATCGTAGATGACATTTCAGTGCACTTCAATATGTTCATTTGAATACACTGAAAATCCTACTTTTACCGGGTTACGAATAGTTTTATTCCACCCGTCGTAAAATGGGTAAAATAAGGATGATTGTTAGGAATTACTACTTTGAAAGACAGAAATGAGCAAGGGAAAGCATAAATTGGGAAAAGTGAAACAAAGTAATGAAGCATATCACATATATCACACGACTGGTATATACCATTCGGAAGTCGTTCAGAAGCCGCTCAGAAATCATGCATGAAACCGCTTGAAAACCAGCCAAAAACCGATCGGTATCGGAGCGGTTTGGTTACAAAGGTAAAAGAGAAACAGAGGTTTTTATTGCATCAAAAAACTGAAGGAAGGTGAGAACAAACTGTTTCCATCTTAGCTTGGCTGAGGAATATTCTGCAGCCAGTTTAAAACAGTTTCGTTTAGGAATAATCGAAGTCGTGATTACGTAATCGAAACCCTGAAAACAATAGAATTCTTTTCATAGGAATGATAACATTTTGCAGAAATCTACTCCAACTGAACCAAGCATTACCGATGAGCATGCATTTGATGTTTTCTTATCCGCTTTATTCGATTTGGCTTCTCCTGGCATAAGTACTTCAAGAACACATCTTGAACTCTCGAAGTAGCCATAATACAATTTAGCAGAAGTTTGTACTCTTATTCGTTTAAAATAACCTATGAAGTTTCAGCAACACTAAAAAAATCATCAAATCTCCTGAAGTCTATGTTTTCAAATTTTTTTAAGAAGCCACGAAATCACATCACACACGCTTGTATTTGAAAAATGAGAACGACCTAGTCACGGTGACAACAACAGTCCAGTTGTCTTGACGTTTCGAAGGCCGACAGAAGTTCAGTTCAGTTCAGTTCAGTTTTCACAGGACTTGGTGTGGCTAGAGCCAATCGTGTGTCCAGATGGTTGTGTTGTCGGCGCGTTTCCGCAGGTCCCAACACTGCGTGATTTTCTTTTTCTGAAAGGCAGAAATTTTGTGCAGTATCAGCCCTGGCAGAGTAAGGTGGAAACAATAAGTAAATTTCATCTGACCCTAAAAGCTGCTTAACATAACTCGGGGTATACTGCCACCCAACATGGGTCTACTGCTTTCTTAAAAGCCTTCACGGCTGTGGTATTTATGACCTCCTCCGAGAGCTAATTTTGAGCCTTGAATGCTTCCTTTGTAATCTAAGGCTATGCCCTCTTGTGCCTCTCTCGGGGATCAGAGAAAAAAGGTCTTCTCGACTTATTCCTGACAGTCCTTTCATTACCTTGAAGGTTTCTATCAAATCCCCGCGAATGAGCCGTCTTTCCATCGAGAATAGGTCTAGGGCACGGAGACGCTCTGTGTAGTTAAACCCCCTTTGCCCAGCCACCATTCTAGTGGCTAGCCCTTGCACTTTTTCCAGACAGCCGATATCTTTCTGGTAGTACGGTGCCCAGGCCTGCACACAGTACTCCGTATGCGGCCTAACTATGGCCTGATATATCAGAACGAAAATCTCCGGATCTCTACACGACATAATGGATCTAACTCGAAAGAGTTCTCTCCTGGCCGTATTGGCTGCTGAGGTGCACTGCTTTGACGGCTTAAAGCTGTTGTCCATTATAACGCCCAAGTCTTTGACCTGCGAGACCACTTGCAACGAACCCACACCATTCTTACCAGACCCTGTATTTGTGGTCAAGCATTGACACTTGGTGAGGTTTAGTGGAAGGTCCCATTTGCGTGACCAGTTTTGTACTGCTAACACGTCAAGTTCTATATCTACTTCAGCTATCTTGACGTCATCGGCAGACATAAAGATGGGGTTTGTAAGCTCCCGTGCTAGGTCATTGATGAAGATGAGGAAGAGCAGAGGGCCGAGCACCGAGCCCTGTGGCACCCCACTTGTTACAGCTTCTGGTTTTGAAACATGAATCCCCAACTTAACACTAAAGGTTCGCCCTGCTGAGAAACTACTTATCCATTGTCTTGCCTTTCCAACAATTCCCATGGACTGAGGTTTGACGTCCAGAAATCTGTGGTTCACGGAATCAAACGCCTTGCTGAAGTCCAAGTAACAGACCGCAATCGATTGCCCTTCGTCCAGACGCTTGGTTACCTCATCGAGGAACAGCAGGAGATTCGTCAGACAGGATCGTCAGGCCAAAAACCCATGCTGAGCATTTGACGTGAGGTTGTGTTGAACCAAATGACTGGAGATCTGTTTCCTGACTATTCGCTCCAGGCACTTACTCAGTACTGAAGTCAAGCTAACCGGCAGGCAATTTGCGGTCTTTTGCCGGGGCCCACTCTTGTAAATGCCTACCACTGTTGCTCTCCTACGGTCTCCCGGCACGATTCCCTCTCTAAGTGACGTTTCATACGGCTTCATCACCGGAGCCTTCAGGACCTCTGCCAGAGGCTGAACGATTGCTGGATGAATCTCGTCTGGACCTGCTGCTTTATTTCTATTCAACGTTTGCAACTCCGCGCACACTTCTTCATCTCCGACAGTAAGTTCAGGTATTGGTGGCGCCTGTGGGCCCTCCATTCTTTCCTCCAAACTATTTTCTGGTCGATATATGCTCTTGAAGAATTCCAAGAGCATGTCAGCCTTGTCTTTGTCGTTTAGAGCTAGTCGACCCTGTGCACCTTCCAAAGTTGCTACGCTCTCTCTCATACGTTTGTGAGATTGCAAGTCGGCGTAGAATCGCTTTGGGTCTGTGCCGACCGACGCAGCTAACCGACGCTGGAAGGCATATTTCTCCACTCTTCGGATCTCTTGAGCCCTGTTCCTAGCCATCTTATAGCTATTCCATGCCCCCTGAGTTCTGTACAGCTTGTACGCCGCCCATCGTTGCCTACGAATAACTATGGCCTTGCGGACTTTTGACTTCCACTATGGAGGTAGATTTCTACTGCTAGCCATCTTCAGAGATGTTAACTCCCCTGTAAGTTCGAGTATCTCCATCTTGATGGCCTCCCAACTTTCCTCTACGGAGGCGTTTGTGTGCCTCGTTGTCCACTGAACTTCCCTCGCCGCCCTCCTCAATTCACCTATATTGATTCTCTCATAGCGCCGACGTAACACCATTTCCTTCGGCTCCTTGCTCAGTCTTAGTGTGACCCTTAGGGATACATGATCACTTTTGCCAAGTGGCTCTTCCCACTTAATTTCCTTAACGCCCTGATGGTGCCGCGTTATGATTAAGTCAAGGAGAGACGGGTGCTGTCTACCTCTGTGTCTAGTGGCCTGTGTCACATGCTGAGTAAGTGCATGTAACTGGACCCACTGCAGAAACTTGTCGCCCGTTGATCCCCTTGGTGCGATCCCTCCTTCCCAGTTAATTTCGGGTAGGTTGAGATCCCCTAATAAGATGAACTCCTTTGTCTGTGCCAGCACCGCATCCAGCATTTGCAAGAGCTCAACGTCTTCCTCATCTGTGGCTAGCGGTGCTCTGTAGATACAGATTATGCATACTGTACGCCCCTCGATCCTAATAAAGCAGGATCTGACCTGTACATTACCGGAGACTAAGTTGAACGGAGCCTCCCAATGGCCTATGTCGGTCCGTATTAGAAGTGCCACTCCGCCCCCTGCCTTCCATCTGTTCTATCCTGTCTGTAGGCAGCGTATCCCTGGAAACGCATGTCAGTATATGGCTTTATCCAAGTTTTCTTCAGCGCAACGGCTCAATCATTTGTTCCAACATGCGACAAAGGGACCGCATAGCGTTTGAGAATGTACAACGGGCATTCACGAAACAGCTCATAGGTTTTTCTACGCCCTCTAATTACATGGAACGTTGTGAGCGGCTGAAAATCGATCCCTTATGGCTACGCCGCGTAAGAAATAACCTGCTATTCTTTCACAATATCTTGAAGAATAGATCATGTAGTTCAGCACCGCAGGTAAGAACCCTTTCTACGTATCCCTTACGTAACAATGAGTTCTTGGTGTCTGTCCCTTTGCCGAAGCTTGCTCTTCGGTCAAACTTCTTCATTAACAAGTACGCTTCATTGTGGAATAAGCTACCACAACGAATTCGGGCGTTATCACCGACATCGGTGGCTTTCAAACAGGAAATAAGCATAGCCCTAACGGTGGACACGCTGACTATGTTATACAATCCGTATATTTCAAGGGCTCAGGCCTTTGAGGTAGGTATAGGGTACTAATAAGTCGGATAACCGCTCTGAGCAACCTAGGCTCAATTAGACCCGCATAGGGTTGGCCCCACCGCTGCAGCAATTACGAAACTCAGCGGTTCATCCATACGATCTAGGACAGCAAAAAGGTCCCAACTTTTTACCATCAACTTCTTCCTCCTGAAATATGCAACCCTGTGGAATAAACTCCCAGCTGGAGTCCGTTCCGTAGATTCCCTGATTATGTTTAAGCCTGGACTACACGTAGCTCTGGACATCCAAAAACTGATCGCTCTTACGAATCCTTATATGTCTTTTGATAGAGCTTATGAGGAAAGCGCTGGATACTAACCTGAACCCTTGAGAATCTAGGATGTGCCACACCATACGCCGCAGTTGCCATCACCTAAGCGTAAACCTAACAGTTTACAATGCCTAAACAGAATAATTACCTCTAATCTATAACCACTGTCACCCCAATAGTTCCTTCTACTTGGACTCCTCAGTATAGAACAACCACTATACCGAAAGAGACAGTAACAGCGTAGCGCCACGCAAACAGTATGATAGTCCTACTCGCTCTGTCTGTTATTTCAAACCTATCTTATCGCCTCGTGCCAAACTGCGTTCTGCGTAAGCAAACGGTATTGAAGGTTATCATTACTAACCACGGGCAAATCATAAATCCTTTGAAATGCATACAGCTACCAAGCCTGTGTACGCAACTTCATCAGCCTGCAGCAGTATAGCTCAAATCCACTGCGAGCCTATTTTACCCATGCCCCACTCACATAGACCTAACCAATCCATTGTTTATTGTCTTCACATATTATCATAACCCACAGCTGGAACCACGTCCAGACTGCAATCTCCCTTTATTTCAGGTCGTTGTCTCCCACTATCTCAGTCGCCAAATTGGCTAACCAAGGAGGCCGCTTTGACTCGCACGGATAGAGACTCAAGTGGAACCTACCATGGCAACTGGGACAGAAATCCAACCACACAACAGGAGATACCCTCAATTGCTTATCAGATCGTTCAGCATTTTCTAACGCAACCAACACGAATTCCAGCTCACGCGCATGCCGCTAACATACAGCCACACTCGGCTGATTGACTGACACATACTTTGCCCTGCCAGATGAAACTTACGCATTCGATGTAGTACGTTACCAGAATAACACTGAAGGCAAATGCGTCATCACATACATATATATTTGTCATTGAAGCAGCATAACGCTGAAGTCCATGCGAAGATTTTCCCACTTTATTATCCGTTAACACAGGTTATCTTTTCTCCGAACCGTAGCCGGCTGGAATTTGACTCTCCATTTCTCGAAGACCCTCCAGTTGCGCCTTCTCATTTCTGAATAGTACATGTTACTGGCCCTGAATCTAAACTCACCTTTTTATGGACTGCTGTTTCTCCCACATCCACCGGTGTTCACTTTCACGAAACTGGCCTCAGGTCCCCCTGCTTCAAATCTCATTCCGTTTATTGAACTCCGGTAAATCCGTCATTCAGGGTCTGCATTGTCTTCATGGATCGCTATTCTCTTCGCATGCGTCGATTTTCCACCCTTTTTTCTTGTTCAAAATTTATTCCATCTGCAGAACCTCAGTTGGCCTCTGGTTTCCTGGGCTTGCATCATTCTTGTTAATAATGCCTCCTTAGCACTGCGCTAACGATTTTCTCAATATCTCCACCGCGCACCACTGCCTGATCCGGATTCGAAACCGGTTTAAAACTGCCGCGCAAACCATTATCAGAATGGTCCATTCAAACTTTTCCTGTCATTGTTTTTTCATCTCTAATACTCTCGACTTTCATACTTAGAATATGTGAACATTTCATCTTATTGAGTAACGTGTACACCATGATCATGCTTTAACGCGTGCGTCTCGACCATGGCCGAGAAATATACCAATATTAATATTAATATTAACGACATCAGACTCTGCGATCCTAGCCGTCAACTCCCCTCTTTTTCCTGGGAGACTGCAGGCGTTGGTGTACCATATTGACGGTTCCCTGGTCCTCGTTACTGACTTCATTGCTAATTCTAGGGATAGGGTATCCTCGGGCGCAATCTCCGAGGTGATGCCCCGTTTTTTGCCTCTAAAGGTATCGGCGGTGCAGCATCTTGCATATCGAGTGACACTCCGAGTTTCGTGGCTTTTTCTTTTCCACCCGTCGACCCGGTGTCAGGCTCAACATGTACAAAGGACGTTCCCCCTTTTGAGTAGACATACCGGTGTCCCGGGATGGTTTTGCGACCACCTCAGCCCAACTGGTTTCCTCGTCATTTCCCTCTGATACCTCCAACTTCGCTGGTTGCACCAGAGAGGACTTTTTGGGAGTCTCTTTTAGAATTGGGGTGGCTGGCTGCACGTTCGCAACACCAACCGGACTGAATGCCCTGTGAGTCCCCTGCTTTCTGGTCTTTCGAACTTCCTGATCTTTGGCTTTTTGTATACCGGAGCCTGAAGCCACCTTTGGTACCTGGATTATTCCTTGGGCCTTACGTGTTGACTTCTCAAGAGGAGTCGTCTCCAGTTTCGCTATATGTAGCTTCGGCCTCTTAAGATCAGGTGTGCCCGTTCTCAGCGAGACTATGGCATTACCCGGTTTGACAAATGCTGGACTGTCAGGTGTAACCCTAACCATTCCCTGCGAGTTGCCCTCAACTGCTCCCGCCCTGGACAGCAACATATCCCTCCAGTAGACACTGTGGAATACAACTACCAGGGGTCGTGGCGGCGCTGGTTGTGCTCCACGCCATAGTCCTATTCGATGGCGCTTGACTATTGGTGTCGTAGGAGGTAGGCCAGCCATCCTAAGAACCTCAGTCACATGCCAGCGGTTTCCCTCCTCCCTGATTCTACCGTCTTTTACGATGTTCTCCCTAAGGTTATGAAGTAGCAGTCTTCTACTTCTGTCTGCCATGACCTCAGTGTCACGCTTCATGCGCTGCGCCTCAGCATCTAGGCGTTTGACCTGCTCCTTGAGGGCTTCCACTTCCGTCAGGAGGCTTTTCCCCACATTGGTGAATCCTGCTACCTCTTTGCCTTCTTTGCCCTTTGGCTTGGGTTGAATTTTTATTTTTGTGCTCCGGCACCCGGTTTTCCTTTCCCTTTAGGCTATGGATCGAACTGGCTCTCTCTAGTCTTGGTTCCAGCTTCACGTTCGTGTCCCCTTTCCCTAGTTCGCCCCGAATTATACGCGAGCACTCCCTTGCAAACGCAAAGCAATGGGCGCATATCCACTTGAGCGATGGGTACTTGATGTGCAGCTCGAAGTCTTCCTCTTCCAGCTTGGAGCACTTTTGATGAAACCAAAGTTCAAAGCTATGAGCTCATTGGTCCCGGTTATCGAGGTAATATTTGATCGTATGTCGGATTTACCGAGCTGAAACGAGAACAAAAATCAGTTCAGTTCAGTTTAGTTCACTTTGCACAGGACAGGTAACAGCCACTGATAATCAAGCTTCCAGAATTCCTTCGATGGCATGCATACCAGTTATGCACCCACCACTGCCGAGTGTATTTCGTCGAATCCCCGCTAAAAACGAGAGGGAAACAGAAAATTTCATCGCATATCAACTGCTAGAGACATTATGCATCGTGAGCGTTCAATGAGAGTGTAGGCAATGAGCGAAAAAGTCTATTAAAACATACTCCAGAGGGACCACAGTGCTACCCGTCATCCATCTAGTTGATATACTCATGGCTCACTACGAGGAAATATCTCGCACCACTTGCGACCTAAGGCACCTTTTGAAGGATTGGACGGTCTGCAGATCTACCATTCCACCAGGCAGACCGTTCCAACTGTTCACTTCCCTGTGGCTGAAGAAGTGCAACCTAGATATCAACCTAGCTCGGGGTTTTATCAATTCCTTTTAATGTCCCCTTGTTCTGGAGTCTACGGCCACTTGGAATAGACTATCTGGTCTAAGGCCAGAAAAGTCCCTCATTACCTTAAACCATTTTATGAGATCTCCTCGAAATCTCCTCCCTCCCAACGAGAAAAGATTCAGATCACAGAGTCTCTGCTCGTAAGTCTTACCCCTCTGCCCTTCAACCAGTCGCGTGGCGAGACGTTGAACTATCTCTAGGCAGGCGGTGTCTTTTTGTAAAAGGGTGACCAAGCCTGCACGCTACCTTCTAAGTAAGGATGTACCATGGCCATGTAAATAGGTACGAATACCTCCGGCCTCCGGCAAGACAAAGCTGATCGCAGCCTAAACAGTTCACCACGAGCCTTTTGTGCAGCAGCGTTGCACCTCTTCGACCATTTGAAGTCACTGTTCATGATGACTCCAAGGTCTCTAACCTTACTAACCGCCTCTATGGTGAACAGCCCTTGACCATGAGCGACAGTTAGGCTTTCTTTTGACCCTGACAACAATTGGCTTATTCAGCGTTCAGAGGTAAGTCCCATTTGTATGCCCAGTTCAGGACGGTACCCATTTCCCTGCCGAAGTCCGCCTTACCCACAGATCAAACAGTCTTCACATCATCCGCAAAATAAAGCTGGGAGATTGGAGGACAGATGCCAGGTCATTATTAAATAACATAATAGGACCAGGCCTAGGACGGATTCCTGAGGCACAACGCTGGTGACGTTCACCAAACTGGAGCACCTGCCCCCGCTTTGACGTAAAACGTCCTGTAGGAGAGGATTTCTGCCATCCAACTACTTACTGGCCCACCCATACCAAAGTCTCCATCTTGCATAGTAAAAGACGATGAATAACGGAGTCGAACGCCTTGCCAAAGTCCAGGTAGCATACATCAACCTCCTTACCTTCGTCCAGTCGTCGAGTTACTCCATCTCAGAAGCACAGGAGATTGGCCAGACAAGGTCAATTTTTGAGGAATCTATGCTGCGCCGGACTTAACATGGAGTGTTCCAGTAAGTACTGGCAGACATGGGCACGGATGATCTTCTCCAGGACTTCACATTGGATGCTAGTTAGGCTTACCGGCCTGTAGTTCTGCACAGCCGACTTTGGCCCACTCTTATGTATTGCCACGACTGCCGCGACTTTCCAGTCCTGAGGCAGCTTACTCTGGCCCAATGCGGACCTGCACCGCCTGCATACCGATGGAGCTATGATGCCCATCAACGGCTTGATGATAGCTGGGTGGATACCATCTGGACCCGCTGACTTGTAGCTGTTTAAGTCCTGCAGGCACTCACGCACGCTTTCCTCTGGAAAATTAACCCGTTTTAACTGCTGAGGAGGATGCACCAGAGCCAGATCGAATCGTACCCCACCATCTATCATATTTACACTTCCAAAGTATTCCCCCAGGGCGTCTGTTTTGCGCTGGGCTTCAGTGACAATACCGTGGTCCCTAGTGGATACCGGACCTACGGCATTTCCTGTTGAGCCTTTAGACTGTACATAGCTGTAGAATTTTTTTGGCTGTTGTCTTACGCACTGGGCAAATTTGAGCTCAAATTCCCGCTTGGAAGTTCTCAGAAGGCTCGCAGTTTCGTTTCTGAACATTGTTTAGCGGTCCCAGGCTAGCTGACTGCCGGAAGCTTTGTACTGGTTCTAGCTGCGGTTTCTACGTTTGATGGCCTTGGCTATTGCAGCCTTCCACCACATGGGTTAGCCCCCCTCCACTCCTTTGTTTCAGGGGTGCAAAATCTTCCTTTGGGGCAGTCAGGGAATCCTTTATGACTTGCCAGCGCTCCTCGACTTTAGTCTCCAATGTCGTGTCCCAGGTCAAACCCATCGCCCTATTACGAAGCTTATCTATGATAATGATAATGATAATGGTTTATTTCGGATAACCCGAGGCATGCTGTAATGCGAGATCAAACTGTACAATTGGACGTAGAGTCCGAATTCCATGAGGATGATTAAGGTATATGCACCCGATATTGAACAGGAGAAAGTACTTAATCACTGTTTAGGGCGGCGCCCGGCAAATTTGAACTCAAGGTCGGGTGGCCAGCCCGGCCAAGTCAGGGTCGACCTGGTCGGAGGTAGTTGACTCTTCCTGAAATAGTACAAAAAGAAGAGCTATGCAACGAGAGAATCAAACAAAATTGACGAAAGTTTTGTTCACCTTGAGAAAAAAGAAGTTTCTAAGGGAGACATGAACCAGCTATAGCGCTCCGCGGAATATGGCACGGCTTTGGATTGGAAATCAGACGATGAAAGGAATGAATTTGCAGACAAAGAACAATCAAAACCTTTCGAAGATTTTCCTTGTAACGTTCAGCGACCAAATATCGGCTGAGTCCGTTAAATACCCAGTGAAGGACTTATTTGTAGAGAGGTTGCCTAGGTGATGATGAAAGAAATGACCGGAAGCAAGCATGTAATCGTTGCGCACATTGTTTACGTTCATAATGGTGGAATGTGATGCACCAAAATAGAAATGGGAACTGGGCGACAAATCAGTTCATATCACTAAAATGTCTAATCGGCCTTGAGAGTACCGTGGGTTCCCACATACATAGGACGATTTTGACACACGCGGTCGCTGTTGCCCAGCGGTGCACAATAATGCAGTCCAGACACATCGTCGGGGAAGTTCGTTATAGCTAGATGCAGCAAGGATGGAACGCATCCAGTCCTATACCTGGTATTTTCCCTAGTATGTTGGTGCAACGCATTGGCATGCAGCCATTCTAAGTAGGTTTGCTCCTCCGATCCCGGCACGCAAACCTCAGCCACCCAGTCGATGTGCGGGAGACTGAGGTCACCCACTATGAAGGTCTTTTGTAGGGCTTTAACTAGTTCAGTAAAAGTCCGCAGTAAACAAACGTCCTCCTTGCGATTTGTACTTGGTGCCATGTGGACACCGACAACGTTACCACTTTTGCCTGGAGAGAGGATTGTACCGACCGGTCGAGGAAAATCCCCTAAAACCCTTGCGATTCAGTGTTTTTCTCAACATCGCTCACTTGCTTATACTATTGACTTGTCTTTACGAACTGTTTGTTTCTATGGACCAATTGTTGTTTGTTCGCGCCCAGAGCGCCACTTTGTCACACTCTTGTTCTGGACCTGCGTGACGCACGTGATCCTTGCTCACACGCTGCAATTCGGTTTCTCGTTTGTTGCTTCCTTGTGATCGCATTATTGAGGTTTGTATCTTTTTGTATCATTGTTCATGCAATAATCTAGTATCGTAGAATATCACGGGTAATCGCCTTCCACTTCGGGAACCCACGGTACTCTCAAGGCCGATTA